>CM046879.1:418169424-419369424 GCA_025667525.1 Glebionis coronaria | reverse complement strand
CTTCACTCAAACACCTTCATGTTTTTGGATGTACGTGTTATATTATTCGAGATGGTGAAAACCTGGACAAGATGAAAGAGAAAGGTGATGCATGCATTTTAGTGGGATATGCAACTCAGTCTAAGGGATACAGAGTTTACAACAAGAGAACAAAATTGATAGTCGAGACTATTCATATCAGATTTGATGAATTACAAGAAATGGCACTTGAACAAAACAGTTTAAGTCCCGACCCACAACGACAAACGACTTTCGTTCACAACCGCATGGAACTCGGAACTCAAGACCAAAGCAATGAACCGTCAAGTTCAAATCTGGTTCCTGAAAATGTTCCTAGAGTAGATATGACAGTGGACACGACACTTGAAGAGTTGGAAATGTTATATGGACCAATGTTTGATGAATATTTCACGGGGGAGAAACATGTTGTATCAAAGTCTTCCGCTGTCACTCATGATACGAATGATGATACCGATCATCATCTACAAAAGGATACAACTTCATCTACTTCAACACGGGTTGCTGCAGATTTACCTCCTCCGAATATCACTTCACCAATCGATCCTACAACATCCACAACTACTGTCATTGCTCCAGAGAACACAAATCAAGCAGACGAAGCATTATCTAACGATGACGATTTTCACAACCCATTCGGTACACCGGTACACGAAACTGGAGAGTCCTCTACTCGCCATGTTGATCCGTCAAATATGCATACGTTTTATCAAAGACGTCCTTCCACACATCATTGGACCCGAGATCATCCTTTGGTTCATGTAATTGGAAACCCTTCACAGCCTGTTCGTACAAGACGACAACTAGCAACCGATGGCGATGTTTGTATGTTCGCACTCGCGGTGAGTACTGCTTAACCGAAAAACATCAAAGAAGCCATGGCTGATCATGCTTGGATTGAATCGATGACGGATGAACTTCAACAATTTGAAAGACTTAAAGTCTGGGAACTTGTTGACAGACCATGCGATGTGATTCCTTTAAATCTTCGTTGGATCTGGAAAAACAAGATGGATGAAGAAAACACGATCATCAAGAACAAAGCTAGGCTAGTGGCTAAGGGGTATGGCCAGAAAGAGGGAATTGATTTTGATGAATCATTTGCACCAGTTTCTCGTTTGGAAGCGGTCAGGATTTTCCTTGCTTATGCTCCACATAAGGGATTCACTGTCTATCAAATGGATGTAAAGACAGCGTTCCTTAACGGTCCTTTGAAGGAAGAAGTCTATGTCTCACAGCCGGAAGGATTCTCAATCCTCATTATCTTGACAAAGTGTATCATCTCCACAAGGCACTATATGGACTCAAGCAAGCTCCAAGGTCGTGGTACGACGAGCTCTCGAAATTTCTGGTATCCAAAGGTTTCTCAAAAGGTTCAATTGATCTAACTTTGTTCACTTATAAATATGGGGATGACATTTTGCTTGTGCAAATTTATGTTGATGACATTATTTTTGGGTCTACAAACCCAAAACTTTCAAAATGGTTTGAAAAAGTAATGTACAGCAAATTTGAAATGTCAATGATGGGCGAACTAAAATTCTTTCTAGGAATTCAAGTTCACCAATCCCTAAGTGGTATCTTTATAAACCAAGCTAAGTATTGTCAAGAGATAATCAAAAAGCATGGTATCATGTGACCCCGTTGGGACACCATTATCAACCACTTCGCTAGATGCTGACTTGGAGGGATTACCCATAGATCAAACGAGATATCGTTCCATGATCGGGTCCCTCATGTACTTGACAGCAAGCAGACCTGATATTTCACATGCTACGTGTTATTATGTACGTTATCAAGCACGACCCACTGAAAATCACCTCAAGGAGGTTAAACGAATCTTTCGGTACCTCAGGACTACCATTCATTTGGGACTCTGGTATCTGAGGGAAACCGGTTTCTTTCTAACGGCCTAATCAGATTCTGATCATGCAGGGTGTCTTGATACACGAAAAAGTACTTCTGGTGGTGCACAATTTCTAGGTCAAGATAAGCTTGTGGGATGGTCTTCCAAGAAGCAGGATTGCACGTCACTTTCATCAGCCGAAGCGGAGTATGTGTCTCTATCTGCGTGTTGTGCTCAAGTTCTTTGGAAGAGAACACAACTCACGGATTATGGCTTCCACTTTGATAAAGTACCTATGTATTGTGACTCAAAGTCGGCCATAGCCATCTCCTGCAATCCGGTACAACATTCTCGCACGAAGCACATTGATGTCAGATACCACTTCATTAAGGAACAAGTTGAAAGAGGTATCGTTGAACTATACTTTGTTGGAACGGATTACCAATTAGCCGACCTGTTTACGAAAGCCCTATTGAAAGATAGGTTTGAGTACCTCGTTAGGCAAATTGGTATGAGATGTTTGACTCCAGCTGACTTGGAGATTATGGCAAAGGTGCCTGCTTGATTTATCTATCAAACATCAACCTGTAAATATCTTTGAAAAAGAAAAATACAAAAATATAAAACATATAAAAACAAAACACAAAATTAAAAATCTTTCAAAATCCAAAAATATTCTTCTCGACATGTCTTTCAGTATCGATAATATGGACGTGCCTAGAAATGTCGCTCAATAACGACACGGGTGTGTACATAAAGCTCGAATGCAAGTTGTAAATATTTTTCAAAACATGTCATTTCTTCTTTTAATAAAGGAAATTGTCTATTTTGGACAATATTTCTAAACAACGGGTAGAGCAATCTATCACGGGTTGAGCTTGTCACAAAACATTCAACGTTTTGAGCTTAACACAATGGCTTCTAATCACTTTCAGATTGCAACCCGGATCTATGTTCACGGGGGAGTGTACGATTTAGTGCGCTTACCCTCAGCAAAAGAAGAGAAATCTTCTTACACGTGAGTGGATTCGTCAAGACATTCAAAGTCTATGAACTCAAGTTTATGCTTTAGAAAAACCTTTTCGACAAAACGAATTGATTTTTCAAAAAGCGTTGAACAAAATTTTTTCAAGAATTTCTCAATAATATTCAAAATCTTTCAAAAATTGTGTGGTCAACAACTCCTATCCTCAAAATTTTAATGTGGATCATATCCTCGTAACGACAATTCCATTGGATCAATTTTTGAGGGGGAGAATTTTAACTTCATGTAAAGATTGACACATCTTTCTCCTGGAGATTTTCAAGACTATTTTTCAAAATATATTTTAATCAAATTTGGTATCTCTAATATCAAAAGATTTTATATATTAGAGATAGGGGGAGAAAATGTGATTAAAATGTGATCTTATGTAAGACTCAAGAACTTTAACTCTTACCTACATGTGCGAAACACTTTCGATTATCGATGCACATGTGAAGGGGGAGCATTTTTGAAACGACAAAACTAACAAGGTGTTAAATGTTTTTCAAACACTTTGTTAGAATTTAAAGTGGTTTTCATGGTTACGATCAAATACCCACAACATCTTTAATTCACGACGTTATTGGTGTCAAAAGGGTGGTTAGGTTTAAGTCCTATGATCCAACCAGAACCGGAGGGATATTCCCAAGGACAATCCAATAGATTATTAGAAGTCCTTATGAAGATGGAGTAGAATGTGAACGTAGCTGAATGCCGACTAAGTACTGATGATAGCACTAGAACAATCACAACAAGGTGCTATTAATGATGTCTTGGTAAGCATTGAAGGGGTTGAAGAATGAAAAAGAAATGTAAGGATAAAGGGTGTAAAGAAAGAAGCCCTCCATACAACTTAGGCAGAAACCGGGTTAACACATCATGAAGACAAACTCATCATGGACCCAGTGATGTATGCACAACCCTTTCCTACCTACTCAGACTTCTCTCAAAAGAAGTTTATTTTATTGTCACGGAGATCAACACGATTTCTATTGACTTTCTCACTCCGAGATAGTTGATATTGAATAGGTGGCATCTGCTCCAGCCTCCGACCACTAAAAGTGCACAAATCGAGTCTAGAGCCAAGAGATCAATCAAATCTCGTTAGGACACACAGATGAAGATCAAGAGAGTCCTACGCTATATCCTTGTGATATTGCTAGAACACTCAGAGTGATACTACTTAGTATTCACAATGATGAGTGGAAATCCTTCCAGTGTTAACATCAAACAGCACTGCGGTAGGTCATATGCAAGATTCTTTATGATTTGAACATATGTAAAACTGAAAAGCAACAGTGGTTTGATTTTGAATTGATTCAAACTCGTTTCAGGTTTCTATGCAATATCTTTATGGTCTTGCCAGAACATTCAGAGTGATATTCATTAATATTCACAGTGACGAATGGAAATCATTCTAGCGTCAACATCAAATAGCGCTACGGTAGGTGACTTGTGAGATTCTTATGAATCAAACTTGTGTCAACTGGAAAGCAACAATGGTAAGATTCATAATGAATCAAACTTGTTCCAGGAATTTGAATTGACGACTTTAATCAAGCGGATATTTATCCAATTGATTCACCCTTTATGTTCGCAGTCTTGCTTTGAGACGGTCGAGTAAAGAGAACGGCTAGTACAGCCGCGAAACCCTGTCAAGGAAATTCTTAATTGAATCTACCTGATCACAGGTACGATATTTAATATCGTATAACGGTCTTCACCGACCGGAGGTAAAATGCTACCGATTTAGGACGAATGTCAAAGCCATTCAGTCCGTGTCTATGTTTTGTCTCGAGAAGGTGGCGTCACGGTGTACACAGCAAAGGAAATGATTCAGAAACCACATACTCATGCCAAAAGACATATTCAACAATTAATAGTGTGAGCATGTGGATGAAGACACAAGATCGCAAGATGTCAAAGACAAGTCAAGGATGATTTGAAGATCTCAAGCTTAAAGACAAAGTCGAAAGACAACGACAAAGGCTCAAAGATCACAGCATGAAGAATCAAGACTATAATTACACGTTCAAGACTCATTTATGGCGAGATTAGTGATCTCTACCAATTTCCTAAATGACCAAGGTTTATGACCTCCCATTGGGGGAGATTGTTAGCCTCAAAATATTGAGTCAAACCAGAATGCTCGGTCATATGTTTTTTATGTATCGTATTTTAGAACGTTGTAATAGGTATTATATTAGTCGTGTTATACGGGCTTAACTTTAGGCTAAAGTTCATTGATAAGTAACTAAAGCCTAAAAGGAAAGCCCGGCCCAAACCATATAGTCCATAAAGAAGCCCGCATGTGGGTGGACTATATATACCCTTCCTAGCATGTTAGGAAGGGTGTTGGTTCATTGTTTTCTCTCACTTCCTAATCTAATATTCACCTAGTTCCAACCATTTCTCTCTCTTTTCTCTCTCTAATTTCTCTCTCTAATTTCTCTCTCTAGAATTCATCTTCTTCATCTATTTTCTTTCTTTAATTCGTGCTATATCATCTAAATTTATGGGATAACAGAGACTTAGAGCGACTAGACATCAAGATCATGGTACGTGGACAACACGGTTACTGGGCTAATCTTAGAGTAGAACCTGAGTTACTGTCTACGATCAAGGAAGCTCAGAAGGATGATGGTGAAATTTGGGCGATCATTCTGAACTTAGAACAGCAGACGGAGTTTCGATTGGACGACGATGGTATCTTATGGCATGACACCAGACTTTGTGTTCCTGATGATCTTACACTCAGGGAAGCGTTATTAGCTGAAGCTCATAGCTCTCCATTCTCGATTCGTCCTGGTTCGACCAAGATGTACCACGACATCAAGAAATACTTTTGGTGGAGTGGTATGAAACAGGATGTTGCTACTTACGTCTCCAAATGTCTTACCTGCTAATACAAGCGATTTTAGTTAGAAAAATTAAGTTTGTTGTGTGTATGTCTAATCGAATTGACTACTGGTTTAAGTGTGACTCAGTCGTCTTTTGGGTGGATAAAATAATTGATTGGTCGTTGTAGTAAAGTAAATGTGCGAAACGTTAAAGTAAATGACGGTAATTAAAACTAAAACTAATTAAAACGTAAATGGTGCAATATTAAAAACTTTTAAAAGTAAACGACGAGAAATTAAATGACGTGAAATTAAAGCTCGACGAAAAGTAAAATTGACAATGTAATAAAAATGCAAACTTGAAAACTTAAAACAATGCAAACTTAAAAACCTAAACTAAGGCAAAATGATAGAACTCAACCTACCGTCGGAATACCTTCCCGTCGGAATACCTATCGGAAAGTGTATCCGTCGGAATGTGATCAGAATCACTCCTATCGGAATGTCTGAAACACAAATCTGTCGGAATAACAAACCTTGGATATCAGAATGCCCGTCGGAATAAGCCTATCGTAATATATTAAAACGAATCTATCGGAATGAACAAAAAACAAAACAATCAGAATATCCTATCTGAATGTGCAAGTTGTCGGAATATGGCAGTAAAAAATTTGGCAGCATTCCGTCGCAATACAGCCTTAAGCCCCGTCGCAATATACGATCGCAATGAGCGATCGCAATCTTGATCGAAATAAGGGGGAGTATCGCAATACCGATCGCAATGTAGAAACCCTTGTGGTTTTTGCGATCGTAACAAGCTGTCGGAATCCAAGACCTCTTTCCGATGGAATGAGATACGAAAATAAGCAAAGCTAAATAAGCTAAGACTAATAAACACTAACCGAAACTTACCAAAGCAATAATAAGATGAACAAAATAAGCACACAAATTTAAAGACTTTCAAGACACAAAATAAGCAAACTTTATAAAATAAACTTTAAAAAGATAAAACTTTTAAGAAAACTTTAAAACAAATAAGCTAAATACAAAATAAGCTAAATACAAAATAAGTCAATAAGCATGTCAAGCTCAAAGCTTAAATCGTATGAAAGCCTAGATAGAAATAAAAAGGTAAACTTTTTAATCAAATAAGCAATAAGATTAAGCAAAATGAAAGCTTAATCCGAATCAATAATCAAATCCGAAAACAAGAAGAGTAGAATAAGATGGATAATGAAAACTTGATTAAAAATAAGATTCAACAACAAAATTAAAAGACTTACTTGAAATTAAAGGCAAGAAATTAAAGGTTCAAGACAAGGAAATTAAAATGACAATTAAGTAAAATGACATGAAAATTAAAGTTGCAAGTAATTAAAGGTGGAGAGCTAAGTTGTCAAATTAGCTAACACCCCCTAATGTGATATTAGGAGGGTATTTATAGGAGATTAGGGAGGTAAGCATGTGTTGGAAGCTTCCTTCTTTCTTTCTTTCTCGTCTTTTCGTCTTCTAAATTCTTCGACTTTTTCGACTTTGTCTCGGGATTAATTAAACTCGTCTTGTAATTTCTTCGTTAATTAGACTTGAGTTCTTCGGCTTTATTAAACTTCCGTCTTTTGACTTTTCTTCGATAAATCTTCAGAAGAGGACTTGGACTTCCGTTCTTTTTACACTCTTGATCTTTTGACTTCGTCTTTTGTCTTTTTCTTCGATAAAATCCTGTGAAAGCCCATGTTTTCTTCCCTTTTTACATTTTGGTCCTAAATCACAACAAAAACACAAACCACGCATAATTACGACATTTACGACATAAAATACACGTTTTAGCTTGGTTATTATTATAATTAAGTGGTAAAAGGATATGTGTTTTCACACTTATTAAATATCTACACTTGACCATTGCAATGTCCTCATGCAATGAATTAGTTACAAAGCAAGTTTTACATTTCCATCATAATCAATTCACATTGGCCTTTATTAAAGAGATAGAAAATTATAAAATATTCAAAGGAAGAAAACAAATAAAAGAATCAAAAACTTACCTTAGGGTTTTGGAATGTCATGAATGATTATCATTCTCAAGTTTCACGTTCCCCATACCAAGATTAAAAACGAGATCATTGTTATTATAAGTTAGCAAACTAACACGAATTCATGTGGGCCAATTATTCACTTAGAATCCCTTATTCCTAGGTGTATCTCTTATATTTTATTGTTGTCTTGAATGATCACGAGGATGCATTGTTTGACTTATTTCGATAGTTTATTTAGGCCGCAAATAAAGTAGAACAATTTAATCAATAGTTAGCTAAAGGACAAATCTTTTAAAACTGCTTCTCGGGACCTCATAAAGTTCATATCTTGGCATAACTCGCTTCACGATTTGAGACCTTTCTCGGACCGATATTTGGCATTGACTTCATACTTCAAATCTTGAGAGACGTTCATGAAATAATGGTCTTCTCTTCATAATAGGAATTTCTTCACATGAACTTTTTAAGAGATTCTTCATACTTGGACCACGACTTCTTCATTTTTCTCCAATCTTTATTTTGGATTTTGATATACAACGATCCGCCTCCTTTTAGGACTTGGATATATTTATCCTCATACATTGTTAGGGCCTTTTTGGATAGACTTCTCCATGATCTTTACGGGAGTAATTGCTTTTCGTCGTATGTCTTGATCCTTCATATTGATTTTTTATAAATGATTCTTCACATCACTTTGGATCTTTAGCAACAAAATGTATCCCTCATGCCTTGTTAGGGCATTTTCGGACTCGCCAATCTTCGCATCCCGCATCAATAAGTTATGTCTTGGCTATGAACTCTAATTAATACCGAGCAACTTTTAAACGATCTTGGGCTAGAAGCTAAGTAACTTTTCAAATCGTACAACCTTACTTATTGCAATTAAATTTGTTCACAAGCGATGGGAGAAAAAGCTCATAATCAACTCACATAAATTCATGAAAGAATACCAAACTTATAATTGACTCTATCATCTCTCGTTCTCCACAATTTAAAATCTCAAGGAATGAGACTCGTGGATGCTTAGCCTATTAAATCAAAGTTTTGGGTTTTCAAGTCATCTATAGGATCTTGCATTTTCTTAGACTCTTTCAAGTTTAGAATTCGCATTTTAAAGTTCCCTTGATAAACGACTTTATAGGATCAATTATAGGAACTTGCGAAAAGTTCTTGTTCTTAACCCGTAAGAGTTAAGACTTTCGCGTTTTAAAGTTCCCTATATAAAAGCCTAGCAAAACTTGACTTAAACACGTTAAGGATACTAGCCAGAGTAAACTTAGATAAGTAAACTCGGGTTGAGTCAAAAGATTCATGACGTTGAAAAATTAAAACCACTTTATTCAAAATTTATTCTAGCAAAGAAAGTAAACAACTATAACAAAAGTAAATACAACTAGGCCAAAATAGATCAAAAATTTTGAAAAATGTCGAAAACTCAATTTTCCGGTTAAAACGAGGACAAATACAAGGAAAAGCCCACTTAACTTCGATAGAAGTCCCCCTACACTTGATATAAACATTGTCCTCAATGTTTAAGCATGTGGGAGTAAACTCCCCTACACTTAGGACATTGTGCACTTTGTTTAAATCTTGCTAAGGAAGAGACAACTAAAGTGATTCCAATTTTAATATTGAAGAATATAAAATAGTGAATCAAAAGAGTTTATGATAGAACCAGGAAGACGGGTACACGGAATCACGGGTCGTCAAAAGTCATCAAGAATGGATCTTTGAAAGCTCAAATCCCTACACATGATTAGAAAGAAGACAACAAACACATACTAGGGTCCCCCTACACTTATTATAAATAACACAAAAAAAGGATAGATACTGCGGGTTGCCTCTCGAGAAGCGCTTGTTTTTGTTAACCGAGTCATGAGCCTGACTCGACCTTGATTAGCATAGGAAGAAGCTTAAAGAACATCTACCAGGATCAAATACATGGTTTTCATCCATCAAGTAGAACATGCTTAAGGCGAACAAGGCAAGCCAACGAAGAGTAGGAAAGGTTCCCTTAAGCAATGATGGAGCTCGGTGGTAGAGAGTGTGATGAAGTGCAAGCATATCTCCATAATTTCCAAAAATCTTTCCTTTTTTTCATCAGATGGATACTGAGATGGCTTAAAAAGTGGAATACCGGGATCGAACACCTTTTCCTTTAGGGGAAAATAACACTCAGGCTTAGTAGTCCTTGAAGAGGATCCGCTCATAAATCGCACAATCTCATCCTCAGAAGGTGGATAGAGAGGTGTCAAGACATAAGTACTACGGATATCGGTGTCGTCCGGCTTCTTCTCCTTTGAAACGGGTTTCTTCATATCCAAAGGAGGATAAAGAACAAAATCAAAGTCCAAAGGAGGAGAATCACTCTCATTGGAGAAGTAGGTATTGAGAAGAGTAGCAAAGTCTTCCTCAAATGAGTTGTCATCCAAAGTAGGATCAAGTATTGTTGGTGGAGGATCTTCATCAAAAGTAGGTGCAAGGTCATCATGTGAAGAATCACTCGAGAGAGTATCGACATCATAAAAGTCATCATAAGTTGGCATGTCTGGATACTCTGAAACAAAATTATCATAATCATCCCTATCGGAACTAGAATCATCATCATAATCATCATAGATCGGTGGAGAATCATAAATTGGTGGAGGATCTAAATTGGAGTGAGAATAATCCACATCATCTTGGAAAAGTGGATTGTCATAGGAAGTATCGAAAAGAGGATTGTTGTAGACGACAAAATCATCAAGCACATTAATGATATTCGTTGATTCTCTTCCATTGGGTTTGGTTGTGATCTTCCTCAATTTAAAAACTTGAGCATCATTCCCGACCCTTAAGATTAACTCACATTCGGCAACATCGACTAATGCTTTTCCGGTTCTCGAGAATGGCCGACCAAGTATTAACGGAATACGAGGGTCTATTTCATAGTCAACAACAACAAAGTCGACCGGAAAAGTGAAGGTACCAACTTTAACAAACACATCTTTTGCAATACCAACAGGGTAAGCGAGAGTGCGATTTTCTAGCTCAAGAGTCATATTTGTTGGTGTAAGGTCGGGTAATGATAACTTTTTCCAAACACTTAAAGGCATCAGATTTATACTTGCCCCGAGATCGGCTAAAGCAGTAAATTCTTCGGTTTGGTTAAAAGTACATGGTAGCACAAAACGACCGGGATCTCCAAGCTTTTCCGGAAGTTCTTTAAGAAGGATTGCAGAACAATTCTCATTCAATCGAGTATTAACAAACTCGGCCATCATCTCCTTCTTATTAAGCAATTCCTTAAACATCTTAACAAATGTCGGCATTTGGGCAAGAGCTTCAACAAGGCTAAGGGTGATGGTCACTCCCGATATCTTCTTCAAAAAATTTGACACTTGAATGTCATCCTTGGTGAGCAATCTGCCTTCGTCTAAGCGAGAAGGATAAGGGATGTTGGGTTTATAGGTGGAAGGTGGGGTTGGTGAAGGGTTCTTCTTGGGTACTTCGTCATGAAGAGGTGGAGACGGTAATGGAGAACTAATACTAGGCGTGGGAGTAGGAGGGATAAATGGTGGTGGAGGAGGTGTAGATGGAGTAACTAGAGGAGGGATAGATGGTCCTACTAAGGTTGCTCCATTACGTGTAGTAATAGCACTCACATTTTCTCGTGGGCTGGTGACGGTATTAGAAGGAAGAGAGACCAAAGTAGAGGGTTGAGTAGTTGGAAAGAAACTAGCCATCATATTCTTCAAATCATTCGTTTGATTGCTGAAGGAGGTTTTCATATCATGTCGAAGCTCGGTTCTAATATCATTCCCTTGCTTAGTGATATCTCCTTTCAAATTGATGATTTGGCTTTGAAGATTCTTGATTTGCTCTCCTTAGGTTCTCATGAAAGTTTCCACATCTTGATTAATGGGTCGGGCTTGTTGAGTGGGTGGGTGATAAGGATTAGAAACTCTAGGTTGGTTTGGGTTGCTTCTATTAAAGTTGTTGTGGTTGTGGTTTTGAGGAGAAAAACTGGGTGAAAGAAAGTTGTTAGAACGGCAACTTAGCAAGTTACGATCACCTTGAGGTCGGGCTTGATAGTTTTCCGTTGAATAGGTACCATGAGCCGCATACACGTTTTCCAGATTGTCACGAGTAAAAGGACTATCAGTGTATGAATGAGGACCCCCGCAAATCTCACAAGATGTTGCTACATCTTTAGCTTGTTGTTGTTGACTTGTTGCTAAAAGTTGCATATTCTTGCTAATTTCAACCATTGCACGGGTCAATTCGGAGATATCAGGGTTTGAAGAAGTAGAAGACACATTGACTCTTGGGTTATTCCTTGAAGATGCGGATGAATCCCAATTTTTGTGATGAGTTGTCATGTTCTCTATAAGCTCTCTACACTCCTCGGGTCTTCTTTTCATAAATGTGCCACCGGCGGCTGCATTAATCGTATCACGATCACGAAAAGTTAAACTGTTGTAGAAAGTATCAATTAAGGTGACAGGGAGCATGTTGTGGTTTGGACATCGATTGATCAAAACATTATATCGTTCCCAAGCATCAAAAAGTGATTCATCAGGTTCTTGTGTAAATCCACTAATTTGATTCCGAAGGCTCGTGACAATAGATGGTGGAAAGTAGCGCGACAAAAACGTTGAGTCATGTCGTCCCAAGTATGAATTGAATTCTTCAGAAGATGATCAAACCATTTTTCGGCATGGTAGGATAAGGTGTGTGGAAATAGGTGAAAGGGAAGAAAATCCATAGTAACACCGGGCAACTTCATGCTTTGAGTAACGGTAATGAATTTGTCGAGGTGTTTGTTGGCATCATCATTCGGTAATCCGCGAAATGGACAAGAATTTTGAACTTGTTGGATCATGTGATGCTTCAACGAAAACTCTGGAGCCGTGATTTGCATAGGCGCAATCGGTCCTCCTCGTCCATTCATCGTAGGTTGACACAACTCCTCCATCGTTCGAAGGTCGGGTGGGGGAACATTGTTGTTATTATTATTGTTGAGGTGCGGTGGGTTATTTTTGTTGTGCACACCAGCCATATCTAAATCTTCACGGGTCTCGGGCTCAGAATAAGTTGAAGATCTAGTACGCATACACTTGCAAAAGAAAAAGAAAAAGATACCAAAGAAATAGAGAATATATATGTACTTGTAAAATAAAAAAAAAAACTTTTTGAATTTTTAAAAATTTTTAATTTTTAAGGATTTTTAACAATTTTTAATTTTTGTGTATTTTTGAAATTTTTTAAGCAAGAAAAAGAACGTTCACGAATGAACGGATCCCAAAATTCAACGCGTCTCTCACAGAAAACCGTTAATCATTACGAAAAGAGCCGGCAGCGGCTCCATTTAATACAAGTGATTTTAGTTAGAAAAATTAAGTTCGTTGTGTGTATGTCTAATCAAATTGACTACTGGTTTAAGTGTGACTCAGTCGTCATTTGGGTGGATAAAATAATTGATTGGTCGTTGTAGTAAAGTAAATGTGCGAAACGTTAAAGTAAATGACGGTAATTAAAACTAAAACTAATTAAAACGTAAATGGTGCAATATTAAAAACTTTTAAAAGTAAATGACGAGAAATTAAATGACGTAAAATTAAAGCTCGACGAAAAGTAAAATTGACAATGTAATAAAAATGCAAACTTGAAAACTTAAAACAGTGCAAACTTAAGATAGAACTCAACCTACCATCAGAATACCTTCCCATCGAAATACCTATCGGAAAGTGTATCCGTCGAAATGTGATCGGAATCACTCCTATCAGAATGTCTGAAACACAAATCTGTCGGAATAACAAACCTTGGATATCGGAATGCTTCGTCGGAATGAGCCTATCGGAATATATTAAAACGAATCTATCGGAATGAATAAAAAACAAAACTATCGGAATAT
The DNA here is from genome assembly GCA_025667525.1 of Glebionis coronaria. Taxonomy (NCBI): domain Eukaryota; kingdom Viridiplantae; phylum Streptophyta; class Magnoliopsida; order Asterales; family Asteraceae; genus Glebionis; species Glebionis coronaria. The sequence goes on along the minus strand of CM046879.1, from coordinate 419,355,767 downwards.
CCTATCTGAATGTGCAAGATGTCGGAATATGGCTGTCAAAAATTTGGCAGCATTCCGTCACAATACAGCCTTAATCCCCATCGCAATATACGATCGCAATGAGAGATCACAATCTTGATCGGAATAAGGGGGAGTATCGCAATACCGATCACAATGTAGAAACCCTTGTGGTTTTTGCGATCGTAACAGGCTGTCGGAATCCAAGACCTCTTTCCGATGGAATGAGATACGAAAATAAGCAAAGCTAAATAAGCTAAGACTAATAAACACTAACCGAAACTTACCAAAGCAATAATAAGATGAACAAAATAAGCACAAATTTAAAGACTTTCAAGACACAAAATAAGCAAACCTTATAAAATAAACTTTAAAAAGATAAAACTTTTAAGAAAACTTTAAAACAAATAAGCTAAATACAAAATAAGCCAATAAGCATGTCAAGCTCAAAGCTTAAATCGTATGAATGCCTAGATAGAAATAAAAAGGAAAACTTTTTAATCAAATAAGCAATAAGATTAAGCAAAATGAAAGCTTAATCCGAATCAATAATCAAATCCGAAAACAAGAAGAGTAGAATAAGATGGATAATGAAAACTTGATTAAAAATAAGATTCAAAAACAAAATTAAAAGACTTACTTGAAATTAAAGGCAAGAAGTTAAAGGTTAAAGACAAGGAAATTAAAATGACAATTAAGTAAAATGACATGAAAATTAAAGGTGCAAGTAATTAAAGGTGGAGAGCTAAGTTGTCAAATTAGCTAACACCTCCAAATATGATATTAGGAGGGTATTTATAGGAGATTAGGGAGGTAAGCATGTGTTGGAATCTTCCTTCTTTCTTTCTTTCTCGTCTTTTCGTCTTCTAAATTCTTCGACTTTTTCGACTTTGTCTCGGGATTAATTAAACTCGTCTTGCAATTTCTTCATTAATTAGACTTAAGTTCTTCGGCTTTATTAAACTTCCGTCTTTTGACTTTTCTTCGATAAATCTTCAGAATAGGCCTTGGACTTCCGTTCTTTTTGCACTCTTAATCTTTTGACTTCGCCTTTTGTCTTTTTCTTCGATAAAAGCCCGTGAAAGCCCATGTTTTCTACCGTTTTTACATTTTGGTCCTAAATCACAACAAAAACACAAACCACGCATAATTCTGACATTTACGACATAAAATACACGTTTTGGCTTGGTTATTATTATAATTAAGTGGTAAAAGGATAAGTGTTTTCACACTTATTACCTGCCAGCAGGTTAAGATCGAGCATCAGCGGTCTAGTGGGTTACTACGACCGTTAGACAATCTAGAGTGGAAGTGGGACAAGATCACCATGGATTTTGTTACCGGTCTTCCGCAGATAAAGAGGAGGCACGATGCGATTTGGGTTATCTTTGATCGACTTACTAAGTCAGCTCATTTCTTACCGATCTGCAATGATGATCTGGTTAGTAAACTCGCTGACACTTACAAGAAGGAGATCATGAGACTTCATGGTGCTCCATCCAGTATCGTCTTGGACAGAGATCCTCGTTTCACTTCGCGATTTTGAAGGAGTCTGCAGAAAGCTTGGGGTACAAAACTTAACCTTAGCACAACTTTTCATCCTCAAACAGACGGGTAATCGGAACGAACGATTTAGACATTAGAAGACATGTTGAGGTCATGTGCGTTGGAATGGACAGGAGATTGGGACAATTACATCTGTTTGGTAGAGTTTGCATACAACAACATTTGGCACACCAGCATTAAGTGTGTACCATTCAAGATGTTGTATGGCAGAAAGTGTCGCGCCTCAATCTGCTGAGATCAGGTTGGTGAGCGAACACTTGAAGGACCAGAAATGATAGAGTTGACCAACGAGAAGGTCGATGTAGCTAAGCAGAAATTGCAAGAAGCACGTTCACGTCAGAAGAGTTATGCCAACAAGCATCGTAGGGACTTACATTTTAATGTAGGAGATCATGTCTTTCTTAAGGTTTCGCCGACACGTGGGACGTTTCGGAATCAAATGGAAACTTAGTCCTCGGTTCATCAGATCGTTTGATTTCATTGAGCGAGTCGGTGAAGTATCTTATCGTTTAGCGTTACCTCCGTAGCTTTCTCACGTTCATGACGTTTTCCATGTGACCTTACTCAGAGGGTACAAGTATCATCTCCTTCACATGGTTCAGTATCCATTGGAACAGATTCGTGAGGAAGAAGACGATTCTATTCATCAAAATCCTTTGGAGGGACCATACTGAGCGGGTATGTTCCTCTTCCAGTTTATTTTATCTATAATTTGGGGACGAATTATTATTTTTAGGGGGGAAGAGTTGTAAAACCCACATGCTTTTACCATGAATAGTACCCTTAGAAAACATACGTACGTATTAAAATTTTCCTTTTATACCATGAACACGTGTCACCATTAGAAATTTCAGAATTTATGTACGTATAATTACACGATAAGCATTAAGTACGTGTTAGTACACGATAATTATTATCATTAATAATTATAATCAAGAACATGAAATCATGAACGTAAGAATCAGGAACATATAATTATGTATTAGGTATATTATTAATACGATAAATATCGTTATGTACAAGTATTTATAATAACACGAATAATTAATAATAACGTAACATGTAAACACGAACACACGAACATGTAATAAAATTGACACGAGAAAGGCTTCGGGTTCCCCTTTGTGGGCCCTATAAGCCGCGACACCAAGAGAAGAGAAGCGACAAGCCCATGTTTACATTTCTTAAAATTAACAATACGGGAAACAAATATTCATTCACAGAGTTTTTCCAAGAAAATTAAAAACCCTAATCTCTCTCTCTCTCTCTCTCTCTCTCTCTCTCTCTCTCTCTCTCTCTATTTTGGCCGGCGGCAAGAACACACCACAAGGGTGTGGTGATTTTATTTTGTTCAAGAAATTCTAGGAGTGTGTTCGTGTAATCATTCTCCATTTATTCCACGCGTTTGGTAATTCGTAAAATCTTTCTTCTTAATTATTTTACTTTATTATGAACACATGATCAAGGGGATTAATAAACAAGAATGAAAACATGTATAATCATGGTGGGTAAATTAAAAAGGGTTGTTTTAAGGTTGGTTGTTTCGGCCGACACACAAACCGAGAGCCCCATGGCTCTCAGCGTGTTCTTGTCACGACCACCAACCGAGATCTAGATCTCAGTGGTGTTGGGGTTCGGTCGACAACAAGACAAGGCACCCCGACTTGCGTCGGGGTGTCGTTGTGGTTGGTTTGGATCACGACAGCACACAACAGCCCTACCACCGACAACAGCCGATGGTAGACTTGGTCTGGTAGGGGGAAACAGCGCGCAACAGCGGGTAACCACCGATACAAAGTCGGTGGGAACTCCACTGCTTGCAACGGCTAACCGAGAGAAGCAAGACCACCGGCTAAGCCGGTGGCAGCTTACCAAAAGCAGGGCCAACCGGCTCAGCCGGTTTGCCACTGTTTTTAGGGGTGTTTGGTTCGGACCGATTCACGAGTTTTCACGGGTCCGGTTCACGACATGTTTAATAAATTACATGGGTCTGGTTCACGGCTAAATTTACAAGCTTAATTAATGTTTACAAGAATATAATTTTACAATTTAATTAAATTATTTTAGCATGGCATATAATTAATTTAATTAAAACATGAACTTAGGTTAATTATTATCTATTTAATAAAACATATTATAACCTAACTATTTATTATTTATTTTAGACTATAGTATTAATTAATTATTAGAACATGAAAGATAATTAAATAATAATCATGACTTAGGTTATTATGAATATAGTATTAATACATGTTTTAACCTAAGTATTTTTATACACTTTAATTTAATTAAATCATGCTTATATTTAATTAAATCATATAACCTATAGTTTAGTTAATTAACAGGATATTATTAATAAACTATACTATAACTACATGACTTATGATATTAATTAAGCTAAATTTAAATATGGAAACTTTCTAATTCAGGAAACTTACTATTTTTGGAAACTTTCTATTTTTAGAAACTGATCTATTTTAAGCAGTTAATCTTTTTTTGGAAACTTTCTATTTATGTAAACTTTCTTGTAGAACAATGATAATATTTAAGAATCAAGGGGGTTGATGTTTTCTAGAGAGAGAAACTTAGAGAGAGAAATGAAAGAAACTTGTTATATGAAAATAAGAAATGAAACAACCAACACCTCTTTCCATGGTGGAAAGAGGTTTAAATACCCAAGTCCTTAATGGACTTGGGCCTCCGGCCCATGAACATGCTCATGGGTCGGGCTATTTAATAAATGAAACTAAACACTACTACGAGCCTATAACTACATTGTTGGAGTGACCGAGACTTTCTATATACGTAAAACGTATTTCCAACAATCTCTCCCAAAGGGAGGTCACTCCAAATTTACAAAGTCCTAATCTAGCATGTTAGATATTGTTCTTGAGCTCGTAGTCCACTTTCTCTTTTCGTTCTTTTTCTTCCTTTTGTGAATATGTGTTGAATAGTATCAGCCTTTTGCTTGGAACACGTTCTTTTGGCCTTTCACGTGTAGTCTTTATTTTCTTGTGATGTTCGCCTCTTTGTGACTTCATGTCCCACACACTTATCCTTTGTTGAATTCTTGAAAGTTTCAGAGTCGATACAGCGGAAGGCTTTTAGGTCATACTTTCTTGAATTTGCAGACGTATTTGATGCAGAAGGAATAAGCATGCGAGGACGTCTTCAACAGGTACACCACAACGCCACCGTCTTCAACAGGTACACCGCAACGCCGCCGTCTTCGAATGCAGCAACATAATAAGACACGAATAAAACGACTTTGACATTTTATTCTAATTCGGTAGCCTCCGGTCGGTGAAGACCGTTGGACGATATTAGATATCATACCCGTGACGGATACTTTCAATTAAGTAACTTCCTGACAGGATTTCGCGGGTAAACCCGTTCTCTTTATTCGACCGTCCAAAGCGGACTGCGAACATAAATAGTTAATCATTTGGATTAAAAATCCTTATGATTGAAGCCGTCAATTCATGAAACCTGGAACAAGTGAATTTCAATTAAGATATTCACCTTCGTTGCTTTCCAGTTGTCACAAACTTAATTCAAATTGAATCTTGCTTGTCACCTACCAAGTGCTGTTTGATGTTAACACTAGAAGGGTTTCCACTCGTCACTGTGAACACTAAAGAGTGTCATTCTGAGTGTTCTGGCAAGATCATACGATAATGCGTAGAGGCCTGGAACGAGTTTAATTTTAATTAAGAATTAAACTACTTTTTCTTTCCAGTTGTCACAAGATTAGTTCTTAAAGAACCGCACGTGTCACCTACCATGAGCTTGTTTGATGTTGGCTCAAGCAGGATTTCCATCTTCACTGTAATACTTGCGTATCACTCGGATGTTCTAGCAATATTACAAGAATACTGCGTAGGACTCATAAAGATCTCTTACTTTTCACAGTGTGTGAAGAAGCAAGGAATAAATAGAAAGTGTCCTAAGGAGACTTTTGATGATCTCGTGGCTCTAGACTCGATAGTGCATTTTGATTTAGTGATCGATGGCTGGAGAGGAGTGCCACCTATTCAATATCAGTCTATTCGGAGTGAATAAACCAATAGATAACGTGTTGATCTCCGTGTGATTGAAACAAATACCTTTTGAGAGATATTGGAGTTAGCTGGGGAGGGTTGTACATTGCATCACTGGGTCCATGATGGCTTTCTTCAATATCGAGAATCATTAACAAATGATCTCATTAGCATATGTATTGACCCGGTTTCTGCCTAAAGTTGTAAGGAGGGCTTCTTTCTTTACACCCTTTATCTTTACAATTCTTTTTCTTTCTTCAACCCCTTCAATGCTTACCAATACGTCATCACTAGCACCTTGTTGTGATTGTTCCAGTGCTAGCTTAAGTACTTGGTCGGCATTCAGCTACGTTCACATTCATTCTCCATCTTTCCTAGGACTTCTAGTTCTATCTAGGGAATTGTCCTTGGGAGGATTCCATCGGTTCTGATGAATCATTGGACTAATACCTATACCTACCACCCTTTTGTCACCACATCCGTCGTGAGATAAGTGTGTTGTGGGTTGATATAGTCACCACGAAAAATCCTTGAAAATCACTTAAAGCACTTGTGATATTGTAATCAAAGTTTTTGTGCCTTAAGTGTTTTGATCATCAAAAACGCTCCCCCTTAACTTGTGCATTACACATGTTAGGTTGGTTTATCTTTTAAGCCTTTTTCATTGTATTAGACAGATATCATTAAGTCTCCTTAATCCTATTTTCTCCCCTTTCCATAATGTTAACCATCAATATTTTGGATATTAATGGATTAACCCGTCTTTGGGTAATAAAATGAAATTAGATGTTGGCCAAAGAACATATTAATGCTCCCCCTCAAATTAATGAGGGTTAGTTGTAGTGCTTGAGTACGATATATTTTGAAAGATTTGGAATCTCGAGAGAAATTCTTGAAAAATATCATACTTTTACACTACAACATGCCACAAACGCTGATTATACAAAAAGTAACATATTCACAATTATGGACATATGGAGTTGACCTGATATAAGACGAACCATAATTAAATAGTTCGTTCCGTGAACCTATGGTGAGCTCCATATGGTCGTCCACCGATGAATCGTGCTATACTTCGTAGCAACCGGCACTTCCTTAGAAGTTCCTCAATCTTCCTGATTGCGTACGATGCTCCCTTTTTGCACTGGGTTGTCCAGGTGTATTTGACTGCCGGAAGTGGTAAGTTGGCATTGAGAACCGACAGATCATCTCGAACATGCTTTAGCGTTCCATCACTTAATTTGTGCAGTTCGGAGAGTCGCATATATTGCATGACGCTAGTCTCATTTGGATAAAAGATCCCTGCTTCCGGCGTTGTGGTCCCCATGTAAACCTTCTTGTTCTTATGAAAATTACTGAGTGGAGTCGTATGGGGACGTTCCAGGTTTAGCTTCTTCTGATAGCTTTCTACTCCAAGTTGAAAGTCTTCCACCCGGTTTTGAATGACGATTTTCCTGGCATATTGACGAAAGTTGGAGCTCATGGCTATGACAATCTCAGGTGGTAGATGGTCAACTTTTTCTTGAGCCAATAGCAACAAAAGATCTTCGATGTCTTCAAGTTGAAGATACTGGATATCACTTTCGTCAATTCGATATTCTTTCTCGTCGGTACGTTTGAACACAATTACATTCAAGTAATCATAACCAAAGACAGTCTGAGTGGTTGCTCCTTGGATGCTTTTGATTCTATGAGCTGAGACAATAGAGGAACCTCTCTTAGGACGATGGAAATGATTGTAAGCTAACCTTTTCTTTACAGTCCAGTGAGAGATGCCAAGTGAAGCATAGGTATCATAAAACTTGAGCAACTTCTTTCTCTATATTGTGTCAGGCACTTTATCCTCTATCCATGGAACATTCTCCCAATTAACAGCCTTGAGCATAGTGAGTGACGTGGCATATTTCTTTGCTCCATTTTCAAGGTATTCAATATCGTGAGAGACAAAGTGCTCTATTGGGATCGTGGCAGAACCGGTGATGACCGCCGTGTAAGAGGTCGCAACACAGGAGTCTGAATTCCTGTAGTTGTCGCTGTCATTGCCTTTGTAAGCTCATTCAAGTGATATTCTGCTTCATTATGGCTGGTCTTTAAAGTGTCAAAGAAGTCCACATTTGCAGCTGCCATTTTGATCAGATCCGGAGTCATTGTCGGTTTCCCATGAGAATACCTTAGAAAAGCCGAGAAATCGATAGGGTTGTTGAGGAATTGAGTCAGCTCCATTTCAGTTGTAGTGTCAAAAGGATGCTGTGGTGATGCATTTGTTAGCCAAAGTTTCTCTTGTAGAGTATCATCGATGATAAGAGATTCAGCAAACGTCGGTTCTGGAACATTTAAATCTTCAACTTCCATATCAACGTCATGTTGATCTGCAGATGGTGTTGAAGGTTGATCTTGCATCACCGGTATATCATCGTGAGGTTCTTCTTCGAGCATTGACTCTGTCGGTTCTTCTGCTTGCATATATTCTACAGATTCATTGTGAGAATCAGTAGTAAAATCTGGTGCAGTAGATATACATGTAGCAACATGCTGAGTTTCTGGTACTGTTGACTCCAGCGTCTTTTCTGTGGTGTCAGCAATGTGTTCTGCAGTTTCCTCTAAACCTTTCTCAGTAGCCTTATCATTGTCATCCTTGTTTGACTCTTCGGCATTTGTACCCGTTTCGTCATTCTTATCACCCTTGTTGATTCCATTACCCTTGTCATTATCATCATCGTCATCCTGATCATCATCTGTATCCTCGTCCTCATCTTCATCTTCATCCTTATTCTTTTCTTCCTCATCCTCTTCTTCCTCCACATCTCCTTCCTTATCCTTATCCTCATTTTGATCATTGTTACCATCATCCTCTTCACCGTTACCCTCGTCATCTTCCTCCTCTAGCTCATCTTCATCGTCAGACTCAGAGTCGGTAGTGTCTGCAGGTGTATCTTCAATAATTGCTTTGTTGAGATATTGCAGAACTTTTCGTTTGTGTCTCGATTTATGAGCTCCCATATCTAGCAGACGTGTCTGTAACAATGTCATTAGTTGAAGAGTAGATAAACCATTACCGAAAAGATTTGGTAGTTGTTGATCAACATAAGACTTGACTTCTCGTCGAATGATCGTGGTCATCTTCTCGTCAATTTACCCAAGTAAAGCAGCATTTTCCTTGTCACGAGTTTTCTTATCTCCAAGAAATGATTTGTGTTGTGCTTTAAGTTTGGACACTCTGTCAGTTAGTTTCTGAAGAGTAGGCTCATCAGGTTGCGGTTCCTTGGGAGGAGTGGTGAACCTTTCAGTCAATGTAGCTATTTGTGTATCTTGAGCCTCTAGCTGTTGTTGAAGAGACTGGATCATTGGATCATTGACTGTGAGGAATGGATTAGATATGGATGATACTTGTGGTTCTGTTGGTGGAGGTGTAACCATAACCGTTAAGGTGGTGGTGGATGATACTGGTTGTTCAGGGATAGGTGTTGGTGTAGATTCAGTGATTGGGGCGGTGGTTGATACAGGTTGTTCAGCTGCGGATGACGGTGTAGATTCAGTGGTTAGGGTGGTGGTTGATATTGGTTGTTCAATAAGTGCGGGTGTGATAGTGGTTGTTATGATCTTACTGATGACCGGGGTGGATAATAGTGGAGTGGTGGTTGATGTAATAGTAGTTATAGGAACATCCACCATTCCTTCATTTGTTAACGGATCCGTGTTTGTGACCTCGACACCCTCCCCTTCTAAATTTAGATATTTCATAACAACATTAGAGTTTGAAGTAGACTTACTTTGAAGTTGCGTTTCTGGTATGAAAGTAGCATGAGCATCATCGTGTACCACTGTGTGAGTTGGTTCTGGTAGAGATGTGGTTATATTGGCGTCTCAATACATCAAACTTGTATCCGTATTTGCACTGCTACCACTCTGCTCACTCTGCTCACGACTTTCAAAATAAAAGTTAGCAGCATCTTCATAAGCATCTTCATCAGTAGGATCGTCATAAAATGTCATGTCAGCATCAGGATCACCAAAATTTGCTAAGTCTTCAAACATTCTTGAACCTGATCCTGCAAAAGCTTCCTGTCTGCTTTGTTGAAGAACGATACGTAGTCGTTTGGCTTCAGAAATTTGTTGTTGAGCAGGGTCATTTAAAGCAACACTTGCTTCTTTGCCTTTAGTCTTCTTTGCTTTCTTAGGCCTGCGGAGTGGTACTTCTTCCTGTTCTTCCTCAGTATGGATCAGCTCATCTCCATCATCTTCATCAACTATTTTCATTTTTCCTGGGCCTTTATCTTTAGAAGAAGCAGTTGATTGGCGCTTTGAAACTCTTTTCTTGCGTTTACCTTTTTGCTTCTCTGAAGGATGTGAATTTGCACGATTAAACTGTGCGTCAATATCATTAAGCATCTCTTGGTATTTATCACTGTCCTTGATTCCATCATTAAGCATTGTGTCGGGTACTAGGGCAGGAAGTAATGCGTATTTTGTGGAATTAGTGTCTACATTCATTGAGAGAATCACATAATCATCATCTTTGGTGTGATAGAAGAAATTCTAGCGAGTGTCAATGGTTGGGTCATTCTTCATAAAGTGGCTGATAATGAGCTTGGTAAATCTCGGGAATGGAAGATGCACGGATTTCTTCTTCGTTCCAGTAAACTGATAACAAAATTCTTACCATAGAAAAAGTGCATAGTCTACCTTAGATGTAGTGTACAATCCCTAAAATAAGTGAGCCTGTGGTGGTCTCATTGCATCGGTGCCCCTAGTTTTCCAGTAAGACACTTGACAATGATGGTGATAAGTGCTTTCCAGGGTTGCCCTATGTGTGAGGTGTTAAACTGGGATAAGTTGTTCATTTCACCTTCATAATTCATGGCACGAATGATTCGAAGCACTTCATAGTTCTTTGGGTTAGCCACAAATTGTTCTCCTTGTGCCAACCTAGGAAGTTTAAACAATTTCCGAAAAATGCTCAAGTTGAGTACCCTTGGTGTTTTGTTCAGCTGGAAAGAGATAGTCTTTTTGGAGAAAGATGTAGTGTTCCAGAATTCATGCATGTAGACTTCGGGAACATATGCAGTACATCTGATTGTATCTCTGATGGGCGAGGTGTCTAGGATGTCCGTGACGATTTTGAAAGCTGGTAAGGACGGATCAAAATCCTCTTGTAATCGAGAGTTGTTCTCAGCATATGGAAGCCTATCGCTGAGAGAAACAAGTTCAAGATCACGAAGTCGTTGTTGTTCCTCTGTGATTGACATTTTCCTGCTTTGATGACATAAGCATAAATGATATACACAAAATATATATATATATCTTAAGTCTATGCCAAGTTGAATCATAGGGAAAAAATCCATAACAATTATTACCACATATTATAGAGAAACAACATACAAACATAGTTCAAATAAACAAGGTCCTTACATTTAACAACACACTTAGGATAATGACATATATGTCAAAGACATTTTATTCTAAAGAGATAACGACCTAGCATTAGTTCTTAAAATATTTGGATTTCTTGGTTGTCATAACCAGAACCTCAGTAGGTCTAGGTTTGATGTCTACTAACACCTCAGTATGTCTTGGTTTAGTTTCAACCAAAACTTCAGTGGGTTTTGGTTTAGTTTCAACCACTACGTCAGGAATTGTAGGATTATCCTCAACCCAAAATATAGTAGGCTTGAACAAAGGGCAAGACAACGATGAAGCTTTGTCTTCCATGGCCTGGAAACAAAACACAAGACATTGACTAAGTAATTTGTATCTCTTTTGTTTACATAGGAATCAACTTATTAAATAAGATGAACTTCTGTAACAAGAAACCGTTCAAGTATTCTTATGAGATAAAAGTAACTAGTTTCAATAAAACTTGGTTTCGTGTTAGTGACCCTAATTTACTTAAAGCCCAATGAGGAAATAATGCAATCTAGGCTGAACTCATTAGATAGTCTAAGGGAAGTGCATAATACTTAAAATTCCATAGCAAAGTTACAAGTTATCGGAATCATAAGAATCCAAAGTCCATCGCAATCTATCAATCCATCGGAATCCTAACCAAGCCATTGCAATAATTCAAGAATCGCAATCCTATCGAAATAAAGTCCTATCGCAATATCTTAGGCCATCGCAATAAGTGCACTTCCATCGGAATGATTGAGAAACCATCGCAATATGTCCCATCGCAATACCTATTATGATGCCATCGCAATAACGCATCGGAATGCGTCATCGCAATATGCCATCGCAATGCGCCATCGGAATGACCCATCGCAATGAGCCATCGCAATGAGCCATCGGAATGACCCATCGCAGTAGCCCATCGCCATGAGCCATCGCAATGACACAATCACAATGGGCCATCGCAATGAGCCATCGGAATGACTCATCGCAATAGCCCATCGCAATAAGTCATCGAAATAACTCATCGCAATGACAAGGCATCGCAATGATGGTGTCGCAATGAACATCAAAATCCGTGACAGGGATTCGATCTAAACGTTGACTTCCCGATTCCAGGAACTAGGCAATGTTTTAAACGATTCTGGGCAAAACTAATGTTCATCTAGTCATACTGAACAAATCCCACAACTTTATTACTATTTTCATTGCAAAAACACGAAACCCTAATTTTTGGATATGAACTAAGGAATCTGTTTAGTTTGAGATGTAATGAAATGATGTAAGTGATAACAAATATAGCATTATAGAATACCTAGATGATATGAACAAAACGCAGGCAATCAAAAAACTCAAGTGATGGGAGTTATAGTAGAGTTCAACAATGGAGGATGAAAAAAATATATGTGTGTGTTTACGATGGTGATAGGGAAAGGGGGGGTGACGTTTTGACTTGGTCAACTTGTGCCAAGTTGACACATTAACCCCCTATTTTGCAATAATTGCAAGTATGGTCCCCCCTTGGTTTTTTTAATAGTATTTGAATTAAAGTGAATTTGTTTTAACCAAATCAACTTACCAAAATACCAACCCGCTCACAAACACGACCACAAATAACTTAACGCCAAAAATCCAATAACCTATTCATGAATTTCTATTCCACACAAGGCACACATAGCATAACAAATGATGATGAATAGTTAATATTTTATGACAATCCTTTTTAAAGACCAAATTTGATTCCACGAAGATTTAACATTTGCTCCCCCTTAAACACGGACCCGTTTTCTATTTAAAGAGCTGTAGCTAATGATTTTAGGGACATAAATATTAATGAGGACATTTTCCGGTTAAGTGATTTTATGGACCGATTCTGGTGGCAATAAGATTTCTCTTATTTTACAAAATAAGTGCACTGATACGTACACTAATTTGTGTTAGACCAAGTTATAAAGTAAACTTAATGATTCAAGAGCAAATTTGGATTGATTAATGAAGATGCCTCTGGGATTCTGAGAAATTTGCAACCCTAAGAAAAATGAAAATTTTCCCATCATCGACATCTTAAAGCGTGTGGACATAATTTTCTCAAAATGGTCAGACAAACGTTGATTTGTAGCAGCAAATATTATATCATTAACATAAATTTGTACCAGTATCATGTCGTTTTCCTCCTTGAGAATGAATAATGTTGGGTCCACTTTGCCTTTGGAGAAGCCTTTGGAGATGAGATACGACGATAAGAGATCGTACCACGCGCGTGGAGCTTGTTTTAACCCGTAAAGAGCCTTCTTGAGCTTGTACACGTGATTAGGATACTCTGAATTGATGAATCCATTCGGCTGGCTTACATAGACATCTTCCCTTAATTCACCATTGAGAAATGCCGTCTTAACATCCATTTGGTAGACGATCATGTTCATGTGAGCAGCATAAGCAAGGAATAGTCTAATTGCCTCCAATCTAGCTTTGTTTTTCAGCACACTACCTAACTCATCGAGTTTGACCTTGTATACCCACAACAATGTCAATACCCAAAGCTTGTTTGTAACCTCTAGCAACCAATCTAGCTTTGTTTTTCAGCACACTACCTAACTCATCGAGTTTAACCTTGTATACCCACAACAATGTCAAGATTTCAACGTTGCTGGGTAACAGAACTAATTCTCACACTTCAAGATGTTGGAATTCATTAAGTTCCTCTTGCATGGCTTCAATCCATGATGATTTGGTCATGTCTTGTTGCCAGTTTTTAGGTTCAGTGTCTGAAAGAAATGCATCAAAATAGCAATATAATGCATGTTCTTGGAGTTGATGGCGTGTTAACACTGGTCGATCGATGTCACCAATAATATTGCGGATTGGGTGATCCTTTGTCCATTTAGTGTTGTGAGTTTCAATCTGTGGTGGTCGGGAGTGAACGATTGCAGGATCTTCCTTTGAGGTAGACGCACCGGTAGGGTCTTCAGGTATATGTGAACCAAAGAAGGGAAGCTCTTGTAATGAGCATATTCTAAATCGTGATCATAGAGATCCTCTTCAACATCATTAGGAACGAGTGGGGTGAAGATTCAGGTTTTGTTTGTGAATTGGTGAGGGATGGGACATCTGGTTCAAGAGTAACAATAGATGCCTCGGATAGATTTCCATTATCTTGAGCAACTACTTCGGGAATCGGAGCTACTGCTACAGGTGCTGGAGAATCATTACTCGGTGGATCAAAGAATTCATCAAACATAGGTTGAAATAACTTATCCCACTCGGACCTTGTAGGTGGTATAAATGATGGAGAAGTAGGATTGTTGGGAGTTAATCCGGAACTGATTGTACCGGTTCCCATCTCGTGTAATGCGGGTTCAGAGCTATGTTGCTCAGAAGCCATCGCTGTCAGCTCATCAAAATCGACATCCAAAGTTTTTACTATCTTGCCAAGACGAAGGTTATAAATTCGGTAAGCTTTCTTTGTAGGCGAGTAACCAATAAAAATTCCAATATCAGCCTTCGGTTGAAGTTTGCCCAAATTTTCACTATTTGTATTTGGATAACACAGTGCACCAAGCACACGAAGATATGAAATATCGGGTTTGTGTCCATGAAGTAGCTCATATGGAGTTTTACCATGACGTTTACGAATGATGGAGCGGTTTTGGGTATAACATGCGGTTGCCACTGCTTCAGCCCATAAGAATAAAGGAGCATTCACATAAATCAACATAGTTCTAGTAGCTTCCATAAGTGTACGGTTACGTCTTTCAACGACACCATTTTGTTGTGGAGTGCGAGACACAGATGTTTCATGAGAAATACCAACCTTTTCATAATAGTTTCGAAGAGTCTGATTAACGAACTCAGTGCCGTTATCAGTCCGAATCCGGCGAACAGTAGCATTACGACGTACTTGGATCATCTTTAAGAAAGTAATGATATACTCTGGTGCTTGATCCTTGGATGCTAAAAAATTTACCCATGTAAACCTTGAGAAATCATCCACTATGACGAGGATGTATTTTCTACCACTCACACTAGTCGTACGCATTGGCCCGCAAAGATCCATGTGCAAAAGATATAGTGGTTCTTGGTTGGTGTCTTCTGCTTTAGGTTTGTAAGATTTCTTGGTGCTTTTCCATAGAGAACACGCGGAACATAAATTATCCTTGTCGAACTTAAGTTTTGGAAGACCACGAACAAGTTCGTTTTTAGCCAAATGGTTAATAGTATCAAAGTTAAGATGAGATAACCGTCGATGCCACAACCATGACTTGGTCTTAGATGCTTTAGAGAGAAGGCAAACACGAGAGGCGGACATCATGTTTTGAATAGACAGTGTGTAGAGATTATCCCGTCGAGAACCTTTTAACAAATCATTTCCTGCAAGATCGCAAATAAAGCAAGTATGTTGTAGAAAAGCTACATCAAGGTTTGAATCGCAAAATTGTCCCACTGAAAATAGATTGTGACCAAGTCCCTCCACGTAATAAACCCTTGAAATCGTAACATTCCCAATTTGGTATTCACCATAACCCATAATCTTCGCAATATGGTCGTTGTCGAATTTAACCGTTCCTAGAAACTTGCTGACTAAATTTCTGAGCATCGAGCGGTCTTTAGTCATATGTTTGGAGCACCTCGAGTCCAAATACCAAAGAATAATTTGGAAGACCTGGAAATATTACCAAACACATACGATGTATCGGATTCTAATTGTTCCTCTGAGTGAGCAGGTACAGATGTAATTATCTTAGATTTACTATCAGACGAAAATTTAGGCTTCCAGATTTTCTTACTAGTGGTTGGCTTAGATTCTAGTTGTCTAGTATTCTGAGGTACTTTTTGACTGGGGACATTAACACTGGTAGACACAATAGTGGGGGCAGACCTAGTTAAAGGGCGCTTTTTCCATTTCTTAGTGCTAGTGTTCCTATTTAAAGGACGTTGAGACCTAACTTCAGTGGATGTGATCCTAGTTAAAGGGCACTTAGTTCCATTAGCAGTGAAGGTCCTACCAGTGGGTTTCCATTGCCAACCAACTTGGGTGAATTTCTTCCCCGTTGGAATCCATTCAGGATTCTTCTTAATAGCATACATTTCATTCACATGATCAACAAGGCATAAATCATGACGCTGAGAAAACATGTATTCATTACAATTCCAACATTTCGCATTAGAATTCACATTTTGCTTAGGTTTCCACTCATAAAGAGAACCTTTTGTCTTAGCTACATGATTCTTTTTATTTAAAACTGAAATAACATTCCTAGGGTGCACTTCTACTTTCTTCTTCTCAATCCTATTAGTGGAAGGCTTGATCCTTAATACGAGGACTTTACACCAAGTATATAAAGTTTATCGTCCGATCTCTCCGAATTGATTTCCAGTCTAATGTGCGACTCAATTGTCTTTTGGTGAACAAGAGTATGTTTTGGTTTGGTTTTCTAATTTAAACTAAAAGAAAGTATGAAAATGTCGTTGAGCGAAATTAAAGCGTTTAAATATAAAACTAAAAGCTATTTAGAAAAACTCTATGTAAAACTTTAAAACTTGTAAACATGTTCTATCGGAATGTTGCAAATCATTTCTATCGGAATGCACCAAAGTCATTACCATCGGAATACAACTAAAACAAGCCATCGGAATAATCCATGTGCAGGTCCATCGGAATGCTAAGCTGAATACCCATCAGAATGTCAAATACAATTCTGTCAGAATATGGTCTGTCGCAATGATCACAATCGGAATGTCCTAGATCGCAATGTCAGATCGGAATAATCCAAATACCTTTGTCGCAATGTCCAGATCGGAAAGTTGTAAACTAAAATTGGGCAGAGTTTCGTTTCAAAGTAACCTTAGTCCCATCGGAATATGCGATCGCAATGAGCGATCGCAATCCAGATCGGAATAAGGGGGAAGTACAAGTTATCGCAAAGTAGAACCCTTGATGGGTTATTGCGATAGAAACTAAGGCCCAATCGGAATGTGCAATACCCAATATTGCGATGAAAACAAGCAGTAGTAATCCGAAATTGGTGGTAAGCTTAAAACTCAATAAGCACAATCAATAAGCTAACTCATCCGAAACTTAAACAACTCAAAAAGCTTAAATTTGACAACTTGTAAAACAGAAAAGATCATAAACTTTATGAAATGAACTTTAAAATGACTAAAACCTTTGAGAAATCCGAGAACCAATAAGCTAAAACTTGAAATAAGCCAATAAGCATAAGGAGCTTACAGCTTATACGTGTAAGAGCTTATGTGAAAACAAGGAAGATTAACCTTTAATCACGAAAACATCAAATCAAACGAATGAAGTATGTAATTCGGATCAAAAGATAAAGTAAACCAAGAAATGTAGAAGGAGATTAAAGAACTTAAAACATAAATTGAACTTGATTAATGGAATCCAAATACAAAAAGCTTAAATTTGAAAGATTAAAAGAAAAGATGAAAGACTTAGTGAGAGAAAGTTTAGAACTTTCTCTCTCTAAAAACTAGAAAGGAAAAAATTGAAAGTGCAACTAGCTAACCACCCTCCTAATGTGATTAGGAGGGTATTTATAAGCTAAGTGGGAGGTGAATGTGATGTGTGCTTCCTTCTTTCTTTTCTTTTCTTGCCGACTCGATTTAATTCTTTGTCTTTCTCGACGTCGTCTCGGGATTTGAACTTGTCTTAATAATTTTCTTCTATAATTTAGACTTGAGTTCTTCGATTTCATTAAACTTTCGTCTTTAGACTTTTTCTTCGATAAATCTTTAGAATAGGTCTTGGACATCCGTTCTTTAAACACTCTTTGTAAAACCCGCATGCTTTTACCATGCATAGTACCTTAAGTTCGTACGTACTAGTTAAAAACTTTCCTAATATAGCATGATTACGATTACGTGTTAGGAGTTTATGTATTACGTACGTGTTAGAACACGATAAGTATTTTATTTGCACGATCACGTAACAATTATTTAGCAATAACTAATCACGAGCATACGATCACGAAATCGCGAGTGTAATTAAAACACGAGTTATTATTAATTACGTATATATATTTAATACGAGCGTAATTAAATATATAAGAGTATGGTATTTACGTAACGAGAACATTTAAAACACGAACATAGTTAAAGATAAACGTGTACTAAATAACGAGACACGAAACGAGGTACGGGAACCCCACAGGGGAGTCCCTACCCGAGGCCAAACAAGGTAATGGGCCAAGCCCATTACCAATTTTACTAAAAGTGGGTTAAGTAATTTTTACTACTCAAAAATTACTTTACAGAAGATTTCAGGAAAAACCTAAAACCCTCCCTTTTCTCCTTCTTTGTGCCGCCACCTACAAACCACCATAGAAGGTGATTTTTATCTTGGATCTTGTTGATTTATTGGTTCTTCATGTTTGTTCTTCACCCTCTTGATCCACGAATACGGTAAAACCCTTTTAACCTTTTTCTTTTTAATTAATCTTTTATTAATTAATAACACGTGATGTTTTTATAAAAACACATTAATTAAACCTAGATCTAACATGTTTTAATCATTAATTAATCAAAGGGTAGATCAAAGGGGTGTTTTGTTTTGGGCCGCAAGGTACAACCGACCACAAGGGGGTTTGGTTTGTTTTAGCCGACCACCACCAAGACCTTTTTGGTGTTGGTTGGTGCGTGTGGGTCCCACGGCAGCAAGGGGGTACCCCGATTTGGTTCGGGGTACGGTTTTGTTCATATCCGGTGCATGTTTTAGGCTTAGATCCGGATCATGATTATGTTAGTTGTTTATGTTATAAACTTATGTTAAAAATTAAATTAATTAAAAGATGAGATTAATTTAATAACATGACTTAGGTTAATTAATTATTAATAATCATGACTTATTTTTAACCTAAGTATTTATATTATTAAGACTTATAATTAATTAATTATTTTAAAAACCCTGGATATAATTAATTAATTAAACATGACTTAGGTTATATTATTAGTATTTAATAATACATATTTTAACCTAGGTATCTAATATATTTAATTAAAAACATGTCATACTTTAATTAAATATTATAACCTATAGTTTAATTAAATTACATGAAATAATTATTAAACTATATAATATATCATATGACTTAGGAAATAATCATGAAAACACTTAGGCTTTTTTACTTAGCTTATTTAACCAGCTTATTTCTAATTATGGAAACTTTCTATTTTTAGAAACTTAATTAAATAAGGCAGCTAATTTATTTATGGAAACCATCTATTTTTAGAAACTTATTTATTTAAGGCAGCTAATCTATTTATGGAAACTTATTTAATTAAGGCAGCTAATCTATTTATGGAAACTTTCTTTTTTTTAGAAACTTATCTATTTTAAGCAGTAAATCTATTTTTGGAAACTTTCTATTTTTGAAAACTTTCTATTTTTGGAAACTTTCTATTTTTGGAAACTTTCTATTTTTGGAAACTTTATATTTTTGGAAACTTTCTATTTTTGGTAACTTTCTATTTTTGGAAACCTGCTATTTTTGGAAAGTTACTTATTATTACACAGTAAGTATAATAACACATGAAATATCAGAAATACTTAATCAGATTGAACATAATATAAGATTTAACACAGTTTAAGGCTTTAAACAGTGTAAAATAGTAAGAACACATAAATAAGCTAAGACATGATATAAAACCAGCTATGTATGTAGTAAGCAGATACTTATTTCATGTACGTATTTATGTAGCACTAGTGTTTCGGAAGTAGGATTCTCGCAGTTCATCGTTCTCGTTCACTGGACATAAGGTACGGATTCCCGTCCTTTCAGTATGGACATTCTTTCCTTATTAGGATTTCCCCGTATGCAGCCAACTGTTTTCCCGTAGTATAAGTATGAGTTTGATTGCTTATGTTTAAATATGATTACCTATATCCATATACATGCATGACCAGTTTCACCTAGTTATGGAGGTACCATAACCATAACATTAGAGGCACTGATGTTATGACTTCACCACGGCGGAGTGATTGCTCGTGGCGTCCCTTCAGCTTTTGGCCATTTATATTATATTTATCATGTGGGGGCGTATGGGTGCATCCTAGTTACACGTTTTTATTCAGGATTTCATGGTGAATGTGGTGTGTGCCTTGCATCCTTCATAAGGAGCTGATCCCTCCTACCCATAAAACCAGTATATTAAATTAGAGGCAGCCACTCTAATTTGCATGATGAGGTCACCCCTCCAATTATTCATGCACGGTGGATATTCATGACCTATATTGGCTAATGGTAAAATATGACAAACAGTTTTTATAAAATAAACATAAGACTTTCAAACTATAAAAACAGTTTTATTAAGACTTAACCAGGTTACTCGGGACTTAGTTTCTTCCGCTATTAGTATGTTATATGCTTATCCTATTCATGCTTTATTGTACATCCGTGCACTGAGCGTATTGCTCAGCCGTTTTCCTTTTCTATGTTCCCAAAACGGCAAGTACTCAGGGACGCTCGTAGACACTAAGAGTACGTGCATATGGACTGGAAGCTGTCTAGCCTTCTTTACATTATGCATTTCCTTTCTTTATGATACTTATGCTTTGGACATTGTTTCGTCCTTTTCCTTTACTATACTATGTTTGTGTGTGATGAGCTTTACTTTTGGACTACCGATGTTTGATTCCGGTATTTTCCTTTATATGGTCAAGTAATGTTTAGACATTTTACCTTGTATGCTTTGATGACACGCCATAATTACTGTGATATTTCCATTTCCAAAATGGGGTGTTACAATTATGGTATCAAAGCCAAGGCTTCGACCTGTAGGCTCTCAAATATGACCTGTGATTAGTGGGTAGTCACTACGGTCTTCCTAGAACTGACAGTTGTTTTCATGCATTCATCATTTTTAAGCATACATCTATATGACATTGTTACAGGGTTTTTGACTAAGTAATGGTTGGTACAGGACTGGCCCTATTTAGTCGCATGTGTTTTATCGAAACTTTTAGATTTGGGACCGACCCATAGGCGTCCCCTTGATATGTCTTTTGTTTTGAGTGAACTGACCAGAGGCGTTCACTCTCGAGCATCCAAAGTTTTCATAAAACTGCATCATGCATTCATACAAAAATTTTCTTAAATAAAATTTTTCTCGTGAAATTTTTGGTATAATTTTTTTTTTTCATGTATATATTTTATATTTTATGTTTTGAACTGTTTAATCATATATTTTATTATTATACTGTCAGATGGTTCTCACACGCGAACAGGAGCAGCTCAATGCTGCAATTCAGGCTGCCATGCAAGCCTTGCTTCCTCAACTGAGGAACGACATCCGGGCTGAAGTTCAAGCTGCCAACAATCAGCAGCAGCACAATACGCCACCACCTCCTCCTCCTCCAGTGACATTAGCAGTATGGCTGGAGAGATTCAACAAGCTCCGCCCTCGAGCTTTTGAGAAGACAGATAGCCCCAGCGATGCTGAAAGCTGGTTGGCTCACATTGAGAAGATCTTCAACGCTATGGGCTGTGACCCTGCATACAAGGCGAGGTTGGCATGCTATCGGTTCGAAGGCGATGTACTCAACTGGTGGTTAGCTTTGATGCAATCTGAAGGTGGTGATGAGTGGGTTGCTGGTTTGACTTAGGCTCAGTTCAAGGACAGGGTGATGGAGCAGTTCGTTCCGAAGGCTGAGCAGGACAAACTCAAGAGAGAGTACCATGGGATCCGTCAGAGAGCTAGGGAGAATAGCAACGAGTTTATGTAGCGCCTTCTTCGCTTGGCTGGTTTCCTTGGTGCGGCAGCAGGTACTCCAGAAGAGCAGGCACATCACTTTAGATGGGTTCTTCGCACATCGGTCGCAAACAATCTGGTGTGTGCTACGTTCAATACTGTAGCACAAGTAGCCGATGCAGCACGGAAACTGGAGATGCTGCAGGAGAGGGATGAGTTCGGGGAAGCTGAAAGACCCGACAAGAGGTAAAACCTTCGTATTCAAGCGGTGATCAATCCGTATATCTTCCATATGTCAATTATTCATCTCTTTAAATGTATCTTCCAAGCAGAAAACTGGGGACCGGTCTCAGCCGGCTACTCAGCAGCAGCCTCATCAGCCCAAGGGAAATGGTCAGACTAATGACCGATCTGCTACGGATAGGCGTGGCGGTAATGACAATTACCGTAACAACGCCAGGCAATCCAGCAACAGCAGGTCTTAATACTTACGAAATTTCTTATGTTTTATGTTATAACTCATACTCTGACACTTTAGCAAAATTCTACCAGGAACCATAGAAACGGTAGGGACCAGAACCAGGGAGGTTCGCAGCCTAGCCGTCCAGCTATCACTGGTATTCAATCTTACGATTATCCGCTTCGTTCTTTGTACCCAACTATTATGTCTCATGTAAAATGTTTTATCAGGTCCTCAGCCAGCCAGAGCACCTGCTGGAGGATACACTCATCCTCTTTGCTCTACTTGCCACCGTAGGCACTCAGGACCATTTCGCCGTAATACTGATGCGTGCTTCAAGTGTGGTCTTCCTGGCCATACTATGAAGGATTGCCGTAAGGGCGAGATGGAGGGTACATCGGGACATGCTGATACCAAGCCGCCTCCTACTGTCGGGCGTGTCTACACGACATCTCGAGACCAGGCCAACAAGTCTACAGGTACCATCACTGGAATCTTGTATATGTATGGTCGCGCTGAATGTGTTCT
Organism: Glebionis coronaria; assembly: GCA_025667525.1. Taxonomy (NCBI): domain Eukaryota; kingdom Viridiplantae; phylum Streptophyta; class Magnoliopsida; order Asterales; family Asteraceae; genus Glebionis; species Glebionis coronaria. Next base: position 419,333,087 of record CM046879.1, on the reverse strand, counting down.
TTTCGATACGGGTGCTACTCACTCGGTTATTTCTACTGCTTATGCTAAGAACATTAGGATGCCTCCCTTGCCACTAGAAAATAGGCTTACTATTTCCACGCCTTTGAGGGACTCTGTATTAATCACCCATGTATACAAGAGTCTTCCCCTAGAATTTGATGATAAGGTTCGACCTGTCGACGCACTTCCGCTGGACATGAATGACTTCGACATGATTTTGGGAATGGATTGGCTATCCAAATATCATGCTACTATAGACTTCCATTCATATCGAGTTATCTTCGGTGATGTCAATGCACCAGAGTACATTCATAATGGGTTCATACCCGGACGGTCTGTACAAATCATATCCACCCTGCACGCGCGTGCACTACTGTCACATGGTTGCGAGGGTTATCTAGCTACGGTTCACGACATGGATGTTGAATCTCCATCGATTCAGGATCAACCAATAGTCTCGGAATTCCAAGACGTGTTTCCAGCAGAACTTCCGGGCATACCACCTGCACGAGAAGTGGAATTCAGTATCGAGCTGGTTCTAGGAGCTGAACCAATCTCCAAGGCTCCTTATCGCAAGGCTCCCATAGAGCTGAAGGAGCTGAAGGATCAACTACAAGAACTTCTTGAACGAGGTTTCATTCGACCGAGCGCATCTCCATGGGGCTCACCGGTTTTGTTTGTTAAGAAGAAGGACGACAGTATGCGTCTTTGCATAGACTATCGCGAGCTCAACAAGATTACCATTCGGAATAGGTATCCACTGCCACGCATTGACGATCTGTTTGACCAACTCCAAGTGGCCAAACACTTCTCCAAGATCGATCTTAGGTCAGGCTATCATCAGTTACGAGTCAAGGAGCAGGATATTGCTAAGACTGCCTTTCGTACTCGTTATGGCCACTACGAGTTTGTAGTTATGCCATTTGGCCTGACCAATGCTCCAGCAGTGTTCATGGATCTGATGAACAGAATCTTCCATGAATTTCTGGACAAATTCGTCATTGTTTTCATCGATGACATCCTGATTTTCTCTAAGTCCAAGGAGGAACACGAAGACCATCTTCGTACAGTACTACAGATTCTTCGCCAGAAGCAGTTGTATGCTAAATTCTCCAAGTGTGAGTTCTGGTTAGACAAGGTGGCATTCTTAGGTCACATTGTATCACCAGAAGGAATCACTATGGATCCAGCGAAGGTTGAGGCCATCACTAAGTGGCCGAGGCCGACATCAGCGACAGAAGTCCGCAGTTTCTTAGGCTTAGCTGGCTACTACCGTAGGTTCGTGGAGAACTTTTCCCGCCTAGCACTACCATTGACCAAACTGATGCGTAAAGGGGAGAAATTCGTCTGGACTGAAGATCGAGAGAAGAGCTTTGAAGACCTGAAGCAGAAGCTAGTATGTGCACCTATTCTTACTCTACCATCTGGTACGGGTGGATTTCAAATCTACAGCGATGCATCGGGGAAGGGACTTGGCCGTGTTCTCATGCAACATGGGAAAGTGATCGCGTACGCTTCACGGCAGCTTAAGCCTTATGAAGAGAATTACCCCACGCACGATCTGGAACTTGCTGCAGTCGTGTTTGCATTGAAGATATGGAGACACTACTTATATGGAGAATCATGTGACATTTTCACGGACCACAAGAGCTTGAAGTACATCTTCACTCAGCGTGAATTGAACATGAGGCAGAGGAGATGGTTAGAGCTGTTGAAGGATTATGACATTAATCTACAGTATCATCCCGGAAAGGCAAATGTAGTAGCAGACGCCCTTAGCAGGAAGTCCGGAATGATCAACAGCATTAGAATCGAAGAGAAAATCAAAAGAGAATTGGAGCGACTAGACATCAAGATCATGATACGTGGACAGCACGGTTACTGGGCTAATCTTAGAGTAGAACCCGAGTTACTAACTAAGATCAAGGAAGCTTAGAAAGATGACGGAGAAATCTGGGCGATAATACAGAATTTGGAGAAGCAGACAGAATTCAAAGTAGATGCAGATGGTATCATATGGCAGGGCACTAGACTTTATGTTCCTGATGACCAAGAACTCCGGGAAGCTTTGCTAGCAGAAGCTCATAGCTCCCCATTCTCGATACATCATGGTTCAACCAAAATGTACCATGACATCAAGCAGTACTTTTGGTGGAGTAATATGAAACAGGATGTGGCCACTTACGTCTCCAAATGTCTTACCTGCCAGCAGGTTAAGATCGAGCATCAGCGATCTGGCGGTCTCCTTCAACCGTTAGACATTCCAGAGTGGAAGTGGGATAAAATCACCATGGATTTTGTTACCGGTCTTCCGCCTACCAAAAGGGAGCATGATGCAATTTGGGTTATCGTTGATCGACTTACCAAATCAGCTCATTTCTTACCGATCCGCAAGGAAGATCCGGTAAGTAAACTCGCAGATACGTATAGACGAGAGATCATGAGACTCCACGGTGCACCATCCAGCATCGTCTCAGACAGAGATCCTCGATTCACTTCGCGCTTTTGAAAAAGTCTGCAGAAAGCTTGGGGTACACAACTTCAGCTTAGCACGGCCTTTCATCCTCAAACGGACGGACAGTCGGAGCGAACCATTCAGACATTGGAAGATATGTTAAGGTCATGTGCGTTGGAATGGACGGGTGATTGGGACGAATACATCTGTTTGGTGTTGTTTGCGTACAACAACAGCTGGCACGCGAGCATCAAGTGTGCTCCATTTGAGATGTTGTATGGCAGGAAGTGTCGCGCCCCAATCTGTTGGGATCAGGTTGGCGAGCGAACACTCGAAGGACCAGAGATCATAGAGATGACAAATGAGAAGATCGTAGTAGCTAGGCAAAAATTCAGGAGGCACGGTCACGTCAAAAGAGTTACGCCGACAAGCATCGTAGGGATTTACACTTTAATGTAGGAGATCACGTCTTCCTTAAGGTTTCGCCGGCACGTGGTGTTAGACGCTTCGGGGTTAAAGGTAAGCTCAGTCCTCGTTTCATCGGACCGTTTGATATCATTGAACGAGTCGGTGAAGTATCTTACCGATTGGCGCTACCTCCGCAGCTTTCGCATGTGCACAATGTGTTTCATGTCTCCTTACTCAGAGGGTACCAATATCATCCCCTTCACATGGTTCAGTATCCACTGGAACAGATACGTGAAGATCTTACTTTTATAGAAGAACCCGAACGAGTTCTTGACAGGAAAGAACGAGTCATGAGAAAGAAGACGATTCCATTCGTCAAATTTTATGGAGGGATCATACCGAGCGGGAAGCCACTTGGGAAACAGAGGAGTCTATCCGGGCTTCTTACCCTCATTTCGTATTTTGAATTCGTGTATGTTCTTCTTTTCCAATTTACTTTATCTATAATTCGGGGACGAATTATTCTTTTTAGGGGGGAAGAGTTGTAAAACCCGCATGCTTTTACCATGCATAGTACCTTAAGTTCGTACGTACTAGTTAAAAACTTTCCTAATATAGCATGATTACGATTACGTGTTAGGAGTTTATGTATTCCGTACGTGTTAGAACACGATAAGTATTTTATTTGCACGATCACGTAACAATTATTTAGCAATAATTAATCACGAGCATACGATCACGAAATCACGAGCGTCATTAAAACTCGAGCTATTATTAATTACGTATATATATTTAATACGAGCGTAATTAATATATAAGAGTATGGTATTTACGTAACGAGAACATTTAAAACACGAACATAATTAAACATAAACGTGTACTAAATAATGAGACACGAAACGAGGTACGGGAACCCCACGGGGGAGTCCCTACCCGCGGACAAACAAGGTTAATGGGCCAAGCCCATTACCAATTTTACTAAAAGGGGGTTAAGTAATTTTTACTACTCAAAAATTACTTTACAGAAGATTTCAGGAAAAACCTAAAACCCTCCCTTTTCTCCTTCTTTGTGTCGCCACCTACAAACCACCATAGAAGGTGATTTTGATCTTGGATCTTGTTGATTTATTGGTTGTTCGTGTTTGTTCTTCACCCTCTTGATCCACGAATACGGTAAAACCTTTTTAACCTTTTTCCTTTTAATTGATCTTTTATTAATTAAGAACACGTGATGTTTTTATAAAAACACATTAATTAAACCTAGATCTAACATGTTTTGATCATTAATTAATCAAAGGGTCGATCAAAGGGGTGTTTTGTTTTGGGCCGCAAGGTACAACCGACCCCAAGGGGGTTCGGTTTGTTTTAGCCGACCACCACAAAGACCTTTTTGGTCTTGGTTGGTGCGTGTGGGTCCCACGGCAGCAAGGGGGTACCTCGATTTGGTTCGGGGTACGGTGTTGTTCATATCCGGTGCATGTTTTAGGCTTAGATCTGGATCATGATTATGTTAGTTGTTTATGTTATAAACTATGTTAAAAATCAAATTAATAAAAAGATGAGATTAATTTAATAACATGACTTAGGTTAATTAATTATTAATAATCATGACTTATTTTTAACCTAAGTATTTATATTATTAAGACTTATAATTAATTAATTATTTTAAAAACCATGGATATAATTAATTAATTAAACATGACTTAGGTTATATTATTAGTATTTAATAATACATATTTTAACCTAGGTATCTAATATATTTAATTAAAAACATGTCATACTTTAATTAAATATTATAACCTATAGTTTAATTAAATTACATGAAATAATTATTAAACTATATAATATATCATATGACTTAGGAAATAATCATGAAAACACATAGGCTTATTTACTTAGCTTATTTAACCAGCTTATTTCTAATTATGGAAACTTTCTTTTTTTAGAAACTTAATAGCTAATTTATTTATGGAAACCAGCTATTTTTAGAAACTTATTTATTTAAGGCAGCTAATCTATTTATGGACACTTATTTAGTTAAGGCAGCTAATCTATTTATGGAAACTTTCTTTTTTTTAGAAACTTATCTATTTTAAGTAGTAAATCTATTTTTGGAAACTTTCTATTTTTGGAAACTTACTATTTTTGGAAACTTTCTATTTTTGGAAACTTTCTATTTTTGGTAACTTTCTATTTTTGGAAACTTTCTATTTTAGGAAACCTGCTATTTTTGGAAAGTTACTTATTATTACACAGTAAGTATAATAACACATGAAATATCAGAAATACTTCATCAGATTGAACAAAATATAAGATTTAACACAGTTTAAGGCTTTAAATAGTGTAAAATAGTAAGAACACGTAAATAAGCTAAGACATGATATAAAACCAGCTATGTATGTAGTAAGCAGATACTAATTTCATGTACGTATTTATGTAGCACGTGTTTCGGAAGTAGGATTGTCGCAGTTCATCGTTCTCGTTCACTGGACATAAGGTACGGATTCCCGTCCTTTCAGTATGGACATTCTTTCCTTATTAGGATTTCCCCGTATGCAGCCAACTGTTTTCCCGTAGTATAAGTATGAGTTTGATTGCTTATGTTTAAATATGATTACCTATATCCATATACATGCATGACCAGTTTCACCTAGTTATGGAGGTACCATAACCATAACATTAGAGGCACTGATGTTATGACTTCACCACGGCGGAGTGATTGCTCGTGGCGTCCCTTCAGCTTTTGGCCATTTATATTATATTTATCATGTGGGGGCGTATGGGTGCATCCTAGTTACACGTTTTTATTCAGGATTTCATGGTGAATGTGGTGTGTGCCTTGCATCCTTCACAAGGAGCTGATCCCTCCTACCCATAAAACCAGTATATTCATGACCTATATTGGCTAATGGTAAAATATGACAAACAGTTTTTATAAGATAAACATAAGACTTTCAAACTATAAAACCAGTTTTATTAAGACTTAACCAGGTTACTTGGGACTTAGTTTCTTCCGCTGTTAGTATGTTATATGCTTATCCTATTCATGCTTTATTGTACATCCGTGCACTGAGCGTATTGCTCAGCCGTTTTCCTTTTCTATGTTCCCAAAACGGCAGGTACTCAGGAACGCTCGTAGACACTAAGAGTACGTGCATATGGACTGGAAGCTGTCTAGCCTTCTTTACATTATGCATTTCCTTTCTTTATGATACTTATGCTTTGGACATTGTTTCGTCCTTTTCCTTTACTATACTATGTTTGTGTGTGATGAGCTTTACTTTTGGACTACCGATGTTTGATTCCGGTATTTTCCTTTATAGGGTCAAGTAATGTTTAGACATTTTACCTTGTATGCTTTGATGACACGCCATAATTACTGTGATATTTCCATTTCCAAAATGGGGTGTTACAGGTCTTGGACATCCGTTCTTTAAACACTCTTGATCTCTTGACTTCGTCTTTTCTCGTTTTCTTCGACAAAAGCCCGTGAAAGCCCGTGTTTTCTTCCTTTTTCATCTTTTGGTCCTAAAACACAATAAAAACACAAACCACGCATAATTCCGACTTTTACAACATAAAATACATGTTTTGGTCTTGTTATTATTGGAAATAAGTGGTAAAAGGATAAGTGTTTTCACACTTATTAAATCCCCTACACTTGACCATTACAATGTCCTCATGCAATGCATTAATTTTAAAACACGGTTTACATTTTCCATCATAAATAACCCACCTTGGCCTTTATTAAATACTAAACATTTAAAGAAAATAACAAGATAGAAACAAATCAAAGACTTATATTGGGTTTTGGCTGCAATGAACGTTTATCATCCTTAAGTTTCACAGTCCTCACACCAAGCTTAAAAACGAGATCATTGTTATTATAAGTTAGCAAACTAACACGAATTCATGTGGGCCAATTATTTACTTAGACTCCCTTATTCCTTGGTGTATCTCTTGTATTTTATTTTTGTCTTGAATGATCACGAGGATTCATTGTTTGACTTATTTCGATAGTTATTTAGGCTGAAAATAAAGTGGACGATTTAATCAATAGTTAGCTAAAGGACAAAATCTTTTAAAACTGCTTCTCGGGACCTCATAAAGTTCATATCTTGGCATAACTTGCTTCACGATTTGAGACCTTTCTCGGACGGATATTTGGCAGCGACTTCATACTTCAAATCTTTGAGAGACGTTCTTGAAATTATGGTCTTCTCTTCATAATAGGAATTTCTTCACTTGAAGTTTTTGAGAGATTCTTCATCTTTGGACCATGACTTCTTCATTTTTCTCCAATCTTTATTTTGGACTTTGATATACAACGATCCGCCTCCTTTTAGGACTTGGATCTATTTATCCTCATACCTTGTTAGGGCCTTTTTGGATAGACTTCTCCATGATCTTTTGGGGAGTATTTGCTTTTCGTAGTGTGTCTCGATCCTTCATATTGATTTTCGATAAATGATTCTTCACATCACTTTTGGATCTTTAGCAACAAAATGTATCCCTCATGCCTTGTTAGGGCCTTTTCGGACTCGCCAATCTTCGCATCCCGCTTCAATAAGTTATGCCTTGGCTATGAACTCTAATTAATACCGAGCAACTTTTAAACGATCTTGGGCTAGAAGCTAAGTAACTTTTCAAATCGTACAACCTTATTTATTGCAGATAAATTTATTAACAAGAGATGGGAGAATAGGCTCATAATTAACTCACATAAATTCACGAAAGAATACCAAACTAATAATTGACTCTATCATCTCACATCCTCCACAATTTAAAATCTCAAGGAATGAGACTCGTGGATGCTTTGCCAATTAAATCAAAGTTTTGGGTTTTCGAGTCATCTATAGGATCTTGCAAATTCTTAGACTTTTTCAAGTTTAGAAATTGCATTTTAAAGTTCCCTTGATAAACGACTCTCTAGGATCAATTATAGGAACTTGCGAAAAGTTCTTGTTCTTAACCCGTGAGAGTTAAGACTTTCGCGTTTTAAAGTTCCCTATATAAAAGCCTAGCAAAACTTGACTTAAACACGTTAAGGATACTAGCTAGAGTAAACTTAGATAAGTAAACTCGGGCTGAGTCAAAATATTCACGACTTTGAAAAATTTTAAAACCACTTTATTGAAAATTTATTCTAGCAAGGAAAGAAAATAACCATAACAAAGGAAAATACAACTATACAACTAGGCCAAAATAGATTATAAATTTTGAAAAATGTCGAAAAATAAAATTTTCCAGTAAAAATGAGGGAAAATTCAAAGAAAAGACCACTTACTTCAATAGAAGTCCCCCCACACTTAATATAAACATTGTCCTCAATGTTTAAGCATGTGGGAGTAAACTCCCCTACACTTATGACATTGTGCACTTTGTTTAAGTCTTGCTAAGGAAAGGACAACTATAGTGATTTCAATGTGAACATATAAGATATGAAATATTGAATCACGAGAGTTTAGGATAGAACCGGGAAGACGGGTACACGGGATCACGGTTCGTCAGAAGTCATCGAGGTGCTATTTGAAGCTTGAATCCCTGCACAAAATTTGAAACAAGACAACCAACACATACGGGGCTCCCCCTACACTTATTATGAAAGTAGTAAAGGATAGATCACTGGTTGCCTCCCGAGAAGCGCTTGTTTTTTATAACCGAGTCAAGAGCCTGACTCGACCCAAATTTAGTTCATGGGAAACGTGGTGAGGGATGGAATCATCTCATGAGAGATGTCCTCACCAAAGTACAGCTTCAAACGCTGGCCATTCACTTTGAAATTGGGCCCATTTGGCTGAGAAAGCTCAATTGTTCCATATGGAAAGACTTTGGTGACGGTGAATGGACCAGACCAGCGGCTCTTCAACTTGCCAGAGAAGATCTTCAACCGAGAGTTAAAAAGTAAGACTTGATCACCAACGTGGAACTCTTGGTTCTTGATTCTGGCGTCAAGGATGATCTTGGTCTTGTCCTTGTATATCAGTGAGTTCTCGTAAGCTTCATTCCTCAGTTCGTTGAGCTCGTTGAGTTGAATCTTGCGAAGATCACCGGATTTGTTGATGTCGAAGTTAGCCCACTTCAAGGCCCAGTACGCCTTGTGTTCCAGCTCGATGGGGAGGTGGCATGCTTTCCCGTACACAAGACGATAAGGTGTACAACCTATCGGCGTCTTATATGCGGTACGGAAAGCCCACAAAGCATCATCTAACTTATCGGCCCACGCGGTACGATGCTCTCCAACAGTATGTTCCAAAATTCGCTTCAATCAACGGTTGGATATCTCGGCTTGCCCATTGGTTTGGGGATGATAGGCGGTGGAAAGACGATGATGAACACCATACTTAGCCATGAATCTTGCAAATTGCAAAAATAAATCCCGCGGTCACTGATTATAGCACGAGGAACACCGAATCGAGCAAATAGCCGCTTCAAAAAGTTCACAACCACCCTCGCATCGTTCGTTGGGAAAGCCTTAGCTTCAACCCATTTAGAAACGTAGTCAACGGCTAGATTTACTTGTTCCCTTTGGATGATGGAAATGGCCCTATAAAGTCGATTCCCCATACGTCAAAGATTTGACATTCTTGTATGAAATTTTGAGGCATCTCATCTTTATGTGTGATCTTGCCTTGTCGTTGGCAAGCATCACAATGCTTAACCTTTTCGTGAGCGTCACGATAAATGGTGGGCCAATAGAATCCAGAGTCAAACACTTTCTTGGCGGTGTAGTTGGGACCAAAGTGACCACCGGTTGGTCCTCTATGGCAAGCATCAAGGATTTGTAAAGCTGCCGGTCCATCAACACATCGACGAATGATCAGATCAACGCATTGTTTGAAGAGATAAGGGTCCTCCCAGAAGTAAGTCTTAACATCTTTAAAGAACTTCTTCTTTTCTTGGGATGTTAACCCTTTGACGAGAATACCACCCGCTAAGTAGTTTGCAATGTCCGCAAACCATGGGGTGTCATCAAGATTGGCACTAATAGACATTAAGGTCTCAAGGGGAAAAGAGTCATTGATCTCGTTGTTCAGATGATCCCCTTGATATGGATCCTCAAGTCTACTAAGATGATCCGCTGCTAGGTTTTCAGCTCCCTTTTTGTCACGAATTTCAATGTTGAAATCTTGACGGAGCAAAACCCAACGAAGAAGTCTTGTCTTAGAATCTTGCTTAGTTAACAAGCACTTAAACGCCGAATGGTCGGTATAGACAATGGTGGTGGATAAAACAAGATAGGGACCAAATTTTTCAAAAGCATAGACAACAGCTAAAAGCTCTTTTTCGGTTGTCGTACAATGCAATTGAGCCCCCGTCATTGTTTTGCTAGCATAGTGGATTGGTTGGAAGTGTTTGTTCACTCTTTGGCCCAAAACCGCTCCAATAGCAAAGTCGCTAGCATTGCACATCAATTCAAAAGGTAGCTCCCAATTAGGGGTGACCAAGACCGGTGCCTTAGTTAGCTTATCCTTGAGAAGATTGAAGGTTTCAATACACTCTTTGGAAAAGATAAAAGGAGTATCTTTTTCCAAGAGGTGGGTCATCGGACGAGCGATTTTAGAAAAATCCTGAATGAAACGACGATAGAAACCCGCATGACCCAGAAAACTTCTTACACCCTTCACGGTTGAAGGTGGAGGTAATTTGGCTATGACATCCACTTTAGCACGGTCCACTTCAAGACCGGCTTTTGAGATTTTGTGTCCTAGCACAATGCCTTCTTTTACCATGAAATGGCATTTTTCCCAATTCAGAACAAGGCGAGTGTCTTCACACCGCTTAAGCATACGTTTTAAGTTGGCAAGGCAAGAAGAGAATGAATCACCATAGACCAAGAAATCATCCATGAAGACTTCCATGGTTTCTTCAACCATGTCATGGAAGATAGCCATCATGCACCTTTGGAATGTCCCAGGAGCATTGCACAAGCCGAAAGGCATTCTTTTTTAAGCAAATGTTCCATAAGGGCAAGTGAATGTGGTTTTCTCTTGGTCTTGGGGATCGATGGGTATTTGAAAATAACCCGAGAAACCGTCTAAGAAGCAGTAATAGTCATTACCCGCTAGACGTTCAAGCATTTGGTCCATGAAAGGAAGGGGAAAATGATCCTTTCTTGTAGCATCATTGAGTTTGCGATAGTCTATACAAACTCTCCACCCTGTAACGAGACGAGTGGGAATCAACTCGTTGTTTTCGTTGGGAACAACGGTGATTCCGCATTTCTTAGGCACACAATGGACTGGACTAACCCATGGTGAATCCGAGATAGGATAGATCATGCCCGCATCAAGAAGTTTCATAACCTCTTTTTTGATAACGTCATGGATCTTAGGATTCACCCTTCGTTGGCTTTGAATAGTGGGTTTATAGTCGTCCTCCATGAGAATTTTATGTGTGCAAAAGTGAGGATCAATTCCACAAATATCGGAGATTTTCCAAGCAATAGCTTTCTTGTGATTCTTCAGCACGACGATAAGTCGGGATTTTTCTTCTTCTTTCAGGTCCTTTGCAATGATGACCGGTAACTTCTTGTTGTCTTCAAGGAAAATGTACTCGAGATGAGACGGAAGATCCTTAAGCTCTAAATCTGGAGGATTTGCGATGGACGGCGTAGTCAACTTCGGATCATCGGTAGAGATAGCCTTAGGAGACTGTGGAGAATTATGGCCCTCGTTGAGAAGTTTCTCAATGGTACGAATGTCTTCATCCCAATTAGAGGGAGAATCGTCATATTGCAAATCCACATCTCCCAGAGTTGCTTCAAATTCTTTCAAGAGGAAATCACTTTCTCCAAATGGAGTCAATGACGGATCAATTGAGGAAACGGTCTCAACATTGGGTAGAGAAGAGAGATTACTTTTGCAAGCATCATGAAAGTGTTCTTCACAAGCCTCATCGAGAAAATCAATAGCATTAACACTCTCATATGAATAAGGTTGCTTAGAAATCTTACCCATGTTGAAGACAATTTTATCGTCACCAACTGTCATGATTATTTCGCCCGCGGCTACATCAATGAGAGTGCGACCGGTCCTCAAGAAGGGACGTCCAATGATTAATGGAACACGAGGATCCATCTCGTAGTCAACGACAATAAAATCCGCCGGAAAGGTGAATTTGTCGACGTCGACGAAGACATCTCCGGCTATCCCCACAGGATAAGCAACCGTACGGTTAGCTAATTCCAAAGTCATCCGGGTGGGGACTAGCTCGGGGAGAGATAATTGCTTCCAAACACTTAAAGGCATTAAGTTTATACTAGCACCTAGATCGGCTAGGGCCATGCAATTCTCTACTCCCGGGAAGTTGCAAGGAATCAAGAAGCGACCCGGATCACCAAGTTTGGTTGGTAATTTCCTTAAGAGCACTACGGAGCAGTTATCATTAAGTTGGGTATGAGCAATGTCAAGAAGCTTCTCCTTGTCACTAAGAAGATCTTTAAACATCTTCGCATATTTAGGCATGTGAGCGAGAGCCTCAGCAAAGGAGATGTTAAAATTCAAATGTTTAAACATTTTGAGAAAGTTTGAAACCTGAATATCATCCTTGCTCTTTTGCTTCTCTTTCCTCAACCTTGAAGGATAAGGTATATCGGATGAAGAGGAAGGCTTTAGGGGGTAGGATCACTCACAACCGCGGGTGGTGGGGGAATGGGGATAGAAGGCAAAGGAGGTGAGGAAAGTTTCTCTTTTTCCTTGTTCACAATCACGGGTGGAAGTGTAGGAAGCCCGGCTTCCGTATAACCTTTTCCACTACGAGTGGTGATTGCTCTCATCTCCCCTCTTGGATTCATAACGGTGTTACTCGCAAGAGTACCCGAAGAAGAGGGTTGATTACCTTGGAAGAGCGAACCTAACATATCACGTAAATTATCCGCTTGAGTGCTGAAAGAGTCTCTCATGTCTGCGCGAATATCGTTGCTTTGTTTTGCTATGTCATTCCTTAGCTCGGCTCGAATATCGCTCCCTTGTTTCGCCCTTTCTCCCTTCAAGTTGATGAATTGACTCTGAAGATTCGTCACCATCTCTCTATTAGTCCTCATGAACGTCTCGACGTCTTGATTCAATGCCATCGGTTGATTGAGAGGTGGAGCTTGGTAAGCTTGAGAATTTCCTTGAGGTGGGTATGGGTTTCTTTGGGATTGATATTGATTGTTAGCACGAGGTTGGGATTGGTTAGTTCGGTTGTAGCTTTGTTGTTGGTTTTGGTTTGGAGGAGTAAAACCAGGGTGGAGCAAGATAGTTGTTTGAACGATAACTTAGCAAGTTACGGTCTCTCCTTGAGGACGAGCTTGATAGCCTCCCGTGGGATAAGTACCGTATGCCGCGTTAACGTTTTCAAAAAAAATTGCATTGAGTAGAAGGACAATCATTGTAAGAATGAGGACCACCACATGTGTCACAAGAAATAGCAACAGCTTTAGCTTGTTGAGGATGGTTATTAGCCAGAATTTGCATATTTTTGCTCAATTCGATAATGGCTCGTTCCATGGCGGACATGTCGGTGGTGGAAGAAGTAGATGAGACATTGACTCTCGGTTTAGATCTTGAGGATGCGGATGAATCCCAATTGTTGTGGTGAGTAGTCATGTTTTCAATCAACTCTCTACACTCCTCCGGTCTGCTTTTCATACAAGTACCACCGGCGGCGGCGTTGATCATGTCACGATCACGAAAAGTGAGACCATTGTAGAAAGTATCAATGAGAGTGACGGGGAGCATGTTATGATTTGGACAACGGTCGATCAAATCATTGTATCGTTCCCAAGCATCAAAGAGCGATTCATCATTGTCTTGCATGAATCCACTAATTTGGTTACGAAGGCTTGTGACCATGGATGGTGGGAGTAGCGCGACAAAAAGCGTTGAGTCATGTCATTCCAAGTATGAATAGAATTCTTTGGGAGACGGTCAAACCATTTTTCGGCATGGTGAGAAAGTGAGTGGGGAAATAGTTGAAGGCGAAGTTCATCCATAGAAACACCGGGTGACTTCATGCTTTGGGTGATGGTAATGAATTTGTCGAGGTGTTTGTTGGCATCATCATCCGGAATTCCATGAAATGGATTAGTTTGCACTTGTTGGATCATGTGATGCTTCAACGAAAACTCCTAAGCCGTGATGTGCATCGGCGCAATCGGGCCTCCGCGTCCGTTCATGGTGGGTTGGCACAATTCCTCCATTGTTCGTAAATCAGGTAGGGGAACATTGTTGTTATTGTTATTCAAATTGGGTAGAGGTGGGTTATTATTGTTGTTATGCACACCAACCATATTTAAATCTTCACGAGTCTCGGGCTCAGAATAGTTTAAAGATCTAGTACGCATACACCTGCAGAAGAAAAATATACAGAGAGAATATCTATATAATCTTTTTGGTGCAAACCTTTGGAAAAGAGTTGCGTTTTATGATTTTTTAATGTTTTTGTATTTTTGAAAAAAAAAATTTAAAATTTTTATGGATTTTTGAGAATTTTTGTACTTGAAAATAACGTTCCCGAAAGAACGGGTCCCAGAATTCAATGCGTCTCTCACTAGAAACCTTTAATCTTAGCGAAAAGAGCCGGCAGTGGCGCTATTTAATACGAGGACTTTACACCAAGTATAAAAAGTTTATCGTCCGATCTCTCCGAATTGATTTCCAGTCTAAAGTGCGACTCAATTGTCTTTTGGTGAACAAGAGTATGTTTTGGTTTGGTTTTCTAATTTAAACTAAAAGAAAGTATGAAAATGTCGTTGAGCGAAATTAAAGCGTTTAAATATAAAACTAAAAGCTATTTAGAAAAACTCTATGTAAAACATTAAAACTTGTAAACATGTTCTATCGGAATGATGCAAATCATTTCTATCGGAATGCACCAAAGTCATAACCATCGGAATACAACTAAAACAAGCCATCGGAATAATCCATGTGCAGGTCCATCGGAATGCTAAGCTGAATACCCATCGGAATGTCAAATACAATTCTGTCGGAATATGGTCTGTCGCAATGATCACAATCGGAATGTCCTAGATCGCAATGTCAGATCGGAATAATCCAAATACCTTTGTCGCAATGTCCAGATCGGAAAGTTGTAAACTAAAATTGGGCAGAGTTTCGTTTCAAAGTAACCTTAGTCCCGTCGGAATATGCGATCGCAATGAGCAATCGCAATCCAGATCGGAATAAGGGGGAAGTGCAAGTTATCGCAAAGTAGAACCCTTGATGGGTTATTGCGATAGAAACCAAGGCCCAATCGGAATGTGCAATACCCAATATTGCGATGAAAACAAGCAGTAGTAATCCGAAATTGGTGGTAAGCTTAAAACTCAATAATCACAATCAATAAGCTAACTCATCCGAAACTTAAACAACTCAAAAAGCTTAAATTTAACAACTTGAAAAACAGAAAAGATCATAAACTTTATGAAATGAACTTTAAAATGACTAAAACCTTTGAGAAATCCGAGAACCAATAAGCTAAAACTTGAAATAAGCCAACAAGAATAAGGAGCTTACAGCTTATACGTGTAAGAGCTTATGTAAAAACAAGGAAGATTAACCTTTAATCACGAAAACATCAAATCAAACGAATGAAGTATGCAATTCGGATCAAAAGATAAAGTAAACCAAGAAATGTAGAAGGAGATTAAAGAACTTAAAACTTAACTTGAACTTGATTAATGGAATCCAAATACAAAAAGCTTAAATTTGAAAGATTAAAAGAAAATATGAAAGACTTAGTGAGAGAAAGTTTAGAAGTTTCTCTCTCTAAAAACTAGAAAGGAAAAAATTAAAAGTGCAACTAGCTAACCACCCTCCTAATGTGATTAGGAGGGTATTTATAAGCTATGTGGGAGGTGAATGTGATGTGGGCTTCCTTCTTTCTTTTCTTTTCTTCTCGACTCGATTTAATTCTTTGTCTTTCTCGACGTCGTCTCGGGATTTGAAATTGTCTTAATAATTTTATTCTATAATTTAGACTTGAGTTCTTCGACTTCATTAAACTTTCGTCTTTAGAATTTTTATTCGATAAATCTTCATAATAGGTCTTGGACATCCGTTCTTTAAACACTCTTGATCTCTTGACTTCGTCTTTTCTCGTTTTCTTTAACAAAAGCCCGTGAAAGCCCGTGTTTTCTTCCTTTTTCATCTTTTGGTCCTAAACAATAAAAACACAAACCATGCATAATTCCGACTTTTACGACATAAAATACACGTTTTGGTCTTGTTATTATTGGAAATAAGTGGTAAAAGGATAAGTGTTTTCACACTTATTAATCCTATCTTTCTTGTCTTGAGATCCTTTAGCCTTAGTGGACACAGTTACTCCTGTAGAAGCCAAGGGAACATTAGTGACAGATTTTGACTTAGCCTTGATGGGTGTGTTTAAAACAGGCTTAGCTCCTGGGGTCTTATTTAATGGAGTAATGGCAATGGTGGTTTATTGTTTAGATGGTACAGATATTGGTTGCCCAATGTACTCTAAGTTTGCTAAACAATCCTGAACGCGATCCACATACAATAAAAGCTCATATACACTATGACTTGTGGGATCACGTTCACGCATTTCATCAACAATCTCTCTAGCTAGATCAGCATGTTCTAAGGCATTTTTCATATATGTGGAAAAACTTAGTGGGACTTTTCTTAAATTTTGGATCCCGATATAGCACACGTGGGTTGGGTTTGGGAGCACTAGAGGTCGAGGCAAAGACAGTAGCTGGATTATCAACACTTTCTCGTCCTTTGAGTTGAAGTGTCTCCTTTAATTCTGCTATAACCATGTTTTTGTCTATGAGCTAAATTTTTAGGTCAGAGGATTCCTCAGATTTCCTGTTCAGTTTGTCAATTAATGACTTTTGTTCTGTCATATTAAAAGCGAGGCGTTCTTCTATTGAACCAGAATTTTGTGAATCACCATGCCTTACTTATTCACGCTCTCCTAGCATAGAATTAATTCTATTTTCTAGGACATGATTCTTAGTCTCTGCAGCCTCTAGTTCCGTTTTTGTTTCTAGTAGTTCTCTCTTAATTCTCATAATCTCTTCCTCTAAATCCTGAACCATCTGAATCATCTTGTCACTTGTCTCAACGGAGTTTCCACCGTCATTTAGTTTGAAAGAGTTTCATTTTTAGATTGATTCCAAATTTCAAGAGATATAGAATGTTGTTGAAGCTCATTAAAACTTTTTGAGAGTGTATTGTACGAATCTTGAAGCTTTAAAAATTCAGCGTTGGATTCATGACAAGAATGATTATCTACAGTATTCACATGTTCAACCGTATTCACATATTCATGCACATCATCACAAATATTCACAGTAGATGAAATTTCATGAGTATATTTAACAGTAACAACTTGCATCACTTCAAGAGACACCATATGTTCTAAAAATCGGTCATATTCGGATAAAATATTTTCCTTTTCAATTAAATGTTGTTCATAAGCATCATCTATTTCATAGAAAACTTTTTGAACTTCACCAATTTCAAAACTTAGATTACACGCTAGATCATAGACTCCTTGTTTAATATGGTCCACAAACGGAACGATCTCTTTCTCAAGCACCGTTTTCATGTGTTCGAACGCCCATTCTCTAGTGGTTAAAACCGTTTAAGTCGTACATTCCAAGGATGACCTTGTCAAACTCGGTAAGTTATTGCCCAAGCTCTTCCAAGCTGAGCTTTACCGTACTAACCGGTGGAAGATTCTTAGGAATTTCCTTCGGTTGGTCCGAGTTAACAAGTGTAGGAATTATACAAAGGCATTCTCTAGTAGTCATGAAAGTGGATGTCTTGATAGTTCTATTTTGCATATTAAAGCGAATTCTAAGATCTATTGTGGAATTTTTTGCATTCATTTGAGCATAATCATATTCAGGATATGTAGGAAGTAATTTTAACCGCTTCTCTTCATATGGTGTCATACTCTCAGAATCATTCAAGAACACAATCGGATCTAATACAAATCCTAACTTGGTTGCATCATAAAGTCGTGGGTTATGGTGAAGCGCTTGCTTTGCATACCCCGGGTTAGGTGGTAGGTCTATTAGATGCGATAGATTGAACTCTTTAAATGATGCATGAAACAAGTGTACTAGATGTGAGGCAGCATATTGTTTTAAAAGCTTAATTTCTGTTTCTTTTATTCTTTTAGACGTCTTAATTTCCATTTCAATCTATTTGGACTCAAGAATTTCAAAATCAGTTTGAAGTTGTTGAAAATTATTAACGACTGACTCTTTTTCTTTAAGTTCATTCGAAAGATTTGCTCTTAAACTCTCAATTTCTAGCAGATTGTCCATTTCAACTTTCCTAAACCTATCAAATTTAGGATTGGTTAAGGTAGTAGACACAGGAGTCATTTCCAAGGTTTTAACCTTGTCCTTATGCAAAGCAAGCTCGACAGATAAAGTCTGATTAGCATTAAGGGTTTCAAGGACTGCGTTATTCATTTGGCTAAGCAAAGATGCCGGGACCATAACCAAATCGGGTTGAGCAGCGAATTGGTAGTCGTAATAGTTCCCAGTTGTGGTTCACTCAAAGTCTGAGGAATTTCATTGATATTGCTATCATTGTTTGTCTCGTTGATTGAGTTACTAACCACCGGAGGCTGTTCCGAATACTCAGACATTTTCTCAACTTGATAAGGTACAATACTAGTATATGTAGAAGTATGAGGTACCTTAGAAATTGTATCAGCTCCATAAAGTGAAAGATTTGCCATGAGAGCTGCTTTGGCAGTATTAAAATCATTAGAATCAGAGTCGTATGCATCCAAATCATCACATTGATAGGCAGCATTGTTGGTGATGACTGTTGTGAGACCGTCAGTTTCCGCTACTCCCGGATCTGCAAGGAATGCTAACTCTTCTTCATCAAGCTCACGACCTTGGGCTTGAGCATTCACAGGTAGATCTTCTCCTGAAACCATGTGTCGTCCCGTTTCCTCTTAGGCTGCTTGCACTCTCGGGCTATGTGCTCTTCCCCTTTGCAGTTGTAGCAAATAACCACCTTCATTTTACCAGTGCTATTTCCTCTTGTAGCAGTAGTATTGGATGGACGTGCACCAGCAGTAGACGAATTAGATCTCCCTTGAAGTGGTTGCACCATGACTCTTCCGTCCTGAATTGTTGCCTGTTGTCGAGAGTTAGAAGAGTTCCTTAACTGATTGTTAGTTGTTGCTGGACCTCTGTAACCTCGTTTGTTCAATGTTTGACTTAGATAAGCAGACATTTGAGCAAGGATATCAGTAGGGCTATCTCCTTGTCTAAACTCAGGGACAGGGATGTCATCTTCACAGTAGAATGCTGGTGCTGCTTGAGCTATCATCTGATTGGATGGAGCACTGACTTGTTGTGAGTAATAAGGTCGGGGAGCCTCAAGTTGTGGATAGGTACAAGCAAGGTTTGTTGGAGGTTGATACAGTGAATTCTGGTGCGAAGTATAAGGTAATGGGTGTGAATCTCCTTGTGATGATGATGTTGCTTGTTGATGATAAGATGTAGGCGGCTGTGGCAGAATCGAGTACTGTGGGAAGCTTGGTGTTTGATACACAGGTTGATATGAAGATTTGTGTCCTAAAGCAAGCTGAGAGTTGTGGTATGACAGTGTAGGATGGTTTGCCAATAATGCCATTGGTTCATGATAAGATCCCTGAGGGAGTCGTTGTTGGATCACATGCTTCTCGTGTTCTTGTAAGAAGGCATAGAGTTGATCTAAATTGGACTTGTGTAAATCGCGAATCATCTTGACATCAGTGACATATTGACTCCATTCGGGGGTAATGTGTTCAAAAACTTGGGGTTTAACTGAAACTGTTCAATTCTTAGATTATACACATTCATGTCATTCATCAACGTGGTAAAACGCCAGTAGAAATCATGAAGAGTCTCCCCCGGAAGGTATGTAAACCTATCAAACAAATCATACAGTTGACACTCTCGTTCTTGCTTAGTGAGAGATGTCCCTTGTAACAAAACCGCAAGTCGATCCCAAAGATCCATTGCCACTTTATGTTCACTTACCATTCTAAAGATATCGAGTGGAAGGGCTTGAAGAATTGTCTGAATAGCCCTTTCATCGGCATCTGCAATGATTTTGTTGGCATCGGTTAACTCATGATACTCCCTTGCCCTTGTCACATTGTTGACGGTAACCTCTCCCCAATCTAATGGTCCTTTATCAATTGATTGAAGCATAAGTCGACCACTAGGTTTGCCCATGATGTACGTTCTCATGCGATCTTGCCATGCTTCAAACAAATCTTTGATGAGCAAAGGTGGGCGAGTATCGGTACCCGAAATGATCGAAATATCGGTAAGTGAAGTCATAGTTGGCATATATGAATGTGAATTCATTTTGTGATCCCTTGAAAAAAGATTATCAAAGATGATCGAACAGTGAAATAAGGTTAAGAGTTGTTTTTGTGTTGTTTAACTAAAAGATATTGTTATCTTGTTGTTGTGTTTGCTTTTGAAATTTACCAAATTACCAAATTTAATGCCAATAGAAGAAATCCACTAAGTATCCAAAAACAAGTTCTATCGGAATATTGCTTTCTGTCGGAATACCCAGATCGGAATGTCCAGATCGGAATGTCTTACTATCGGAATGCTTAGATTGTAATGTAACCCTGTCGGAATGTTGCTGGTATCGGAATGCTTAGATCCCAATGCGAAGCTGTCGGAATGCTCAGATCGCAAAGTCCATTCGGAATGATCAGATCGCAAAGTACTATCGGAATGCTCAGATCGCAAAGTGCTGTCGGAATATTCTGATCGGAATATGGCTGACACAAATTAGGCAGAGTAACGACTTAAAATTCCTTATAACCGTCGGAATCCCAGATCGCAAAGATCGATCGGAATGTCCAGATCGGAATAAGTATCGAAATCCAAGTATCGCAAAGTAGAACCAGTCACTTTCCAATGGTGCTGGTTATTGCGATGGAAACCTTTTTCACTTGTACTTTCCGATGGTGATGATAACTTGAAATTCAGAATGAAGAACACAATAAATTTTTAAACTTTTGATCCAAGAAAGATTGTGTTTTAACCAAAACCAAGACACCAAAAACACTACAACACGACTAAATACATTATACTTCTTGAAATCACGATCAAACACAAAAAAATTTGATGATTCGGCAATATAAACTCAAAAAAGCTACGAAATGCTTATAAGAGCATACGTAACACTAAAACAAACCTATATTTCATCCCATGCTCTTGATACCAATTGTAGAACAATGATAATATTTAAGAATCAAGGGGGTTGATGTTTTCTAGAGAGAGAAACTTAGAGAGAGAAATGAAAGAAACTTGTTATATGAAAATAAGAAATGAAACAACCAACACCTCTTTCCATGGTGGAAAGAGGTTTAAATACCCAAGTCCTTAATGGATTTGGGCCTCCGGCCCATGAACATGCTCATGGGTCGGGCTATTTAATAAATGAAACTAAACACTACTACGAGCCTATAACTACATTGTTGAAGTGACCGAGAATTTCTATATACGTAAAACGTATTTCCAACATTTCTATTTTTGGAAACTTTCTAATTTAGGAAACCTGCTTTTTTTAGAAAGTTACTTATTATTACACAAAGAGTATAATAATACAAGAAACACAAGTAATACTTAATCAGAATATACAGAATACGTGATAAACACAACATAACGTTAAAATCGGTAAAACAAGACATGAACATATAAAACAAGCTAAGACACGATATAAAATCAGTTACTTACTCAGTAATCAGAATACTTATACACGTATACTATTTATGTAGCATTATTGAGATCGAAGTAGGACTCTCTTCCGTTCGTCTTCTTCGTTCACTAAACTTAAGGTACGGATTTCTCGTCCTTTCAGTATGGACATTCTTTCCTTATTAGGATTCCCCGTTTGCAGCCAAATGTTTTTCCAGTATTTGTTTTATATTTTTGATACTTATGTTAGATTAAGAGCCTAAGCCATATACATGCATGACCAGTGTCACCTAGTTATGGAGGTACCATAACCATAACACTAGAGGCACCAGTGTTATGACTTCCCCACGGTGAAGTGATTGCTCGTGGTGTCCCTTTTCAGTTTTGGCCATTATAGTATATTATCATGTAAGGCGTATGGGTGCATCCTAGTTACATGTTTAGCAGTATTATCAAAGTGAATGCGGTGTGTGCCTTGCATCCTTCACTAGGAGCTGATCCCTCCTACCCAGACAATTTAATTACAGGCAACCCCTCTAATTGGATGACGAGGTCTCCCCTCCAAGTATTCATGCACGGTGGAACCTCATGACCTATATGGGCTATTTGGCTAATTAAAAAGATTTTCATAGAAACATAAGTCTTTTCAAACTATAAAACCAGTTTTATGAACATGAATCCATATTACTTAGAACTTATGATATTTCGCTGCTATTAGTCTTTTATGCTTATGCTATTCCATGTCATACTTGTATATCCCTGCACTAAGCGTTATGCTCAGCTATTTTTCTTTCATGTTCCCAAACGGAAGGTACTCAAAGGCGCTCGTAAACTTTAAGCGTACGTGCATATGGATTGGAAGCATTCTAGCCTTCACTACTATATACATTTCATCATACATTATGCTACTTATTTCTATGGACATTGTTTAGCCCTTTTCCTTTACTGTACTTATGTTTTTGTGTGATGAGCTTGTACTTTGGGGTACCGATGTTTATTTCCGGTATTTCTTTTATGGTCATTTATTGTTTTAAGACATTTTCCTTGTATGCTTTGATGACACGCCATAATCACACGTGACATTCCATTTACCAAAATGGGTTGTTACACTTTTAATGAACTAGTTTTGTCTAAAAAGTTGTGCATTTTTATGGGTCACTATAACGTGTTAAATTCCAGAACTTTTGAGACTCGGAAAGTTTCCTAATATAGAAAATTTCCAAAATAAAAACTTTTCGAGTTAGTTGTATCATTCGAAAACTGATATTCTACTTTCTTAAAATCATATTTATTTCGAATAAATTACGATGTGAATACATATGGATTCCTTTACCCTTTCTTTTATACATGACTTATTTTTCATTCTATTTTAACTTTCTTCTACTTCTAACGTACTATTGATTTGGGTCGAGGTTTGAAGTTCTTGTTTTAACATCTTTCGTTATCATTTTTGACACGTGTCTCATGAAGATTCCAGCTAAACCTTTTGAAACTCTATTATCTTGTAAGCATTTCATCGATTTTCTAATTAATTATACTTTTTACTACTCCCGTGTAACCCACTCTCTATTTTATAAGTTATCATAATGTCACCATTTAAACTTAAATTATTACTGTTTTACGAATAATTCTACAAAATGTTCTACATGGGCTTTACAAAATACTTGAATGTTACCTTATAAAATAAATTAACATTATTTTACGTTGTATTTTCACAAATTGTTCAACGATGGTCTTATACAAAATTCTTGTAACACAAAAATTATTGATTTAAACATCTAGCCAATTATGTACTCTCGAAAATATTTCATAAATTATCTCGATTCCTATTTTACAAATGGCATTATATACATATTTTAAAACATATGACATGTAATACTAGCTTGACGAAACTGAGCATCGCATTGCTAGTCCTAAATTATGCATGGCCTGATCACCTATGCGTAATTTAGAAGGAGCCATGGAAGGTTGAATAGTATCCACCTTAAATATTTTGACAAGAACCAACTTTTGACAAGAACCAACTTTCAATGTTTTTATGCTTCTCCATCGACCAACCTTTTTATCTACTTTGGTATACCTTCGACACGTCTCCGGACGCGAATAACAATTCATGACTAAACGTGGATAATGATTTTTTATATGCGTCATGATGTGACACAGATCCTATTGTCTAGAAATTCGCTCGTGTGAACCATGCGTTGATTTCGCTCTCTAATTGCCAATGTTGTTTATTTTACTTGAATTATACACAAGTGACTTTTTAAGAATTTTCTTTGATTCGAAAATTTATTGTGTGGCTTTTTTTCTTCGATCGTGTATCGACCACCGAGAACTTAATAAGCCGTTGTTGGTGACACCAACTGTGACAATCCGTCAATTTATGGTTGATATTTTATTCTCAGATATTATTTAAAAACATTATTTTAATGTTATATTATGAACTCACTTATTTTTGGGAAGAAATTTGGATTTACGTCTTGAAGTAGCATCGACTACGTCTAAACCGGAGGATTCTACATTACGTGCTTACGTTTACATACATCATTTTGGTGACAGTCCGACATTTCAGAAAATAAATTTATCCGTGAATATTATTTTGGGATTTTAAATTTGTGTTGGTTCATAAACTCACAAATTTACGAGAATAGATTAGGACTTACGATTTTAATTTAACGTCCTTTACAACTAAACCGGAAACCTTAGGATTACGTATTTACGTTTTCAAACTCCGTTTTTGATGAGACATTTTTTATTAGATTCGTTTTGTGCCGTTGATTCATAATTTATAAAAACGTTTTTCGTAAAACGACCCGAGGGCACGTAAATCGAGGAGACTAGAATCGAGCAGTACCCGTAAATTAAAGGGGATGGAACAAGTTTACACTTTCCCACCCCCATACATGTGGCATCTAAGTAAGCTACACAACGTACTCATGTGTCAATCTTACAAGATAAGTAAGACACATGTCTTACTTACCTTCATAAACTAGCACCAACACACAAAACCACTAGCACTCAAACCATTTATCATTTTCATACATGCAAAAACCACCAAATTCTCTCCTCTCTGTCTAAATTTCGTCCAACAATCATCAACAACAACCCTTATTTGATCTATTTTAGCCATAAAATCATGTGTTATTCATACACATGATGATGCTCCTTTGAAGCCTTGAAGATTGGAGGTGATTCTAACATCCAAGGAGGTGATTTGGTGATGTCCAAGGGCTGATTTCTACAAGAAGTTTACAAATATTGGTGGTCTTCAAAGTTGGTGTTGATCTATCACAAGTTTTGCCATCAAAATCCAAGCCTTGTTCATCAACCTCACATTTTCATCATCATGGTGGTATAAAGATAGTTCTTCCCATCCTATTGTTAATTTTGATTATGTAATCATGTATTTTATTCTTAAATGTATATATGTATGATGATATATGATGATAAAAATATTATGTGGGGATTTGGTGTTGATAGATTTGATAAACATGGGTAAAAAGATGGAAAACCACATGTAAAATGGTTAAAATCTTGCTAAATATGATGGTTGTATAAAAACAGTAAGTAACCAAAGGTTAAACTGATAAAATGATAAAGTGGAATCCATTTACAGTAAGTGTTAGATGTCATACACATGTGAGAGTTGGCCATGCAATGGAATCATCAAAATGAGTGAGATATGATCAAAACAAAATGAGTGTACCAATCTGAATAGTCTATTTTGTAGGGACTGTTAAGGATAGTTAAACATAGAATGAGCAGTAGCTATAACTAACTTATTTGTAGGACATGATATGAAGTTTATGCCATCCAAAAATGAGCTTCTATCTTCTTATAGAACTCAAGATATGATAAAAATGGTGAAGATGAAACTAAAAATCAGATTTTGAAGAATTAATGTTTAATAGTATTATATAAGCACTCAAACTAATATAGTATAAAATGTGAATTAAAACCCACTAACTTATAAATTTTATTTATATAAATATGTATAAGGTTAAATAAATGGACACTTTAGAAAAATGGTAGTTGAATAAGATTTATAAGTTATAAAAACTATAAACATAATTTTTACGACTTTTTCGGCTATTACCGTAAAATTAACCGTTTTCGCCAATTAAAACTTAGACGATCAAACCCGTCTAATGTAAAGTTTTTAAAATTCATATACTGATGTATAAGTACCTAATACAAGTAAAAACCGATAAAACCCGAACTATATGACATACGGACATTATCGAGCTAAGTTAGCATAATTGGACTAATAATTTAACTAAATAAGTTAAACACTTACAAAAATTACTTATTGGGCTTAACCCATTTGGGCCCAACATGTAAAGTATAAATACTGATAATATAAGTATAAAATGGATTAATACAAGTTAATGAACTTATAATAGGCTTATTGGACCTAAAACACGTAAATAGATAAAACTAGTAAACTAGTAAAAAAGTTATCAACACATAACACTAAAATGAGTAAATGAGAATATGTAAACCCATTTGATCATCATATATATAAAATTATCATATGTATACATACTTGTTATTTTTATAAAGTCATTGGACAAGAGTCTAAGACGAGTATTATTTGTCTAGGTTTCCGTGATTGAAGCACGTACTGTACGTCCGAATTGCCGATAACCCGCCTTCCCATATCAACGTGAGTTCATAGCCTCGCACTCTTTTGAATGTTTTTATGAAATGTTTTAGAAACCCGCGAGGGAGATAACATGTTAGTTTTTATAAAATAGGACACATTTGTCCCGATTGTTTGTTTATTGATTTGGACACGAATGATTGTATGACCCAATGAATGATTATATGACCCGATAGATGAAATAAATTGGATTATTAAAGTTAGGTTATGTCACTAAAAGTCCCATTAGCATGAATTGTGAACTACCGGGATTTGGTAGACGCTTATGCATATAATAGTACTATTTGGGGACGATCACCCCAGTTCGCGCCTTGACGGTTGATCCCCGTCGTGCCACATTGATTGGTAAGCGAATTTATGTATGAGAAGATTTACATAGCGTGACCTTTGTGACGACACGCTAATTTAGATGGGCAAATGAGTTTCGGGCTAGCTACCCGTTGTTTGTTGTAGTAAGGTAACAATGTCATGCGGCTTATAATAATCCAATTAACGAAATACTACTATACGCACCGAATTGCGATGTATTGCCTGACTAGCAATACGGGGTCATACTATTGATATTATGTTCGTGTTTTGGTTTTCATAACCATATTCATATAACGATTGTTATTTAACTTTATACAACATCGTAAGACGTATTGTATGATGTTTTTACGACATTGGCTCGTATAATGATTTTTAAGGCAAATTCCTATATTATGATTTTCGATAAGGATTTGTATAAAAATGACTTTGGCTATTTTATGGCCTATTACAATGATTTGTACGAAATGATTTTTGGTAATAATTTTATACCAAAGTTATATTGATGGAATTTATTAAACTCTATGAATTCACTCGCCGTTATCGCTGACCTTTTCTTTTTACATGTTTTATCTCAGGTACTTGAAGGTAATTCTCGGGAAGACAACAAGAATTCATGGCCCGCACTTAAAAAACAATTTCCATTCAAATGCTTTGTTAAAATTGTATGAAATATTATGACTTGGGACCTATGTAACTTTGATATTTATGAATGGAAATGCTTTATTATTAAAACGAAGCGACTTTTAAGCCTTGTCTATGATGTGAGTAATGTGCTATCCCGTAACACCAACTAGTCTTCCGCTGTACTGAGTTGTATAAATTTGGGGGTGTTACAGTTTGGTACCAGAGCTCTCGTTATAGAGAACGAAAGATTTTGAAAACTAAGGTTTTGAATAAAACATTTCGAAATCTTTTAACTATAAACATTTTTCTAAAAATGTCTAAAAATCTTTTGACTATAACGGTGCCGAAGAATTCCCGAATTACCGACAAGACCATACTAAGAAGTGTTATTTTAATATATATATATATATATAACTTGGATTATATATATATGATGTAATTTTATTACATGATTGTTTGATGATTATTTTGATATTTATACGAGGTATTTATACGACGTAGATTGTCACAAGAAACCCTAAATCCCCTAGTAAATTAATCGAAGCTATTCTCGTAGGAATTCTAGCTATCCTAAATCTAAACCAAGTTGTGGATATTTATGATCCCAACAAAATGGTTGATATTCGTAGAATTGTAGATATTAGTTGATTGTGATATTGAAGAAGAATTGGCGAGATTAAAACTGATATCGATGTCATGACGATCTTTCCTTATAGAGTGGAGTTTGACAAAATGTTACCACCTAGAAAGATGTCATATGATTCGTTGTCACCCAATTCTTAAATTTGAGAATCGAAAGGGTCAATGTCGCACTTGAGGCTGTCAATGGAACCATTACCCAAAAGCCTCATGCCACTAGTATCTTTCCGAGAAGTCTAATTGAATGATCGAGTCATTTCATTCTAGTGAATCATTTGATAATTGTTGTTGTAAGAGCTATAGTATTGGAAATTAAGTGTTGATCGTATCGAGCTTTTATTGCCCTTTTAAGGTTTAAATATAAAGTTGAAGTATTGGAAAATGAGGTAGAATATCACATTGAGTATAAGTTGATTGAAACTTGAATAAAAGTAAAATTTAACTTGTATGGAATATGAGATTATTAAGAGGAAGTCATTAAGTCCCGTGATTGAATTATAAGGTTTTAAATGATTGTTAGATCGTGTTAAGGATTGTTCCTAGGCCATTGTCCACTAATGAGGATGCCCAGTGTCCAAGAAATAAATTGAAGAAATCTTCTTCTGAATTGGGACCGATGGATCTCTCGGGATAGATGGAACACCTAATGACTCTTGTAGATTAGTATTCATTGTGGTATCTTTTAAGAATCCCTAACTTAACTGAGACATCAGTTGGTAGGATGAGTTCTTAGAATTGTATGACATAGTGACACACAATGTGTTACGGTATGATGAGACTGCTTTTATACATAGTCTCATCTTCCAAATAGGGCTTAAAATGCATTAAATATCATCAAAATACCCAAATATATGCTTGTGTTTGTTGCTTGTGTATTTTAGGTACGGATATTGAGAAAATGACAAAAGATCACAAGAATCATGGAAAAACGAACACGGGAAACGAAGCCGCACAATGAACCAAGCCCTAATGAAGAATTTTCCAAAGAAAACCCTTGAAGATTTGAAAAATCATGAAGATTGGTCCTCCATGTTTGAAGAATTGACACTTTATACCCTTGTATCTTCATAATTACAAGTTTGGTCCCTAAAGTTTGTCAAAATTACAAAAAAGACCCTTAACTTTGAAGAATTGGCAAATTTAGTCCCTCAACAAATCTAAATTATCAATAATGGTCCTCCAAGAAGTCAACAAACAAGTCAAAGCCTTGAAATATGAAGACATGTCAAAAACAATCCTTGAAGAATGAAGAAATTGCATATTTAGTCCTTGTTTCAAGATTATAAACAATATGTGCCAAAAATGCCAAAAGCTGAAAGTTGAAATCAAAGGAAATGGGAGTTTGCTGATTTATTACAAAGTAAAAGGAAAGTGAAACTTGAGGGGGTCAACCAGCCAGACACCCAAACTCCTCCCATCCAACCATCCATCCACGTCACCCCTCTCATCCAATCATCTCCCACCACCTCACCAATTCATCCACATCAGACTTCCACCCACGATTTTTAAATAATCAGATTTATTTAAATCTGATTTTGGTGGTAAACATTAAGTTTAAAAAACTTAATCCCTTTTCAGATTAAACCCCTCCTAAACCACCCATAAACCCTAAAAACCCCAGGGTCAATTAAACTAAGAACAAAGGGTTTTTGCTCCATCTCTTCCAGAAGGCTAATTAGGGTTATTGTCAACAAAACCCACATCCCAAATCAACCCCACACTCACCCTGGACCCCCCATGAGATTCCCCTTTGAACGTCTCTTTCCCACAAAACCCAACACCAGACAAAATGGACGACCAAGATGTTTTTACTTGTCCTCCACAACAAATGAAGGGTTTAGATTGACTACAACAAGCTGGCATTCACAAGACTCCAACTGCATAATCACATGGCATTTTTTGACTTAAAAATTCAAAATTCGTCCAAGGGTAGCTTGGGAAATTCATGTATTAGGGTTTCAAGTATCTAGATAGTTCTATGTAGTCCTATATAAGGAGTATGCGTATTGTGCATGACCCTTGTTCTTTTTTCTCCTTTTTTCACAACTTTGTAAATCCTGTTTTTATGAATGAAAAAGGTTTAAGGTTGTTGATGAGAAGAAAGAGCCATCTTGATTTATATTGTTTGCTTGTTGTTTAAATTCCAAGATTGTTTACTTTTCAAGTTTTTAAAATTCAAGTTTTGTGTTCAAAGGTTTCTGATTTCAAGTTTTCTTTTCAAGTTAAGGTTGTTAAACCACATAAGCTTCTACATTCAAGCTTGCATATGACCATACAACCCTGATATCTTGGAGATATCAAGGTGTAGTGGGTATAAAAGTTTGGGTAAAAGGGCAAAGTGAGGTAAAAAAAAACCTTTTTGCTTATATTTTTTTACATCACTGTTTCAGCTAAAAAAGCTATAAGCTATAAGGAGACTTGTCTATAAGTCATCCTTATAGCTCATTGGCTCTAATTCTAGGTCACTCTTGTTGTTGTGGTTTGATTTTAGCAGGTTCTAAACAAGTTCCATTTTTCATCACTTTTTGTTAAGTAAAACTCCATCATCACCTCAACAAAGTTCAGCACAAGCCCGGGCTTGTTTGGAGGTGGTTTTTAAACCACTAAGGGTCCTAGATGTGGGACCCTTAAGGTAGTTCCTTGCTTCTTATTCCAATTTATAGTTTACTCAGAAATATTGTGTTTTATATGATTCTGCATGTTGAGTTGTTAAATGTTGGTTCAAGTGTTTGGTTGTGCTCTATTTATGATTATATGCATGTTAGGATTGTTTAAATTCAGTTTGAATTAGATTTGAGTTGATTTGCTTTGCTAAATTTTGATTTCAGTCAGTTTAAGGAGTGTTTGGGATAAGTGTTCAACTTGCATCTTTGCTATTAATCTTGCCTGCAAGCTGGTTAAATTCACTTATTAGGATAGGATAAGGTGTATGCTAGTTGTTTATTGCAGTTTGGTAAGGTTTTAGGGCTTTTGCATGTGAAAATTGTTGAAAACTTAGCTATAATCAGTCACTGCTTGATTTCTGCTTATTTGTGTGAAATTGGTGCTTCCAAGTTGTTAAATCTGCTAGAAGTAGGCTTGTTCTAGGTTTGTGCATTGTCTATTTGCTTGTTGATTGACTTGTATGCATAATTTGAGCCTTTGAAACTCGCTTGTGTGCACACTAAACCAGCAAACACCATTAAACTTGTGCATGCTATATCAGCAACCTTAATCTGCTTGCTTTGTGTGATTTGATTATTGTACTTGCTTGTTTCTGCTTGTGATTTGACTCCTTATACTCCAAAGAGTATAAGGGTGCCCTTTGTATCCAATCAAACATCCACAATCACAAGATCAAGCCCTCTTGATCATAACTGCACAAGTGAATAAACACTTGTGTGTTCATCAGAAAGTTCATCAGACCTGGGCACATTTTTGATTCAATCTTGCTATAATCTTGTTATTTTGGGTTTGTGTTTGCGTTTTAGTAGTTAATTAAGTACTTGGTTTGAGTTTTAAAAGTAAAAAAAATAAAAAAATTGCAAAAAGCTCACCCTGCCTGGACTCGAACACGCGACCTTGCTTTCCAAGGGCTAGCGTGTTAACCTGTGATCTAGATGGCTTTTTACGTTTACCTTTCATTTCAATAGATATTTAAGGTGTTTTGGTTTTGTAGCTTATTTAACAAACAGCTTTTAAATAAGCTGTTTCAAGCTTATTTCTTTAAGCATTTAACTGTTTAGCATTTTTCCTAGGATTGTATTAGTGTTTTTGATTTTTCTGAGCAAAAAGTTAATTTTTCCCTTTATTCATTAATTTATTAGGATTATTTTAAGTTTTAATTTTAAAAAGTCATTGAAAAATAGAAAAAAGTAATTTAAAAATCTGGAAAAATAGTTTTTAGGTTTTTAATCATATTATTGAGGTTTACAGCTTATTAGGTTTTCAATTTAGCTTATTTTTGATTTTATTGGATTTTAGGGTTTTTAGCTAACTTTAAAATTTAATATAAAATTATTAAATAGGTTTCAGAAAATTTGGATTGCATTTTTGTTTTAGTTACTTTATTTAGGATTTTTGGTAATTTTTAAGAATTATTTGGTGAACTTTGAATTTTTTTGATTATTTTAATATTATTTTATTATTAAAAATTGAAGTTCTATTTTTTCTTGTTTTTATATTTTTTCTAGTTTAAGGACACTTAATTAGGAACATTGTAACTTTCCAAATCTTTTTAGGACTTTTCAATTAATTTTTAGAATTAATTAAAGATTTAATAGATTTTAATAGTTTTTAAGTGTTTAAAAATACTTTAATTTAGTTTTAAAATTTTTAAAAATAGTTTTTAGCTTAATTAGGATATTTTTGATGTTTACAAACTATTAGATCTTGTTTAAGGCTTTTTAATAATTAAAAGTGATTTTTAGGGCTTTAATTAGCATTAAAAAGTCATTTTCTAATTAATTAAAAGGTTTTAGCAAGTTTGGATTTTTTGTAAACTCTTAGAATATTATTGGGGATTTTTAGAAATTTTTAGGAATTTTTAGGTTAAAATTTTAATTTTGGCACTATTTACGGTTTTACGTTTTCGCCTTTTTTGTCATAGTTTAATTCGTTTTCATAACCGTCTTTCTCTCTTAATCCCATTTCTTTCTCAATCATATAATCACAAATCAATATCAACTCTTAACACAACGCACTAGCCTCCTCGAGAACGAACTCACTTAGGGTCATTCACACACGGTTTTCCTAAATCGTCGTGCACGCTTGCCCTATTTTACCTTCCTTTTCCTAAACGGGTAATTTTACAACTATCATTTTGGCGCCGCTGCCGGGGAGGCGTGTTGTGTTTTGGTTGAACCATTGTTGTTTTTATATATAGCCATAAAAGTAATTGTATTAGTAGCACTCTACTAATACGTATTATCGGTTTTTTTCGTTTTTTGTGAATACTATTACTATATTGTATACGTAGAACAATAAATTTACAATTACTCCAAATACGTGAGAAATCACAACCTTGACTTGGGAGGTCATTACCCAATCATTGTATTCGAATCTCAAACCAAAGAAAAAGGCAAAAATAGATAAATACTTTCGTGAAGCTCGATTTTGAGAAATACAAACTATAAGGTGGGTATAAGGCGGTTGTATTTCACGACCTAAAGGAAAAAGGCTCTTAAGTGCTTTGCGCCGCCTCGTTTCCTCCGCTTGCTTGTGCGTATTTTGATTTTGAAAGCTAATCGAGGGTTTTGCCGCCCAAAGTATTACTAAGTATCATATATATTTTCTTGGTTTCTATTGATTAAACCCTCTTGAACGATTTGGTGTTCCACCATCGTTCTAAAGTCATCGAAGTCGTTCACTTCACGTGATCGTTTTCATTCCTTGAGGCTTCTTTAATCGAGAGATTTGATTAAGGAGGAGATTTGTAGATTTGTGTCTACTAAGACATTCCAAAAAACCAAAAAAAAGTTAAAAACAATCAAAAACCACAAAAAAATTGAAAAAGTAAACACACCAAAAAGAATCTTCTTTGCTCGCCTTCTCGTTGTACGTGACGTTTATGCAAACTCGCTCTAAAGCAAGACGTGCTCGTAAACGAAGAAACAAATCCATCACTCCTTCTAGCGAGGAGTCTCCTATTGACGAACCCATTGTAGTGAAAGAAGCACCCATGGCTAATCGAACTATGATGGAATTACTTCAAGCACACACCGAGGGTTATGGAGAAGCGATTGTGATTCCCGCTATCCTTGCGGAGAATTTTGAGGTTAAGACGGGTTTATTGTCCATGATTCAAAACAACAAGTTTCGAGGTGACGAAAAGGACAACCCTCATAACCACATTCGCCAATTTAATCGTCTCACCGCCACATGCAAGTTTAAGGATGTTTCAAACGACTCGATTAAGATGATGCTTTTTCCGTATTCCTTAGCGGGGCCCGCAAAAATTTGGTTAGAGAAAGAGCCACCCAATTCTATATTGACGTGGAAGGATCTCGTTTCAAAATTCGTGAACCAATTTTTTCCGCCCTCTAAGACTACGCACTTGAAAAACGAGATTCAAAGTTTTCACAAGAGTATAATGAGAGTTTTTCAACGGCTTGGAATAGGTTTAAGGAAATGTTGCACGAATGTCCTCATCATGGTTTTTCCGACTTGCATCAAATAGACACGTTTTACAATGGCTTGAACGATCATGAGCGTGATTATCTTAATGCCGCCGCGGGTGGTAATTTTTTGTGGAAAACGGTCGAGGAAGCATTGTTAATCATTGAGAATAGGTCTAAGGTGTATAGTCCTCGTAGCACGTCGAGTGTTTGTAAGACTTCGTCTTCGTCTTCGCCTTCATTGTCACACATCGTTGATGCTTGCCAAATCGAGGCTAATTTGGAGAACAAAATTTTTGATATAGTGAAAGGATTGTTAGTTGAGTTTAAAGTTGGTGAACAATCCGCTCCTGCTACGATTAAAGCGGTTGAGGTTTCTTGTATGTATTGTGGTGGAGCTCACGATTATTCCGAGTGCATTACCAACGGTGGTAACACTTCAAGTGCCTTCGCGGCCGCGGGAACTTATAACCAAAATGGTCAAGTTCCTCGCACTAATCAATTGACTCCACCTGGTTTTCCACCAAATCAAAATGCTAACAATTATCGAAACAATCAAGTTGGTTACCAAAGCAATCAAAGGAACAATTACAAGGGTAATAACAACTATGGGAATCAAGGGAGTAGTAGTAGCCAATTGCAAAACCAAAACCAAAACCGTAATTTTCAAAACACGAGTCAAGGTCTTCAAAATGTTTACACTAAAGAACTTCCAATGGACTTTGTAAATTACGCCACGACAAATGATAAGATTTTGGAAAACATTCAAGAGCAATTGGCTAATCAAGCAAGGGACACGGCTAAGAACACCAAGGAGTTAGCTAATTTTGTTAAAGAAAATCTTAGCATGAGGAATGAATTGAAAAATGATTTTGCTAACCAAATTCGAGGTCAAAACAACAAGATAGAGCAAAGTCATGCTAGGCTTGAACAAAGAATTGACCAAAAAGCCGCTAGTCAAGATTTGAAGTTTAATAGTTTTGATGCTAAGCTTAATGCCATTTTAGAAGCCGTCATGGGAAACAAAGCCTCTACTTCGAGTAGTTTGCCTAGTAACACCATTTCAAACCCGAAGGGAGAGATGAAAGTGATTACCACACGAAGTGGTAAGACACTTAAAGAACCGACTCCTCAACCAATTACTCTAACGGTGGAAGAAATTGAGGAAGAACCCGAGGTGGTGGTCGAAAAGGAGCATATTTCAATCCCACAAAGTACCGCTCATGCCACACCTACGGTCGACCCTTTACCAACATTGGAACCCGAGATTCCAAAGGCTATGCCTATGCCCCAACCCACACCACCCTTGCCTTACCCATCGAGACTTAGGAAGGAGAAACGACAAGAGCGCGACAACTACCAATTTGAGCTTTTTATGAAAATGTTTCGTGATTTGCACTTTAATGTGAGTTCGGCCGATGCTTTGGTCATGATGCCTCGATTTGCCGCTAACTTTAAGAGTATGTTGAACAACAAGGAGAAATTGCACCAAATGTCTAGTTGTTCGTCGGTTTATCTTAATCGCATACCTCAAAAAGTCGGTGATCCCGGTAAATTTTTGATCCCTTGTGCCATTCAAGATATGGAAGAATGCTATGCCTTGGCCGATCTTGGTGCTAGCATTAACTTGATGCCACTTGCAATCTTCAAGTCGCTCAATCTTCCTAATCTTACTCCTTCACGAATGTCTATTGAGTTGGCCGACCATTCCACGATTCTTTCATGTGGTTTGGCGGAAGACGTTTTTGTGAAAGTGGGGAAGTTCTACTATCCCGTAGACTTTATCGTTGTTGATATCCCCACGGATCCTCAAGTTCCTCTTATTTTAGGTCGTTCGTTTTTAGATACGTCTATGGCTTTAATTGATGTTCATGCTAGAAAGATCACCTTACGTTTCAAAGACGAGGAACTTGTTATAAACGCAACTCAAAATTCTCAACTTTCTCATGTTTATTCCGTTGCTACCATAAACCTCGTTGATATGATCGACGTGGTTTGCGAGGAATTTTCACAAGAAGTTTTAGGGTTTGGTGATGAAGAAACTAGTGGCAATCCCACTATGTTAGATCCAATTCTTGATAATTCGACACCAACCTTTACTCCTTTCGAAGTTGGTGGTTTTACGTTGGAAGAATTCGATGTTCCACGTACTTGTGACGAAGACCTCGACAACGATGAGGACTTCTCGATTATCAAGGATTTTCTCAACGATTTCCCATTTCCTCCACCCGAGGAGGTTATGAGTATCGAGCCCAAATCTTCACTTGAGGAACCACCTATTCTCGAGTTGAAAGATTTACCTCCTCACCTCGAATATGTCTATTTGGAGGAGGACGACAAGTTGCCGGTTATTATTGCGAAGGATCTTTCGAATGATGAAAAAACCGCACTTGTCGATGTTCTTAAGGACCACAAAGGGGCGATTGCGTGGAAGTTATCCGACATTAAGGGAATCGATCCCAAGTTTTGTACCTACAAAATCTTAATGGAGGAGGATTTCAAGCCAACAATCCAAAGTCAAAGGAGGGTGAAACCCAAAATTCACGACGTCATCAAAAAGGAGGTCCTTAAACTCCTTGACGCGGGAATGATTTACCCTATTTCCGATAGCCCTTGGGTGAGTCCTATTCATTGTGTCCCTAAAAAGGAATGGATGACCGTTGTGCCAAACGATGCCAACGAGTTGATTCCCACTAGACTCGTGACCGGATGGAGAGTGTGCATTGACTATCGAAAGTTGAACGAAGCCACTCGAAAAGACCATTTTCCCTTGCCCTTCATGGACCAAATGTTGGAGCGTCTTGCGGGAAACAATTTCTATTGCTTTTTAGATGGTTTTTCCGGTTACTTCCAAATTCCCATCGATCCTCGTGATCAAGAAAAAACTACGTTTACGTGTCCATATGGAACGTTTCCCTATCGTAGAATGCCATTCGGACTTTGCAATGCACCGGGAACTTTTCAACGATGCATGATGGCTATTTTTCATGATATGATCGAGAAGACGATGGAAGTCTTCATGGATGACTTTTCCGTGTTTGGTGATTCTTTCACTTCGTGTTTGTCGAACCTTGAGAGAATGTTAAAACGTTGTGAGGAAACCAACCTTGTGCTCAATTGGGAAAAATGTCATTTTATGGTTAAGAGTGGAATCGTCTTAGGGCACAAGGTCTCGAAAGCGGGGATTGAGGTAGATCAGGCTAAGGTAGACGTCATCGCCAAATTACCTCATCCCAAAACCGTCAAGGGAGTTAGGAGTTTCCTAGGCCACGCGGGCTTTTATCGTGGATTCATCAAGGATTTCTCGAAGATTTCTCGACCCATTACACATCTTCTTGAAAAAGAGGCACGTTTTGTCTTTGACGAAGATTGTGTACGAGCCTTTGAGATCCTTAAGAGGAAACTTACCGAAGCTCCCATTCTTGTTGCTCCCAATTGGAACCTCCCCTTCGAACTAATGTGTGATGCTAGTGATTACGCTATTGGGGCCGTTTTGGGGCAACGTCATGATAAGCACTTCTTGCCTATTCACTATGCTAGCAAGACGATGACCGAGGCTCAACTTAAATAAACTACAACGGAAAAGGAATTCCTTGTCGTGGTGTATGCATTTGAGAAATTCCGACCTTACCTCGTCTTGACAAAATGCATAGTGTATACGGACCATTCGGCTATTAAGTATCTCATGGCAAAGCAAGATGCTAAGCCGAGATTACTTCGTTGGATTCTCCTCCTTCAAGAATTTGATCACAAAATCGTTGACAAAAAAGGAGCCGAGAATCTAGCGGCCGATCATCTCTCTCGTTTGGAAGATCCTCACCAAAGTGTTTACGAGCCTAAGGAAATCACCGAAACATTTCCGCTCGAGACACTTGGTGTAGTGAATTCTAAGCTTGATTCTTCCACCCCATGGTTTGCGGACTTTGCAAATTACCATGCGGGTAACTTCATCATTAAGGGTATGACGACTCAAGAAAAACGAAAATTCTTTCGTGACGTCAAGTTCTACTCTTGGAACGACCCTTACTTGTTTCGAACTTGTGCGGATCAAATCATCCGACGTTGTGTATCTGGCACCGAAGCTTCTAACATCCTTAGAGCTTGCCATGAGGGACCCACGGGTGGTCACCACGGTGCTAATCTCACGGCTAAAAAGGTGTTTGATGTCGGCTTCTTTTGGCCTACTATTTACCGAGATGCACAAGATCTTGTGAAGTCTTGTGATTCATGCCAACGACAAGGAAAAGCCTCACAAAAAGATGAAATGCCACAAAATATCATTCAAGTATGTGTGATCTTTGACGTTTGGGGCATAGAATTTATGGGGCCGTTCCCATCATCTCGTGGTAATAAGTACATTCTCGTTGCGGTTGACTACCTATCTAAGTGGGTGGAGGCAAAGGCCTTGCCCACCAATGATGCTCGTGTGGTAGTCAAGTTTTTGAAGCAATTGTTTTCTCGGTTTGGAACCCCTCGTGCTATCATAAGCGATCGTGGAACCCATTTTTGTAATGACCAATTTGAAAGGGTTCTAAGGAAATATGGGGTTACACATCGTCTTTCTACGGCTTATCACCCACAAACGAGTGGGCAAGTCGAGGTTTCTAACCGAGCTTTGAAGAGGATTTTAGAGAGATCCGTTGGAGAAAACCGACAATCTTGGTCGGATAAGTTGGACGATGCTTTATGGGCCTTTAGGACCGCTCATAAGACGCCCATTGGGTGCACTCCCTATAAGCTTGTGTATGGAAAGAAGTGTCATTTTCCTATCGAGTTAGAACACAAGGCTTATTGGGCCCTAAAGCTTTGTAATGATGACATGGAGACCGCGGGAAAACACCGGAAAATGCAATTAAATGAATTGGATGAATTGAGGGATATTACTTATGAAAATTCATTGATTTATAAAGAGAAAACTAAAAAGTTGCATGATTCTAAAATTAAAAACCGGGTTTTTAACATTGGGGATCAAGTTTTGCTTTTTAATTCAAGATTGAAAATCTTTTCCGGTAAATTGAAATCCCGTTGGTCGGGTCCATTCACCGTGACTCAAGTATTTCCGTATGGGACCATCGAGCTAGCTCAAGATGATGGTCCTAACTTCAAGGTGAATGGACATAGGTTGAAGCACTACTTTGGCGGGGAAGTTCCGTCCTTGAACTACCTCGACCAAGTCACCTTCCCCAATGATAATTAGTATTGAGGGGATCGAGTCGAGCTCATGACTCGGTAATCAAAAACGAGGTGCCTCGTGGGGGAGTCCCATGCTTATCCTATGTACATATTATCGCTTTCTAATGTAGCTTACGTGTGGGGATTTGTGCCCTTCAAACCTTTGTTCCGTGGTTGTTTGTGAATTGTGAACTTTAGATCATGATCTTCACGATTGGAGCCTCTCGTGTTCATTTTATGGGAGCACTCGATCGTTTGCTTTGGAGACATTTCTCAATATCCATGATATATCCTTATTTGTTCTAACCTTAGGTTTATAGCACACTTCATAAACGGCTTTAAATTTAACGGTTACACCCTTGCCATGCTAGATTAGGCATTCGACTACGTCTCTAGTATGGGGGTGTTTGCACCCCTAGACTCGAAACATTAAGGACAATGTTTAACTTTAGTATGGGGGGTGAATAGATACTTGCCTTGCCAAACCTTCACGCTTTCCAAAGTTTATCTTTTTGTTTATCGTTTTGTTGCAAAATAAGGCTAAAAATGGCCAAATTTTAAAAATTTTCTCATGTTTTATAAGTGTTTGAAGACACGAATGTAGATTTTTCGATGGCGAGAATAAGAGTAATTTTTAACTCGACCGTGCGTGTTGAGCACTTAGCTTTGATTCCTTAACTTCACATTAGGCTAAGTCTCTTAAATGAGGACGAGAAATGATAGAGTTAATTATAAGTTACTATGCTAAACGTAGAGTACTCGTATTCTTTCAAAAACTCATGTGTTCTCGTTGTTTGCTTATTCTCCCTTCACTTGTAAATATTTTTTGCTTAATAAATATTGACTTAGCGGTTTAGTTAGGATTGTTGGGTTTCTAGTCTTTTCTAGTAGCTTCCGTGTAATTAAATTGGGAAGACATTAAGGTATCGCCAGCGTCACGGTTTTGAAGTATTGGCACCCCAATAATCGAAAGCTTCACCCCATAATAAGATTTCAAGTGCTCACCTAAATCTAGCAAACAATTTGAAGCCCCACAAGGCCGAAAAATCTATGCAAAAATTGAAAGTGAATCAAGCCTTAATCTTCGAAGCTTTAAAGATCCAAAATTCGCTTTTGCGTGAGGATATACGTCTTTGGCTAATAAAACCACCGATGAGGCGGATAATAAAAGGCAAGGCAAGACCGAAGTCATAATAAAAGCTTCATGGCGAAATTGAATAAAAGATGGAGGTAAACCAAAGATAATAAGGCCCTTCCGTTAGGGGGCATATAAAAGTCTTGGTAATAAGTCTCATATTCAAAACCGTTATAAAACCGTGTTTATCGATTCTTCTTGTCAACTTAATTTTTTAACATCGTTGTCTATTAGGAGGGGTTATTGATTTGATGGTCTTAGTTACACCGTTAGGACTCTATTTTTAGACCTAAATCTCTATTATCGCATAAGTCAAACAATGTATCCTCGTGAAACATTCAAGACAAAATAAAATATAAGAGATACAACTTAGGAATAATGGGAGGATAAGTACGTGATTAGGGCATATGAGTAGTGTTAGCATTACTAACTTATAATGACAATGATCTCGTTGCACGCTTGGCATGGAATTAGGGTGAAAATAGAGGACGACGAAATTATTTCTAACGAAGCATTCACGTGTTCTTATTCTATGAACCTAAACGTCTCATTTTGCGATGAAAATCATACATTATGTCTAAAACGCAAGTAGTAGTAATAGTAGTAGTGTAGCTAGCTTATCATTCCAATAAAGTGAATAAAATGAATTTTGGAGATGCTAGGATACTTTATTCTAGCATTGCGTGAGGGCACGACAATGGTTTAGTATGGGGGAGTGATGAGACTGCTTTTATACATAGTCTCATCTTCCAAATAGGGCTTAAAATGCATTAAATATCATCAAAATACCCAAATATATGCTTGTGTTTGTTGCTTGTGTATTTTAGGTACGGATATTGAGAAAATGACAAAAGATCACAAGAATCATGCAAAAACGAACACGGGAAACGAAGTCGCACGATGAACCAAGCCCTAATGAAGAATTTTCCAAAGAAAACCCTTGAAGATTTGAAGAATCATGAAGATTGATCCTCCATGTTTTAAGAATTGACACTTTATACCCTTGTATCTTCATAATTACAAGTTTGGTCCCTAAAGTTTGTCAAAATTACAAAAAGGACCCTTAACTTTGAAGAATTGGCACATTTAGTCCCTCAACAAATCTAAATTGTCAATAATGGTCCTCCAAGAAGTCAACAAACAAGTCAAAGCCTTAAAATATGAAGACATGTCAAAAACAGTCCTTGAAGAATGAAGAAATTGCATATTTAGTCCTTGTTTCAAGATTATAAACAATATGTGCCAAAAATGCCAAAAGCTGAAAGTTGAAATCAAAGGAAATGGGAGTTTGCTGATTTATTACAAAGTGAAAGGAAAGTGAAACTTGAGGGGGTCAACCAGCCAGACACCCAAACTCCTCCCATCCAACCATCCATCCACATCACCCGTCTCATCCAATCATCTCCCACCACCTCACCAATTCATCCACATCAGACTTCCACCCACGATTTTTAAATAATCAGATTTATTTAAATCTGATTTTGGTGGTAAACATTAAGTTTAAAAAACTTAATCCCTTTTCAGATTAAACCCCTCCTAAACCACCCATAAACCCTAAAAACCCAGGGTCAATTAAACTAAGAACAAAGGGTTTTTGCTCCATCTCTTCCAGAAGGCTAATTAGGGTTATTGTCAACAAAACCCACATCCCAAATCAACCCCACACTCACCCTGGACCCCCCATGAGATTCCCCTTTGAACGTCTCTTTCCCACAAAACCCAACACCAGACAAAATGGACGACCAAGATGTTTTTACTTGTACTCCACAACAAATGAAGGGTTTAGATTGACTACAACAAGCTGGCATTCACAAGACTCCAACTGCATAATCACATGGCATTTTTTACCTGAAAAATTCAAAATTCGTCCAAGGGTAGCTTGGGAAATTCATGTATTAGGGTTTCAAGTATCTAGATAGTTCTATGTAGTCCTATATAAGGAGTATGCGTATTGTGCATGACCCTTGTTCTTTTTTCTCCTTTTTTCACAACTTTGTAAATCCTGTTTTTATGAATGAAAAAGGTTTAAGGTTGTTGATGAGAAGAAAGAGCCATCTTGATTTATATTGTTTGCTTGTTGTTTAAATTCCAAGATTGTTTACTTTTCATGTTTTTAAAATTCAAGTTTTATGTTCAAAGGTTTCTGATTTCAAGTTTTCTTTTTAAGTTAAGGTTGTTAAACCACATAAGCTTCTACATTCAAGCTTGTATATGACCATACAACCCTGATATCTTGGAGATATCAAGGTGTAGTGGGTATAAAAGTTTGGGTAAAAGGGCAAAGTGAGGTAAAAAAAACCTTTTTGCTTATATTTTTTTACATCACTGTTTCAGCTAAAAAAGCTATAAGCTATAAGGAGACTTGTCTATAAGTCATCCTTATAGCTCATTGGCTCTAATTCCAGGTCACTCTTGTTGTTGTGGTTTGATTTTAGCAGGTTCTAAACAAGTTCCATTTTTCATCACTTTTTGTTAAGTAAAACTCCATCATCACCTCAACAAAGTTCAGCACAAGCCCGGGCTTGTTTGGAGGTGGTTTTTCAACCACTAAGGGTCCTGGATGTGGGACCCTTAAGGTAGTTCCTTGCTTCTTATTCCAATTTATAGTTTACTGAGAAATATTGTGTTTTATATGATTCTGCATGTTGAGTTGTTAAATGTTGGTTCAAGTGTTTGGTTGTGCTCTATTTATGATTATATGCATGTTAGGATTGTTTAAATTCAGTTTGAATTAGATTTGAGTTGATTTGCTTTGCTAAATTTTGATTTCAGTCAGTTTAAGGAGTGTTTGGGATAAGTGTTCAACTTGCATCTTTGCTATTAATCTTGCCTGCAAGCTGGTTAAATTCACTTATTAGGATAGGATAAGGTGTATGCTAGTTGTTTATTGCAGTTTGGTAAGGTTTTAGAGCTTTTGCATGTGAAAATTGTTGAAAACTTAGCTATAATCAGTCACTGCTTAATTTCTGCTTATTTGTGTGAAATTGGTGCTTCCAAGTTGTTAAATCTGCTAGAAGTAGGCTTGTTCTAGGTTTGTTCATTGTCTATTTGCTTGTTGATTGACTTGTATGCATAATTTGAGCCTTTGAAACTCACTTGTGTGCACACTAAACCAGCAAACACCATTAAACTTGTGCATGCTATATCAGCAACCTTAATCTTCTTGCTTTGTGTGATTTGATTATTGTACTTGCTTGTTTCTGCTTGTGATTTGACTCCTTATACTCCAAAGAGTATAAGGGTGCCCTTTGTATCCAATCAAACATCCACAATCACAAGATCAAGTCCTCTTGATCATAACTGCACAAGTGAATAAACACTTGTGTGCTAATTAGAAAGTTCATCAGACCTGGGCACATTTTTGATTCAATCTTGCTATAATCTTGTTATTTTGGGTTTGTGTTTGCGTTTTAGTAGTTAATTAAGTACTTGGTTTGAGTTTTAAAAGTAAAAAAAAGAAAAGAAAAAAATTGCAAAAAGCTCACCCTGCTTGGACTCGAACACGCGACCTTGCTTTCCAATGGCTAGCGTGTTAACCAGTGATCTAGATGGCTTTTTACGTTTACCTTTCATTTCAATAGATATTTAAGGTGTTTTTGTTTTGTAGCTTATTTAACAAACAGCTTTTAAATAAGCTGTTTCAAGCTTATTTCTTTAAGCATTTAACTGTTTAGCATTTTTCCTAGGATTGTATTAG
The DNA here is from genome assembly GCA_025667525.1 of Glebionis coronaria. Taxonomy (NCBI): domain Eukaryota; kingdom Viridiplantae; phylum Streptophyta; class Magnoliopsida; order Asterales; family Asteraceae; genus Glebionis; species Glebionis coronaria. The sequence continues at coordinate 419,289,193 of CM046879.1, read as the reverse complement.
TGTTTTTGATTTTTCTGAGCAAAAAGTTAATTTTTCCCTTTATTCATTAATTTATTAGGATTATTTTAAGTTTTAATTTTAAAAAGTCATTAAAAAATAGAAAAAAGTAATTTAAAAATCTGGAAAAATAGTTTTTAGGTTTTTAATCATATTATTGAGGTTTACAGCTTATTAGGTTTTCAATTTAGCTTATTTTTGATTTTATTGGATTTTAGGGTTTTTAGCTAACTTTTAAATTTAATATAAAATTATTAACTAGGTTTCAGAAAATTTGGATTGCATTTTTGTTTTAGTTACTTTATTTAGGATTTTTGGTAATTTTTTAGAATTATTTGGTGAACTTTGAATTTTTTTGATTATTTTAATATTATTTTATTATTAAAAATTGAATTTTTATTTTTTCTTGTTTTTATATTTTTCCTAGGTAAAGGACACTTAATTAGGAACATTGTAACTTTCCAAATCTTTTTAGGACTTTTCAATTAATTTTTAGAATTAATTTAAGATTTAATAGATTTTAATAGTTTTTAAGTGTTGAAAAATAGTTTAATTTGGTTTTAAAATTTTTAAAAATAGTTTTTAGCTTAATTAGGATATTTTTGAGGTTTACAAACTATTAGATCTTGTTTAAGGCTTTTTAATAATTAAAAGTGATTTTTAGGGCTTTAATTAGCATTAAAAAGTCATTTTCTAATTAATTAAAAGGTTTTAGCAAGTTTGGATTTTTTGTAAACTCTTAGAATATTATTGGGGATTTTTAGAAATTTTTAGGTTAAAGTTTTAATTTTGGCACTATTTACGGTTTTACGTTTTCGCCTTTTCGTCATAGTTTAATTCGTTTTCATAACCGTCTTTCTCTCTTAATCCCATTTTTTTCTCAATCATATAATCACAAATCAATCTCAACTCTTAACACAACGCACTAGCCTCCTCGAGAACGAATTCACTTAGGGTCATTCACACACGGTTTTCCTAAATCGTCGTGCACGCTTGCCCTATTTTACCTTCCTTTTCCTAAAGGGGTAATTTTACAACTATCACGGTACAATTCTGACTTGTTTGTGATTAATGAAAAGACTACCTTTGATTGCTAAATCCTACATGTATCGATGTTATCTATCTTTTATTGCTTCATCCTAATGATTGAATTAGTGATGCAACCATTGAACAAGTACTCATCTCGATTTGAGTTACGTTGTGGATTATTCTTCTTGATTGCCATCGAGGTCATGAACCTCATGATTAATTGGATAAATTCATTTCCTAGCATATTGTAGTTAGTTCGTACTGAACAACTTTTCATCACTCTTTTGCAGATCACTCATTTTTTTTATAAGATAAAACAGTATCCTTTGAGAAAAATTGGGTTTTCATCACCATATGGATTATTTAAAGTGAGACTTATAAATAATCGTTATCGAAATGAAGTTGTTTATAAAACACCTTGGAAAACTTAATTGTTTTCATAATAAAGAAAATCTTTGTAAATTTATTCTTGATTCTTATTTAAGAATTAAGCATGAAAATGTTTTTATTATAAACATGATGATAAAATTTTGACGAACTGAGTATTGCATCGTTAATCTTGAAATTGTATATAATTGTGCGCGCCTACATACAATTTGGAATGGACCATGCAAGGCTGATTAGTAGTCACCATAAAACTGATTAATAAACACTAAATTTTCTTTGAAGATTGTGAAAGAATAAATTTTATGAGATCTGCAAGAAGTGAAAAATAAGGACATAGTGTTAGGGACACCTACATATGTGCCTGTAGCATCGATTCTTCTGAGTTGAATTTACTCATCCGTGCAACTTGTCTTATTTGACAATTGATATTCCCTTCTTGTCCAATTCTCCCGTAATGAGATTCTTAGGAAAAGTATCTGATTACCAAGTGTTGATACCCGACTGGATGTATCGACGTTCTTATCATTTCTTTTGATTTGGTTTCATTGGAATGACCTGGGTAACGATCCGAGGAGCTTTCGAATGCGTACTCAAATTATGAAAACATGGGATATACTCATATTCGTTAATGTTTTCGTTTGTATCTGATTTGAAATTCTCTCGCATAGATTATGCGTTGACCTTACTCTTTTAAGGTTAGTTATGTCTCCAGATATCCTTGAAATTGTGAAGGATTATGAGTTATTATTAGTCTTTTGAGAAGATCACATCTTATCAACGGCAATGAAACTAGAAAGTTGATAGTGTCAGTAGAATGGATTAATTGATTATGACATGACGACATTGTCTTAATTGATGGGAACTCGAGTAGAAATCCCCTAAAAGATAAGATGTTGATTATCAAAAGTGATCTAAATAATTCTAGATGGATGACTTGAAATTATACCGTGAATGGTTGTGAATTAGTCATAGATATTATAATCTAAAAAGAACTTAAAATAAATATATTAAAAGATGTTTATATTATCTGAAACTTTAGGAGGTATTTATTGGTAAATTTCCTAGAATTTTGCTATTAAGGAAAGTTGAAATTGGTATTGATTATATTCCCGGTGCTGCACCTATGGCGTGTGCATTGTATGTCAGCACCATCTGAATTAAAGGAATTATCGTACAACTGAGAGAGTTGTCGGAGAAAGATTTTATTCTACCGAGCTCGTCATCATGGAGAGCTATGGTGTTATCATTCCTTATATTTATAGATTACTGTGAACTGAGTAAGTTGACAATCAAAAACGATATCCATAACTCGAAATGGAAGATTTGTTCGATCATATACAAGGTTCTAGCGTATGTTCTAAAGATTTGATCCTCGGAATGGTTATCATCAAATTCGCGTCCGCAAAAAAGATTATCTATTCCAATCACTACATCCGATACTTGTAATGAACGTTATGAGTTTCACGTGATGTCGTTTGGATTGACTAATACACATGTAGCATTCATAAATATGGTGAATCACGTGTGTAGGCTGTAATTTGATAAATTCATACTTGTGATCATTAAGGACCATTTGTTTGTTTATAAGAATAAGAATGAGTTAATAAGTATTTATAGACTGCCCTAAATTGGCCGAACAATTAAAACCTGTACCTTGAATAATTAAAATGTGATTTAAGACTTAATCTTTTACATTGTTCAACCGTGTGATTAATAAGATAATGAAATATATTGACTCTTCAAAAATTAAGAGCCCTTTTAAGATTTTGGGTTTTACCAAAAAGAAAGTGAAAATGTGTTTTGACAAATGTTTTATCGAAAAGAACTTTTGAGGGATTATTCCCTTATACCCAGAACATTTAACTAAACTCCTGTTTAGGGGTAAATGTTTGTGTATACCTCAAGACAACCTAAGAGGGATTGAGGAAACCGTTAAACCATGACTTAAAATTTGAAACGACAATTTTTGCTTGTCAACTAAGAAAATTTTACCAAAGAATAAACGAAGGTTTTTTGAACATTTACGGATCTTATTAATTATTCCTGATAAATCAACAAAAATCATGTTAATTAAATTCAAATTTATTTTGAACATTTTTCTATAATTAGACGAACTAAGAAAATTTAAAACATTTACGTTTACATTTCATAAAATTTAATATTTATTATTAAATTACATGTAATAATTATCGACGCTTTAGACGTCGGACTGAGCAAAACAGATAATAACGATAGTTGAGACGAAACTAAAACATAGAAGATATGAAGAAAGAAATTTGAATTAATATGGTAATGTTATATATATTTCATCAGGAGAAGGTGAATGTAGATACTGACACATTATGTAGAAAAGATAAAGAACCAATTAGGACATGTTCCTTAATAATGAAGGTGCAAAATAAATTGCCAAACGATATAAAAATAAACAATATTTGTAAAAAGGGATAATATAGATAATAAAAGGGGGTTCGCGGCTAATGTGAACCATTAGAAATCAGGAGCCGATGGCGTTAAATTATTAAAAGGCCATTTGTGATTGTTTAAATATGGAGGATTGTGAGATATAGTTATGTTGGAGTCTTGTAAGTATAAGTATTCTATTTATGTCATTTCTGACTAAAAGTATCTTTGTCTGAAGAAGTTGTACTAATGGCAAATCATGAAGGAAGACATCGCCTCATACATTAGTAAACGTCTAATTATTGCAAAGGTCATCATCTGAATTTGATTCGATTTGGGTAATCGTCGACAAACTGACCAAATCTGCTAATATCATTCCTGTTAATGATAGATTCTTGATGAAGAAATTGACTCTTTTGTATTTAAAGGAGTTATGTAAACATGGTGTGCCTGTATCGGTCATCTCTATCAAGATCCTCGCTTCGCATTGAATTTCTAGAGATTTGCTCAGAAGTCATTAAGAACGAATCTTGATGAGAGTACTGTGTACCACCCCAATCGAAGGGACGAGGTAATGTAACGATACAAAATACTATAAGTGCTGTTTTATGTTTGAATGATTGACCTTTGGTAATAAGCTGTAAAATCGTTTTCCTTTGGAGAGATTATCATTAATAATTATCGTATTAGGATCGAGATCGAATCTTGTTATGATCTAATTATTAGAGCATCTGTAAGCAGAAGTTGGGATAAAGACACCCGACATACACCCATTGTGAGTTGGACATGTCTTTTAGGTTTAAGGTTTCCTATGATGGCAAACCTATCCTTGCAAAATATCCAACCCGCGAGACCTGAAATTATTGTTGAAATTAGGATCTGATTATTGACTGTCGGTAGTGGGCAAGAGGTTATGTGAATATGAAATGTAGATCTGGAAGTGCCAGATGGGTAGCAAAGTTATGCCAAAATTTTTAACCATGGAAAAATGAATTGATGATCTGGAAGATCATGAGATATAAGTCCCCGTTGTATGGGACCATTTAGATGATGTAAAAGATTGGTTTGAAAGGCATATAAGCTGGATCTACCCTAGGACTTCAAGAGCTGCGTGAATTATGATTCGAATATCGAACTTGATGGAATATCTATCAAGTGAGAATCTGAATGTTTCTTAGTAATGTTTAGATCGGCGAAAAGTTGCATTCATCAAAAACCCGTGAACATCATGGATAGAGAAAGTAAGTCAACATTAAGCCTGATCTTATTCCCATAGTTATGTTTGATGAAACTCGCGTATTGTAATGAAATACACTTGTGAGAAAAGACCGAATGTGGAGGAAATACCCACATGGCTTTAACTCTATAAGAAGCGAGTAGTAAGGTAAGATGATCTTTGAGGACAAAGATCCTGTTTAGGGGTAAATGCTGTGACAATCCGTCAATTTATGGTTGATATTTTATTCTCATATATTATTTAAAAACATTATTTTAATGTTATATTATGAACTCACTTATTTTTGGGAAGAAATTTGGATTTACGTCTTGAAGTAGCATCGACTACGTCTAAACCGGAGGATTCTACGTTACGTGCTTACGTTTACATACATCATTTTGGTGACAGTCCGACATTTCAGAAAATAAATTTATCCGTGAATATTATTTTGGGATTTTAATTTGTCTTGGTTCATAAACTCACAAATTTATGAGAAGAGATTAGGACTTACGATTTTAATTTAACGTCCTTTACAACTAAACCGGAAACCTTAGGATTACGTATTTACGTTTTCAAACTCCGTTTTTGATGAGACAATTTTTATTAGATTCGATTTGTGCCGTTGATTCATAATTTATAAAAACGTTTCTCGTAAAATGACCCGAGGGCACGTAAATCGAGGAAACTAGAATCGAGGAGTACCCGTAAATTAATGGGAATGGGACAAGTATACACTTGCCCACCCCCATACATGTGGCATCTAAGTAAGCTACACAACGTACTCATGTGTCAAGCTTACAAGATAAGTAAGACACATGTCTTACTTACCTTCATAAACTAGCATCAACACACAAAACCACTAGCACTCAAACCATTTATCATTTTCATACATGCAAAAACCACCAAATCCTCTCCTCTCTCTCTAAATTTCGTCCAACAATCATCAACAACAACCCTTATTTGATCTATTTTAGCCATAAAATCATGTGTTATTGATACACATAATGATGCTCCTTTGAAGCCTTAAAGATTGGAGGTGATTCTAACATCCAAGGAGGTGATTTGGTGATGTCCAAGGGCTTATTTCTACAAGAAGTTTACAAATATTGGTGGTCTTCAAAGTTGGTGTTGATCTATCACAAGTTTTGCCATCAAAATCCAAGCCTTGTTCATCAACCTCACATTTTCATCATCACGGTGGTATAAAGATAGTTCTTCCCATCCTATTGTTAATTTTGATTATGTAACCATGTATTTTATTCTTAAATGTATATATGTATGATGATATATGATGATAAAAATATTATGTGGGGATTTGGTGTTGATAGATTTGATAAACATGGGTAAAAAGATGGAAAACCACATGTAAAATGGTTAAAATCTTGCTAAATATGATGGTTGTATAAAAACAGTAAGTAACCAAAGGTTAAACTGATAAAATGATAAAGTGGAATCAATTTACAGTAAGTGTTAGATGTCATACACATGTGAGAGTTGATCATGCAATGGAATCATCAAAATGAGTGAGATATGATCAAAACAAAATGAATGTACCAATCTGAATAGTTTGTTTTGTAGGGACTGTCAAGGATAGTTAAACATAGAATGAGCAGTAGCTATAGCTAACTTATTTGTAGGACATGATATTAAGTTTATGCCATCCAAAAATGAGCTTCTATCTCCTTATAGAACTCAAGATATGATAAAAATGGTGAAGATGAAACTAAAAATCAGATTTTGAAGAATTAATGTTTAATAGTATTATATAAGCACTCAAACTAATATAGTATAAAATGTGAATTAAAACCCACTAACTTATAAATTTTATTTATATAAATATGTATAAGGTTAAATAAATGGACACTTTATAAAAATGGTAGTTGAATAAGATTTATAAGTTATAAAAACTATAAACATGATTTTTATGACCTTTTCGGCTATTACCGTAAAATTAACGTTTTTCGCCAATTAAAACTTAGACGATCAAACCCGTCTAATGTAAAGTTTTTAAAAGTCATATACTGATGTATAAGTACCTAATACATGTAAAAACCGATAAAACCCGAACTATATGACATACGGACATTAACGAGCTAAGTTAGCATAATTGGACTAATAATTTAACTAAATAAGTTAAACACTTATAAAAATTACTTATTGGGATTAACCCATTTGGGCCCAACATGTAAAGTATAAATACTGATAATATAAGTATGAAAAGGATTAATACAAGTTAATGAACTTATAATAGGCTTATTGGACCTAAAACACGTAAATAGATAAAACTAGTAAACTAGTATAAAAGTTATCAACACATAACACTAAAATGTGTAAATGAGAATATGTAAACCCATTTGATCATCATATATATAAAATCATCATATGTATACATACTTGTTATTTTTATAAAGTCATTGAACAAGAGTCTAAGACGAGTATTATTTGTCTAGGTTTCCATGATTGAAGCACGTACCGTACGTCCGAATTGCCGATAACCCGCCTTCCCATATCAACGTGAGTTCATAGCCTCACACTCTTTTAAATGTTTTTATGAAATGTTTTAGAAACCCGCGAGGGAGATAACATGTTAGTTTTTATAAAATAGGACACATTTGTACCGATTGTTTGTTTATTGATTTGGACCCGAATGATTGTATGACCCGATGAATGATTAAATGACCTGATAGATGAAATAAAATGGATTATTAAAGTTAGGTTATGTCACTAAAAGTCCCATTAGCATGAATTGTGAACTACCGGGATTTGGTAGATGCTTATGCATATAATAGTACTATTTGGGGACGATCACCCCAGTTCGCGCCTTGACGGTTGATCCCCGTCGTGCCACATTGATTGGTAAGCGAATTTATGTATGAGAAGATTTATATAGCGTGACCTTTGTGACGACACGCTAATTTAGATGGGCAAATGAGTTTCGGGCTAGCTACCCGTTGTTTGTTGTAGTAAGGTAACAATGTCATGCGGCTTATAATAATCCAATTAACGAAATACTACTATACGCACCGAATTACGATGTATTGCCTGACTAGCAATACGGGGTCATACTATTGATATTATGTTCGTGTTTTGGTTTTCATAACCATATTCATATAACGGTTTTTATTTAACTTTATACAACGTCGTAAGACGTATTGTATGATGTTTTTACGACATTGGCTCGTATAATGATTTTTAAGGCAAATGCTTATATTATGATTTTCGATAAGGATTTGTATAAAAATGACTTTGGCTATTTTATGGCCTATTACAATGATTTGTACGAAATGATTTTTGGTAATAGTTTTATACCAAAGTTATATTGATGGAATTTATTAAACTCTATGAATTCACTCGGCGTTATCGTTGACCTTTTCTTTTAACATGTTTTATCTCAGGTACTTGAAGGTAATTCTCGGGAAGACAACAAGGATTCATGGCCCGCACTTAAACAACAATTTCCATTCAAATGCTTTGTAAAAATTGTATGAAATATTATGACTTGGGACCTATGTAACTTTGATATTTATGAATGGAAATGCTTTATTATTAAAACGACGCGACTTTTAAGCCTTGTCTATGATGTGAGTAATGTGCTATCCCGTAACACCAACGAGTCTTCCGCTGTACTGAGTTGTATAAATTTGGGGGTGGTACACCAACCACACTCGTGAATTAATCACTTGTTAAATCCTTTGTTTCTTATTGTCTTAGCATCGACGCATCTATTCTATCATGTTCGTTAAGAAATTGGTACGAATTTCGTTTTATTCCTTCCTGCTATTGCTTGCATACTAATTTTTGACTATTATTTGCTTCATATTCGTTTGCTATCTTGTCACAGTTTGAAAACTCGGATATATCCCAAGTTTACCGTTTGATACATTAATAACCTATATGGATTTCTATTGATTATTATAAATTTTTAAGAAAATTCTATACATTTTACCGAGCGTTAAATTGCCAAAATAACCATGACAAATAAAAGGTCGAATCTATACATCATCTTTTGTATATTTATAACTAGTGTTTAAAAAAAGACTTAAAGACTGTTTACTCACTAAATATATAGTTTTGATTTTAAATCACCAAACACCCTGATAAGCAACTATAACTATACTGGCACCATTTTTATAGTGTGGTAGTATTTTAACGCCATAAATGAACAAACCTTGTATTTTTATAATCAAGAAGATACTTACGCCGAGTATGAACGTAATACCAAATTCAAGATGGATAACTGTGGCAACTCATACTTTCAATGTCAATATATAATTCATATTTCTCCTCTATATCTCTGGTAAAGTAGATTGTCATGTTTTGAGATTGTCATGTTCTATAGTTTGCGCGATTTGCGATTTCCTTATCGTATATCAATCTTAACTCATTTTAGCGCACCTTGTCATTTTGAGAGTTTATCTTGTTATTACTGTCTCTTTATATTTCCTCGTACTGAAAGGTCATTATTTTATTTCGAATTAAAATAAATTTCGAAAAGGAGTTAAGAAGCTGAAGCGTAGTTTGATTCCAATCGTTAAGGTTCGTTAGAATTCACGTTGCGGTGCTGAATTTACCTGGGAAAGCAAAGACCAGTTCAAAGCCAAATATCCCCATTTTTTCCGTCTTCTCTTGTCTCTTGTTGAACTCTGAGGGACCAGAGTTTCTTTAGGGGGTCGATTGCGAGAACTTGTATTTTCCCGGTAATTAAATTATTCTTTTATTCATTATTCATAATTTTCTAGTATGTTACGTTTTCTTGTATTATTCATATGTAAATCCTGCGATCTCGAGAATTTTTAATTAAATTATATTTTAATTATTTTTCTAATCATTGAAAATATTCTATGTGGAATTATAAAAAAAATAATTTTATTTTTCCACATTTATTTAAATCAAAAATTTTGATTTAAAAGGACTCGCGTCTGTTTTATAAAAAGTTTACCCAAATCGACGGAACGAGAACCGGGGGATAGATATTTCAATCCTATGAAGTGAAAATAAGGTTAACTATTATTTGTTATAAAGTCTAGACCGATAAAGGGCCTCTTGTATTTTTACGTTTTTCAGGTGTCAGGCTGGCCTTTCGGGTCAAGACACCGGGAGGAAATTTATGTTTATAAATATAAGTGATTTCAGATTCAATGTACATCCCTTAGCTAAAAATGAGTATTTATCGAGTCCTAGTTTTATTTTAAAGGTTTCATGTTAAATACGAGAATGACTCTCGGGTTTACGTTATAACTAGTCAAGCTTTTATCCTAAAAATGTCATAAGTAAGAAAATGGTTTCCCTCTCCTCCTTGTGGATTTCGGCTAGAACATAAGCACAAGGACCATAAATGTCATTTTTCAATACTCAAACTATTATATGTTAAAAGTTAATAACTATAAACACATAGTTATTTCCACTAAAGATCAAAACACAAAATTCTTCTCTCCCTTTTCTTGTTCTTGGCCGACGAACACGACAAGCACAACCATCATCTAATATTGTTGTTCTATATAATTCCTTGGTTTTGAGTAAGTTTTCTATCATCCTAAACCTATTCCAAGTGTTTGATTATCCATGCAAAGAGGTTTTTTTTATCTGACACTTGAGTAGATTTCATACAAAAATATTATTGTTTTCATAAGATTAAGTTAACTTATGAATAATTTTGAGTATACATGATATTGGTTTATTGCTAAAATGTCATTTTATTCAGATTTGGGGTTCTTGGTTTTGGATGGCGTATAGTGGCTATGCTCACTATTCGCAATCCCAGCCCATCATCTTTTTGCTAAAGAAAGTCCATTACGAGTAGAGCCATATGTTACGGACAACCCATGAGGATGTCCGAGCAGCAAGTCGCACGCGGTTGTTTAGTAAGCGTGATACACGAATGAGTCTAGCATAACATGATCATGGACCATATCATACTAGACTGGGGGGACATGTCGACGTACAGTCGGTATTCGGCCCGGCTCAACAGGCCCGCGGCCCACACAAACCTAACTTATCCTTTAAGAAACCCTAGCACTATATAAACAAGGCTAGGGGTCTCATTCTACAACATGTTCTCTCTCTTAACCACACCTCATATACAATATATCGATCAATACTAACTTGACCGTCGGAGGTGGACCCCGGGGCTCCGGCCTCGGGTCCACGTCTAACCGGTTTATCTTTGTTTGCAGCATTACTCAGGACCGGGAAGACGACGAACGACCCAGGAGAGTCGTCAGACCGGCCTAGCCACTTTATGCTCCAACAAGTTGGCGCCATCCGTGGGACGCCCTGAACACACTATGTTTCGTGCTCCCATGATTACCGATATTCAAGATCAATCTTCACTGTTCGGTAGTCCTAATTCCCTCATACTCTCATGTTTCACTTAATAACGTTGGCTTCTGTTATTCATAACTTCCATGCCCAGTTTAACATGCGAAAAAAAAAGTGATAAACTCTTATGCATGCATGTGATATCGCAGGAACAACCTTTAATTAATATTATATTCGACTAATTTGTAACTGTTTTTTAATATCATTAAGAAAGTCAAGTCAATAGACTTTGTCAAAAGGCTATTAAATGTCAGTATTTTCTATACAAAGATACCGATATATACATCCCTACGGGAGAAATTTTCTCTTATGTTATTTAGAGATAATATTTTATTTTGATTAAATATTTTATTATGCAAATAATATTTCCAAATAAACCTTTATGCGATATGTGCGCTATTTTTTCTATTTTCCGATTCGCGGTCATGGACCCGTCCTTCCGCGGTGATCCGCACGTACCGATATGTTTTATTTTATTTCTTATTTTCGGTCGTGACCTCGTCATTCCGCGACAGTTCGCATATTCTGACATATTATTTATGATAATAAGGGATATCCATTTTTTAAATTAATAATAAATATTATCAATATATTTTAAATCGATAAACAGATTCACACATATCTTATGATTTGGTTATTTTACTTTCCGTATATGTCGCGGTGCGGTTACTGATCTCGTGTCGCGATCCGACCTTTATATATGTGGCCATCAATAGTCCGCGGTTTTAAACATGTCAACGTATAGTTATCTAAAGTATATTTGCATTAGTGTTATATGCGTCATGGATTTTTAATATCACCTTTGTTAAGCAAGAATAACATCCATCTATGCTACACTTTACTCTTTCTATATGTTATATTCAAATACAGTATGGCATGACACGAAATTTACTTGTATAAAAATACGATGTTTTTTATACGTCTTCCAAACTATTCCATATCTAACTTGATCTGTCATATTAAAATATTTTAATGGATACAAAGACTATAGTCGCTATTTTTCCTATTTTGTATCCGTGATCATAGCATGTCAACCCGCGTTCGTCAGCACGTCCGACATATTTTATTTTTCACTTCGGTGATAAGCCTTTTAAAAAAAGAATTCTTATTGATATTTTTCATATTAATAAGAGATATTTGTTATCTTTTAAATTGGGTAAAAGGTATATTCCAAAAAATATACTATCAATATTTCGTGTTTATCAATACAAGATATTACATATCTTTTAAAATTGTCAAGAAGATATTATATAAATTTTTCGTATATGTCGCGACCCGACCTCTTTATCCGCGGTCATGGTATGTCCAGCCGCACGCATCCGCATATTTTTTGAATATTTTATTTTTTCGAAATATTTTGCATGTCTATTATTTAGTGATTACTTATTATACATATATATATGTTAGTCCGTACACTCGGATATCCTTAGCCTACGGCCATACATGTACACATCGTTCCCAAGCGGAATAAGAGGATTGAGTGAACCTAATAATTCAACTTGTCATGTAAGAGGGTTGCAAACCCAACGACCACGGTTCATGTATCCTTGTTAGACACCTTGCTATCAAGACGTTGTAGTAAGTTACGCAAACCACATGACTCATGATGGACTTGCAAAAGACACACTGTGCACGTCTAACAATACTTTTGTCAAAGATTTGACTGTCCTTATGGTAGTAGCGGTACGCCGTACGTAGTAGCATAGCTCTTCCCATAAGTTAGTTAAGATACGTCTTATACTATGTGACAATTCGCGGTTATGGAAAGACCCATCCGCGTTGGTTCGCACGTTTGAACCTAATTTCTATCTTTCGTACGCGGATATGGTACGTCCATTCGCGCTGGTCTATGTGATCATATTTTTTGAATACTTGATTAAGTTTAATACTACTAATCGAATGTAGCACCATTAAACTTGGGGGGCTACTAGGGTATAATAATACCATTATTTATGTGCACGTCACACAAATATCTTTGGATATATTTCTTTGCCGTAGAAGTCCGACTTCTGCCGGGTTATTCCTTTGCCATGGAAGTATCTCTTCCATTTGCTTATTCCTTCGCCGCGGAAGTACTCCTTCCGCGTGCTTGTTTCTGCGCCATAGAAGTATCTCTTCCATTGGCTTATACCTTCGCCGCGGAAGTACTCCTTCCGCGCGCTTGTTTCTGCGCCATGGAAGTATCTCTTCCATTGGCTCATTCTGTCGTCGCGGAAGTGCTCCTTCCGCGTGCTTGTTTCTGCGCCATAGAAGTATCTCTTCCATTGGCTTATACCTTCGCCGCGGAAGTACTCCTTCCGCGCGCTTGTTTCTGCGCCATGGAAGTATCTCTTCCATTGGCTTATTCCGTCGCCACGGAAGTGCTCCTTCCGCGCGCTTGTTTCTACGCCATGGAAGTATCTCTTCCATTGGCTTATTCCTTCGCCGTGGAAGTGCTCCTTCCGCGCGTTTGTTTCTGCGCCATGGAAGTATCACTTCCATTGGCTTATTCCTTCGCCGCGCAAGTACCCCTTCCGCGCGTTTATTCCTTTGCCATGGAAGTATTTCTTCCATTGGCTTATGCCTTTGCCACGGAAGTATCTATTCCGTTGGCTTATTCATGCTCCGTGGAAGTATTCTTCCACGTGCTCGTTATCCTCGTCATGGAAGTATCTCTTCCACGTGCTTATTATCTTCTTCGTGGAAGTGTCTCTTCCACGTGCTTATTATCTTCGCCGTGGAGTTTTCTCTTCCACGTGCTCATTATTTTCGTCGTGGAAGTATATCATCCACGTGCTCGTTCTCTTTCGCCGTGGAAGTATTCTTCCCCGTGCTTCTTATCTTCGCCGTGGAAGTATTCTTCCACGTCCTTGTTATCCCCGCCGTGGAAGTATCTCTTCCACGTACTTATTATCTTCGCCGTGGAAGTGTCTCTTCCACGTGCTTATTATCTTCACCGTGGAAGTATCCCTTCCACGTGCTCATTATTTTCGCCGTGGAAGTATCTCTTCCACGTGCTCGTTCTCTTTCGCCGTGGAAGTATTCTTCCCCGTGCTTCTTATCTTTGCCGTGGAAGTATTCTTCCACATGCTCGTTATCCTCGCCGTGGAAGTATCTCTTCCACGTGCTTCTTATCTTCGCCGTGGAAGTGTCTCTTCCACGTGCTTATTATCTTCGCCGTGGAAGTATCCCTTCCATGTGCTCATTATTTTCGCCGTGGAAGTATCTCTTCCACGTGCTCGTTCTCTTTCGCCGTGGAAGTATTCTTCCTTGTGCTTCTTATCTTCGCCGTGGAAGTATTCTTCCACGTGCTCGTTATCCTCGCCGTGGAAGTATCTATTCCACGTGCTTATTATCTTCGCCGTGGAAGTGTCTCTTCCACGTGCTTATTATCTTCGCCGTGGAAGTATCCCTTCCACGTGCTCATTATTTTCGCCGTGGAAGTATCTCTTCCACGTGTGATCGTTCTCTTTCGCCGTGGAAGTATTCTTCCCCGTGCTTCTTATCTTCGCTGTGGAAGTATTCTTCCACGTGCTCGTTATCCTCGCCGTGGAAGTATCTCTTCCACGTGCTTATTATCTTCGTCGTGGAAGTGTCTGTTCCACGTTCTTATTATCTTCGTCGTGGAAGTATCCCTTCCACGTGCTCATTATTTTCACCGTGGAAGTATTCTTCTACGGCGCATCGTTATCTTTTGCCGTGGAAGTACGCCTTCCACTGGCTCATTCTGCCACAGAAGTACGTCTTCTGTTGGTTCATATCTTTGTTACGGAAGTATGTCTTCCGTGATGAATTACTTGGCCCGTCTAAGAGTGAATTTACAAAATTTACATCGTTTATACTTAATTAGATGGAGCCTGATCAACTATGTTTAATCCAGGAAAAACTGTGACAAATTTTGGAAGTGGTTATCAAATGCCGTGGCCATAAGGTGGATGTAATATCCGCATCACATGCCACGAAAGTACGTCTTCTGTTCGCCTTAAGACGAATGAAATATTCGCGCTATGCTGCATCATTAGTGGGTATAAGAAGTACACCTTCAAATGTTCACAATGCAGCATACGAGTTCCACCTAGAGATGAACAAGAATTAAACCTTGCCAAATGACAGATTTACCCCGGCTATAGAACACGTTTTCTTCTTACTGGGTCCTTACCGTCTAAACATGGCAAACCAAACATTCGAGCACAACCACCCGTCTTACGTATACGTGTTTTCCCTTTTTTTTTGACGTGGATATGCTTATAGGTAGAGGATGTGGTGTAAAGTCTAGTAACCTCGGTGACAACCTCGCATACTAGACCGGGGGACATGATGGCGTATAGTGGCTATGCTCACTATTCGCAATCCCAGCTCATCATCTTTTTGCTAAAGGAATTCCATTACGAGTGGAGCCCTATGTTACGGACAACCCACGAGGATGTCCGAGCAGCAAGCCGCACGCGATTGTTTAGTAAGCGTGATACACGAATGAGTCTAGCATAACATGATCATGTACCATATCATACTAGACTGGGGGACATGTCGACGTACAGTCGGTATTCGACCCGGACCAACAGGCCCGCGGCCCACACAAACCTAACTTATCCTTCAAGAAACCCTAGCACTATATAAACAATATATCGATCAATAACCACACCTCATATACAATATATCGATCAATAATAACTTGACCGTCGGAGGTGGACCCCGGGGCTCCGGCCTCGGGTCCACGTCTAACCGGTTTACCTTTGTTTGCAGCATTACTCAGGACCGGGAAGACGACGAACGGCCCAGGAGAGTCGTCAGACCGGCCTAGCCACTTTATGCTCCAACAGTTTTCGGATAATAGGAGGGAAAAAGGATGGCGAAAGTTGATTTTGTTTCATTACATATTGAAGGTATATATAACCTTGATTTTTATTTGTGATTTCTATATCTTGGATTTTGTTTTGAGTATGATTGATGGGTTTGATACTTTTATACCACTGATGTCATATTTATTTTAAACTCTCAAGTGGTCTCAGAAACTTGTAGTGGCATTGCACATGTTAGGAAAACATTTTAATGATGTTAATAATGATTTTGAGAATAAAGTTTGTATCCTAAATTATGGCAGATTGCTACAGGTCTCACAAAATCTTTTTATGCATAATGCTTGAAAATTTCTTTAGAATTGAGTATCCATGGTTGTGTACTGCAATTGGTGAGTTGGATGATTTATGGAAGTGTCTGGATGACTAAATTACGTCCATTTTGTCAAAACTAGTGAAATCCGACATGTGCGCTAAATCTGTGTTTAGGTTCAAAGTATAAAAAGTCAAAATGGGTATTTTATGACTTATTAAAGTAACATAAGTCCAAAGTGAACTTTTCCAATTGCCTTCAAGTTAAACTATTTTACGGAATGTAAATGATGGTCAAAAGAGTTTTAGGCAAATTTTGCCGAATAAGTCAAATCAGACTGGCCTGCACTAAAACTGCATTTCTCGTTGATTACTAATAGCATTGATAGTGTTCTTTAAATATTTGAAAAGGTAATATATGCATCTTTCCAGGGCCGTAAAGTTTGAGTTTATATCTGTTACTGAACTCAAGATATGATGAAATCTTTACAACATGTTTCTAAAAATTTAGTGTAGCCACATTGTCAACATTAATTTTCGACTCAAAGTATGCAAGTGTTTGTTAATAAGTGGTATGATGAGTATGGTTAATGTTTGTATGCATGTTTATACAGTAAGTAAATAGCGTTTTTTAGTCATATTGATTTCAAGTTGATAGGTTGCAATGCCATTCGAGTCATAAGATGGTTTATGTATTAATAATAATCAAAGTGTTTTCTAAACGTTATTTTTGTATTTCTATGTTTTCGCGCCCCTTATCGTAGTCTTGGATGACTTAAAGTTTCTTTATTTCTTATTGTTATTATTCAGCCCTCAAGTTCCGTGTTGATTTACCTCGTAGCTAAGGTGAGTTCATAGCCCCTTTTTACTACTTGCACATTGTTTCTAAACACGGGGTGAAATTTTACATGGTGGAACACATTCATTTAAAATTGTAAGGTATCAAGAACTTGTATGCTATCCAGAACTTGTATGCTTTCCAACACTTATATGCTTTCCAACAGATTTTAATTATTATTATTGCTTTTAGTGTATATAGCCACTAAGTTTCCTCTCTTGATCATGAACCGTTAATTATTCCCGTATTACTTCTTTTAAGCGCGGATGTTGTGGGTGGATCAATCGGGATTGACAATCCCCATCTCGTATTACTTTGACGCATTATATTTGTTTATAGTTAAGTATTTAGGATGGATACTCGCTAGGGGAACTTACATGTTTCGGTTTCATGAGCTAAATAGCAATACTAATGGTTTCAGACTATGGTTAATGTACATAACCATTTTTCCTATTTCTTGTTTTACAAATGAATGCTTATGTTCCACAAATTTACTGCTAAACTTATGAATATCACTCAACTTTGTTAACGTTTTACATGTTTAATCTCAGGTAATAATACTTAGTTATGCTTGGGTAGGAGCCCGCAGGATATTGTCGCAGCTTGGAGATTTTTATGTTATATTTAAACTTTGGTTTTGGTAAAGCTGTCAGAAGTTTATCCTATATTCTTGGTAACTATATGTTATAAACCCATGTTTAAATAGTATATGTTTCCGCTTATAAAACTCTGGGACCTTTAAGTTACAAACTCTGATATTTTATGATGTAATATAAATGTTTTACTACGTCAATTTTGTGTTAACTATATTTCATTGTTTCTTGTAGCATGACGTGGCACCCCCATGCTGCCTACGTGTTTCCTTGCCTGATTCTAGGGGTCTCACAATTTAGTCAAGGCCTGTAAACCAAACGGCGCCTAAATATATTTAGCTTACATATTTTGATATGGCGTTCACATGTTGCGTACAGAATTTCAGCGTCCGGTTGTATGTTACCAATATAAGTATTAAATAGATGTTAGACAAACTCAGATTTTCAAACACAAACTTACCAATATACGTTTTAAAAATACACAGGAAAAATTCATTCATTTATAGAAACATGATGCACCTTTACTCTTATTCTGGCACTCCAAACATTTGTTTGCTGAGACGGGCATCAATGGATCAATTAGCAACCCGAACACATGTGGCTAGAACTGATTTTCTAATAATCAAAGGTTGGCGTTGCTATCCAGGTCCCATACATCATCAATATCATATAATGTCGGTGCTTTGATGCAAGTACAATTATAGCTAGCTATCAGACCCTCCATTTCCACACAGTCACTGTCCAAAACAAAGTGCAGTGTGTTTAGAAAATAAGTTTACTTAGGCTTACGTGTAATGTAATAACCAAAGTGCAATCCACTTGTATTTATTTCAGTTGCAACAGATTCAGTTCATTTTTAGATTTACTTATAAACTTCGGCCAGACTTCTTTGTCCCTTGTCAATCATATATGTATATAGGATTAGGATAAATATCGACCCACCTATTAAAGTTCAAAAGAAATAGGAGGGTATAAGCTTTTCACAAACCACCAATATGTGCAGCAAGAGACTCAGATACCTTATGTGTAATGGAGTTGTTGCCATTTTCTTAAAGACTCTAAAAAGACAGAATTCAACATAAAAATGCTCATTTGATGTATATTTAATATGTTTCCTAGCACGTACACTTTAGCATAATTACATAATAAAAGCACAAACGAAATATGTTTTCATTGTTAGTTGTCAATGTTTCATAACAAGCAGTAAGGTGCGCGTGCGATGCTGCGGGGCACTTTTGTTTTCGTTATAGGTTTATAGAGCCACATCCCAGACCACTGTAAGATGCCTGCCCGTTGCGGTGGGGCGTTTTTTATTTCTTTTAGGAATACTTGCAGAACGCTCATCTTTTGAACCCGATAAGATGATAATAGGAGGAAAATAGGAATACATATTTTTCAGAGACATCGATAAATATCATAACTTATGTCTAACAGTAACATTATATGGGCATAATTTGGAACTGATGACAAGAAGAGGCATCCATTTGAGACGTCCGATCATTTTAGAAACTAATTCATCCATGACTACAAAGATGTAGTCTGGTAAACCAAATTTTAGGTTTACTTTTAGTATGGGGGGTGAATAGGTACTTGCTTTGCTACGCCCTCATGCTTTCCAATTTTAAAGTTTTGTTTTGTTGTTGTGGTATTACTAGACAAGGAAATCATGATGTCATACCATCAGTTGATATTAAAAATACGAGTGAGCTCCAACAACATTTAACATTGTTGGATCAGAAAAAAATCGAATGAGCGGAGCCTAGATAGATAGATAAAGCCCGAGTTCGAGCTCCTTTAATAATCCAGCTTCAGCTCGAGCTGTATAAGAAAAAAGAATAAAGGCATCGTACACAACTTTTAGAAGGTACGTACTACGTAAGTTAGAGGTTATATTTTTTTTTTCTTTTTTTTTGATTTTCAGTTTTCAAATTTTAATAGACCCATCCATGCATGCGTTTAACTCTATTTCGTAGTAATACTTTCATGCAGCAGAACGAATGAAGAGTAATAATACCATTCTTTTCTCTTCCAGTCAACTTCCTGCTGTTTCCATTCAGAATGATCTTCTTTCAACTTGCCTTAATGGCGAAAGTCTAGGTAATTCATCATCAAATACCTCCTAAAGTTTCAGATAACGAAAACATCTTTTAATAAATTCTGTGACACCCTAGAATCGAGGTCATTAACCATACCCTAAATTACGCTAATTTTTGAAATTTTTAATAATTTTTTAATTTCTATACTTATAAGTATTTTGGTTAAAGCCGATGTTCGAGGTTATAATTTTTACGATTGACGTTTTAAGAAGGACGATGACGATTACGATCCCGAGGGATGCCCAATTTCATATAATTTTTGACGATTCATCGATAATGTAATTTTTCGAGAATTTTATTTACGGTTCGTGTTAAGTTGAGTCGGGTGAGTTTTATAGCCTTCCGAGTACATTTAAAGTATCCTAAAACTATTTTGGAGCGTTCGGGAAGATTTCCGACTCCCGTAAAATTTTCAAAATTGACAAATGAGTCGAACCCGCAAAGTTTTGAGGACGTTTTCTATTTAAGGCCAAAAGAAACTAGAAATTGCAAAAAGGCCCCTCCCAACCCACCAAAAAGGCCAAATGTGACACAAACACAAACACATACAAAATTTACACCAAAAATCAAACTCTCTCTCCCTCCTTGCTCTCTAAAGCCGACGGACACCCCCAACACCAAGAAAAATTCACCAAAAATCTTTTTCCACTTGATTTTCCTAAAAACTAAGGTTAGACCACATCTAGTTTGGTCATTCCCCACATGTTCATGTGCTCAAATCCCACATGCACTAACAAAAATTTTTCAAGATTTTTCAATATGATCCAAATTCGTTTTTGTGGCTAAATGTGCTAATGCATGTTGATTTTATGAGTAATGGATGCAAGAACACCAAGAAAACCCACCAAAATTAATTTGGTTGTGGTGATTGGGTCACCCAAACCCCACGGCAATGGGGGTGTTTGGGGAGCCATGGTGGTTGTTGATTTTGAGTGTTGTTCTTATGTTTGGCTAAATGTTTTAGGATGTTTTACATAGGTTTCACTAGTTGCATGTTCATTTCTTTAAAGTTTTGATTTTGAGATTGGTTGATCAATAGGGGTAGGACTGAAATTTGATGTTAGGATATGTTTGGGAAGGCTTAGGATGATGTTTAGTGGTGGTTAGAAGGTTTGGAATCGAGCCTAAGTGCGTTTTTGGTATGGTCATTTTTAGGCAGAAACTTTAGGTCCATTTCATAAAAATGATTTTTCTTCCAGGACTTGAAAACTAAATGTAGTTATAGAGGGTCTTTCTAGCTTTAATTTGGTATAAGGTAGAGCCCGTGGCTCAAAACGAGCTAAAAGTTATGACATTTTTAAGATCGAGTACCGGGAGACGAGGACTTTCATAATCCGAATTTGTGCAAAGTTTTAGTCAAATCCCGAGGGTCACAAGTATAAATTGGTAAATGGTCAAGGGTCAAAATTTGGTCCCAAACCTGTAAAAATGGGTCTATATGTTGACTTAGGAGTCAACGAAGTCAAAGGTACTTTTCATATAGGTCAAAGAGGTCAAAATTGGTCGAAGCGCAATTTCAGCCGGTAAAATGTAGTCGTGGAAAAGAGTTGCGTAACGGGTCGTAAAAGTAAAAACTTTTATTGGGCTTAAAAACATGTTATCTACAGGTCTTATAGGATTTTTGGAAATTTTGTCAAATTTTATAAGTGTGGTTAAATAAGGTAAAACAGCCCGTACTTTAGTCGAGTACCGGCGAGAATGAGTAAAAATGAACAACATAAGTAATGAGAACGAATGGTATAAAATGAGTGATACTTGTTGTTTTTGTTTTTGGCGTGAGTTATGCTTGTCCTAAGTGACTAGTATATATGTATTTTATACAGTACCGTAAGTATTTAAAATGAGATTACTCATTACGCGTTATTTGTGATAGGTGTTGATTTAACCGGGCATCCGTTTCGTCGTCAGTGATCATCCCTCGAACTACCGACTACTTAAGATATAAGGTGTGAATTTATAGCCTCGCTTATATTTATTTCAAATTGTTTTACCCGCGAGGGAAATGCATGCTAGTTTTTAAAAGGAACGTATATCATGAATGATTGTTAGACCCGAAAGTTGCCTTAGAAATTGTGTTGAGTACCAAAGTTGCAAAAGTCCCTAAAATCATGAACTATTAACTATTGTCCTGCCCTCGAGTAGGGGGAAATAGCCGCTTATGCAAATTGTAGTACTACGGGGTTAACGACCCAATGCTAGCCGAGAAGCTGTACTTATAGTAAGTTCTGCGGTAGATTATTTTGTATGAGAAATAAGGTATAATTGCAACTGATGCCTTTAGAAGGGGCACTGGTTTCATCTGAATCACGCCGGTATTTATTATGCGGGTGATTGAGTTAACGGATTAGTGTCATGAGCTTAAACACAATTGTCAGTATCCTGATTATAGTTTGTTTGATCGACAAGACTATAAATGATCACGAATGGTTTTTTTTTTATTTATATATACGTTCAAATGGATTGTAAAACCTATGAATTCCACTCAACGTTTTCGTTGACCAAAATTTTGGCATGTGTTTCAGGTAACCGCTGAGGTGTAGGATGGGGCATGCATGGGATGGATGTTGTGTGTATGGCTTGGAGTCCGCTTGTTTTTCCCTCCTTTTTCTACTTAAACATTTTAAGTTTAATGTCATGTGGTTGTAAACTGAAATTTTTGGATTGAGATTCATGGGGACCGAAAACGCTTAACTCTGTGTACTATTTGGGGTTGGAAAAACCGTGGACATGTATCATCTAACAATTTTAATTTCAAATTTTAAGTTGACGTCTTTTTAGCGTCGTTTGATATATCTTGTGTGCAATGAATACTGTGTAGCACCCATTGTTGTAGTTCCGCTGCGCATAGCAATTGTGGGGGTGTTACAGATTGGTAATCAGAGCCACGAGTTATAGAGAACTAGGTCGTTTTTGAAAATCCTAAACTATAACTTTTGGTGTCGTAAGAAAGGGTCCAAGCACACACAACTATCCTGCATGGATCCGGTAAGATTTATTGTTGTATTTATGGCATTTGACGTATACTTTTGAGTAAAGTATATATATGTGGGTAATTATTACATAAGTATGGAATTACTATATGTAGACGTTGAATTTTACGTGAAATATCCGACATCGTAATTTTTGTATTAATCATGCATGAGCATCATATTATTACATTTTGGGCATATGTACCACCTTTGCATTGCATTTGCATGCATATATTTATAATTATTGTATAATTACTTATGTACCCTCCGAAATTCGCTGTTATTGCAGGAATGGTCGAGGTACCGCCTAACGATAACGGAAACGACTACGTCGTAGGTCACGAAGGGGGACCGTTTCCTCCGAACCCGCCAGACAATAATAATGGATGGATCGCTCCAGAAGATGAAATAGGGCCGGAAAACGACAATGACGAAAGCGAGGTGGATAATTTCAGCATGAGTAGTGACGAGAATGAGGATTCTGAAGAAGAGCCCGAGGAGCTAATGGATGATGGCATTCCCGAGGATGCCGTAGGCCAGACCGAACCCGATTTGTTTCAATCCCCGAATTCGCCGAAGGGTTATGAGGTACCACCGACCGGTCGTTATGAGCAGCAACCCTTTAATCGCCCGATGGACAATTGTAAGGATTATTTGAGAACAGTGCCAGGATTTGTTCGAGAAAGTAATGGGAGCAGTGGAGAGTCCAGCAAGTCATCCAAGTCGCCATCGATTCATGAGAATATTGCAAGGGTCTACTTTCCGAGACCGAGACACTACTGGGATCCCGCAGGTCGTTTGGGGAGGATGGAAAGGTTGATGTATGAGCGGTTTGTAGTTGAGACTAGGGTGATTAAGAAGTTTGATAAGACTGAAAGGGAACACCAAAGACTGTTGGAAAGGACGGCAAGGATTGAGTATGACGGGAATGTGAACAAAAGTGACATCAACAGTTTAAGATCAATGGTTGCGAATTTAAGTGCTAGTCTTGACCGTGTTAGGGAGGATCATGTGAGGTTGTCGAGGATGCAGAGTTGGGATCATCGTGTGAGGGATTCATTGCCCCCGGATTGGAGATTCGTGGACGATTTGGAGATGGAGGCGAACGACTTCATGATTCAGCCGCCTACTGGAGGTGCTTGTATTACGGTGGGAAATCAGGTAGCGATTGAGCATGGATCCACATCAGGGACGAAAAAGGAAATGGAATGTGGGCCAGATGATAAAGGAAAGAGAAAAGTGGATGATGTGGATGAGGACATTAGTGATGAGGAAACCGAGGAAGACGACGACGAGCCGCCATCCAAGAGGCCGTGTGGATCACCACATGCCTAGTTACTTGTTTTGTATTTTCTTTGATCATTGTAATAGAACTATTTTAGACCTTTGTATGATGGTATTATGACGAGAAACTCAAGTACTTGAAGTTTTATGGTGAACGATTGTAGTGGCAATACTTGTCACGATTTTGGTTAACTATCAATACAATCTATGTTACCTTTCATGATCTGTGATATGTCTTAAATTTGATCTTTTGTAGTGTGAATTGATGAATATTAGTAACTCCGTAGTGATGTGTCGTTGTATGTATTTTATGTCTGGGAAACTTGATATGAATACTTACATTGTTTTTCTATTTTCCTTGTCTTGCAGAAAGAGATATTCGATAACACCATGCCTCCAAAGTTGACCGCCGATCGTGTTAACACCATGATTCAGGAAGCTATAGCAAATGCGTTGCAAGCGGACCGAGCTGGGAGAAATCAGGACCAGGGAAGGAACGCGGGGAGACAGCAAGCCCCGAGAGTGTGTACCTATTCTAGTTTTATGAAGTGCGGTCCCACGCAGTTCCGTGGAACGGGTGGAGCTTTAGAACTTAGACGATGGTTGGAAAAGGTTGAAAGTACGTTTGAAATCAGTGGTTGTGCAGAAGCGGATAAAGTAAAGTTTGCAGCTGCTACGTTTCTTGATGATGCGTTAAGTTGGTGGAATACCCAGGTAGCTACGGTTGGATTGGCTGTAGCGAATGCAAGGACGTGGAATGCGACCAAAGCTTTGTTGACTAAGAAGTTTTGCCCAGAGGAGGAATTGGGGCAATTGGAGGACGAATTGAGGCACTTGACCTTGAAGAACAACGATATAGCTGCCTACACCAGGAGATTCAATGAGTTAAGTCTTTTGTGTCCGGACATATTTGCCAATGATGCCAAGAAAATGAAGCAGTATATTAAGGGTTTATCTAGCAATATCAAAGGTGAAACAACTTCGTCGAAACCTGGAACGTTTGATGAAGCGGTTCAAATGGCTCACGCTTTGATGGACGTTAAGCTTCAGGACAAGCAGAACTACATTGCTGAGGGCAACAAAAGGAAATGGGAAGCGGCACAAAGTAATCAATCCCAAGGCCAGAACCGAGGTGGAAATCGAAACAACCATGGGCCAAACCGTAATCAGCAGTTTAATCAGAGAAGGAACGAAGGGATGAGGGCAGTGACGAACCCTAGAGGTGTGAAAGTGAATCCCCATTGTGGTAAGTGCAATTTGTATCATGTTGGAAATTGCCCGCCGGCATGCGGCAAGTGTGGAAAAGCAGGTCATAGGACTTCTGGTTGCCGAACGGGAGGAGTAGCCACTGGGGCTAATGCTATCAGGATGAGAGGATGTTATAGTTGTGGAGAAAGAGGGCATGTGCAAGCGAATTGCCCGAAGGCAGGAAACAGACGGGGAGGTAATAATGCGGCTGCTGTGTATCAAGTGGGAACTGCTGATAAACCACAGGGTCCCAATGTGGTTACCGGTACGTTTTTGCTAGACGCTTGTTATGCTAGTATTTTATTTGATTCTGGCTCCGACAAGAGTTTTGTAGACGTTAGATTTAGTCGTCATATCGATAGAGAACCGGTGTTGTTAACGACTAGTTATAAGGTTGAATTAGCCGATGGAAAAATTGTTAGTACGAATTCTATACTGAAAGGGTGTACCTTGAAGTTAGGAAATTACGCTTTTAAAATCGACTTGATGCCTATAGAGCTAGGATCGTTTGACGTGATTGTGGGAATGGATTGGCTAATGGCGCATAGTGCTACGATCGTCTGTGGTGAGAGATTGGTTCAGATTCCGTTGAGGAATAGGGTTTTGACGATAAAGGGAGACGAATGCACTTCTCGTTTGAAGGTGATTTCGTGTTTGAAAATGATGAAGTACGTAGAGAGCGGATGCGATGTGTTTTTGGCACAGGTTTCGAGTGATGGTGATGTAGAGGCGAGGATTGAAGAGGTACCAGTTATTTGCGAGTATCCGGACGTTTTTCCAGACGAGTTGCCAGGTTTACCGCCTACCCGTGAGGTCGAGTTTCGAATTGATTTAGTGCCAGGAGCTGTGCCGGTTGCACGTGCACCTTATCGCTTAGCACCATCTGAGTTAAAGGAGTTATCGGATCAATTGAAGGAATTGATGGACAAAGGATTTATTAGGCCGAGCTCATCACCTTGGGGAGCGCCAGTGTTGTTCGTAAAGAAGAAGGATGGTTCGTTTAGGATGTGTATCGACTATAGGGAACTCAATAAGCTGACGGTTAAGAATCGGTACCCATTGCCGAGGATTGATGATTTGTTCGATCAATTGCAAGGTTCCAGTGTATACTCAAAGATCGATTTAAGATCAGGGTATCATCAACTGCGTGTAAGAGAGGAGGATATTCCTGTAACCGCCTTTCGTACGCGGTATGGACACTTTGAATTTCGAGTGATGCCGTTTGGGTTGACGAACGCGCCTGCTGTATTCATGGATCTTATGAATCGCGTGTGCAAGCCGTATCTAGATAAGTTTGTTATTGTTTTCATCGACGACATACTTATTTACTCTAAAAGTAAGGAGGAGCACGAGAAGCACCTGAGAAAGATTTTGGAGTTGTTAAGAAAGGAGAAGTTGTATGCAAAATTCTCTAAGTGTGAGTTTTGGTTGGAATCAGTGCAGTTTCTAGGTCATGTGATTGATAGTGAGGGAGTTCGTGTAGATCCTGCCAAGATAGAAGCAATCAGGGAATGGTCAGCACCGACGACGCCGACTGAAGTTCGACAATTTCTGGGTTTAGCGGGGTATTATCGAAGGTTTATTGAAGGATTTTCTTTGATTGCAAAACCATTGATGAGGCTTACCGAAAAGAATAGGGTGTACGAATGGGGAAATGAGGAAGAGCTTGCTTTCGAAACGCTCAAGGATAAGTTATGTTCCGCGCCGATTTTATCATTGCCTGAAGGAACCGAAGATTTCGTGGTGTATTGTGATGCGTCTCGTAAAGGTTATGGAGCGGTATTAATGCAACGTGAAAAGGTAATAGCTTACGCGTCGAGGCAATTAAGGAAGAATGAGGAGAACTACACGACGCACGATTTGGAATTAGGAGCGGTAGTTTTTGCGTTGAAATTGTGGAGACACTATCTGTATGGGACAAAGTGTGTTGTATTCACTGACCACAAGAGTTTGCAGCACATTTTAGATCAAAAGGAGTTGAATATGCGACAAAGACGATGGGTTGAACTATTGAGTGATTATGACTGCGAAATTCGCTACCACCCTGGGAAGGCGGATGTTGTAGCGGATGCACTGAGTAGGAAAGAACGGGAGAAACCTTTGAGGGTTAGAGCTTTAGTGATGACTGAGAGCGTTGACTTAACCGAAACCATACTGAAGGCTCAGGAGAGAGGACTAATGAAAGGGAATGTTGAAGCCGAAAACTTGGGACGAATGTTGAAACCTCTTTTCGTGATTAGGTCTGACGGACTAAGATATTTTGAGAATCGGATTTGGTTACCATTGTGTTCATCTGAGGAAGGAAAGCCTGGAGTTCGAGAATTGGTTATGAATGAGTCGCATAAGTCGAAGTATTCGATACATCCTGGATCGGATAAAATGTATCACGACCTGAAGAAAGTTTACTGGTGGCCGAATATGAAGGCGGATATTGCTCGTTACGTTAGTAAGTGTTTGACTTGCGCGAAGGTTCAGGCAGAACATAAGAAACCATCTGGATTGTTGGTACAACCAGAAATCCCAGAATGGAAATGGGAGAAAATCGCAATGGATTTCGTGACGGGTTTACCTAGGACTCCTAGTGGAAGCGATATGATATGGGTAATTGTGGATAGGTTGACGAAATCTGCTCATTTCTTACCTATGAAAAAGACGGACAGCATGGAAAAACTCGCCAGCGTATACGTGAAGGAGATCGTCTGTAGACATGGAGTGCCGTTATCGATCATTTCGGATCGCGACAGTAGATTTACGTCGGAATTTTGGAAATCGCTTCAACGTGCGATGGGCACTGAACTGAGTTTAAGCACGGCTTATCACCCGGAAACTGACGGCCAAAGCGAACGAACTATTCAAACGATGGAGGACATGCTCCGAGCATGCGTGATCGATTTTGGAGGAAGTTGGGAACGCCACTTGCCTCTGGTGGAATTTTCGTACAATAATAGTTATCATGCGAGCATCAAAGCAGCACCGTTCGAAGCATTGTATGGGAGGAAGTGTAGATCGCCTGTGTGTTGGAGTGAAGTAGGGGAAAGTCAATTGACTGGACCCGAAATGGTTTTAGAAACGACAGAGAAGATTGTGCAAATCAAGAACCGACTACTTGCTGCGAGAAGCCGACAGAAGAGTTATGCCGATAACCGAAGGAAACCGTTGGAGTTTGAAGTTGGAGATATGGTTATGCTCAAGGTATCGCCGTGGAAGGGTGTAATTCGTTTTGGGAAGAAAGGAAAGTTGAGTCCGAGGTATATTGGACCGTTTAAGATCGTTGAACGAATTGGACCAGTAGCGTACAAGTTAGAATTGCCGACCGAGCTTAGTGCTATTCATGACACGTTTCACGTATCGAACCTGAAGAAGAGTTTGGCGGATAAGGAATTGGTGATTCCTTTGGACGAGATTCGACTAGACGACAAAATGCACTTTGTGGAAGAACCTGTGGAAATTATGGACCGGGAGGTCAAGCGGTTGAAGCGTAGTAGGATTCCTATTGTGAAGGTCCGATGGAATTCTAAGCGTGGACCGGAATACACCTGGGAACGTGAGGACTTTTTCAAGGAAAGGTATCCTCATCTGTTCCAGTAGACGAAATGTGAGTACAAGAAGAGGCGAGCGCCGGGACGTCGCTCTCTTTAAGGAGGGGTGGATGTGACACCCTAGAATCGAGGTCATTAACGATACCCTAAATTACGCTAATTTTTGAAATTTTTAATAATTTTTTAATTTCTATACTTATAAGTATTTTGGTTAAAGCCGATGTTCGAGGTTATAATTTTTACGATTGACGTTTTAAGAAGGACGATGACGATTACGATCCCGAGGGATGCCCAATTTCATATAATTTTTGACGATTCATCGATAATGTAATTTTTCGAGAATTTTATTTACGGTTCGTGTTAAGTTGAGTCGGGTGAGTTTTATAGCCTTCCGAGTACATTTAAAGTATCCCAAAAATATTTTGGAGCGTTCGGGAAGATTTCCGACTCCCGTAAAATTTTCAAAATTGACAAATGAGTCGAACCCGCAAAGTTTTGAGGACGTTTTCTATTTAAGGCCAAAAGAAACTAGAAATTGCAAAAAGGCCCCTCCCAACCCACCAAAAAGGCCAAATGTGACACAAACACAAACACATACAAAATTTACACCAAAAATCAAACTCTCTCTCCCTCCTTGCTCTCTAAAGCCGACGGACACCCCCAACACCAAGAAAAATTCACCAAAAATCTTTTTCCACTTGATTTTCCTAAAAACTAAGGTTAGACCACATCTAGTTTGGTCATTCCCCACATGTTCATGTGCTCAAATCCCACATGCACTAACAAAAATTTTTCAAGATTTTTCAATATGATCCAAATTCGTTTTTGTGGCTAAATGTGCTAATGCATGTTGATTTTATGAGTAATGGATGCAAGAACACCAAGAAAACCCACCAAAATTAATTTGGTTGTGGTGATTGGGTCACCCAAACCCCACGGCAATGGGGGTGTTTGGGGAGCCATGGTGGTTGTTGATTTTGAGTGTTGTTCTTATGTTTGGCTAAATGTTTTAGGATGTTTTACATAGGTTTCACTAGTTGCATGTTCATTTCTTTAAAGTTTTGATTTTGAGATTGGTTGATCAATAGGGGTAGGACTGAAATTTGATGTTAGGATATGTTTGGGAAGGCTTAGGATGATGTTTAGTGGTGGTTAGAAGGTTTGGAATCGAGCCTAAGTGCGTTTTTGGTATGGTCATTTTTAGGCAGAAACTTTAGGTCCATTTCATAAAAATGATTTTTCTTCCAGGACTTGAAAACTAAATGTAGTTATAGAGGGTCTTTCTAGCTTTAATTTGGTATAAGGTAGAGCCCGTGGCTCAAAACGAGCTAAAAGTTATGACATTTTTAAGATCGAGTACCGGGAGACGAGGACTTTCATAATCCGAATTTGTGCAAAGTTTTAGTCAAATCCCGAGGGTCACAAGTATAAATTGGTAAATGTTCAAGGGTCAAAATTTGGTCCCAAACCTGTAAAAATGGGTCTATATGTTGACTTAGGAGTCAACGAAGTCAAAGGTACTTTTCATATAGGTCAAAGAGGTCAAAATTGGTCGAAGCGCAATTTCAGCCCGTAAAATGTAGTCGTGGAAAAGAGTTGCGTAACGGGTCGTAAAAGTAAAAACTTTTATTGGGCTTAAAAACATGTTATCTACAGGTCTTATAGGATTTTTGGAAATTTTGTCAAATTTTATAAGTGTGGTTAAATAAGGTAAAACAGCCCGTACTTTAGTCGAGTACCGGCGAGAATGAGTAAAAATGAACAACATAAGTAATGAGAACGAATGGTATAAAATGAGTGATACTTGTTGTTTTTGTTTTTGGCGTGAGTTATACTTGTCCTAAGTGACTAGTATATATGTATTTTATACAGTACCATAAGTATTTAAAATGAGATTACTCATTACGCGTTATTTGTGATAGGTGTTGATTTAACCGGGCATCCGTTTCGTCGTCAGTGATCATCCCTCGAACTACCGACTACTTAAGATATAAGGTGTGAATTTATAGCCTCGCTTATATTTATTTCAAATTGTTTTACCCGCGAGGGAAATGCATGCTAGTTTTTAAAAGGAACGTATATCATGAATGATTGTTAGACCCGAAAGTTGCCTTAGAAATTGTGTTGAGTACCAAAGTTGCAAAAGTCCCTAAAATCATGAACTATTAACTATTGTCCTGCCCTCGAGTAGGGGGAAATAGCCGCTTATGCAAATTTTAGTACTACGGGGTTACCGACCCAATGCTAGCCGAGAAGCTGTACTTATAGTAAGTTCTGCGGTAGATTATTTTGTATGAGAAATAAGGTATAATTGCAACTGATGCCTTTAGAAGGGGCACTGGTTTCATCTGAATCACGCCGGTATTTATTATGCGGGTGATTGAGTTAACGGATTAGTGTCATGAGCTTAAACACAATTGTCAGTATCCTGATTATAGTTTGTTTGATCGACAAGACTATAAATGATCACGAATGGTTTTTTTTTATTTATATATACGTTCAAATGGATTGTAAAACCTATGAATTCCACTCAACGTTTTCGTTGACCAAAATTTTGGCATGTGTTTCAGGTAACCGCTGAGGTGTAGGATGGGGCATGCATGGGATGGATGTTGTGTGTATGGCTTGGAGTCCGCTTGTTTTTCCCTCCTTTTTCTACTTAAACATTTTAAGTTTAATGTCATGTGGTTGTAAACTGAAATTTTTGGGTTGAGATTCATGGGGACCGAAAACGCTTAACTCTGTGTACTATTTGGGGTTGGAAAAACCGTGGACATGTATCATCTAACAATTTTAATTTCAAATTTTAAGTTGACGTCTTTTTAGCGTCGTTTGATATATCTTGTGTGCAATGAATACTGTGTAGCACCCATTGTTGTAGTTCCGCTGCGCATAGCAATTGTGGGGGTGTTATAAATTCATATTAGGTTCTTTCTAGATTATAGTTACTATGACTAATTCACAACCATTCACGGTATAATTTCAAGTCTAAATGCAGGATATGAACATCCATCAAGAATTATTTAGATCACTTTTGATAATCAACATCTTATCTTTTAGGGGATTTCTACTCGAGTTCCCATCAATTAAGACAATGTCGTCACTTGGAAGATCTTTCAATGTTTGCAAACTTTTGTTGTTATTTTGAAAATCATTTTTGTTTGAAACTTGATTATTAGCCCCTTGATTCCCATAGTTTCCCTTGTTGTAATTGTTTTTAAAACCAACTTGATTGTTGCGATAGTTGTTGTTAGTATTTTGATTTGAACCAAAACCCGGTGGAGTCATTTGATTAGAGCGGGAAACTTTATACTTTTATTTACATTCAACAAAGATATTTCCTTTTTCATTTTGGTTTTTTACGCTGGTTTCCTCTGCAGTGAAAAAGTAAACCAAATATGTGGTGCAACCAGCTTTGTGCCGCTGGATGAAGTATACACTATTTAGTCTAAACACGTTATATGGTTCACAATAGTAAAAATAATGTTTGGATAAAAAACCCTAAAGACCTATAGAGTGCCTATTAGTTGTATAACGATGAAATACGCCATCTAATCTATCATCCTACTTTAGATATACTATCCTATATAAGTTATGTTTATGGAGTAGTATTTAAAGGTGATAGGAAAATCATACGTTAGAAATGACCATTTAGTTTTAAAGTACCAACAAAGGTGGATATAAAACCAAATCATAGCTTAATATTCTTGGTTTTATGATCTACCTGTTTCATTTTTTGTACTTGTATTAGATGTAGAAACTCATGTTATTAACTAGCACTACTCGTGCAAACTCCTGCCAAGGTCCGGAAGGTGTGAACCTTCGGATTAGGATGAACTATCCTTCGGACTAGGATGAACTATCCTTCGGACTACGATGAACTATCCTTTGGACTCGGTTGAGCTCGTTCTTCGGATATCCTGAAATCACAATAAACGCGTTAGCCTCGTCCGGGTGTGAGAACCCAGACCAAGCTCCAGCGTGAGCGTGAGAGTAAGTAAAGTGAAATGATCCAGAATGGAAGATGAATGAATATAATAAATAAACAATATTATAATAAGATCAAATTCTCGTCAAACCTGAGTCTCGTTGGGGGTATTTATACTACTAAAATCCCCTAAAAGCCGGAAGGCCCAATGGGCTTTGGTTGGGTCCTTGTTGGCCCGAAAGGGACAACCTTCCTTAATTTGGGGAAGCTTGTGTGTTGACTCGTCCTTAACCAATGATTTGTCCATTAGACCAGTTATGGGCTTGATTGTTCGGATATGGGTTTCGGATTCGGGTTTCAAATTCAGGTCAGGTCCAACCATTCAGACCTATACACGAACAAGTCCCCCAAGTGTTGGTTTAGTCGTACACCGGTACGATTAAAGTATACTTCTGAGAATCTGTTTTGCTCGTTATTTTATGGATGGGCTTACCCGTTGCTAAGCCCGCTTCGTTTGTACGACCTACTAGAGCCCAATTCCCTTAGTCACCTCATGGATTGCTGCCACATGTCCTTTCCCGACTTTGAACACTGACACGTGTAAAATTATTTTACCTTTGCGACTTCCCAGGTTCCAAGCCTCCCCTATAAATAGCCTCCTCTTCGTCATAATTTACTGCGTGTTTTTTTACTATTGGAATTTTACTTCTCTATACCCTTTCATACTTCCTTCACTCTTCCGACCTCTCAGGCATATTCTTTGCTTTTCTTGTTAATAACCTTTCGAATCTCCCACGAAACTAATGGAAGAAGAAAATCAACCTGGTCCTTCCAGATATCTTCCCAAGTTTTACATGTCGAAGTATACGTCAAATCTTTCGGATACATATGTTGAATACTTGATTTCCATGATGAGACTGCTTTTATACATAGTCTCATCGTCCAAAACGGGCTTAAAATGGTAAAAATATCATAAAAAGTGCCAAATATATGCTTGTGTTTGTTCAATGTGTATTTTAGGTACGAATATCGAGAAAATGATAAAAGATCACAAGAATCAATCAATAACAAACACGGGAAACGAAGCCACACAATGAACCGGACCCTAGTGTTGAATTTCCAAGAAAAGTCCTTGAAGAATTAAAGATGTACAAGAAAGGTCCTTCATTATTGATGAATTGACACTTTATACCCTTGTATATTCATAATTACAAGTTTCGTCCCTAAAGTTTGTCAAAATTACAAAAAGGACCTTCAACTTTGAAGAATTGGCAAGACTGGTCCTTATAAAATGAAGACTTGTCACCTTTATTCCTCCACAAAGTAAAGTATACAAGAAAAGACCTTCAAAGTTGAAGACATGTCATGAATGGTCCTTGAAGATTCAAGAGATTACAAAATATTACCTTGATTATACTTTGCAAAAATATTTGTGGCCAAAGTGTGAAAGTGAAAATTTATTTAACAAAGGATTTGAGGTATATGGCTGATAAAATTGATTTAACAAACAATTGGGAGTCTAGGGGTCACTTTTGACCAGACGACAAAACAATCATCCACCACTACCTCGCTGCCACGTATCCCACTATCTCCACTCCTCCAACCACCATACGCCACATCACCCTCAATCAACCACCCAGTACTTTTTTAATCAGTTTCAAACAAGTTTTTTATACTTAATTTTGGGTGGGAAACAAATCCTATTCACCCTATTTCCTAAATTCATCCTTAATCTTCGTTCATAAACCCTAATTACCATCAACTCAAAACAAAGGGGTTTAATCTGTGTGTTTCCAGATCACTGATTAAGGTTATAACAAATCTAACCACACCGCTAAACTTAACCCTACATCACCCATGGGACCACCCATGATTTCCATGCTCCAAAAATGACATGAAGACAAAACAGTGGCATAACTTCAAAAATTTGGATTCATTTACTTGGTCTCTACACATATCAAACAGCCAAAATCCTTCCATACCTGCTGGCATCACATGGAGCAGCACATATGACCAAGACCTCAATTCAAAAATCAGCATCTTATTGGCATCTTCAAGATTCGAGGAGGGAATTACATGAATTCACTATTCTAGGGTTTAGTATGTTTCCTTTTTCTTCTAGAATTATTGTAGCCTATTTATGACCTCATTCAGTCTTGTTTTTGATTTTTTTTTCTTCCTGTGTCACATACTTGTAATTCCTGATTGTTAGTGAATGAAAGAGATGGTGAAGTTATGTTGATGAAGACCAAGAACCAAAAGTTGTTTTTAGTTTATGATCCGCTTTACTTATTGCTAGTTGATTGAAAGTCAAGTTTTCTGTTTTAAAATATTTGAAGTTTCCAAAATTTGTTTTATCTCTTAAGTTATTGGTTATCAGTAGAAGAATCCACAAGTTTTGAGAAATCTCGTTTCGAAGTACTAAGATTAAGTGAACATGAGGTCAAATAAGTTTTGGCACTTGAATTTGGGAAGGACCATGTCTAACTGATATATCAATATATATATCAAGGAGTTGTGGCTTGTAAAATTTGGGTGGGTGAATCTTGTGGGACTCATGTTTCATGTTAATCTGTCATAGAATCATTGAATGGTCCATATAATATTAACCAGAGAATAAAAAGGGGGCAATTTTGGTTGCATTTATTCACTAATACTCACTGAGTCAAGGGGTAAACCCTTGATTCTTGAATTCGTTTCTCTTTTGTTGTTTTTCTCATAATTTCAGGAGAAGGATGCTTGTACTCATGCGAGTACATCAGCCTAAACAAATCAGTGGTGTGGATAGTACATCCCTGAGGTTTGCTACTTTAGCCTTTTTCTATTTCTATTTTTCTATCTGATTCTTGTTCATGAGTTTTTGGGTATGCTGTTTATTCTAAGTGGTTTAATGTTAATGTTTCAGTGATATTTAAGAATACTGATTGTTTGTTAGTAACTAGTAGCTTTATATTTTTTTAGTCTTTGCTTAATCTTGTTATCAGCTCTATAAGTAGTGTTTGGGATTGCTGGTCATGTGGTCTTAGGGTAGACTTATTACAAGTCTTTGTTATTGTTTATGTGTAGTAGAGTAAGTTAGATTCATTACCATTCACTTTTTATTCTACTGCTGCATAAACTAAAATTTGGTCAAGTAAAAAAATATTGCTTAAGTTCATCAGTAGGGGTGTATGAACCTGAACATTGTGATTTGACGCATGCTATCTTGTCCACTGGTAGTTGTTAGGCTTGCAAAGAGTTTGGGAGTAATTGTTTGGGTTCCATTTGCTTATAGCATCCCAGAGGGCTTATTGAATTTCACCTAAATGCATAACACATCAGTAAAGTGATTTACACAATTGTCAGCCATATCAAAACAATTTCAGATGAGTGATACTTAATTTTGAAGTGAAAATCTTGCTTGCACATCTAGTACTAGGATATTTAAATATTTGCTTGGGTTTGGATTCGATTTTTGTGAGCTTTTGATGGATATAAAGTGCATACATCACTTACTGTATCCATCTGCTAGAGTTTTTTCACATATCTGAGCCTCTGATTTAACTGTAATATCTGGTGTGTTTTTAGTTGTTGAATTTGTGTTATTTGTGACTCCCACAAGTCAACTGACTTGTGGGGTGCCCTCTTTGTCCAAAGTAACCATCAAACAAGCTCAAAAACAGCTTATTTCACTTTCTGTAAACAACAATGGGAACCCTTGTTCCCACTGATAGACTAGTTCTAGCCACTGTTAGATTAAAAAACAAAAACATAGTGACTTGTCACTATCAAATTCTTGGAACTTTGTCTTTAGTGCCTTAAATTCATAGTTTTTCAGCTTTTTAATTTTTCTCATGATCTTTGATTTATTTTAGTAATTTTATAAAAATAAATTTTAATTTTCTGATTAGTTTACTATTTATTGCATTATTTTGAATTTAAAATAGATTTTTATTATTCTATTTTTGTCCTTTAGTGCCAAAAAGTTATGTTTTTCTGTTTTTCTAATTTTCTTGTTTTAAGTTAAGTATTTTAAGATTTATAGAAAAGAAATTTCATTTTTCACTTTATTAAATCATTTTTTAGAATTATTTTAAATTAAATTGGTTTTTAATAAATCTATTTTTGTCCTATTAGGGTTAAATTAATATTTTTTCAACTTTTTCATTTTTCTTACTTTAAACACATTAAGTTAAGATTTTTAGAAAAGGAAAATTATTTTTCTCATCTTTTAATTAATTTTTAGGATTATTTTAATCTTTTAATAGTTTTTAGCCATTTACAGATAGTAATATAGTTTTAAAAAGTCAAGAAAAATACTTTTTAGTTTTTTTATAATATAAGTAAGATTCTCATTTGATAAAATCATATTTTGTTTATTTTTAATTTTATTTAATTTTAAGGCTTTTAATAGCATTTAAAATTGAATATTAAATTGAAAATAAGTTTTAAAATATTTTTGCCAAATTTTTATTCTTATTTATATTATTTTATATATTTTTTTTTTTTTAATATTTTTTTAGATTAAATATTTAATTTAGTCACGTTTTTACGTTTTACGTTTTATTGTTCGTCGTAGTTTAATTTTAATCGTAACCGTCATCATTTTCATTTTTCCTTTGTCTCATCAATATTAATCTCAAATATAATCAAGTTTAACACACACATTAATCCTCCTCGAGAACTAACTCACAAAAGGGTCACAAGGGTGTTGATTTTCCTAAATCGATTCCTTTAATACTTACCGCCTTATACGCTCTTTTTCCTAAAAGACATATTTATACTACTATCATTTTGGCGCCGCTGCCGAGGAGGCGTGTGTTGTGTTAAGTTTGAACAATTTTGTTTTTGATATTATCCATAATTAGTATTTGTGTGATTAGCACTCTAATCATACGTATTATCAGTTTTCGTTGTTTTTGTGAAATAATATTACTATAGTGTATACGTATCACAATAAATCCACAATATTCCAAAAGCGTGAAAACGCAATCTTAATTAGGATTTCATCACTCAGTTATTGTATTCGAATCTAAAGCAAAAGAAAAAGGCGAAATAGATAATTACTTTTGACAAGCTTGATTTTAATTAACACAAACTATAAGGTGGGTATAAGGTGGTTGTATTTCACGACCTAAGGAAAAAAGGCTCTTAAGTGCTTAGCGCAGCCTCGTTTCTCCCGCTTGCTTGTGCGTGTTGAGAGAAAAAAGGGCTAATCGAGGGTTTGCCGCCAAAGTATTATCTACATATCATATATATTTGCTTGGTTTCAAAGATTAAACCCTCTTGAACGTTTTGGTGTTCCACCAACGTTCTAAAGTCATCGAAGGCGTTCACTCAACGTGATCGTTTTCATTCCTTGAGGCTCCTTTAATCGAGAAATCGATTCGAGGAGAGATTTATAGATTTGTGTCTACGTAATTCACGAGAAAAATCCCCAAAAAAAGAAAAAACAATCAAAAGCACCGAAAACTGGGAAAACACCAAAAAGAATCTTCTTTGCTCATCCCCACGTTGTACGTGAGTTTATGCAAACTCGTAACCAAGCAAAACATGCACATAAACGTCGAAACCGAAAGGAAGGAACACCAACCCCTTCTAGTGAAGAATCTCCCATTGACGAACCACAAGAACAAGAAGCTTACATGGCTAATCGTAGTATGATGGAGTTGCTTCAAGCACCCACCGAGGGTTATGGAGAAGCGATTGTGATTCCCGCTATCCTTGCGGAGAATTTTGAGGTTAAGACAGGTT
Source organism: Glebionis coronaria (assembly GCA_025667525.1). Lineage (NCBI taxonomy): Eukaryota > Viridiplantae > Streptophyta > Magnoliopsida > Asterales > Asteraceae > Glebionis > Glebionis coronaria. The sequence continues at coordinate 419,250,531 of CM046879.1, read as the reverse complement.
TATTGTCCATGATCCAAAACAACAAGTTTCATGGTGACGAAAAGGACAACCCTCATAACCACATTCGCCATTTCAATCGTCTTACGTCGACTTGCAAGTTTAAGGACGTCTCAAATGACGTGATTAAGATGATGCTTTTTCCGTATTTCTTAGCGGGGACCGCTAAAATTTGTTTAGAGAAAGAGCCACCCAATTCTATATTGACGTGGAAGGATCTCGTTTCAAAGTTCGTGAACCAATTTTTCCCGCCATCTAAGACTACGTACTTGAAAAACGAGATTTCAAAGTTTTCACTAGAATATAACGAATGTTTTTCAATGGCTTGGAATAGGTTTAAGGAAATGTTGCATGAATGTCCTCATCACGGTTTTTCCGACTTACATCAAATCGAGACGTTTTACAATGGATTGAACGATCATGAACGAGATTATCTCAATGCCGCCGGGGGTGGTAACTTTTTGTGTAAAATGGTCGAGGAAGCATTGTTGATCATTGAAAATAGGTCCAAGGTTTATAGCCCTCGTATCACACCGAGTGTTAACAAGGCTTCGTCTTCGCCTTCATTGTCACATACCATTGATGCTTGCCAAATAGAGGCTAATTTGGAAGACAAGATTTCTGATAAGCTTAAGGGATTATTGATAGAGTTTAAAGTTGGTGAACAACCCACTCCCGCTACGGCTAAAGCGGTTGAGGTCTCTTGTGTTTAATGTGGTGGAGGTCATGATTTCTCCGAGTGCATTACCGCCGGTGGTAACAATTCGAGTGCCTACACGGCTACGGGAACTTATAACCAAAATGGTCAACTTACCCGCACTAATCAAATGACTCCACCGGGTTTTCCACTAAATCAAAATGCTAAGAATTATCGCAACAATCAAGTTGGTTACCAAGGATATCAAAGGACCACTTATAAGGGTAACAAAAATGGGAATCAAGAGACTAGTAATCAAGTGCAAAACCAAAATAAAAACCGTAATTTTAAAAGCCCGAGTTAAGGATTTCAAAATGCTTACATTAAAGAGGTTCCAAATGACTTTTTGAATTACGCTACGGCAAATGACAAGATTCTAGAAAATATCCAAGAGAAATTGGCTAGTCAAGCTAGGGAAACGGCTAAAAACACAAGGGAATTAGCAAATTTTGCTAGGGAAATGCCAACATGAAAATTGAGTTGAAAAACGATTTTGCAAATCAAATTAGAGTCAAAAAAACAAAATTGAACAAAGTCAATCTAGGCTTGAACAAAGGATAGACGAAAGTGCCGCTAAGCAAGACGTTAAGCTCAATGCTATATTGGAAGCAATTATGATGAACAAAGCCTCTACTTTGGGTGGTCTTCCTAGTAACGTCGTGTCAAACCCGAAGGGAGAGATGGAAGTCATTACCACACATAGTGGTAAGACCTTTATAGAGTCGACTCCTCAACCAATTACTCATACGGTAGAGGAAATTGAGTAAGAACCCGAGGTGGTGGTCGAAAAGGAGCACATTACAATCCCACGAAGTACCGCTCAAACCACACCTACGGTCGACCCTTTACCATGTTTGGAACCCGAGATTCCAAAGGCTATGCCTATGCCCCACCCAACACCACCCTTTCCTTACCCATCGAGACGTTACAAGGAAAAATTGCAAGAACGTAACAACTAACAATTTGAGCTTTTCATTAAGATGTTTCGTGATTTGCATTTTAACATAAGTTTTGCTGACGCTTTAATCATGATGCCTCGATTTGCCGGCAACTTTAAGTGTATGTTGAACGATAAAGAGAAATTGCAAAAATTGTCTAGTTGTTCATCGGTTTATCTTAACCGCATACCTCTAAAAGTCGGTGACCCCGTTAAATTTTTAATTCCGTGTGGTATCCAAGATATGGAAGAATGCTACACCTTGGCCGATCGTGGTGATATTATCAATTTGATGTCTCTTGACATATTTAAGTCGCTCAATCTTCCTAATCTTACTCCTACAAAGATGTCTATCGAGATGGCCGGTCATTCTACAATTCCCGCATGTGGAACGGCCGAAGACGTTTTTGTGAAAGTGGGAAAGTTCTATTATTCGGTAGACTTTATCGTAGCCGATATTCCCACGGATCCTCAAGTTACTCTTATTTTAGGTCGTTCGTTTTTAGATACGTCGAAAGCGGTCACTGATGTGCATGCTCGAAAAATCACCTTACGCTTCAACGACGAGGAACTTGTTATAAACGCAACTCAAAACTCCAAACTTTCTCCTGTTTATTCTATAGCGACTATGAACCATGTTGAACTAATCGATGTCGTTTGCGAAGAATTTTCACAAGAAATTTTAGGTTTTACCAATGAAGCAAATAGTGGCAATCCCACTATACTGGACCCAATTTTTGATAATTCGACACCATCTTTCACTCCATTTGAAGGAGGTGGTTTTACTTTGGAAGAGTTTGATGTACCTCGAACTTCTAACGAAGACCTCGACGATGATGAGGATTTTTCGATTATTAAGGATTTTCTTAACGATTTCCATTTCCTTCGCCGGTGGAGGTTATGAGTATTGAGCCTAAATCTTCAATCGAGGAACCACCAATCCTCGAGTTGAAAGATCTTCCTCATCATCTTGAATATGTATACTTGGAAGGAATATATGTTGCCGGTTATTATTGAGAAAGATATTTCCGATGATGAAAAACCCGCACTTATCGATGTCTTGAAGGCTCACAAAGGGGCAATTGCGTGGAAATTATCCGACATTAAGGGTATCGACCCAAAATTTTGTACCCACAAAAATTTAATGGAGGAAGACTACAAGCCCGCAATCCAATGTCAAAGAAGGGTAAACCCCAAAATTCACGACGCCATCAAAAACGAAGTCCTTAAACTCCTTGACGCGGGAATGATTTACCCTATTTCCAATAGCCCTTGGGTGAGCCCCATTCATTGTGTCCCTAAAAAGGGAGGAATGACCGTTGTGCCAAACGATGACAACGAGTTAATTCCAACTCGACTCGTGACCAGTTGGAGGGTGTGTATTGACTATCGTAAGTTAAATGACGCCACTCGTAAAGACCATTTTCCCCTGCCCTTCATGGATCAAATGTTGGAGCGTCTTGCAGGAAACGATTTCTATTGCTTTTTAGATGGTTTTTCCGGTTACTTTTAAATCCCCATCGCTCCTCGTTATCAAGAAAAAACTACGTTTACGTTTCCATATGGAACGTTTGCCTATCGTAAAATGCCATTCGGACTTTGTAATGCACCGGGTACTTTTCAACGGTGTATGATGGCTATTTTTCATGACATGATCGAGAAGACGATGGAAGTCTTCATGGATGACTTTTTCGTGTTTGGTAGTTCGTTCACTTTGTGTTTATCCAACCTTGAGCGAATGCTAAAACGTTGTGAGGAAACCAACCTTGTGCTCAATTGGGAAAAATGTCATTTTATGTGTAAAGAAGGAATCGTCTTAGGGCACAAGGTTTCGAAAGTGGGGATTGAGGTAGACAAAGCTAAGATAGATGTCATCGCCAAATTACCTCATCCAAAAACCGTTAAGGGAGTTAGGAGTTTCCTAGGCCACGCGGGCTTTTATCGTCGCTATATCAAAGACTTTTCAAAGATATCTCGACCCATTACGTACCTTCTCTAGAAAGATGCTCCTTTCGTCTTTACCGAAGAATGTGTACGAGCCTTTGAAATTCTTAAAAGGAAACTTAACGAAGCTCCCATTCTTGTTGCTCCCAATTGGAACCTCCCCTTTGAACTATTGTGTGGTGCTAGTGATTACGCTATTGGGGCCGTTTTAGGGCAACGTCATGATAAGCATTTCTTGCCTATTCCCTATGCTAGTAAGACGATGACCGAGGCTCAACTTAAATACACCACAACGGAAAAAGAATTACTTGCCGTGGTGTATGCATTTGAGAAATTCCGACCTTATCTCGTCTTGACCAAAAGCATAGTGTATACAGATCATTCGGCTATCAAGTACCTCTTTTCTAAGCTTGATGCAAAGCCGATATTGCTTCGTTGGATTCTCCTCCTACAAGAATTTGATGTCACCATAAAAGACCAAAAAGGAGCCCAGAATCTTGCGGCCGATCATCTCTCTCGTTTGGAAGATCCTCACCAAAGTGTGTAAGAGAACAAGGAAATCACCGAAAAATTTCCTCTCGAGACACCTGGTGTAGTGAATTCCAAGGAAGATTCTACCACCCCATGGTTTGCGGATGATAGGTGTGTAAACACCCATCCTCTTTACCACTTAATTACAATAATAACCGAGCCAGAACGTGTATTTTATGTCTTTTATGTCGTAATTATGCGTGGTTTGTGTTTTTGTTGTGATTTAGGACGAAAAGGTGAAAAGTGGAGAAAACACGGGCATTCACGGGCTTTTATTGAAGAAAAAGATGAAAGACGAAGTCAAGAAGTCAAGAGTGCAAAAAGAACGGAAGTCCAAGACCAATTTTGAAGATTTATCGAAGAAAAAGTCAAAAGACGGAAGTTTACTTAAAGACGAACAACTCAAAGTCTACTTTATTGTAGATGTGAAAGACGAGTTCAAAGAAATCCCGAGCCAAAAGTCATTAAAAGTCCAAGATTAAAGAAGATAAGAAGAAAAGGACTAAGCATGCAATTAACAAAGAGATTAAGAAGGAAGGGCCTAATGATGTAATTAAGAGAAAATGAAGGAGGGGAGGAAGCTTCCTAATCCTCCCCTATATATACAGATTAGTTGTTAATCATTTTTCTTTGTTGGCTAATAGTGACAATTAGTCTTCCATTTATTTACCTTGCACCTTTAAATTCATGTCATTTAAATACTTGTCAAATTTAATTACCTTGTCATGCACCTTAAATTCCTTTAATTTCAAGTAAGTTTCCATTTAATTCTTGTCAATCTTTACTTTATCTTGTTAATCTCCTATCTACCTTTCTTGATCTTTGATTTTTATGTTTATGTTCATGTTCATGTTCTTATTTTGATCAAAGTGGGTTTTGATTATTGTGGTTAGTTTTGTTAGTTTTGTTGATTTGGATAGTTTGTTTATGCTTATTGGATGTTTTGTTATTAGTTTAGTTTAATCTTGTGTTTGATTTTGGTTAAATTTGTGGTTAGATTCGTGTTACTGTATTTCCCTGTTCTTCGGGGGTGTTTGTTTCTGTTACTATGATTCCCAGGAAAGTTCCGGATCAACTCTTTGTTCACAAGGAAAACTTCCGAACCAAGGTCCCAAGGCCAGAACTTCCGAATCAAAAAGTTCCGAACCAGGAAACTTCCGAGTCAGAAAGTTCCGAACCAAGGCCTCTTGATTCATTCAGAAGAGTTCCGAATAAAAACTTCCGGATCAAGGACTTCCGGACCAAAAGTTCCGAACCAGAGTGCTTCACTCGGAAGAGTTCCGAATCAACACTTCTTGTTCATTCCGAAGACTTCCGAACCAGTGAACTTCCGAGACTTCCGAATCAAGCCAGTTCACTCGGAAGAGTTCCGAATCAAGGCTTCTTGATTCATTTGGAAGAGTTCCGAATCAAAGTCTTCCGAGTCAGAAAGTTCCGAACCAGGAGGGTTCATTCGGAAGTGTTCCGGATCAAGAAATTCCGGATCAAGGACTTCCGAATCAAGAGTTAACCAGAAACTTCCGAACCAAGAGCTTTGAATCAGCAGAAGTTCCGAACAAAGGATTGTTTTGATAAGTGACATATTCAGAATAATTTGTTCCGGATCAAGGATTTTGGTAATATTCCGAGCGAAGAAGAATCATTCCAAACGAAGGTGACATTCCGGATGAGTGATTGTTCCGAACGAAGGATTATTCCGAATGAGCTGTATTTAGGTTTTTTTAGTTTTTGTCTTTGATTTCTATTTTCATGCTTTATTTTTCCCGCCTTTTTCCTTACTCGCACTTTAAGTTTATTTGCCTTAGCTTTATTGTAGCCTTGCCTTAGTTTAAGTTTTAGTTGCATTTTAAGTTTGCCTTAGATAGTTTTAAGTTTGCGTTATTTACGTTTAGTGCCTTTTAATTTTAGTCACGCTTTTAAATACTTGCACTTACTTTAATTAGACTTAGATTTATTTTAAGTGCCCATTTACTTTTGAGTTTTGCATTTTTAATACTACAACGACACATTTTTGTTTCACCAAAATACAGCAGAGTCACATAGAGAACCTAGATCAATTCGATTAGACCACGAGAACGAAATTTTTTATACGGGCCAAAAGCCTTGTATCAAATGGCGCCGCTGCCGGCTCTTTTCGTAAAGATTAACGGTTTTCTGTGAGAGACGCGTTGCTTTTTGGGATCCGTTCACTCGTGAGCGTTATTTTTCTTGCATAAAAAATTCAAAAAATCATAAACATTAAAAATTGATAAAAATACATAAAAATTAAAAATTTCAAAAATCCAAAAAGATTTTATCTTTATTGTGTATATATATCGTCTTTGTGTTTGGTTTCTTTTTCTTTTGCATTTTCAGGTGTATGCGTACTAGATCTTCTAATTATCAAGAGCCCGAGACTCGAGAAGATGTAAGTATGTCAGGTGTTAATAACAACAATAATCCACCGCACCTCAACAATAACAACAATGTTCTTCCACAGCCCGATCTTCGGACAATGGAGGAGCTTTGTCAACCTACCATGTTTGGACGAGGAGGACCGATTGCGCCGATGCAAATCAACGCTCCTGAGTTTTCGTTGAAGCACCACATGATTCAGCAAGTGCAAACTAACCCATTCCGTGGATTGCCTGATGATGATGCCAACAAACACCTCGACAAGTTCATTACAATCACCCAAAGCATGAAGTTGCCTGGTGCCACAATGGATTTTCTTCGCCTACAAAACTTCCCATATACTTTATCACATCATGCCGAGAAATGGTTTGATCGTCTCCCGAAGAATTCTATTCACACTTGGGATGACATGACACAACGCTTTTTGTCGCGCTACTTTCCACCATCCATGGTCACAAGCCTTCGCAATCAAATCATCGGTTTCATGCAAGAACCCGATGAATCTCTCTTTAATGCTTGGGAAAGATATAATGTCTTGATTGATCGTTGTCCAAACCACAACATGCTTCCCGTCACATTAATTGATACTTTCTACAACGGTTTGACTTTTCGAGATCGTGATACGATTAATGCAGCCGCCGGTGGCACATTTATGAAAAGGAGACCCGAGGAGTGTAGAGAGTTAATTGAGAACATGACTACTCATCATAAAAACTGGGATTCCTCTGCTCTTCCAAGGAACAACCCGAGAGTCAATGTTTCCTCCAACTCAGCAAACCCTGATATGACCGAACTCACCCGCATGATGACTGAAATGAGAAAAAGTATTACGCTTCTCGCTTCAAACCAACAACAACAACAAGTTAAAGCGGTTGCTAATCCTTGTGAAACATGCGGCGGTCCTCACTCATAAACCGATTGTCCTTCGACTCAAGGAAATCCGGAAAATGTGTATGCAGCTTATGGTAATTATTCACCGGAAAATTACCAAGCTCGACCTCAAGGGGATTGAAATTTGTTGAGTTACCGATCAAACAATTACCTTTTACCCGGTTTTTCTCCTCAAAACCAAAACCCCGCCAACAACTACAATAGAAGCAACCAAATCCCACCAAGAGCTTCTAATCCTTATCACCCACCCGCTCAACAAACCCCACCCATTAACCCCGATGTTGAAGCCATCATGAGAACCCAAGGTGAGCAAATCAAGAATCTACAGAGTCAAATTATCAATCTTAAAGGAGATATTACCAAGCAAGGAAATGAGATAAGATCCGAGCTTCGAGATAATATTCAATCCTCTTTCAGCAATCAAACAACTGATTTGAAGAATATGCTTGCTAGTTTCTTGCCCGCCGCTCAACCTTCTACTTCGAGTTCTCTACCTTCAAACACCATCACCAATCCGCGAGCAAATGTGAGTGCTATTACTACTCGTAGTGGAATTACCATCGTCGATCCACCAATCCCACCCCCATCATCTACACCTCCTCCACCACCATTTATCCCTAATACTCCTACACCTAGTATTAGTGCACCATTACCGTCTCCGCCTCGCCATGACGATGTACCTAGGAAGGACCCTTCAACATCTCAACCTTTACCTGCTACGCCTTCACCTTCACCACCCAAACCCAATATCCCTTATCCTTCTCGTTTAGGCAAGACCAAAATGCTAACCAAGGATGACTCTGAAGTGACACGCTATGTGAAGATGATCTCTCAAATGAACTTCAACATTAGCTTTCTTGAGGCACTTGTCCACATGCCCAAATTTGTTAAAGCATTTAAGGAATTGCTTAACAAGAAGGAGAAGCTGATTGAGCTCGCCAGCACACGCTTAAATGAAATCTGCTCTGCAGTTATTCTTAAAGAACTTCCAAAAAAGGTTAGAGATCCCGGTCGTTTTGTGTTACCTTGCGTGTTCAACAAAACTGAAGAATTTACTGCCCTTGCTGATCTCGGGGCTAGTATTAATCTTATGCCTTTGAGTGTTTGGAAAACACTATCATTACCTGACCTCACTCCAACAAAGATGACTCTTGAACTTGCAAATCACACTCTCGCTTACCCCGTTGGTATAGCCGAAGACGTGTTCATTAAAGTTGGAACATTTACTTTCCCGGTCGACTTTGTCGTTGTTGATTATGAAATGGACCCTCGTATTCCTTTAATACTTGGTCGGCCATTCTTGAGAACCGGACGAGTCTAGTTGATGTTGCCGAAGGTGAGTTAATCTTAAGAGTCAGGGATGATGCACAAGTTTTTAAAATGGGAAAGCTTACATGCAAATCCTTTAGAGGCCGAGAATCAGTGAATATGATTAATGTGCTCAATGATTTTGTCGTCTACAACAATCCTCTATTCGATTCTCCCATTGATAATCCATTTTTTGAAGATGATGTGGATGATTCTGTCTCCAATTTGAAACCTTCACCCATTTATGATTCTCCATCGATCTTCGATGCTTATGATGATGATTCTAGCTCAGATTCGTATGATTATGATGACCTTACTTCTGAGTATCCCGAGCTGCCCACGTATGATGATTTCGATGAGGCCGATACTCTTTCGAGCGATTCTTCACATGATGAAGATCCTCCACCATCACTCGATCCTACTTTGGACGATTACTCATTCGAGGAAGACTTCTCTACATTTCTTAACACTTACTTCCCTCATGAGAGTGATGCTCCTCCTTATGACTTTGAAGATTATCGTCTTGATCCTACTTTGGATTTGAAGAACATTCTTTCAAAGGAGAAGAAACCGGTCGACACCAATATCCGCAGCACATATGATTTAACACCTCTTTGTCCCTCATCTGAGGACGAGGTTGTGCTTCTTCGCGGATCTTCTTCCCACTCTGCTGAGCATGAGTGCTATTTTCCCTTAAAGGAAAAGGTGTTCGACCCCGGTATCGATATTCTACAGCCATCTCAGTATCCACCTGATGAAATAAAAGGAAATATCTTTGGAACTATTGAAGACATGCTTGCACCTCACCATACTTGCTCCCACCGTGCTCCATCGCTGCTTAAGGGAACCTTGCCTATTCTTCTTTGGCTTGCCTTGTTTGCCTTAAGCTTGTGTTATTTGATGGATGAAAACTATGTCTTTGATCCTGGTGGATATATTTCATGCTTTTTCCTATGGTAATCAAGGTCGAGTCAGGCTCACGACTCGGTAATCAAAAATCAAGCACTTCTTGGGAGGCAACCCATGTATCTATCTTTTAGCTTTCTTTATCCTAAGTGTAGGGGAGACCCGGTGGTTTGCTATTTCCTCTCCTTTCCTCTCTTAATCAGGGATTCGAGCGCTCAATGATCCACTCTTGATGATTCTTGATGACCCGTGATTCCGTGTTCACTTTTTCCCGGTTCTATCCTAAACTCTTTTCGATTCACTATTTTATATTTTCCAATATTAAAATAGGAATCTCTTTAGTTGTCCCTTCCTTAGCAAGATTTAAACAACGTGCACAATGTCCTAAGGGTAGGGGAGTTTACTCCCACATGCTTAAAAATTGAGGACAATGTTTATCTTAAGTGTAGGGGGACTTCTATCGAAGTTAAGTGGTCTTTTCCTTGTATTTGTCCTCATTTTAACCGGAAAATCAATTTTTCGACATTTTTCAAAATTTTTGATCTATTTTGGCCCATTAGTTTTGCCCTTTGTATAGTTATTTTCTTTCTTTTCTAGAATAAATTTTAATAAAGTGGTTTTAATTATCAAACGTTGTGAATCTTTTGACTTAACCCGAGTTTACTTATCTAAGTTTACTCTAGCTAGTATCCTTAACGTGTTTAAATCAAGTTTTGCTAGGCTTTTATATAGGGAACTTTAAAACGCGAAAGTCTTAACTCTCACGGGTTAAGAACAAGAACTTTTCGCAAGTTCCTATAATTGATCCTAGAGAGTCGTTTATCAAGGGAACTTTAAAACGCGATTTCTAAACTTGAAAAAGTTTAAGAGTTTGCAAGATCCTATAGGCGACTCGAAAACCCAAAACTTTGATTTAATTGGCTAAGCATCCACGAGTCTCATTCTTTAAGATTTTAAACTGTGGAGAACGAGAGATGATAGATCCAATTATAAGTTCGGTATTCTTTCGTGAATTTATGTGAGTTAATTATGAGCCTATTCTCCCATCGCTTGCTAATAAATTTATCTGCAATAAATAAGGTTGTACGATTTGAAAAGTTACTTAGCTTCTAGCCCAAGATCGTTTAAAAGTTGCTCGGTATGGATTAGAGTTCATAGCCAAGGCATAACTTATTGAAGCGGGATGTGAAGATTGGCGAGTCCGAAAAGGCCCTAACAAGGCATGAGGGCTATATTTTGTTGCTAAAGATCCAAGTGATGTGAAGAATCATTTATCGAAAATCAATATGAAAGATCGAGACACACGACGAAAAGCAAAAACTCCCCAAAAGTCATGGAGAAGTGTATCCGAAAAGACCCTAGCAAGGTATGAGGATAAATAGATCCAAGTCATAAAAGGAGGCGGATCGTTGTAAATCAAGGTCCAAAATAAAGATTGGAGAAAAATGAAGAAGTTGTGGTCCAAGTATGAATCTCTCAAAACTTCAAGTGAAGAAATTCCTATACGAAGAGAAGACCATAATTTCATGAACGTCTCTCAAGGTTTGAAGTATGAAGTCGCTGCCAAATATCGGTCCGAGAAAGGTCTCAAATCACGAAGCGAGTTATGCCAAGATATGAACTTTATGAGGTCCCGAGAAGCAGTTTTAAAAGATTTTGTCCTTTAGCTAACTATTGATTAAATCGTTCACTTTATTTTCAGCCTAATAAACTATCGAAATAAGTCAACAATGCATCCTCGTGATCATTCAAGACAACAATAAAATATAAGAGATACCCCTAGTGAATAAGGGAGTCTCGTTTTTAAGCTTGGTTTGGAGAAAGTGAAAACTTGAGGATAATGATCATTCACAAACATTTCCAAAGCCCAAGGTATGTTTTTTATTTCTTTATTTTGAATGTTTATAATTTTCTATCTCTTTAATAAAGGCCAACGTGGATTGATTATGATGAAAAATGTAATCTTGCTTTGTAACTAATGCATTGCATGAGGACATTGCAATGGTCAAGTGTAGGGGATTTGACAGGTGTGTAAACACCCATCCTCTTTACCACTTAATTACAATAATAACCGAGCCAAAACGTGTATTTTATGTCTTTTATGTCAGAATTATGCGTGGTTTGTGTTTTTGTTGTGATTTAGGACGAAAAGGTGAAAAGTGGAGAAAACACGGGCATTCACGGGCTTTTATTGAAGAAAAAGATGAAAGACGAAGTCAAGAAGTCAAGAGTGCAAAAAGAACGGAAGTCCAAGACCGATTTTGAAGATTTATCGAAGAAAAAGTCAAAAGACGGAAGTTTACTTAAAGCCGAAGAACTCAAGTCTACTTTATTGAAGAATTGAAAGACGAGTTCAAAGAAATCCCGAGCCAAAAGTCATTAAAAGTCCAAGATTAAAGAAGATAAGAAGAAAAGGACTAAGCATGCAATTAACAAAGAGATTAAGAAGGAAGGGCCTAATGATGCAATTAAGAGAAAATGAAGGAGGGGAGGAAGCTTCCTAACCCTCCCCTATATATATAGATTAGTTGTTAATCATTTTTCTTTGTTGGCTAATAGTGACAATTAGTCTTCCCTTTATTTACCTTGCACCTTTAAATTCATGTCATTTAAATACTTGTCAAATTTAATTACCTTGTCTTGCACCTTAAATTCCTTTAATTTCAAGTAAGTTTCCATTTAATTCTTGTCAATCTTTACTTTATCTTGTTAATCTCATATCTACCTTTCTTGATCTTTGATTTTTATGTTTATATTCATGTTCATGTTCTTATTTTGATCAAAGTGGGTTTTGATTATTGTGGTTAGTTTTGTTAGTTTTGTTGATTTGGATAGTTTGTTTATGCTTATTGGATGTTTTGTTATTAATTTAGTTTAATCTTGTGTTTGATTTTGGTTAAATTTGTGGTTAGATTCGTGTTACTGTATTTCTCTGTTCTTCGGGGGTGTTCGTTTCTGTTACTGTGATTCCCAGGAAAGTTCCGGATCAACTCTTTGTTCACAAGGAAAACTTCCGAACCAAGGTCCCAAGGCCAGAACTTCCGAATCAAAAAGTTCCGAACCAGGAAACTTCCGAGTCAGAAAGTTCCGAACCAAGGCCTCTTGATTCATTCGGAAGAGTTCCGAATAAAAACTTCCGGATCAAGGACTTCCGAACCAAAAGTTCCGAACCAGAGTGCTTCAGTCGGAAGAGTTTCGAATCAACACTTCTTGTTAATTCCGAAGACTTCCGAACCAGTGAACTTCCGAGACTTCCGAATCAAGCCAGTTCACTCGGAAGAGTTCCGAATCAAGGCTTCTTGATTCATTCGGAAGAGTTCCGAATCAAAGTCTTCCGAGTCAGAAAGTTCCGAACCAGGAGGCTTCATTCGGAAGTGTTCCGGATCAAGAGGTTTCGGATCAAGGACTTCTGAATCAAGAGTTAACCAGAAACTTCCGAACCAAGAGCTTTCAATCAGCAGAAGTTCCGAACAAAGGATTGTTTTGATAAGTGACATATTCAGAATAATTTGTTCCGGATCAAGGATTTTGGTAATATTCCGAGCGAAGAAGAATCATTCCAAACGAAGGTGACATTCCGGATGAGTGATTGTTCCGAACGAAGGATTATTCCGAATGAGCTGTATTCAGGTTTTTTTAGTTTTTGTCTTTGATTTCTATTTTCAAGCTTTATTTTTCCCGCCTTTTTCCTTACTCGCACTTTAAGTTTATTTGCCTTAGCTTTATTGTAGCCTTGCCTTAGTTTAAGTTTTAGTTGCATTTTAAGTTTGCCTTAGATAGTTTTAAGTTTGCGTTATTTACGTTTAGTGCCTTTTAATTTTAGTCACGCTTTTAAATACTTGCACTTACTTTAATTAGACTTAGATTTATTTTAAGTGCCCATTTACTTTTGAGTTTTGCATTTTTAATACTACAACGACACATTTTTGTTTCACCAAAATACAGTAGAGTCAGATAGAGAACGTAGATCAATTCGATTAGACCACGAGAACGAAATTTTTTATACGGGCCAAAAGCCTTGTATCAGCGGACATCGCAAATTACCATGCGGGCAACTTCATCATTAAGGGTATGAGGACTCAACAAAAATGAAAATTCTTTCGTGACGTCAAGTTCTACTTTTGGGATGACCCTTATCTCTTTCGGACTTGTACGGATCAAATTATTCGACGTTGTGTGTTTGGCACCGAAGCTATTAATATCCTTAGAGCTTGTCACGAGGGACCCACGGGTGGTCACCGTGGTGCTAATCTCACGGCGAAGAAGGTCTTTGATGCCAGTTTCTTTTGGCCTACTATTTACCGAGATGCACACGCACTTGTCATGTCGTATGCCTCATGCCAACGTTAAGGAAAAGCCTCACAAACTCTAAAATGCCACAAAAATCATCCAAGTGTGTGTTGGGAATTATTTGTAAGTGTCAAGTACCATTAGTGTTATTGAAGTACTGTTAGTTATCTTTCAAGTACTGTTAGTGTTAACACGGTACATATTAAGTACTGCTACTTATAAAGTAAGTACTGCTATATTGATTAGGACGAATATATCTTTGTATAAGATATGTCATAGTTATAGTTAGAGTATATCTTATGTGATATACTTAAATAGTTAGAATATTGATAATTTATCGTTTGTGATATAGTTATCATTATAGAATATTCTAAGGCTTCTAGGGTTCCTTACTCTATAAAAGTAACATAGGTACGATGTGTAACACCCCCAAATTTATACAACTTAGTACAGCGGAAGACTAGTTGGTGTTACGGGATAGCACATTACTCACATCATAGACAACGCATAAAAATCACGTCGTTTATTAATAAAGCATTTTCCATTCATAAATGTTAAAGTTACATCGGTCCCAAGTCATTATATTTCATACAAAGTTTTACAAAGTATTTGAATGGAAAATATTGTTTAGGTGCGGGCCATGAATTCTTGTTGTCTTCCCGAGAATTACCTTCAAGTACCTGAGATAAAACAGGTTAAAAGAAAAGGTCAGCGATAACGCCGAGTGAATTCATAGAGTTTAATAAAATACATCAATATAATATTAGTATAAAATTATTACTGAAAATCATTTTGTACAAATCATTTTGATAGGCCATAAAATAGCCAAAGTCATTTTATACAAATCCTTATCGAAAATTATAATGTAGGCATTTGCCTTAAAAATCATTATACGAGACAATGTCGTAAAAACATCATACAATACGTCTTATGACGTTGTATGCAAATAAAAACCGTTATATGAATATGGTTATGAAAAACCAAAAGACGAACATAATATCAATAGTATGACCCCGTATTGCTAGTCAGGCAATACATCGTAATTCGGTGCGTCTAGTAGTATTTCGTTAGTTTTGGATTATTATAAGCCGCATGACATTGTTACCTTACTAAACCAACAACGGGTAGCTAACCCGATACCAATTTTGCCCATCTAAAGTAGCGTGTCGTCACAAAGGTCACGCTATGGAAATCTTCTCATACGGTTATCGGCGATTCGGATGTACGGTACGTGCTTCAATCACGGAAACCTAGACAAATAATACTCGGTCTTAGACGTTTGTCCAATGACTTTATAAAAATAATAATTATGTATACATATGATGATTATATATATAGGATGATCAAGTTCGTTTACATATCCTCATTTACTCATTTTTGTGTTATGTGTCGATAACTTTTATACTAGTTTTCTCGTTTTACCTATTTACGTGTTTTAGGTCCAATAAGCCTATTATAAGTTCTTAACTTGTATTAATCCGTGTTATACTTACATTATCAGTATCTACACTTTCCAAGTTGGGCCTAAATGGGTTAAGCCCAATAAGTTCTTTTTATGAGTGTTCATCTTGTTTAGTCCAATTATTAGCCCAAGTATTAGTCCAAGTATTAGTCCAAGTATTAGTCCAATATGTTTACTTAGCTCGTTAATGCCCGTATGCCCTATAGTTCGGGTTTTATCGGTTTTTACTTGTTATACATCTCTATATATCAGTATATAAGTTTTATAAAGTTTTCATTAGACGGGTCCAACCATCTAAGTTTTATTTAACAAAAACGTTAATTTTTACGGTATTAGCCGAAAAAGTCGTAAAAACAATGTTTATAGTTTTATAACTTATAAGTATTATTTCACTACCATTTATATAAGTTATTCATTCATTTACCCTTTTACATATTTATATAAATAAGTTTTATAAGTTAGTGGGTTTTAATTTATAGTTTATACTATTAAATTGAGTGCTTATATAATAGTATTATTCTTTAATTTCCAAAAATCTGATTTTTATCTTCACTTTCACCAAAACTGCCATATCTTGAGTTCTATATGGAGATAGAAGCTCAAATTTTTATCACATAAACTACATGATATGTGCTACATTTAACTCCACTATAGCTACTGTTGAATCATCTTCTAAGTATTTTCTAAAAATCGTCCAAAACAGTAACCTCAGATTTATACCCTAAACTTGTTTTGATCATATCTCACTCATTATTTTGATTCCATTGCATGGCCAACTCTCACATGTGTACAAGACCCATAGCTTACTGTAAATCCATTCTACTTCATCATTTTATCAGTTTACCATATGGTTCTTTACTGTTTTATACAGCCAACAAATTTAGACAAGATTTTAGCCTTGTTTCTTATAGTTTTTCATCTTTTTAAGCATGTTTATCAACACCAAATCCCCACAAAATATTTTTAATCATCATTCATCATCATATACATATACATAAGTGAAAGAAATACAAGATTACATAATCAAAAATATCAAGAGGATGAGGAGGACAATCTTTATACCACCAAAGTGATGAAATGATGAGCTTTTGGATGAACAAGACATGGTTTTGGGTAACCAATCTTATGAGATATCAACACCACTTCTAGGATCACCAAGTATTTGTAGATTCCTCCAAAAATCAGCCCTTGTTCTTCATGAAAACTCCTTGAGAAATCAGCCCCAAGACACCAACAAAACTTCTCCTTGGATGTTAAAACTTGCACCAATCTTCATCTCTTTGAATGGAGATTAACATATGTTAATTATAACAAATGTTTGTGGTTAAAATTGATCAAATGAGGGTGTTCTTGGTGGAGATGGGACGAATTTTAGAGAGAGGGAGGAGTGTTGTGTGGTTTTTGCATGTAAGAATGGAAGCTAATGGGAAGTTTGAGGTGGTTTTGTTAGGTTAGTGGGAAATGTAGCTTACTTTGTAAGCCTTAAGCAACAAGTGTAAGCTTGTTGCTACAAGCTTGACACATCACAAGTGTGGTGTCACTTGTGTAGCCTTCCCATATAGTGGGGTGGGACAAGTGTATACTTGTCTCATCCCACTAATTTACGGGTATTCCTCGATTCTAGTTTCCTCGATTTGCGTGCCCTCGGGTCGTTTTACGAAAAACGTTTTTATAAATTATGAATCAACGACACAAAACGAATCCAATAAAAATTGTCTCATAAAAAACGGAGTTCAAAAACGTAAATACGTAATCCTAAGGTTTCCGGTTTAGTCGTAAAGGACGTTAAATTAAAATCGTAAGTCCTAATCTCTTCTCGTAAATTTGTGAGTTTATGAACTAACACAAATTTAAAACTCCAAAATAATATTCACGGATAAATTTATTTTCTGAAATGTCGGACTGTCACCAAAGACGGTGTATGTAAACGTAAGCACGTAACGTAGAATCCTCCGGTTTAAACGTAGTCGATGCTACTTCAAGACGTAAATCCAAATTTCTTCCCAAAAATAAGTGAGTTCATATTGTAACATTAAAATAATATTTTCAAATAATATTTGAGAATAAAATATCAATCGTAAATTGACGGATTGTCACAGCATTTACCCCTAAACAGGATCTTTGTCCTCAAAGATCATCTTACTACTCGCTTCTTATAGAGTTAAAGTCATGTGGGTATTTCCTCCACACTCGGTCTTTTCTCACAAGTGCAATTCATTACAATACGCGAGTTTCATCAAACATAACTACGGGAATAAGATCAGGCTTAATGTTGACTTACTTTCTCTATCCGTGATGTTCACGGGTTTTTGATAAATGCAACTTTTCGCCGATCTAAGCTCTACTAAGAATAATCAGATTCTCACTTGATAGATATTCCATCAAGTTCGATATACGAAACATAATTCACGCAGTCTTTGAAGTCCTAGGGTAGATTCAGCTTATATGCATTTCAAACCAATCTTTTTACATCATCTCTATGGTCCTATACAACGAGGACTTATATCCCATGATTTGTCAGAACATGAATTCATTTTCCAAGTTTAAAAATTGTGGCATAACTTCGCTACCCATTTGGCACTTCAAGATCTACATTTCATATTCACATAACCTCTTGCCCACTACCGGCTGTCAATAATCAGATCCTAATTTCAACAATCATTTCAGATCTTGCGGGTCGGGTATTTTGTAAGGTTAGGTTCGCCATCATAGGAAACCTTAAACCTAAAAGACATGTCCAACTCACAATGGGTGTATGTCGGATGTCTTTATCTCAGCTCTTGCTTACAGATGCTCTAAGATTTAGATCCTAACAAGATTCGATCTCAATCCTAACAAGATGATTATCAATGATAATCTCTCCAAGGGAAAACGATTATACGGTCTATTACCAAAGGTCAATCATTCAAACATAAAACAGCACTTATATTACTTTGTATCGTTACTTTACCTCGTCCCTTCGATTTGGGGTGGTACATAGTACTCTCATCAAGGTTCGTTCTTATTGATTTCTGAGCAAATCTCTAGAAATTCGATGCGAAGCGAGGATCTTGATATATAGATGATCGATACAAGCACACTATGTTTACATAACTCTTTTGCATTTATCATTAACGGGAATGATATTAGCAGATTTGGTCAGTCTGTCGACGATGACCCAAATCGAATCAAATTCAGATGATGACCTTTGCAACAGCTAAACGTTTACTAATGTATGAGGCGATGTCTGCCTTCATAATTGCCATCAGTACAACTTCTTCAGACAAAGATACTTTTAGTCAGAAATGACATACATATAATACTTATACTTACAAATTCCAACATAACTATATCTCACAATCTCCATATGTAGGCAACCATAAGTGGTTTTTAAAACATTTAAGGCTACTGGCTTCTCAATTTTTAATGGTTCACATTAGCCGCGAACCTCTTTTATAATCTACATTATCCTTTTTACAAACATTGTTTATTTTTATATCGTTTGGCAATTTATTTTTGCACCTTCATTATTAAGGAACATGTTCTAACTGGTTCTTTATCTTTTTTTTTATATAATACATCAGTATCTATATTCACTTCTCATGATGATATAATTATCATGTCCACAATTCACTCAGATATTCTTTCTATATTATGCGTCAGTAATTACGTTCACCTTCCTGATGAAATAAATATCACAACCATATTTATTCAAAATTATTTCTTCATATCTTCTATGTTTCAGTTTCGTCTTTATTATCATTTTTATCCTTTTTACTCAATCCTTCTTAAGTTATCTTGAGGTATACACAAACATTTACCCCTAAACAGAAGTTTAGTTAAATGGTTTGTGTATAAGGGAATAATCCCTTTAAAAATCCTTTGTTAAAACATTTGTCAAAGCATATTTCCATTTCTTTTTGGTAAAATCCAAAGTCTTAAAAGGGCTCTTAATTTTTGAAGAGTCTATATGCATACATCTTACCATTATTAATCCAATGGTCATTTTATGTAAAGGATTAAGTTTTAAATCCCTAAGCGTTAATGGTTCTAATCTTTGAAAAGTCAATATAGCTTCCATTATCTATTAATCACACGGTTAAATCATATAAAGGATTAAGTCCTTAATCACATGTTAAATATTTAAGGTATAGGTTTTCATTGTTTAGCCAATTCAGGGCAATTTATAACTAATTATTAACTCATTATTATTCTTATATACAAACAATTGGTCCTTAATGATCTCAAGCATGAATTTATCAAATCACAGCCTACACACGTGATTCACCAAATTTATGAATGCTACGTGTGCATTGGTCAATCCAAACGACATCACGTGAAACTCATAATGTTCATCACAAGTTCAGGATGTAATGATCGGAATAGATAATCTTCTTCGCAGATGCGAAGTTGATGATAACCATGCCGTGGATCAAATCTTTAAAACATACGCTAGAACCTTGTAAATGATCGAACAAATCTTCCATTTCGAGTTATGGATATTGTTTTCGATTGTCAATTTACTCAATTCACAGTAATCTATAAATATAAGGAATGATAACACCGTAGCTCTTCATGATGACAGGCTTAGTATAATAAAATCTTTCTCCGACAACTCTCTCAATTGTACGGTAATTCCTTAAATTCATATGGTGCTGACGTACAGTGCACAAACCACAAGAGCAGCACCGGGAATATAATCGATACCAATTTCAATAAGCCTTAATGTCAAAAGTCTAGGTAATTAATCAGCAATACTTCCTAAAGTTTCAGATAAGGGAAACATCTTTTAATAATTTCATATTAGGTTCTTTCTAGTTTATAATATCTATAACTAGTTCACAACCATTCACGGTATAATTTTTATGTCTAAATACAGGATATCGTCATCCACCAAGAATTATTTAGATCATTTTTGATAATCAACATCTTATCATTTAGGGAATTCTACTCGAGTTTCCATCAATTAAGACAATGTCGTCACATCATAATCAATCAATCCATTCTACTGGCACTATCAACTTTCCAGTTTTATTGCCGTCGATAAGATGTGAACTTCTCAAAAGTCTAATAATATCTCATAATCCTTCACAAATTCAAGGATATCTGAGACACAACTATTATCTAAAGAGTATGGTCAACGCATAATCTACGCGAGAGAATTTCAAATCAGATACAGATGAAAACATCTAACGAATATAAATATATCCCATGTTTTCATTAATTTGAGTACGCATTCGAAAGCTCCTCGGATCGTTACCCAGGTCATTCAAATGAAATCAAATCAAAGGAAATGATAAGAACGTAGATACATCCGGTCGGGTATCAACACTTGGTAATCAGATACTTTTCCTAAGAATCTCACTACGGGAGAATTGGTCAAGAAAGAATTGTCAATTGTCAAATAAGACAATTTCCACAGATGAGTAAATTCGACTCAGAAGAATAGATGCTACAGGCACATATGTAGGTGTCCCTAACACTATGTCCTTATTTTTCACTTCTTGCAGATCTCATAAAATTTAATCTTTCACAATCTTCAAAGAAAATGTAGTGTTTATTCATTAGTTTTATGGGGACTACTAATCAGTCTTGCATGGTCCATTCCAAATTGTATGTAGGCGCGCAACTATATACAATTTCAAGATTAACAATGCAATACTCAGTTCGTCAAAATTTTATCATCATGTTTATAATAAAAACATTTACATGCTTAATTCTTAAATAAGAATCAAAAATAAATTTTACAAAGATTTTCTTTGTTATGAAAACAATTAAGTTTTCCAAAGTGTTTCATAAACAACTTCATTTTGATATCAATCACTTATAAATATCATTTTGAATAATCCTTAATATGATGAAAATTAAATTTTCTCAAAGGATACCGTTTTAACTTTATAAAAATACTGTGTGATCTGCAAAAGAGTGATGAAAGCTTGTTCACCAAGAATTAACTACGATATAATAGGAAATGAGCTTAGCCAAATAATCATGAGGTTCATGACCTCGATGGCACTCAACAAAAATAATCCACAACGTAACTCAAATCAAGATGAGTACTTGTTCAATGGTTACATGACTAATGCGAACATTAGGATGAAGCAATAAAGGATAGATAACATCGATACATGTAGAATATAGTAATCAAAGGTAGTATTTTTCATTAATCACAAACAAGTCAAATTGTACCGTAACACATTACATGTCACTATGTCGTACAATTCTCGGAACTCATCCTACCAACTGATGTCTCAGTTAAGTTAGGGATTATTTTTAATAGATACCACAATGAATACTAATCTACAAGAGTCATTAGGTGTTCCACATGTCCCAGAAGATCCATCGGTCCCAATTTAGAAGAAGATTTCTTCAATTTATTTCTTGGACACTGGGCATCCTCGTCACTGGACAATGGCCTAGGAACAACCCTTAACACGAATCAATAATCAAATAAAACTTTATAATTTAATCACATGACTTAACGACTTTCTCTTAACAATCTCATATTCCATACAGGTTAAATTTTACTTTATTCAAGTTTCAATCAACTTATACTCAAGGCGATATCCTACCTCATTTCTCATTACTCCAACTTTATTCTTAGGCCTTAATAGGGCAATAAAAGCTCGATATGAACAACACTTAATTTCCAATCCTATATCTCTTACAACAACAATTATCAAATGAGTCATTAATATAAAATGACTTGATCATTCAACTAGACTTCTCGAAAAGGTATTAGTGGCATGAGGCTTTTGGGTAACGGTTCCAATGACAGCCTCAAGTGCAACATTCACCCTTTCGATTTAAAATTTAAGAATTGGGTGACAACGAATCAGATGACATCTTTCCAGGTGGTAACGTTTTGTAAAACTCCACTCTACAAGAAAAGATCGTCATGACATCGATATCAGATTTAATCTCGCCAATCCTTTTTCAATATCGCAATCAACTAATATCTACATCTCTACGAATATCAACCATTTGTAGGGATCATAAATATCCACAACTTGGTTTAGATCTAGGATAGCTAGAATTCCTACGAGAATAGATTCGATTAATTTACTAGGGGATTTAGGGTACATTGTGACAATCTACGTCGTATAAATACCTCGTATAAATATCAAAATAATCATCAAACAATCATGTTATAAAATTACATCATATATATATAATCCAAGTTATATATATATTAAAATAACACTTCTCAGTCTTGGCCTTGTCGGTAACTCGGGAATTCTTCGGCACCGTTATAGTCAAAAGATTTTTAGACATTTTTAGAAAAATGTTTATAGTTAAAAGATTTTGAAAAGTTTTATTCAAAACCTTCGTTTTAAAAATCTTTCGTTCTCTATAACGAGAGCTCTGATGCCAAACTATAACACCCCCAAATTTATACAACTTAGTACAGCGGAAGACTAGTTGGTGTTACGGGATAGCACATTACTCACATCATAGACAACGCATAAAAATCGCGTCGTTTATTAATAAAGCATTTTCCATTCATAAATGTCAAAGTTACATCGGTCCCAAGTCATTATATTTCATACAAAGTTTTACAAAGTATTTGAATGGAAAATATTGTTTAGGTGCGGGCCATGAATTCTTGTTGTCTTCCCGAGAATTACCTTCAAGTACCTGAGATAAAACATGTTAAAAGAAAAGGTCAGCGATAACGCCGAGTGAATTCATAGAGTTTAATAAAATCCATCATTATAATATTAGTATAAAATTATTACTGAAAATCATTTTGTACAAATTATTTTGATAGGCCATAAAATAGCCAAAGTCATTTTATACAAATCCTTATCGAAAATCATAATGTAGGCATTTGCCTTAAAAATCATTATACGAGCCAATGTCGTAAAAACATCATACAATACGTCTTATGACGTTGTATGCAAATAAAAACCGTTATATGAATATGGTTATGAAAAACCAAAACACGAACATAATATCAATAGTATGACCCCGTATTGCTAGTCAGGCAATACATCATAATTCGGTGCGTCTAGTAGTATTTCGTTAGTTTTGGATTATTATAAGCCGCATGACATTGTTACCTTACTAAACCAACAACGGGTAGCTAACCCGATACCAATTTTGCCCATCTAAAGTAGCGTGTCGTCACAAAGGTCACGCTATGGAAATCTTCTCATACATAAATTCGCTTACCAATCAATGTGGCACGACGGGGATCAACCATCAAGGCGCGAACTGGGGTGATCGTCCCCAAATAGTACTATTAAATGCATAAGCGTCTACCAACTCCCGGTAGTTCACAATTCATGCCAATGGGACTTTTAGTGACAAAACCTAACTTTAATAATCCATTTTATTTCATCTATCGGGTCCATTAATCATTTATCAGGTCATACAATCGGGTCATTCAATCATTCGGGTCCAAAATCAATAAACAAACAATCGGGACAAATGGTGTCCTATTTTATAAAATCTAACATGTTATCTCCCTCGCGGGTTTATAAAACATTTATAAAAGCATTTAAAAGAGTGCGAGGCTATGAACACACGTTGATGTGGGAAGGCGGTTATCGGCGATTCGGATGTACGGTACGTGCTTCAATCACGGAAACCTAGACAAATAATACTCGGTCTTAGACGTTTGTCCAATGACTTTATAAAAATAATAATTATGTATACATATGATGATTATATATATAGGATGATCAAGTGGGTTTACATATCCTTATTTACTCATTTTTGTGTTATGTGTCGATAACTTTTATACTAGTTTTCTCGTTTTACCTATTTACGTGTTTTATGTCCAATAAACCTATTTAAGTTCTTAACTTGTATTAATCCGTGTTATACTTACATTATCAGTATCTACACTTTCCAAGTTGGGCCTAAATGGGTTAAGCCCAATAAGTTCTTTTTATGAGTGTTCATCTTGTTTAGTCCAATTATTAGCCCAAGTATTAGTCCAAGTATTAGTCCAAGTATTAGTCCAATATGTTTACTTAGCTCGTTAATGCCCGTATGCCCTATAGTTCGGGTTTTATCGGTTTTTACTTGTTATATATCTCTATATACCAGTATATAAGTTTTATAAAGTTTTCATTAGACGGGTCCAACCATCTAAGTTTTATTTAACAAAAACGTTAATTTTTACGGTATTAGCCGAAAAAGTCGTAAAAACAATGTTTATAGTTTTATAACTTATATGTATTATTTCACTACCATTTATACAAGTTATTCATTCATTTACCCTTTTACATATTTATATAAATAAGTTTTATAAGTTAGTGGGTTTTAATTTATAGTTTATACTATTAAATTTTGAGTGCTTATATAATAGTATTATTCTTTAATTTCCAAAAATCTGATTTTTATCTTCACTTTCACCAAAACTGCCATATCTTGAGTTATATATGGAGATAGAAGCTCAAATTTTTATCACATAAACTACATGATATGTGCTACATTTAACTCTTCTATAGCTACTGTTGAATCATCTTCTAAGTATTTTCTAAAAATCATCCAAAACAGTAACCTCAGATTTATACCCTAAACTTGTTTTGATCATATCTCACTCATTATTTTGATTCCATTGCATGGCCAACTCTCACATGTGTACAATACCCATAGCTTACTGTAAATCCATTCTACTTCATCATTTTATCAGTTTACCATATGGTTCTTTACTGTTTTATACAGCCAACAAATTTAGACAAGATTTTAGCCTTGTTTCTTATAGTTTTTCATCTTCTTAAGCATGTTTATCAACACCAAATCCCCATACAATATTTTTAATCATCATTCATCATCATATACATATACATAAGTGAAAGAAATACAAGATTACATAATCAAAAATATCAAGAGGATGAGGAGGACAATCTTTATACCACCAAAATGATGAAATGATGAGCTTTTGGATGAACAAGACATGGTTTTGGGTAACCAATTTTATGAGATATCAACACCACTTCTAGGATCACCAAGTATTTGTAGATTCCTCCAAAAATCAGCCCTTATTCTTCATGAAAACTCCTTGATAAATCAGCCCCAAGACACCAACAAAACTTCTCCTTGGATGTTAAAACTTGCACCAATCTTCATCTCTTTGAATGGAGATTAACATATGTTAATTATAACAAATGTTTGTGGTTAAAATTGATCAAATGAGGGTGTTCTTGGTGGAGATGGGACGAATTTTAGAGAGAGGGAGGAGTGTTGTGTGGTTTTTGCATGTAAGAATGGAAGCTAATGGGAAGTTTGAGGTGGTTTTGTTAGGTTAGTGGGAAATGTAGCTTACTTTGTAAGCCTTAAGCAACAAGTGTAAGCTTGTTGCTACAAGCTTGACACATCACAAGTGTGGTGTCACTTGTGTAGCCTTCCCATGTAGTGGGGTGGGACAAGTGTATACTTGTCTCATCCCACTAATTTACGGGTATTCCTCGATTCTAGTTTCCTCGATTTGCGTGCCCTCGGGTCGTTTTACGAAAAACGTTTTTATAAATTATGAATCAACGACACAAAACGAATCCAATAAAAATTGTCTCATCAAAAACGGAGTTCAAAAACGTAAATACGTAATCCTAAGGTTTCCGGTTTAGTCGTAAAGGATGTTAAATTAAAATCGTAAGTCCTAATCTCTTCTCGTAAATTTGTGAGTTTATGAACTAACACAAATTTAAAACTCCAAAATAATATTCACGGATAAATTTATTTTCTGAAATGTCGGGCTGTCACCAAAGACGGTGTATGTAAACGTAAGCACGTAACGTAGAATCCTCCGGTTTAAACGTAGTCGATGCTACTTCAAGACGTAAATCCAAATTTCTTCCCAAAAATAAGTGAGTTCATATTGTAACATTAAAATAATATTTTCAAATAATATTTGAGAATAAAATATCAATCGTAAATTGACGGATTGTCACACGATGTCATTCATGTACCTCATTCAAGTCGATTAATAAGAGAATCGAATAGCTAAAAGTAATTATGTTCTTCTGTGCTTTATAAGTTAGATTCCGCATAACTTATTTAGCTTGAGTAAGAGTTCTCAAAGTGTTTTAGCTTGAATACAAACTACTATACTAGTTCTTAACAGAATATAGATCCAATCAAAGGGATCAACAAGTGGTATCAGAGATTGTTGAGAAACTCTGAAAAAGAAGAACACAACCCTAAAAACTCCACTCACATTAAAACTCAATGTCTCAACCTGGTGATGACCCTCACTTGGAAGATATTCCAGATCCTGATCCAATACCATAGGGACATCCTCAAGTTGTGCATCCTGCACAACCACAAGGTGTTCAAGCCATAGATGCTTAGATACTTCTACAACTACAACACCTTCCCATACTTTTTCTGTTGTCAAACTCCCAGTTCTCAAAGGTGATAACTATAAGACATGGGCTATGCAGATGGAACATTACTTGAATCACACATATCATACTCTGTGGCAAGTTATCAAGAATGGGAATACACCTAAAAGGCTACACTGGTTTCCTAATGGTACATGTTATGCTCTACCTGCTGTGACTGCTGAGGAGGTACAAGCAGAGATCAGAGAAAGAAAGGCCAGAACTGCTTTGGTTATGGCACTTTCAGAAGACATCTTACCTAGCTTTCATCACTATAAGGATGCAAAGGCTATGTGGGATGCCATCAAACTTAGATTTGGAGGTGATGACAAATCCAAGAAGATGAAGAAGATTGTTCTGAAACAAGAATTTGATAACTTCTCAATTTCCAGTATAGAAGGAATCAATGATGGCTATGGAAGGTTCAATAAGCTGCTTATTCAATTGGCAGTTTATGGAAAAATAATACCTAATGAAGAAGCTATTATGAAATTCTAAAGGAGTGTTCCACAAGAGTGGAAAGTAATGTCTATGCACTTCATCATAAGAGATGATCTGGATGCAATTCCTTTTGATCATCTCTACAACAATATCTAGCATATTAGATGGATGTAAAAGGCGTTGAGGTGACCAAAGCAGCAGAAACTACAAAGTCTAACTTGGCTTTTGTATAAGAAGGTAATAGCGGTACTTATTTTCATAATACCGCTAGTGGATCAAGTAGTGGTACTTACTTCACAAATACCGCTGGGGGACTTACAAGCGGTAATTACCCACAAATTACTGAAAGCAGCCCTATAGTCTCTCAAAATCAACAAGGAAGACCTTCACCATTGTTTAGTGACAATGATGCCTTCTCATGCTTTGCTGGACAAGACAACAGGACAAGACTAACACTCAATGACTTGTTCCAAATGCATGATGCTGATGTTGAAGAGATGGATCTCAAATGGCAAGCTGCTATGGTTTATGTGAGTCTAATAGGTTCTTCAAGAAGACTGGAAGGAAGATGATTGTCGATCCTAATGAGCCATTAGGATATGACAAGTCTAAAGTTGAATGCTATAATTATGGAAGGAATGGACACTTTGTAAGGGAGTGCACTAGAGACAAGGATGAGAGTAGCAGTAAAAATTCCAAAAACAGCTATAGAACTAGTCCAAGAATTACTGAAGTCTTTCCAAAAGGAAACAACAGGAGTCCCAAAGGAACCAAATCATTGGTGACTATAGATGGAGTGGTGAATTGGGCTGAAGATGAAGAAGGAGAAGAGCTTGGTTTGATGGCTCTCTCACATGAAGATACTGAGGTACATCCTTGTTCTAAAGAGTGTGTTCTTAAGTTTAATAACTTAAAAGTAGAACTAGATGAACAGTATCAAAAAGTCAACACATGCACTATAGAACTAAATGCTTTTAAACAGGGTGTTGCTAAGTTAGAAGAAAATATAGTTTTGTAAAAAGGGTCAGCAAAACTATGAAGAGAAAATAAGGATTTTAACTCTTCATATAAGGGAAAAGATGTGGAAATTAAAGCTTTTGAAAAAAAACTTTTGAAAGTATCAGCAGAAAATGAAGCTTTAAACCAGTCTTTATAATGAAAGGGAAGTGATTAATCATTGGCAAAAGTCCTCTAAAGGATTGGGTAAACTGATTAATTCACAAATGGGGTATTATGATAAGTCAGGCCTAGGATATATTGAGGACCAACCAGGGATAACTTTAACTGACAAGGATTTATCAAAGGGAATTTTTGATAGATCTAGTGAGTCAGATAATACACCTGAAAATGATAGATATGCTGAAGGAATGAAGGCAGTTCCTCCACCATTATCAGGAATTTTCATGCCCCCTTGTAATGATACAAGTATAGAGTTAGAAGAACCAAAGGTTGTTAATGATTAAAACTCTAGTACTTTGTCCCAAGATAAATCTTTTCTGACCAAAAACATTGTTTACCCACCTTTAATGAACAATTTTGTTTCTGAAGAGTCTAAAAGTAGTTCTGCTCCCAAGCAGGTAAAAACTCCAAGCAAGGCATTAGATAATGATGTAAAACATAGTAAAACCAAGAGGGGTGGGATTGGTTTTGAGAAAGTTAAGTCAAAACAACCTTTTGGGTCTTCTTTGAGAAGAATGATGTTATGTTTGTGGTAGTCTAAGTCATTTATCAAAGATTGTACTTTACATGAAGATAAAATTGTGAAACAAAAGGCTGCACAAAAGGCCACAAGAAACAGTAATGGGAAAAATGCACAGATTAATAGGCAACAGAGATCTAAAGATGACAAACCTAAGTTTGATCATTCAAAAAGGGTAGCTAAAAAGGTTACAAACAACTCTACCAAGAACTTTGTTCTTAGAGCAGTACTTATGAAACAAGGTCTAGTACCTTTGAATTCTTGTAAACCAAGTACCGTCAAGTCTAGAACTGCAAGTACTTGTTCGTCCCTTGTAATTCGTTATTACTTATCAACTTAAGTAATAACTCCTTACTACGACTCAAGTGTGTTGTTTTAAAAATATATAAGAACTATGAACAATTAAAACCACAATACCAATATACTTTTCAAC
Organism: Glebionis coronaria; assembly: GCA_025667525.1. Lineage (NCBI taxonomy): Eukaryota > Viridiplantae > Streptophyta > Magnoliopsida > Asterales > Asteraceae > Glebionis > Glebionis coronaria. The sequence goes on along the minus strand of CM046879.1, from coordinate 419,221,286 downwards.
GTATAGACTTTTATTAGAATCAAATAAAGAATCTATAACCCACTTTGTTTGCGGAATAACAAAGTGGTTGAATGACAATGGGTTTTGATCTCTTCTACTTAAATGTCTAACCAAGGTTAAAGTCTAAGCTCCAATCTAAATGTTCATATGCATCTTGGCTATATGGTTTTGTTGGTATCGAGAGAGAAAGGTTTTCCAGAGTTTTATCTCTTGTATTGGTTAACCCTTTCTCTCCCAATGTACACTCCTTATATAGGCAGTGTAAACTAGGGTTTGCATTTTGCATGTTTCAATGCATGGGCTTATCCAGTGGGTGGTTGATGCCCATGCTGGATAAACAGTACAAAGTACATATTAAACTATTCTATAAAAGATAAAGTTTGTACTTATATATAAGTATACAAGCAACCTACTTTGACTTAAAGTTATCTTTTCTCGCCTAATGCAAACCATCAGAATACTAAAGAGTCTTCAGTATCCTAGATGAGATCGACATCATTCAGTTTGGTATTGGCAAACCAAACCGAACTGAAAGCCCTTCTTCAGTCCTTGTTCTTCATCAACTAGACCGCCTAGTATTTGAAGCGAGGACTCCTTTGTCTTCTAAGTTAACTGGAAGGGGATTGCAGAACTTTCTTCAGCTATAAGGTCTTCAGTAGGAACTTTTTTTCCTCTGGTCATCCTTCAGCAGACTGGCCTTACTATTGAGCATGAAAGACTCAGGGGGATTTTATATTCAAATCCTAGAGTTGCTTCAGGGTCAATAAATACTGACCCAACAATCTCCCTATTTGGATATACAAATAGCCTAAGTCTAATGTCAGTAGTAAGTGAGCATAACAACTTCTTCTTACTTGCACTGAACAATTAATAACTTATAAACATCAGATAATCATTTATTTAATACACATTAAAATTACAACAAAGATTTACAAATCATAATTCGGTTTTCCTTTGGCCTTAGTTCTTCAATGAAAGCGGTCTGAACAGATGGATCAGAGTTTCTGAAGTCCAGTATTGATAGTAAGCACATGATGAAGGTTTTAGCAGCTTCAGTGAGTCCTGGACCACCATGGTGAGCAAAGAAGATTTTCTGAATGTTTCCAAGAAGTTCGTTGTTCAGATCATCAAGATCACTAATACCCACAAAATCTTGTCGTTCATGATGGTTGAACATAATCATTACCAATTCTGGTTCTTTTAACATATGTCCAGGGAGATGATTTTCAAACTGAACAAGATCTTTGTATTTGTTGGTGGTGACAAAGATGTCACCCACCCCAGGTTGAACCAGATTGGCTCTCTTGTTCAGTTCCAGAATTGGATCTTGATCCTCTAGTAAGATTTGGTTGCTGATGTTCAGATGCTGACCAAGCCTTTCATGGTTTCACACACAAAGTGTTAAATTCTTGTGCGAACCTCATCCCATCTCTTGGATTTTCTCTTTTCAATGTTTCTGATCATCTCTATCCATTCAGTATAGGAGATCTCCTACCCTTGGAAGTCATCTATGATCTCATCAGACCCATCAGCCCTATAAAACTTCAGATTGATATCTCCCTTGTAAGTTATCATGTCAAAGTTTTTGATTTCTGAGAGATATCTTCTGTTCAACCTTGCTATATAAAACTTTTCGTATAACATCTTTTTCTTGAAAAGGCCTTCAACCTTAGATTTCCAATTCTTTCATATAAGCTCATCCTCATATTTCTGATCTTTTCTTCATCTTGAAGCTAGTAAATTTTATCAAGTTCTTCTTGAGTGGCCAACCCAGACTTGATAATTCTCATCCAGTGTGAATTCAACTTTTCTTTTGGGTTTTATAGGAGGTGACCCATTCTCAGATGACTCATTGCTTATGGTAAGGCCATCAACATGACTATATTTCGCTGAAGACTCCCCTTTAGTCTTAGCTGGACTTCCTTCACTAAAGGGTGACACATACACAAAAGGTTATTATTGGGCCTTGTTTTGTGCATGTTTCTTAAAGAGCTGCTGAATAGTGACTTTCTCCCCCTCAGCAGAAGAGTGCCCTGCAACTTCTGATGAACCCCTGAGAGGTAAACATGCACATAGGGAGTCTAAGGTGGGTGAGACCTTGGCCAGTAATAAGTGTGAAAACACTAATCCTTTTACCACTTATTTCCAATAATAACAAGACCAAAACGTGTATTTTATATCGTAAAAGTCGGAATTATGCGTGGTTTGTGTTTTTATTGTGTTTCAGGATAAAAATATGAAAAATGAAAAAATATGGGCTATCACGGGCTTTTATCGAAGAAAACGAGAGAAAACGAAGTCAAAAGATCAAGAGTGCAAAAAGAATGGAAGTCTAAGGCCTATCTGAAGATTTATCGAAGAAAAAGTCTAAATACTAAAGTTCAATGAATTTGAAGAACCAAGTCTAATTATAGAAGAAAATTATAAGACGAGTTCAATTTATATCGACAAATCCCGAGACGACGTCGAGAAAGACAAAGAAATTAAATCGAGTCGAGACGAGAAGAAAGAAAGAAGGAAGCATAAACACTTAGCCTCCCCACCTCCTATATATACCCTCCTAATGTGTCATTAGGAAGGTGTTAGCTAGTTCATTCTTTCCTTTTTGTAGTTTAAGTTTTAGAGAGAGAAAGTGTTTAACTTTCTCTCACTAGGAAAACTTCATCTTTTATTTCTTTCTTGTTCGAATCTAATCTTTACTTTTTAAAGAGTTTAATCTTGTTTTGATCTTAATCTTCTTCTACCTTTCTTTATTTTTGATTTTTTTTTATTCGTGATAATCTTTGATCTTGTTTCATCTTGATGTTTATGTGATTAGAAAGTTTATCTTTTTTATTCATATCTAAGTTTTAATACGATTTGAGCTTTGAGCTTATCATGCTTATTGGCTTATTTTGTATTTAGCTTATTTACTTTTAAGTTTTCTTAAAAGTTTCGTTCTTTTTAAGGTTTGTTTTAAAAAGGTTTGCTTATTTAGTGTTTTGTAAAGTTTCTTATTCGTGCTTATTTAACTCTTTCATTATTGATTTGGTAGGTGTTGGGTTGTGCTTATTAAAACGGTGCTTATTAACTTTGCTTATGACGAATTTCAAACTGTCAGAAAAGGGTTTACTCTTTCCGACCAGTATTTCAACGCTGCCATCGGATTAGGGTTTTATATTTCAACGCTTTATTCCGTTATGTGTATCGGAAAAGGGTTTGGGATTCCGATTGTTATTCTGATCGGGATTCCGACGGTTGTATTATTGGATATTCCAATAGAATTTGGTTTCCATTATTCCGATTGTTTTCTTTTTTATATACATTCCGATAGTAGTGATTCCTATACTATGCATTATTCCGATACTTAATTAGATATTCCGATAGAATTCACTTTGTTACATTCCGACGTGTTGATTCCGATACTATTCCGACGGGATTCTGATATTTGATATTCCGATGGATTGAGTTTTTAGTTTTACAAAGTTTTAAGTTCTAAATTTACTTTTAAGTTTTTAATCAATTATTTTTAACTCGTAATTTTTAGTTTAATTTTTAAACCTTTCATTTTTATACAACGACATTTTCATGTTTGCTTTTAGTTAAAATAGATAATCAAACCATATTATTTTCCACCAAGGACGACTGAGTCGCACTTTCAACTGGTAATCAATTCGAAAAGACCGAAATAACGAATCTTTTTTATACGAGGTGAAAACCTTGTATCAAATGGCGCCGCTTCCGGGGGACTTCTATCGAAGTTAAGTGGGATTTTCCTTGTATTTGTCCTTATTTTAACCGAAAAATTGATTTTTAGACATTTTTCAAAAAAATTTATTTATTTTGGCCTATTAGTATTGATAGGTGTGAAAACACCCATCCTTTTACCACTTATTTCTTACTAAAACAAGACCAAAATGCGTGTTTAATATCATTTATTTGGAATTATGCGTGGTTTTTGTGTTTATTGTGTTTTCAGAGTCAACCGGATGAATATTAAAGAAAACATGGGATTGCACGGGTTTTATCGAGGAAAAAGACTCAAGACGAAGTCTATTGTCCAAGAGATGCAAAAGATTTGAAGTCAATGGGCCTATTTGAAGATTTATCGAAGAAAAGGACCAAAGATGGAAGATTCACATATGTCGAAGGAACTCAAGTCTATTAAACGAAGAAATTAAAAGACGAGTTGAATTTAATCGTCGACAAATCACGAATCAGAATCGAAAACGTCAACTTTTCTGAAAAGACGAGAAGACAAGAAGAGAGGAAGAAAGCCCAAAACACCAACCAACCACTAGCCTATATAAGGAAAACCCCTAACACATTTGGCACTAGTTTTTTTTAGTTTTATTCAGTTACATTTTCTCCTAGTTCGTAGGAAGAACCATCTCCCTTAAGGAGTGGTTTTCATTTTCTTTGATTTCTTCTTGAATCTTGTAATTTTAATCCTTCCATTTTGTTTGTTGAATCTTAATCATCAATACAAGTTTACATTTAATTTTTCTATCATCTTGTTCATCCTCTCTTTTTATTCAATGTTTTAAAGTTCTTACTTAGTTGATTTTGATCTTCAAAAGTTAGTGGGTTTTTTGTTTTTATGATTGGGATTTGATGTTTATGGTTAGTAGATGATTTGTTATTAGTTTTGGTTAAGATTTGGTTAAAACCTTGGTTGATTTTTGACAAATTCGTGTTCCCCTGTTTCTTGTTGTTTTCTGTTCTTCGTACCCAGTTATTCCGGATAAGTCTGTTTACTTTTTTTTCTATTCGGAATATTTGTATATTCCGGATAGTCTGTTTCCCTTGCCTCTATTCGGAATATACAAATATTCCGAATAAGGGACAAGGGTTTGTATATTCCGAATAGAGTCCAGTATTCCAAACAGCACTGATCAATTTCCTTTATTCGGAATATTCTATATATTCCGCATAGCCCCAGTTATTCCGCATAGCATTTGTATTCCGAATAGTATTAATCTTCCGGATGGCGTATATTCCGAGTAGCCAACATTCCAGATAGAACCCATTATTCCGAGTAGCCAACATTCCGAATAGCAGCTTTTATTCCGGGTAGGCCAATATTTCGGATAGTCTATTTATTCCGAATAGGGCAAGTTTTCAGTAAGGGTATTCTACAGCTTTATCATTTAATTATTTAATTTTAATTCAAGTTTTACTTCATTAACTGTTTTTGGTTTAAATCTTTATTTACTTCATTTACCTTTTTAGTAGAATATAAAACTAATCCCACTATTTGTCACCAAGAACAAATCATTCCACTTTTAGCTGTGATCAATTCGAGAAGACTGAGAGATTAATCCTGAACCCCATACAAAACGTTAGTATCAAATGGCACTGCTGCCGGCTCTTCTCGTTGAGATTAACAGTTTTTTGTGAGAACTTGGATTTTGGGATCCGTTCCCCGTGAACGTTACTTTTTCATAAAAATTTTCAAAAACCCTAAAAAAACATATAAAATTTTCAAAAATCCAAAAAAATAAAAAAACCATAAAAACCAAAAATATTTCTTGTTTGCTTTGTTAGTTCTTTTGCAGGTGCATGCGTACACGATCCACGTCTTATCAAGAGCCCGAGCCTCTCGAAGACTTAGACATGGCCGGTGTACAAAACAACAACAATAACCCACCTCTCAACAACAATAATAACAACAACAATAACAACCCACCTCTCAACAACAATAATAACAACAACAATGAACCTCTACCGGATAATCGCCCGATGATTAAACTTCTGCAAGCACATGTGGAGGGCAAAAATGATCCAATTGTCATACCCGCGATTGCAGCCAACAATTTTAAGCTCAAATCTGGCTTTATCCAGATGGTCTCTGATTGTAAGAGATTTTACCTAGTAAGAAAGTTCTTTGATGTGTGTCTTAACGAATTGATTTCCGGTTAATTGTGTGAGATTAGTTGTTCTTGGTGAAACAAATATTTTTGAGGTTTGATAAAATAAATGTGCAAGACTTAATAATAAAGGACGGGAAATTAAAACTAAAACTAGTTGAAACGTAAACGGTGCAATATTTAAAACGTTAAAAGTAAATGACGAGAATTGAAATGACGTAAAGTTAAAACTTAAGAAAAAGTAAATTGAGAATTAAATAAAAATGCAAAACTAAATTAGAGTAAACTAAAAATAAAACGATAAAAATTGACACTAACTAAAACAAAATATTAAAACAAAACAAAACATTCCATCGGAATACACCCGATCGGAATCCATAAGGATCCGATCGGAATGTACCCGATCGGAATGAGTAAAAAGGTGGCATGGTCGGAATGTTAAAAAGAAGACTTAGATCGGAATATAAAAGAAACATGGTAATCGGAATAATGGAAAAGTACCAATCGAAATATTAGAAATAAAGGTTCAAATCGGAATGCCAAAAAATTAAGCTAATCGGAATATTTAAAACTAATCGGAATGTTTCAAAAGGTGGTGCAATCGGAATGTTAAGCATTGGAGCAAATCGGAATATAGTAAAAAAATGCAATCGGAATACCCAAACGAGATTCACGATCGGAATGTCAAGGCCACAATCAGAATCTTCCAAAACCATTTTCCGATCATACGATCGGAAAGAGGGCGCTATGCTCGGAATACCCCAATCGGAAAAGGGTTTACACCCTTTCCGATTTGCTCCTATGATCCGAAAAATAAGCTAAGGCTTTAAGCTATTTGGTTAAGCTAAAACCAAAGCTAACACGAATCAATAATGGAAATGGACTAAATAATCACGAACATCAACTTATCAAACTTAAAATAAACACTTTTTAAATCAAACTTTTAAGATGAATACTTTTAAGGAAACTTGAAATCAAATAAGCATTAGGATGAAATAAGATCAAAGATGAACATGAATCAAAGATAAGCAAAGTAAGAAAGGTAGAAGAAGATGATTAAAAATAAGAGCTTGATTAAAAGAAAAGATTTCAAGATGAAAAGACTTACTAGAATTGAAAACTAAAAGTGCTTTAACAAGAATTTGAAATACAAGAAATGAAATTGGTGGAAAGGGTGGTTTGTCAAACCACCCAACAACTAGAAAAATGAAAACTAATGGTCTATTTATAGTGGTGATTAGGGAGGGGCTTAGGAAGCTTCCTCCCTCTTTCCTCTTTTCCTTAATTGCGTCATTAGGTCCCTCCTTTCTTTAATCTTCTTACATTTTGGACTTTGATTTTGTCTCGGGATTTCTTTGAACTCGTCTTGAATTTTCTTCATAAATAAGACTCGAGTTCTTCGGCTTTTAGTAAACTTCCGTCTTTTGACTTTTTCTTCGATAAATCTTCAGAATTGGTCTCGGACTTCCGTTCTTTTTCCACTCTTGATCTTTCGACTTCATCTTTCGTCTTTTTCTTCGATAAAAGCCCGTGAATGCCGTGTTTTCTCCATTTTTCACCTTTTCGTCCTAAATCACAACAAAAACACAAACCACGCATAATTCCGACATAATTGACATAAAATACACGTTTTGGCTCGGTTATTATTGCAATTAAGTGGTAAAAAGGGTGGGTGTTTTCACACCTATCAAATCCCCTACACTTAACCATTGCAATGTCCTCATGCAATGCATTAGTTACAAAGCACGTTTTACATTTTCCATCATAATCAACCTACCTTGTCCTTTATTAAACAACTAAGGAAAAATAAAAAAGATAGAAAATAACAAGAAGCAACAAGGAAGAAACTTGAAAAGAAATCTAAGACTTACATTAGGGCTTGTGTGTCATGAATGTTCATCACCCTCAAGTTTCACGTTCCCCATGCCAAGCTTAAAAACAAGATCATTGTTAGTACAAGTTAGCATAACAAACATTTACTCATGTGGTTCAATTAATCACTTAAACTCCCTTATTCCTACGAGTATCTCTTATATTTTATTGATGTCTTGAATGATACGAGGATGCATTGTTAACTTATTTCGATAATTTATTTAGGCTGAAAGCAAAGTAGGACGATTTGATCAATAGTTAGCTAAAGGACAAAATCTCTTAAAACTGCTTCTCGGGATATCAAAAAGTTCATATCTTGGCATAACTTGGTTCACGATTTGAGACCTTTCTCGGGCCGATATTTGGCATGTACTTCATACTTCATATCTTCGAGAGACGTTTTTGAGATAATGGTCTTCTCTTCGTTATAGAGTTTCTTCACTTGGAGACTTTTGAGGGGTACTCCAGCTTTGTTGACCACGACTTCATGATTATTTCTTCAATCTCTAATTGGGATTTTGAGATACAACGATCCGCCTCCTTTTCGGACTTGGATCTATTTATCCTCATACCTTGTTAGGGTCTTTTCGGATAGACTTCTCCATGATCTTTATGGGAGTTGATTGCTTTTCGTCGTGAGTCTTGATCCTTCATATTGATTTTGGGAATAATGCTTTTCACATCACCTTGGATCTTTAGCAATAAGATTGAATCCTCATGCCTTGTTAGGGCCTTTTCGGACTCGCCAATCTTCGCGCCCCGCTTCATAAGTTATGCCTTGGCTATGAACTCTTATCATTATCGAGCAACTTTTAAACGATCTTGGGCTAGAAGCTAAGTAACTTTTCAAATCGTACGACCTTACTTATTGAAGATAATTTATTAGCAAGTGATGGGAGAAAAAGATCATAATTAACTCACATAAGTTAATGAGAGAATACCAAACTTGTAACCAACTCTATCATTTCTCGTTCTCCACAATTTAAAATATCAAGGAATGAGACTCGTGGATGCTTAGCCTAATAAACCAATTAAGGTCTACATGGTTAAGGATACTAGCTAGAGTGAACTTGGATAAGTAAACTCGGGTTGAGTCAAAATATTCACAACGGGCCTAATATATCTAAGATATCTAAACTTGTTAAAACCATTTTATTAAAATGCTAGAAAGTAACAAAAATAAAGGAGACTACAACTAGGCCAAAATAGATTAAAAATGTTGAAAAATGTCGAAAAATTGATTTTCCGGTTAAAATGAGGACAAATACAAGGAAAAGACCACTTAACTTCGATAGAAATCCCCCTACACTTAAGATAAACATTGTCCTCAATGTTTAAGCATGTGGGAGTAAACTCCCCTACACTTAGGACATTGTGCACGTTGTTTAAATCTTGCTAAGGAAGGGACAACTAAAGAGATTCCTATTTTAATATTGGAAAATATAAAATAGTGAATCGAAAAGAGTTTAGGATAGAACCGGGAAAAAGTGAACACGGAATCACGGGTCATCAAAAGTCATCAAGAATGTGTCTTTGAAGCTCTAATCCCTGCACATGATAAGAAAGAGAACAAGAAACACCACGGGGCTCCTCCTACACTTATGGTGAAAACAGATAAAGATAGATAATCGGGTTGCCTCCCGAAGAGCGCTTGTTTTTGTTAACCGAGTCGCGAGCCTGACTCGTCCCCGAATTAAATGGTCCATGGGGAAGCCTCGAATGTAATACCAGGATCAAAGACCTTGTCCTCGTTCCCGGAGGATATCAACAAAGGAGAGGCGGGGGGATAAGTCTTGAATGGGAGAAAAACCCTTTCAACATACGAGCAGTATGTGAATTCAAGATCCACGGGAGGTGGGTGGGTAAAGTAAGCACATTGTCATCCCCCAAAGATAATGGATGTTGAGCACTCGGCAAAGCCGTGAGGGTATAAATTATAGAATTGTCATTGTCACATCCCGGGTCAAAGCACTCATCCTCATTTCCCGGTATGAAACGAGGAGAGTAAAGATGATACATCACCCGCTTGGGTGTGTACGTGGTAGGATGAGGTGGCAATATAATATGAGAAGTATGAGAACAATTACCTTGCACCTGCGTCCCTTTTTCAGTAGATTCACGTCTTTCCACCTCTGGGATAGAAGGTATAGTGTCATCGTGTAATAAATCCTCTAGAAAAAGTATATCTCCCTCCACATCAGAATACCCCGATATGTATTCCACGGGTGTATCAATATCAAGATATTCATCGATCTCAGGAATGTGAAAACCATCATCACGAAGGAGTGAAGTATTTTGCTTTAGAAATTCCTCCTCGTCGAAAATAACCTCAATATCGTCATCACTCTCCTCATTATCTATAGGGCCAATAATATGCTCAGGGATATGAGTACTCGTCTGATCTCGCTGCTGTAAAAATGACTCCATACAAGTTCGGAGCGTGTGTAAAAGCTCTTTCGATTGCTCTTGAAAAGCTGTAGCAAGATCGTTTCTTTGTTCTTGAAAGGCTGTAGCAAGATCGACAACTGGTTCTTGGTAACTCATCCCGTGACAAGGCTGATGATCGAGTGAGTGCGGTGGGGGCTCAAGATTTTGAAAACCGGAATTATAGCACGGATGTTGCTCATAGTTATTCATCGGTTGAGAAGAATTAGAAACCGGGTTTGGTTCATAATAATCCATAGGTGAAGAAAACTGAGGACACGGATTTTGCTCATAATAATTCATTGGTTGACAATAATAAGTGTCGTGAGGACCCCCACAGTTGTTGCAAACCAGGTATGGAGAAAAATCAAGTGCGTCTTGTGGATAGCTATTATCAGTGTCATAATTGTACCCCGGTTCTTGCCCGTGTCTATACGGGTATTGAACCGGGCACGAAACATGCCAATGAGAATCGCTTCCACAATAGATGCACGGGGGAACAGGAGGTGGGTTCAAAAAGAATGAATTAGTCGAGTTGCACAAGGGACAAAATCCGAATTGTGTGTAGTCGATATCGTTTCCGCACCGCTCACATGTACACCATTGACAAGAGTTGTTCCCAGATAATTGTTTCCCACACCGGACGCAATGGACATAAAAATCCATAAAGAAAGATAGATAAGCAAGAAGAATATTTTTGGTGCAAAACTTTGAAAAAGAAATGCTTTTTATGATTTTTCAAATGTTTTTGGATTTTTGAAAATTTTTGAATACGAAAAATAACGTTCACGAGTGAACGGATCCCAAAATCCAACGCGTCCCTCACAAAAAACTTTTGATCTTAACGAGAAGAGCCGGCAGCGGCGCCATTTGATACACTGATTTTCAATGGGTTCATGATTAAGTTCTCTCGATATCCTCTCGAATTGATCTCGGCCTTAAGTGGAATGATTTGTTCTTGGTTAATACAAAGTGGTTGGTTTGTTTATTTATCTATTTTAATCTAATAACAAGAAATTAAGTGTCGAAGAGTAAACTTAAAGCGTGAAAAGAATAAACTAAAAGACGAGTTTAAAATTAGATGTATGAAAACTTTAAAGGTTATATTAGAGAAATAAATGGACATTCAATTAAACTAACACTTGGAAAACATTTGTGAAAAATAGAGCTTAGTAGAAAAATACTAAAAGAAAGTAAGAACGGAACAAGGCAAATTAGCTAAGATCAGAATAGGGAAAAAAACTAGCACCAATCGGAATATATTCCGATCGAATGATCGGAATAAGCTGCAAAAGGACCAATCGGAATATCTAAAAAACAATAGCAATCGGAATACCCAAACGAGATTCACGATCGGAATGTCAAGGCCACAATAGGAATCTTCCAAAACCCTTTTCCGATCATACGATCGGAAAGAGGGCGCTATGCTCGGAATACCCCAATCGGAAAAGGGTTTACACCCTTTCCGATTTGCTCCTATGATCCGAAAAATAAGCTAAGGCTTTAAGCTATTTGGTTAAGCTAAAACCAAAGCTAACACGAATCAATAATGGATATGGACTAAATAATCACGAACATCAACTTATCAAACTTAAAATAAACACTTTTTAAATCAAACTTTTAAGATGAATACTTTTAAGGAAACTTGAAATCAAATAAGCATTAGGATGAAATAAGATCAAAGATGAACATGAATCAAAGATAAGCAAAGTAAGAAAGGTAGAAGAAGATGATTAAAAATAAGAGCTTGATTAAAAGAAAAGATTTCAAGATGAAAAGACTTACTAGATTTGAAAATTAAAAGTGCTTTAACAAGAATTTGAAATACAAGAAATGAAATTGGTGGAAAGGGTGGTTTGTCAAACCACCCAACAACTAGAAAAATGAAAACTAATGGTCTATTTATAGTGGTGATTAGGGAGGGGCTTAGGAAGCTTCCTCCCTCTTTCCTCTTTTCCTTAATTGCGTCATTAGGTCCCTCCTTTCTTTAATCTTCTTACATTTTGGACTTAAATGATTTTGTCTCGGGATTTCTTTGAACTCGTCTTGAATTTTCTTCATAAATAAGACTCGAGTTCTTCGGCTTTTAGTAAACTTCCGTCTTTTGACTTTTTCTTCGATAAATCATCAGAATTGGTCTTGGACTTCCGTTCTTTTTCCACTCTTGATCTTTCGACTTCATCTTTCGTCTTTTTCTTCGATAAAAGCCCGTGAATGCCGTGTTTTCTCCACTTTTCACCTTTTCGTCCTAAATCACAACAAAAACACAAACTACGCATAATTCTGACATAATTGACATAAAATACACGTTTTGGCTCGGTTATTATTGCAATTAAGTGGTAAAAAGGGTGGGTGTTTTCACACCTATCAGTCTCCGCTCAACCATTCTTGGGGCGTACCATTGATGATCCACATGACAAGATCAAAAGGTTCTTGCAACTAACAAATACGGTCAAATTCAATGGTGTTCCACAAGAGGTAATCCGTTTGCAACTTTTTCCTTTTTCCCTAGAGGGACAAGCCCGACATTGGCTTGCAAAGGAACCGCCACAAAGTATTCTGACGTGGACGGATTTGGAGACCAAGTTCATAAACTACTTTTTCCCACCCTCTCGTACTACCGCTTTGCGGAATGAAATTATCAATTTTGAACAAAAGTACGATGAGTCTTTTAGTGAATCTTGGGACCGTTTTAAAGATCTTTTAAGAAAGTGCCCACAACATGGTTTTACCAAAGTGCACCAAATTAATACTTTTTACAATGGTTTAAGCATGAATGACCAAGATTCACTAAACAGTGACTCGGGGGGTAATATTTTGGTTAAGACTTCCAATGTAACACCCGCATGCTTTTACCATGAATAGTACCCTTAAGATCGTACGTACTAGATTTAAACTTTCCTAATATAGCATGATTACGATTAAGTGTTAGGATTTTACGTATTACGTACGTGTTAGAACACGATAAGTATTTACTACGCACGAGCACGTAATAATTATTTAACAATAATTAATCACGAACATGCGATCATGAAATCATGAACGTAATTAAATCACGGGCTAATATTAGTTACGTATATATATTTATTACGAACACGAATAAATGTATTAAGTCACGATCGATAACTAATTAAAACACGTAAAACACGAACACGAGAACACACGAGAACCCACCAATATTTTAGACACGGAAAAACATTCGGGTTACCCCTTGTAGGCCCCATTACCACGAAATAGGGAGGGAGGATGGGCTTAGCCCATCAAATTTTACTAAAAGGGGTTTAAGGGATTTTCACTACTCATTTACAACTTACAAAAGATTTTTAGCAAAAACCTAAAAACCCTCCTCTCCTTCTCCTTTGTGCCGCCACCATCAAAACACAAAAAGGGAGTGTTTGTTGATCTTGGATCTTGGAATTCTTGTTGGTGTTCGTGTTTGTTCTTCGTTATTTTGATCTACGTATTCGGTAAATCTTTTTTTAAACCTTTTCTTTTAATTTAATCTTTTTATTAATTATGAACATGTAATGTTTTTACAAAAACATAATAATTAAGCATAGATCTAACATGTTTTGGTGTTAAATAAAATCAAAAGGTTGTTTTTAAGGGGTGTTTGTTTGGCCGCAGGCTGCAACCGAACCCGAATGGGTTTCGGCTTGCCAAGCCGACCACAACCAAGACCATATGGTCTTGGTTGGTGCGTGTGGGTCCCACGGCAGTAAGGAAACACGGGGTACCCCGAGTTGGTTCGGGGTACGGTGTTGATTTCATGTCCGGTTCATGCTTTTTAGTCTAGATCTGGTTCATTGTTTATGTTTAGTTTTTTTATGTTTATGATCTTAGGTTAAAACTAAATTAATAAAATGATGTGATTAATTTAATAACATGACTTAGGTTATTTAATTATTAATGATCATGAAATTATTTTAACCTAAGTATTTATATATTCAAGACTTGTAATTAATTAATTATTTTAAAACCATGGATATAATTAATTAATTAACATGACTTAAGTTATATTATTAATATATAATAATACATATTTTAACCTAAGTATTTAACTTATTTAATTAAAAACATGTTAGACTTTAATTAAATATTATAACCTATAGTTTAATTAAATTACATGAAATAATTATTAAACTATACATTATATCATATGACTTAGAAATAATCATGAAAAACACTTAGGCTTATATATTTAGCTTATTTAACCAACTTATTTCTAATTATGGAAACTTTCTATTTTTAGAAACTTAATTAAATAAGGCAGCAAATCTATTTATGGAAACTTTCTATTTTTAGAAACTTATCTATTTTAAGCAGTAGATCTATTTTTGGAAACTTTCTATTTTTGGAAACTTTCTATTTTTGGAAACTTTCTATTTTTGGTAACTTTCTATTTTTGGAAACTTTCTATTTTTGGAAACTTTCTATTTTTGGAAACTTTCTATTTTTAGAAACTTTCTATTTTAGGAAACATGCTATTTTTGGAAAGTTACTTATTATTACACAGTAAGTATAATAACACATGAAATACTAGAAATACTTAATCAGATTAAACAGAATATAAGATTTAACACAATTTAAGGCTTAAAACAGTAAAGCATGGTAAGAACACATAAAATAAGCTAAGACATGAAATAAAACCAGCTATGTATTTAGTAGCAGATACTTATTCATGTACGTATTTATGTAGCACTAGTGATTCGGAAGTAGGATTTCTCGCAGTTCGTCTTTCTCGTTCACTGGACATAAGGTACGGATTCCCGTCCTTTCAGTATGGACATTCTTTCCTTATTAGGATTCCCCGTATGGAGCCAACTATTTTCTCGTAGTATAAGTTATGTGTTTGATTGCTTATGTTTAATTAAGATTGCCTATAGCCATATACATGCATGACCAGTTTCACCTAGTTATGGAGGTACCATAACCATAACATTAGAGGCACTGATGTTATGACTTCACCATGGCGGAGTGATTGCTCGTGGCGTCCCTTCAGCTTTTGGCCATTTATTTATTTATCACGTGGGGCGTATAGGTGCATCCTAGTTACATGTTTTATTTAGGATTACATGGTGAATGTGGTGTGTGCCTTGCATCCTTCACAAGGAGCTGATCCCTCCTACCCAAAAACCAGTATATTAAATTAGAGGCAGACCCTCTAATTTACATGATGAGGTCAACCCTCCAAGTATTCATGCACGGTGGATTTTCATGACCTATATTGGCTAATGGTAAAATATGTTAAACAGTTTTCATAAGATAAACATAAGGCTTTTCAAACTATAAAACCAGTTTTATGAACATGTTCCAGGTTTTCTAGGACTTATACATTTCCGCTGCTATTAAGTCTCTATTATGTTTTAGTCACTTATACTATGTCTTTAGCCGTGCACTGAGCGTTTTGCTCAGCAGTTACTTTCCTTTCCATGTCCCAAAACGGCAGGTACCATAGGAAAGACTCGAGCATTTGGAGGACGTGCATAGGATGGAAGCTGCTAGAGACTTCTTTTCCTTTTGCCTTTATATATTTATGCTTGTGTAGTCTTTCATTCATTTCTTTTGCTTTATTATGTTTTGGGCTTATGTTTGAGAACCGATGTTTGATTCCGGTTATCCCTATGGTCATGTAATGTTTTATACATTTATCCTTGTATGCTTTGATGACACGCTATAATTACGCGTGACATTTCCATTATCAAAATGGGGTGTTACAATTATGGTATCAGAGCTAAGGCTTCAACCTGTAGGCTCTAAAACTTGACCTGTGACTAGTGGGTAGTCACCAGGAGCTTCCTAAGCCATCGTTTGTTATTCCACGTATTGATGTTTTCAGCGCATTGTTGTTTTAACCATGATGTTTTCAGCACCTTGAGGTTTTAACCTTGATGTTTTCATCGATATTGTTTTACTAATATGGATGGACAACCGTCATTCATATTTAGTTATGTTTCATTGTTTCATGCAAAATGTTCCTCGTGAAATGTGGCTATGTGGACTGAACCCCAGTAGTTTAAAATTAGTCACATAAAACATTTTTTCTGATAATTTTTTACAGATGAGTTTCATTTATTTATATTTCGTGTATCATTGTTGCAGGGATTATGACTAAGTAATGGTTGGTACAAGACTAGCCCTATTTAGTCGCATGTGCTTTTATCGAAACTTTTAACTTTGGGACCGACCCATAGGCGTCCCCTCGCCATGTCTTTTGTTTTGGGACCGACCCATAGGCGACCCCTCGCACATATAAAGATTTTTATAAACTACATTACGCATTCATGCACTGTTTTTCATGCATAAAATTTTTCTCATGATTTAAATTGGCATAAATTTTTTCATGTCCCCTCATAAGTTATTATGTTTTTATGTCAAGTATGTTTTCATACTATCATGGTTAACTTCAGTTTCATGCTGATTATGTTATACACTCCTTTATGATAGATCGATTTATGTTCCTTCATGATGATTCCGTCTTCATGTTGATTACGTCTTACGCCTCTTTTGTTATTTATGCTTTAACGCAAGACATTGTTGGATTTCATTGAATTTTGCTTTCATGATAGTCATGGTTGGTTTTCATTGATCATGCTGTCAGGCAAATCATCGTTGAATTTTGTGTAACCACACTTTAGCATTTCCCTATGCAACCAGAATGAGGTATTTACTGGCATTGCCAGGTGATCATGATGGTTTTCCTAACCGTTTAACTGATATACTTTCTTTAGATCATGATAAATGATCGACTCCATACCGATCATTTCATGTGCATTCCACGTGTACTCCACGTACCGTATTTCATGTGTATTACATGTACCTTAATCCATTTTTATTCCACTTGCAATACTGCACGAGTATTCACTAGTCGATTCTGAATCATCTCAGGCATATGTCCACTTGCTAATACTCTACAAATTGCTGATGCCGCTCATAACTTGGAGATGTTACTAAAGTTCAATGCTGCTGACGTTCGGAGACACTACGAGATGCGGATGCTGTTCACAACCTTGAGATCCTACAAGACGAAGACAAAGGCGTCGGAGCAAAACAATTTGTCGAGAAGATGCTTCACCATCAGACGATTTCCATCAATCATTGTCCCTAATTCTTTGTTACATGTCACACGTCATTCGGCTGTCATTTTAGCCATATGAGTGCAAACCGGTACCAGCCGGCCACTCAGCTGAATAGTTACATGAATCACGGTCATGAGAATGACCATCATGGAACTGACAGACAGGACGGTAGTAATCACTACTATGACAACAACTAACCTAGAAATCGCAATCAAAACTCTGGCCACGGACGTGATCAGAAATACAAGGATTAGTAGTCCAACCGATCCGCCAATTCTGGCATAATAACCTTATATTGTGTTTATATTTGTTTCACATCTCGAGACACATGTCAAGACATCAGTCAAGACACATGTCTCACGTATACTTTCTGAAGACACATGTCAAGACATCAGTCAAGACACATGTCTCACGTATACCTCCTGAAGACACATGTCAAGACACCAGTCAAGACATATGTCATGCTTATAGTTCCAAGAAACGAGTCAAGACACATGACTCACGTCCAACTATGGAACATTTCTAAGAAATTCAGGGTACCCTCCAAGGGTATACCTATTTTGTTGTGCCATGTATTAATCAGGCTACAAAAAATTTCAATACCATTACCGGCGCATCAGTGAGAACTGTTACGTTGCCAATTTAACATTCATTTCTTCACCATATTTCATATATTCATGACCATGAAGGACGCCTTTCGTATTTCCACGTATACGAAGGTTTTCCTTCAGCTTAATGATGAGATCTAAGCTGCTAACGCAGTTCCTTGGACAGACACGAGACGAATTTTATTCAAATTATGGACTATGAACAGCACGCCATGCTACGATTCATAATTATGTACAATAACGTTCAGGCTCCTGAATACTTTCAGCTTGATTTTCCATCAGGAAAATCTGTACAAATTATCTAGGCTTACCAGCATGTGCGTTGTTAGCCATGGTCGCTAAAATTTTATAGCTGTCAGTAAGACACGACCACTTAAGTCCTTTTACGCATAACCAGTTGATTATTCCAAAGTCTTCCCATACATTCCAGAAGAATCTACAAGGAGAAGGATGGTACCATGAGATTATGTGTCGACTACCGTCGACTTAAACAAATCACCATTCATGACCGTTATTCTCCTCCACGGATTGACGACATGTCCAATCAACCGTATAGTGTTAATCACTTTCCCAAGATCGAACTCATGATCATGCTGCCAATAGTGACGAGTGAAAAAGCAGGACATGTCCGTGACTGCTATTCGTGCACGACTCGGTCATGCTAGATTTATGATTTTGATTTAGTCTCATCAATGCTCCAACAGCATTATGGACTTAATAAATTGAGTTTCCATGAACTCCTAAACAAATTCATCAGCGTTTTCATTGAGGATAACCTGATTTCCTCTAAGCCTAACTCTATGACAAGAAAAATTCTACCCTGGAAAATTTTCCAATATCAATTCTGTTTGATTACAGTAACACACTAAATCACATGGGTTTTATGGTTAATCTTACCATGACTCAGCTTATGCGTAAAGGAAAGAACCCTACACTACATTAGGTGTTCTAGGAAATCCTACGCTGGGAGAAGTCTAGATTTAGAGACTCAGGGTTTCGCAAACTCCTATGTATAAAGTTCGATGAAGCAAGATACAGTTACGTTCATATCTTTATACCTGCCATACAAACAGGCTAAGATAGGACACCAACAGACTGGGATGTTTTCATCATCTGAAATTGTGAATTGAAATGGGACAAGATCTCCACGGATTTTGGTTACCAAATTAAAGCAAGCTCGGAAAAAGCAAGATGCTATCTGTGTTATTGCCAACAGTTTGATCAAGTCTGCAAAATCCTTACATCCGTACGGATTTCAGAATCAACGGATTGATCAGACACATTCCACGCAAAGGCTCATCCGATCACTTGGTAATCCCTCAACTATCGGGTCAGACAAAGATTCGCATTTGTACTCCTAAAATTACTTCACGTCTTCATACTGATTCCACGACTTGCTTTCGCGCTCGCGTTCATGACACTATTCACGTTCATGATCGTATTTTGGCTTATGATTTTACGTTCATTTTTTTCTCATTCTAGGAAGTTTGCAAGAACTTGAGAGACCAGACCCAAGTTTAGTATAACTGCCTATCCTCAGATAGACGTTTCGCGTCATAATCTATGTCTCACCTTCTAGCGTTTGTCGTTACCGTCATTATATGCTATGATCACGATATGTTTCACATGTCATGTTCATTCCACGTTCCTCATATCATGATCAAGATATGTTACACGTATCAGGGATCACGATATGTTTACTCATACTACACTCGCCATATCTCCACGTAGCACGTTTAAAATTTTTCACGTATCACGTTCAAAAATTTTCACGTACTACGTTTCTTTATGTCTCGCGCATCGTTTTTAGCTAACAGTTAAGTTGGATTGTTTTGCACCATAATGTTTCAGTTACTCTTACACGTTAATTCTTATTCCCTCGATCGAATTTAGGGGATCTACCTTACGTTGATAACCAAGAACTTCTTCGTATTCCAAGTCAAGGTCAGGAGGACCAAGACTTATCATTCGTGTCAAGATCTTATAAAGGAACCGTTCCAAGAGGGAAGCCACTTGGAAACGGACAAGTTCATCCGAACTTCTTATCCGTTTTCTCTTATCAATTAGATATGTCCTTTCAGTCACGTCATGTTCCATGTCTTTTCAAGACATGTCACGTTCCACGTTCCCTTCTACCATGTCACCTTCATTTCCGTTATTTTGCATACCTTTCCAGTCTGATTCGGGTATGTTTTGCTTCCAGCTACGTTATCTATAATTCGGGGACGAATTATTCTTTTTAGGGGGGAAGAGTTGTAAAACCCGCATGATTTTACCATGAATAGTACCCTTAAGATCGTACGTACTAGATTTAAACTTTCCTAATATAGCATGATTACGATTACGTGTTAGGATTTTACGTATTACATACGTGTTAGAACACGATAAGTATTTACTACGCACGAGCACGTAATAATTATTTAACAATAATTAATCACGAACATGTGATCATGAAATCATGAACGTAATTAAATCACGGGCTAATATTAGTTACGTATATATATTTATTACGAACACGAATAAATATATTAAGTCACGATCGATAACTAATTAAAACACGTAAAACACGAACACGAGAACACACGAGAACACACCAATATTTTAGACACGGAAAAAATCCGGGTTACCCCTTGTGGGCCCCATTACCACGAAATAGGGAGGGAGGATGGGCTTAGCCCATCAAATTTTACTAAAAGGGGTTTAAGGGATTTTCACTACTCATTTACAACTTACAAAAGATTTTTAGCAAAACCCTAAAAACCCTCCTCTCCTTCTCCTTTGTGCCACCACCATCAAAACACAAAAAGGGAGTGTTTGTTGATCTTGGATCTTGGAATTCTTGTTGGTGTTCGTGTTTGTTCTTCGTTCTTTTGATCCACGTATTCGGTAAATCTTTTTTTAAACCTTTTCTTTTAATTTAATCTTTTTATTAATTATGAACATGTAATGTTTTTACAAAAACATAATAATTAAGCATAGATCTAACATGTTTTGGTGTTAAAAAAAATCAAAAGCTTGTTTTTAAGGGGTGTTCGTTTGGCCGTAGGCTGCAACCGAACCCGAATGGGTTTCGGCTTGCCAAGCCGACCACCACCAAGACCATATGGTCTTGGTTGGTGCGTGTGGGTCCCACGACAGCAAGGAAACACGGGGTACCCCGAGTTGGTTTGGGGTACGGTGTTGATTTCATGTCCGATTCATGCTTTTTAGTCTAGATCCGGTTTATGGTTTATGTTTAGTTTTTTTTATGTTTATGATCTTAGGTTAAAATTAAATTAATAAAATGATGTGATTAATTTAATAACATGACTTAGGTTATTTAATTATTAATGATCATGAAATTATTTTAACCTAAGTATTTATATATTTAAGACTTGTAATTAATTAATTATTTTAAAACCATGGATATAATTAATTAATTAACATGACTTAGGTTATATTATTAATATATAATAATACATATTTTAACCTAAGTATTTAACTTATTTAATTAAAAACATGTTATACTTTAATTAAATATTATAACCTATAGTTTAATTAAATTACATGAAATAATTATTAAACTATACATTATATCATATGACTTAGAAATAATCATGAAAAACACTTAGGCTTATATACTTAGCTTATTTAACCAGCTTATTTCTAATTATGGAAACTTTCTATTTTTACAAACTTAATTAAATAAGGCAGCTAAGCTATTTATGGAAACTTTCTATTTTTAGAAACTTATCTATTTTAAGCAGTAAATCTATTTTTGGAAACTTTCTATTTTCGGAAACTTTCTGATTTTGGAAACTTTCTATTTTTGGAAACTTTCTATTTTTGGTAACTTTCTATTTTTGGAAACTTTCTATTTTTGGAAACTTTCTATTTTTGGAAACTTTCTATTTTTGGAAACTTTATATTTTAGAAAACCTGCTATTTTTGGAAAGTTACTTATTATTACAGTAAGTATAATAACACATGAAATACCAGAAATACTTAATCAGATTAAACAGAATATAAGATTTAACACAATTTAAGGCTTAAAACAGTAAAGCATGGTAAGAACACATAAAATAAGCTAAGACATGACATAAAACCAGCTATGTATTTAGTAGTAGATACTTATTCATGTACGTATTTATGTAGCACTAGTGATTCGGAAGTAGGATTTCTCGGAGTTCGTCTTTCTCGTTCAATGGACATAAGGTACGGATTCCCGTCCTTTCAGTATGGACATTCTTTCCTTATTAGGATTCCCCGTATGCAGCCAACTATTTTCCCGTAATATAAGTTATGTGATTGATTGCTTATGTTTAATTAAGATTGCCTATAGCCATATACATGCATGACCAGTTTCACCTAGTTATGGAGGTACCATAACCATAACATTAGAGGCACTGATGTTATGACTTCACCACGGCGGAGTTATTGCTCGTGGCGTCCCTTCAGCTTTTGGCCATTTATTTATTTATCATGTGGGGCGTATGGGTGCATCCTAGTTACATGTTTTATTCAGGATTACATGGTAAATGTGGTGTGTGCCTTGCATCCTTCACAAGGAGCTGATCCCTCCTACCCAAAAACCAGTATATTAAATTAGAGGCAGCCCCTCTAATTTGCATGATGAGGTCACCCCTCCAAGTATTCATGCACGGTGGATTTTCATGACCTATATTGGCTAATGGTAAAATATGTTAAACAGTTTTCATAAGATAAACATAAGGCTTTTCAAACTATAAAACCAGTTTTATGAACATGTTCCAGGTTTTCCAAGACTTATACATTTACGCTGCTATTAAGTCTCTATTATGTTTTAGTCACTTATACTATGTCTTTATCCGTGCACTGAGCGTTTTGCTCAACTGTTACTTTCCTTTCCATGTCCCAAAACGGCAGGTACCCTACGAAAGACTCGAGCATTTGGAGGACGTGCATAGGATGGAAGCTGCTAGAGACTTCTTTTCCTTTTTCCTTCATATATTTATGCTTGTGTAGTCTTTCATTCATTTCTTTTGCTTTATTATGTTTTGGGCTTATGTTTGGGAACCGATGTTTGATTCCGGTTATCCCTATGGTCATGTAATGTTTTATACATTTATCCTTGTATGCTTTGATGACACGCCATAATTACGCGTGACATTTCCATTATCAAAATGGGGTGTTACATCCAATGCCGCTTGGGATATCATTGAAAATAAGTCTCGTGTGCAAACCAAGAGTGTGCGGACCAATGCCGCTAGTGCTAGTACTAGTGACAACGACAAGCGACTTGACAAAATCACTGCGCTTCTTGAATCGCTTGCTACCTAAACCGCTAGCAACACCAACAACATCAATGCTAAAAACGCTCAAGTCAATGCTGTAAGCCAACCATGTGAAATATGCGGGGTCCTCACTCTTACACCACTTGTACCACCACCCAAGACTACCCTTCTGAGAATGTGAATGCAGCATACGGTACCTATCCTCCGGCTGCTTATCAAGCTCATCCTCAAGGAGACCGCAATTTGCTTAGCTACCGTTCAAACAACTTTCTTTTCCCACCCGGTTTTCCTCCTAACAACCAAAACCAACAGCAGAACCTCAATCGCCCTCCTCAACAACAACAACAACCTCGTGCACCATACATACCACCTCACAAACAACCATATCCACTTCAAAGAAACAACCAAGCTTACCAACAACCTGCTTATCAACCACCCGCATACCATGCTCCTCCTCCCAACCAACCCATCGCATTACACCAAGATGTTGAAACCTACATGAGGACCAATGATGTGATCGTGGAAAATCTTCAGCGAGAAGTGCTCAACTTGAAAGCAGACATGGTGAAACAAGGAAACGATCTGAGAGCTGATATGAGAAACACTTTGGCAAGTCAAACGAATGACTTAAGAAACATGATGGCTGGATTCTTCCAAGGTAATCAATCCTCTTCTTCGGGTACTCTCCCGAGTAACACCGTTGCGAATCCAAGAGGGGAAATGAAAGAAATCACCACTCGCAGTGGCAAAGGTACCAAGGAACCCAAGCTTCCTATACCTCCACCGGTGATTGTGACTAAGGAGAACGAGTCACCTGCTCCTATTTCTCATCCTTCTACTTCCCCAATTTCTCCGCCTCTTACTTCTACCCCTCCTCCACCTAAGGATGTGAGTGATCCTATTCTCCCAAAGCCTTCCTCTTCTTCCGATATACCTTATCCATCTAGGT
The DNA here is from genome assembly GCA_025667525.1 of Glebionis coronaria. Classification (NCBI taxonomy): domain Eukaryota; kingdom Viridiplantae; phylum Streptophyta; class Magnoliopsida; order Asterales; family Asteraceae; genus Glebionis; species Glebionis coronaria. Next base: position 419,197,253 of record CM046879.1, on the reverse strand, counting down.
TGAGGAAAGAGAAGCTCAAAAGCAAGGATGATATTCAAGTTTCGAACTTTCTTAAAATGTTTAAACAATTGAATTTTAACATCTCCTTCGTTGAGGCTCTCGCTCACATGCCTAAATACGCGAAGATGTTCAAAGATCTTCTTAGCGACAAGGAGAAGCTTCTTGATATCGCTAACACCCAACTTAATGAGAATTGATCTGTAGTGCTCTTAAGGAAATTGCCATCCAAACTTGGTGATCCGGGTCGTTTCTTAATCCCTTGCAACTTCCCGGGAGTAGAGAATTGCATGGCCCTAGCCTATCTAGGTGCCAGTATTAAATTAATGCCTATAAGTGTGTGGAAGCAATTATCTCTCCCTGAGCTAGTCCCCACCAAAATGACTTTGGAATTAGCTAACCGTATGGTTGCTTATCCAGTGGGGATAGCCGAAGACGTCTTTGTAGGAGTCAACAAATTCACTTTTCCTGCCGATTTCGTTGTCGTTGACTACGACAAGGACCCTCGTGTGCCATTGATCGTTGGTCGTCCATTCTTGAGGACCGGTCGCACTCTCAACGATGTTGAAGCCGGTGAGCTTATCATGAGAGTGGGTGACGACAAAATCGTCTTCATCATGGGAAAGCTTTCTAAACAACCTTATTCATATGAGAGTGTTAATTGTATTGAAGTTCTTGATGAGGCTTGTGAAGAACACTTTATTGATGCTTGTAAAAGTATTCCTACCTCTCTTCCTAATGTTGAGACCGTTTCCTCTATTGATTCATCACTATCTCTATTTGGAGAAAGTGATTTCCTTTGGAAAGATTTGGAAGCCACCATGGGAGATGTAAACTTAGCTAATGACGATTCTACCACCGATTGGGATGAAGATCTTCACCTCATTGAAAACCTTCTCAAAGAAGACAATATTTCTCCACCATCTCCCAAGGCTATTGCTATCGATGCACCGACTTTGAATACGCCTCCCATCGAAAATCCTCCGGATTTAGAACTTAAGGAGTTGCCGCCCCATCTTGAGTATGTGTTCCTTGAAGAAGAGAAGAAGTCGTCCGTCATCATCGCGAAGGACTTGAACGAAGAAGAGAAATCTCGCCTCATCGCCGTGCTTAAAAATCATAAGAAGACAATTGCTTGGAAAATTTCCGATATCCGAGGTATTGATCCGAACTTTTGTACTCACAAGATTCTCATGGAAGATGACTTTAAACCCGCGATCCAGAGCCAAAGAAGGGTTAATCCTCGCATTCATGACGTCATCAAACAAGAGGTTATCAAACTTCTAGATGCCGGCTTGATTTACCCTATTTCGGATTCGCCTTGGGTAAGTCCCGTCCATTGTGTGCCCAAGAAGGTGGAATAACCGTTGTTCCCAATGAACACAACGAGTTGATTCCCACTCGTCTCGTTACTGGGTGGAGAGTTTGTATTGACTATCGCAAGCTCAATGATGCCACGAGAAAAGATCATTTTCCTCTTCCCTTCATGGATCAAATGCTCGAGCGTCTTGCGGGTAATGACTATTACTGCTTCTTAGACGGTTTCTCCGGGTATTTTAAAATTCCCATCGATCCCAAGGACCAAGAAAAGACCACATTCACTAGTCCCTACGGAACATTTGCTTACAAATGCATGCCTTTTGGTTTATGCAATGCTCCTGGGACGTTCCAAAGGTGTATGATGGCTATCTTCCGTGACATGGTGGAAGACACTATGGAAGTATTCATGGATGATTTCTCGGTTTATGGCGATTCTTTCTCTGCTTGCCTTGCCAATTTAGAACGTATGCTTAAGCGGTGTGAAGACACTCGCCTTGTTCTTAATTGGGAAAAATTCCATTTCATGGTAAAAGAGGGCATCGTGCTAGGACACAAGATCTCCAAAGCCGGTCTTGAAGTGGACCGTGCTAAATTCGATGTTATCGCTAAGTTGCCTCAACCTTCAACTGTGAAGGGTTTAAGAAGTTTCCTTGGTCATGCGGGCTTTAACCGACGTTTCATCAAAGATTTTTCTAAAATCGCTCGCCTGATGACCCACCTATTGGAAAAAGATACTCCTTTTATCTTTTCCAAAGAGTGTATTGAAGCCTTCAACCTTCTTAAGGATAAGCTAACTAAGGCACCCGTCTTGGTTACCCCTAATTGGGAGCTTCCCTTTGAGTTGATGTGCGATGCTAGCGACTATGCTATTGGAGAGGTTTTGGGCCAAAGAGTGAACAAACACTTCCAACCAATCCATTACGCTAGCAAGACAATGACAGGGGCTCAATTGCATTACACGAAAACCGAAAAAGAGCTTTTACCTGTTGTCTATGCCTTTGAAAAGTTTCGCCCCTATCTTGTCCTTTCTACCACAATCGTTTACACCGATCATTCCGCGTTGAAGTACTTGTTAACTAAACAAGATTACAAACCAAGACTTCTTCGTTGGGTTTTGCTACTCCAAGAATTTAAAATCGAAATTCGCGATAAAAAAGGAGCTAAAAACCTAGCCGTGGATCATCTCAGTAGAATTGAGGATCCTTACCAAGGGGATCATCCGAACAAAGAGATCAATGACTCTTTTCCCCTGGAGACCTTAATGTCTATCAACTCGACTTCTGATGAAACCCCGTGGTTTGCGGACATTGCAAACTACTTGGCGGGTGGACTTCTCGTTGACGGGTTAACATCCCAACAAAAGAAGAAGTTCTTCAAAGACATTAAGACTTACTTTTGGGATGACCTGTATCTATTCAAACAATGTGCTGATTTGATTATTCGCCGATGTGTTGATGGACCGGCAACTTTTGAAATCCTTGACGCTTGCCACAAAGGACCCACCGGTGGTCACTTTGTCCAAACTACACCGCAAAAAAAGTGTTTGACTCGGGATTTTATTGGCCTACCATTTACCGTGATGCTCACGAGATGGTTAAACGTTGTGATGCTTTCCAAAAACAAGGCAAGATCACACATAAAAACGAGATGCCTCAGAAATTCATTCAAGAATGTGAAATCTTTGACGTTTGGGGTATCGACTTTATGGGGCCATTCCCTTCATCTAAAGGAAACAAATACATCCTTGTAGCCGTTGACTACGTATCCAAATGGGTTGAAGCCAAAGCTTTACCCACTAATGACGCAAGGGTGGTTTGTAACTTTTTGAAATCGCTATTCGCTAGATTCGGTGTGCCTCGTGCCATTATTAGTGATCGCGGGACTCATTTTTGCAATGACCAATTTGCAAGAGTCATGGCTAAGTATGGTGTAAATCATCGTCTTTCCACCGCCTGCCACCCACAAACTAATGGCCAGGCTGAAATCTCTAACCGAGGATTAAAGCGAATTCTTGAAAGAACCGTGGGAGAGCATCGTGCCTCATGGGCTGATAAACTTGATGATGCTTTGTGGGCTTTTCGTACCGCATACAAGACTCCGATTGGTTGTACACCATATCGTCTCGTGTACGGTAAAGCATGCCACCTCCCCATTGATTTAGAGCACAAGGCTTACTGGGCCTTGAAGTGGGCTAATTTTGATATCAACAAAGTCAGTGACCTACGCAAGATCCAACTCAATGAGCTCAATGAACTCCGTAATGAGGCTTATGAAAATTCTTTGATCTATAAGGAAAAGACTAAGCTCATTCACGACTCTAAGATTAAGAACCGAGAGTTCCAAGTTGGAGACAAAGTTTTACTCTTTAACTCTCGGTTGAAAATCTTTTCGGGCAAGCTGAAATCTCGTTGGTCCGGCCCATTCACCATTGCCCAAATTTTTCCATATGGTACTCTCGAGCTCGCTCAACCTAATGGACCTAATTTTAAGGTGAATGGCCAGCGAGTGAAGTTGTACTTTGGTGAGGACATCTCTCAAGAGATGATTCCATCCTTCACCATGTTCCCCATGAACTAATTTTGGGTCAAGTCAGGCTCGTGACTCGGTTATAAAAAACAAGCGCTCCTCGGGAGGCAGCCAGAGTATCTATCCTTTTCCGTTGTAACCTCCTAAGTGTAGGGGGGCCTCTATAGGTTGCTTGTGTGTGTGTGGTGATGTTATTACAGGGATAAGTGCACTCGTGGAATCTTTGAAGAACCGTGCTCCCGTGTTATCCGAAATCCGGTTCTATCTCTCAACTATCGTGATTCAATTTTCTTCATACTCACATTTGAAATTGATCACTTTAGTCGTCTCTTCCTTAACTTGATTTAACCAACGTGCACAATGTCATAAGTGTAGGGGAGACTTTTCCCACATGCTTAGACATTAAGGACAATGTTTATATTAAGTGTAGGGGGACTTCTATTGAAGTTTTAAGTGGACTTTTCCATGAAAATGCCTTCATTTAACCGGAAAATCATCTTTTTCAGCATTTTTCAAATTTTTAATTAACTTTGGCCATATAGTCGTAATTTTTAAATTTTTATCGTTGCTTTCATATGTATATATCTCGCAATAAATTCAAAAATATTAATAAAGTGGTGTAGCTAGTTTTGAAGTCTTTGACATACTAGGCCCGTTGCGATTATTTTGACTCAACCCGAATAGACTTGTCCAAGTTTATTCTAGCTAGTATCCTTAACCATATAGAACTTAATTGGTTTATTAGGCTAATCATCCACGAGTCTTATTACTTGAGATTTTAAATTGTGGAGAACGAGAAATGATAGAGTCAATTATAAGTCGGTATTCTTGCGCAAGCTCACTTGGTGTAATTATTTGCCTATTCTTCCATCAATGGCTAATAATTTATCTGCAATAAGTAAGGTCGTACGATTTGAAAGGTTACTTAGCTTCTAGCCCAAGATCGTTTAAAAGTTGATCGATAATGATAAGAGTTCATAGCTAAGGCATAACTTATGAAGCGAGGCGCGAAGATTGGTGAGTCCGAAAAGGCCCTAACAAGGCATGAGGATTCAATCTTATTGCTAAATATCCAAGGTGATGTGAAAAGCATTATTCCCAAAATCAATATGAAGGATCAAGACTCACGAAGAAAAGCAATCAACTCCCATAAAGATCATGGAGAAGTCTATCCGAAAAGACCCTAACAAGGTATGAGGATAAATAGATCAAAGTCCGAAAAGGAGGCGGATCGTTGTATCTCAAAATCCCAATTAGAGATTGAAGAAATAATCATGAAGTCGTGGTCAACAAAGTTGGAGTACCCCTCAAAAGTCTCCAAGTGAAGAAACTCTATTAACGAAGAGAAGACCATTATCTCAAGAACGTCTCTCGAAGATATGAAGTATGAAGTACATGCCAAATATCGGCCCGAGAAAGGTCTCAAATTGTGAACCGAGTTATGCCAAGATATGAACTTTTTGATATCCCGAGAAGCAGTTTTAAGAGATTTTGTCCTTTAGCTAACTATTGATCAAATCGTCCTACTTTGCTTTCAGCCTAAATAAACTATCGAAATAAGTCCAAAAATGCATCTTCATGATCATTCTAAGACAAAAATAAAATATAAGAGATACCTCTAGGAATAAGGGAGTTTAGGCATTTAATTAAGCCATGTGTGTAAGTGTTTGATTTGCTAACTTATAACAACAATGATCTCGTTTTAAGCTTAGTTTGGGGAACGTGAAACTTGGGGGTGATAAATCTTCGCAGCACCAAATCCCTAATGTATGTCCTTGATCTCTTTGCAAGTTATTTCCATATAGCTATTTTTAAGTGAAAATAGTTTTCTATCCTTTTGTTTACTTTAAAGTTTTAATTTCTCTTAGTACTTTAATTTTTGTTTAGTAGTAGGTTAATAAGGCCAAGGTTGATTGATTATGAGAAAAATGTAAATTTGCTTTATCACTAAGCATTGCATGAGGGCATGGCAATGGTTAAGTGTAGGGGATTTGATAGGTGTGAAAACACCCATCCTTTTACCACTTATTTCTTACTAAAACAAGACCAAAACGCGTGTTAAATATCATTTGTTTGGAATTATGCGTGGTTTTTGTGTTTATTGTGTTTTCAGAGTCAACCGGATGAATATTGAAGAAAACATGGGATTGCACGGGTTTTATTGAGGAAAAAGACTCAAGACGAAGTCTATTGTCCAAGAGATGCAAAAGATTTGAAGTCAATGGGCCTATTTGAAGATTTATCGAAGAAAAGGACCAAAGATGGAAGATTCACATATGTCGAAGGAACTCAAGTCTATTAAACGAAGAAATTAAAAGACGAGTTGAATTTAATCGTCGACAAATCCCGAATCAGAATCGAAAACGTCAACTTTTCTGAATAGACGAGAAGACAAGAAGAGAGGAAGAAAGCCCAAATCACGAACCAACCACTAGCCTATATAAGGAAAACCCCTCACACATTTGGCACTAGTTTTTTTTAGTTTTATTCAGTTACATTTTCTCCTAGTTCGTAGGAAGAACCATCTCCCTTAAGGAGTGGTTTTCATTTTCTTTGATTTCTTCTTGAATCTTGTAAGTTTAATCCTTCCATTTTGTTTGTTGAATCTTAATCATCAATACAAGTTTACATTTAATCTTTCTATCATCTTGTTCATCCTCTCTTTTTATTCAAAGTTTTAAAGTTCTTACTTAGTTGATTTTGATCTTCAAAAGTTAGTGGGTTTTGTGTTTTTATGATTGGGATTTGATGTTTATGGTTAGTAGATGATTTGTTATTAGTTTTGGTTAAGATTTGGTTAAAACCTTGGTTGATTTTTGACAAATTCGTGTTCCCCTGTTTCTTGCTGTTTTCTGTTCTTCGTACCCAGTTATTCCGGATAAGTCTGTTTACTTTTTTCTTCTATTCGGAATATTTGTGTATTCCGGATAGTCTGTTTCCCTTGACTCTATTCGGAATATACAAATATTCCGAATAAGGGACAAGGGTTTGTATATTCCAAATAGAGTCCAGTATTCCGAACAGCACTGATCAATTTCCTTTATTCGGAATATTCTATATATTCCGCATAGCCCCAGTTATTCCGCATAGCATTTGTATTCCGAATAGTATTAATATTCCGGATGGCGTATATTCCGAGTAGCCAACATTCCGGATAGAACCCATTATTCCGAGTAGCCAACATTCCGAATAGCAGCTTTTATTCCGAATGGTCCATTATTCCATGTAGCATTTATTCCGGGTAGGGCAATATTCCGGATAGTCTATTTATTCCGAATAGGGCAAGTTTTCAGTAAGGGTTTTCTACAGCTTTATCGTTTAATTATTTAATTTTAATTCAAGTTTTACTTCATTAACTGTTTTTGGTTTAAATCTTTATTTACTTCATTTACCTTTTTAGTAGAATATAAAACTAAACCCACTATTTGTCACCAAGAACAAATCATTCCACTTTTAGCTGTGATCAATTCGAGAAGACTGAGAGATTAATCCTGAACCCCATACAAAACGTTAGTATCAAGTATTTACCTTTGTTATAGTTATTTTCTTTCTTTGCTAGAATAAATTTTAATAAAGTGGTTTTAATTTTTAAACGTTGTGAATCTTTTGACTCAACCCGAGTTTACTTATCCAAGTTTACTCTAGCTAGTATCCTTAACGTGTTTAAGTCAAGTTTTGCTAGGCTTTTATATAGGGAACTTTAAAACGCGAAAGTCTTAATTCTTACGGGTTAAGAACAAGAACTTTTCGCAAGTTCCTATAATTGTTCCTAGAAAGTCGTTTATCAAGTGAACTTTAAAATGCGAATTCTAAACTTGAAAGAGTCTAAGAAATTGCAAGATCCTATAGATGACTTGAAAACCCAAAACTTTGATTTAATAGGCTAAGCATCCACGAGTCTCATTCCTTGAGATTTTAAATTATGGAGAACGAGAGATGATAGAATCATTTATAAGTTTGGTATTCTTTAATGAATTTATGTGAGTTGATTATAAGCTTTTTCTCCCATCGCTTGTTAATAAATTTAAGTGCAATAAATTGTTGATCCCAAACTTAGATCGATTAAGTTTTGTGTATACGAGATTAGATCAAGTAATACACGTAGAGAAACCTTTGCTTATGAATAAAGTAACTAAGTGTTATGCGGAATTAACACTTAATCTAAAACACAAAGATGTTAAACAAACTTTCACTTGTATTAGAATGATCGTACTTGATTACAATGAAAGAGGTTTAACTTGCGAATACTTATGAAAACTGATTATATACTTTAACCTAAAAGATCTTCTTTTATAGAACAAGAAGTCTTGTACAATAAGCTACGAATCAACTATTCTAGGTAAAGATAAACATAGAAAATACATTGTCGTCTCTATCCTTACTAGAAGTATTCTAGAATATAATAAACGTGTAGCTCACATCTTCCATCAGTGCTTGTCTTCAATGTGTCAACGCTTGACTTTAACTTGTCAACGCTTATGCTATCAGCGCTCACTTTGCTCTTGTTAACGCTTGAGTTGTTCTTGTCAGCGTTCAAGTGATCTGGCCTTAATTTATTCCCAACAATCCTCCCCTAAACTTGATATCCACTCTTATGATCAAGTTTCTGAATAAACATTAAGAACTTGGAGGAGTCTGACAAACCTTATCATATTGGTAATAAATAAATCTGATCAAATTCTTTGCCACGTCACTTGTATAGTCTATCTCCAACTGGGTGTCCTTCATCTTTTCCAAAACAGCCTTGGATATGAAATACTGAGCATCTACAAGTAAATACTCAGCAAACTTTGTAGAACTCAAATGGTATACACCAGCAGCTGAATATAACCTCCATTGAAGACCACTGAGGTCATCTTCAAGATCCTTCCATATTTCAGGATCTTCTTCTTTTGTCCCACACATTCTTTTGAATGTGGTCCAAAGTTTTATTCCATTGGCTGAAGTTGGTGCTTCAGCCTCATACTTGGTCTCTAGCAACCTCTAAAGGTCCACCAAGTCTTCTCTATCACAACTTGCAAATAAAGATATGAGAGTGGTAAAAGTGTGTACCTCCTTGCCAAATCTTCCAATTTTCCAGAATCCACATTCATCTTCATCATAACTCACAATTGGATTCCTGGAATCTAGTGGTAACACATGCACCATATCTGAAGCTTCTAATGGGGAGAGCTTGAGGCTCTTTCTAATAACTGCTTCACTTGGATATAGTTGATTCATATCTTTTGGAAACTCAAGTAAAAATCCCTTCTTTACTGGTCTGGGAACTATCATAGCTTTCTTGATTGCCATCTCTTCTGCAAGTTGCTCCTTTCTTTCATCTGAAAGAAGTCTGAAAGTGTTTTCTTCCTGCACTTTCACCCAAATAGGATAAGCCCTATGTTCCAACTCATCAAATGTCAAAGCCTTCAGCTTCTGATGTGTCCATCCAACTCCATGACATTTGAGCAACATAAAGTAGAGCTTCCTTCTATCCCTTTTCAACTCAGAGAGAATGTTGCTTGCCTTGTGCTTCAAAATCACCTTACAATCCTTCTGAACTCTAAGAAGAATTTCCAAACCCCATATCTGATCTGAAATGGTCAAGTCTGGATTATCCATACAGCTTTCTTCCCAAGAATTGTACATCTGAACCACCTCTGGCATATCAAAATCAATCTGCAACTTTAAATCTCTCAGCTTTTCCCTAGCAAGCTCATCACCATACTCAAGTCTTTCTGGTTCAACAATCATCACACTTGAATCTGAGCTAGCCCCGTCACTTTCTTCTTCAGAAGTCACAACAAATGGTGACTTTTCCTTTTCACCTTGTTCCATCATTTGCTCAGCCAATCTTCTATCAAACTTAACCTGAGCTGCATTCTTTGGAACAATTTCTTCTACCAACTTACCCTTACCCTTATCTGATGGTGCAATTGTTGGTAAGGTAGATGGTAATACCTGAGTAAAAACATCCTTGATGATAGATGATGACTGGAATACATCACCTCCATATGCAAATCTGTCAACGCCCAAATTTCCTCTATCAGCGCCCAAAATACTTCTCTCAGCGTCCAAACTTGTCTTGTCAACGCTCAAATATTTTCCCTCAGCGCCTTGTATAACCTCTCTCAACATATCTGTAAAGGATAAATTTAAATTGGTTGGAGAGATCAAGGACGTATCAAAACCCATCAACTCATATAATTTTAGACCCAACAATCTTCCCCTAGTTGATGTCGGCAAAACTCTTTGTATATCTCTTGTAAGTTGTACATGATCTTCAAATTGCTTCCCCTCAAGTGTAGCACGTATTTTCTTCCCCTTTTTGTCACATCAACAAGGAAGTAAACAATGTATGCAATCTTTGAAAATTCTCCAAATGTAGGCTCTGTGTAATGATCTTGAAGAAAAATAAGTACAATAATTTTGATGTAGAAGTAGAATAACCCAAACTTTGTATTTCTTTCACCCAATTGCTCACTAGTTGATAAGCTCTTCCCCTAGTTGTCGAAACGACTAGAGAAAAATGCAACTCTTTCACTGCAAAAGGGGGCTCAGTTTATTGGTAAGAACGGGAACTGAAACCAACAAAAACCGCACAACTATAAGCCAGTTGTTAACTATAACAATATATTTAGATCCAATGATAAAGGTGTATTGCTCACCCATCAGTTTTTGTTACATACGGTACTGGTAACCTCCACAACTATGAGCCAGCTGTTAGCTATAACAATATATTTAGTCAAAATGACAAGGTGTATTGCTCACCGACAGTTTTTGGTACATGGGAACTGGTAACCTTCACGACTATGAGCCAGTCGTACGCTGTAACAATATATTTAGTACAGAGACAAGGTGTATTGCTCACCTATATAAGAAAAACAAATTTGTGAAAACTAACTTCAACATCAAACTTACCATAAGAATTCTTCCCCTTAAGCTAACACCTCTTCATGAAGACCATCATTACCTCACGAATTGTTGCTAACTCACTTTAAGAATTAATTCCTTTCAAAAATATCCGAGCCATAAATATCATCATGATATTCTAAATTAAAACGGAGATTCCATGTACCTTCGTGTGTAAAAACCACCTTTTTGTGTGCTCAAAACGTACCAATTTTCTCAAACAGCAGCAAACATTGTGTTATCCAATATCCTTCTGTGTCCAATATCTTTACCAAATGTATTGTCCGATATCGGACAATACCTATCAGTGCTTGGAATAGCATATATCGGACAACACTGTCAACTGTCAGCGTTGACTTATTCCTTTGTCAGCGTCAAACGTACACTCATCAGCGTCTACGCTTAAACTTGTCAGCGTCTAATCTCTTAGAGCAATAAACCACATCCAAATTTAAACCGATTTAAATCGTGAATGGATTTTATCATGTGCTTGCAAGTCTACCGTATCTAATCTTGTATCATGTGAACACCAATTTAAATAGCCAATCAGAAATCTCTCATCGTGTGAACACAAAGCGGTTATAACTTGGATCCTGTGAATCGCATGTCTATATTAATCATGTGAACTCACACTAATCTCTACCAATGAAATCTCTTCAACCGTGTGAACACTCCTCATTCCACCAATAAGAATCGAATAAATGACCTTCCTTTTAAACATCTTCACGTCATGGATGGGCTTTGATCATGTAATCGCAAGTCCACCATAACCATGTGTATATCGAAACCAATCAGCGAGAATGACAATAACCAACCAATGAGAAATCTGTATTCGTGTGAACACTTTGATCGTGTGAACACATGGATTTAGATCAATCAACACTTCTTCATCGTGTGAACACAAACTGAAGCTACGTCACAATGAGAAGTCTTTTTGCTGCTACTATCATGCGACCAGTATCTAGGGTTTTTACTTCAGAAAGTAAATATTGAAACCCTAGAACGAAATTTGTTTAATTCGAAACCCTAATTAGGGTTTTAAGCCTAACCAGATTCGAATTTAAACACCATAATGCATTTATAACAGCCTCTATCAGCGTTGAACCTAGGGTTTGCTACAGGAACCCATTGCCTATTGGACCAAGTGTTTGACTTTTGAAAAGGTCTTAGGCCTTGTGTGTTAGACCCTCTAGAAAAGAATGGGGCTGGTCTAACAACATGTGAACTCTTGTTCACAAAGGTATTGGGTCTGACAGTGTTTGACCTATGTTGACTTTTGTCAGCGCTGAAATGGTTCCTATCAGCGTTGACATTGGAAGCGTTGACACATTCGTATGCCAAATGTGAGAAGCTACCACATGAGTAACAAGCTTTTCTAGACATAGTCTTAGGTCTAGAAGCAAAGAAGCCTGTTCCATGGTTACTAACTTGGCTTTTTGGTGACATAGTATTCCTATACATCTCTGCATACTTAACACTAGGTTTTCTAACAGTTTGTGGGCCAAGGTTAACAACTTTGCCAGTGGTTGGGTGTGTGATTTTGATAGGTGTAGGATCATTGGACTCCACAATATTATGACTCAGAATTGGTGTGGGCTCATTTGGACTTTCACACAACAACCCTCCCTTAACAAACAAAGTGTGGTTAGCTTTCTTCCACTCATCTAGGTCAGTCAGTTTTTGCTTGTATTCTTCAACTGGGGAAGTCACTCTAGGTGGAGGAATAAATTCCTTCTCTTGGAGTTCTGGCAAGCCAGTACAAGATAAGTCCTTTGATTGGACACCATAGAAATCCCCAGCTGGTGGTGGAACACCAGTGTAATCTTTCATCCCAATTCCACTCATGTCCTTAGAGTCTCTTTGTTTACTAACACACTCTCCTAGGGATTGTGTGGCCTTATCAAATCTCTGAATTTTAAGACTCACATTATCTTTATTTTTGTTAGCCTCCTCTAACTGAGCTATCAAATCAAGATTAACCCTGTTTACTATATCTTGAATATCTTTACTTTGATGTAACTCATGTTTTAAGATATTTATTTGATCCTTTAAATAAAACTCCATTTTCTTATACTCAGCTACTGTCTTTTCTGTTTGGGTAAGAGCAATTTGATAATTAGATACTTTGCATCTTTCAGTACTTGCCTCATCTAATAATTTTACTATCTCTTGATTTAGTTTTTCAGTATTTAGACGACAACCCTTATAACAGAAAGCATCATCATATACCTCATTATCTGATGAAGAGGAGGAGTGTGCCATGAGAGCATATTCAACATGCTCTTCTTTAACTTCAGCAACCAAAGCTCTGTCCTCTTCCTCATCCTTAGCCATAAAGTTCCAGCTCCAGTCCCATCCTCCAACACCATCAATTTGTTGAACAGCAACCATGGCCTTGGGATCTTGGCTCTTAACCATTTGGCTTGAAGGCTTACCAGCATCAGATCTTCTTGGAGATCTACATTCCCTCATAAAGTGCCCCATCCGATGACAATTGTAGCACTCAACCTTTGATTTGTCAAAACCAGCAACATCCTTAGCATTAAAGGTCATCTTCTTCTTGAACCTTTTATTAAACCTGTTTTCTCTTAAACTTACAAGAGCCATAGTCCACTTGATGTCCATCTCTTCCAATTGTTCATCACTTATCTGCTCAAGATCTTCATATGTAATCCTTGAATCACTAGGCAAAGAAGCAATGAATGCACACACAGTATCTAGATCTAAACAAGCAGGTTTAATTCTATCAGCGCCAAAGTTGTGAGTGTCAGCGCTTGAGTATAAAGCGTTGACAGGATATGATCCAGCGCTGACAGACTGAGATCCAGAGTTGACACATTGAGATCCAGTGGCTGGATGTCCATAGAAGTTCATGGAATCAAATTGGCCTTCACTTTGTGAGAATAAGGCCATGTTACTACTGGAAGATTTATTATCACTATCCAAAAGCCATTCATTCTCCAACAGTCTTAGTTTGTTGAAGATGTCATCAAACCTGGAGGTCTTGTGGGTGTTATTGACAAGAATGGATCTTGTCTCAATCTTCCATACATCACCAAGGCTTTTGAGAAAAGTAGCATTCAAGTCAGGGTCATCAATCTGTGTTCCCATGAAGGAAAGTTGACTTGTGATGTCAAGCAATCTACTTCTCACACTGCTGAGATTCTCATTTGGTTGAGCCTTAAAGACAGCATACTCATGCATGAGTTGCTTCTTCTTTTCATCTTTTGTGTCAGCATTGCCACCATGTGCTACTTCAAGAGCTTCCCAAAGCTCTTTTGCAGACTCAAAGCGTTTGTACTTGTGCTGATTCTCATGACCTAGGGCGTGTTTCATGATGTTCAAGATTTTCATGTCCACCCTTTTCTTGGCTATATCTTCAACAGATACAGCTCTTCCAGCTCCAGGCTTTTCCTTCTTATCAGCTTCAGGACAATTTGAAACAGCTGTCCTTGTGGCAATAGCAGCAGCAATCTTTTGTGCTTTGTCGAATGTGTTCCCATATTCAACAATCTCCCAAAGAGTGTAGTCATGAATAGCTATATACTGCTCAAAATTGGACTTCCAAAGCTCAAAGTTCCTGGCATCAAACATGGGAATTTTGATACTAGGGTTTGTGGAGTTGTTTTGTAGCAAAGCAGAAGGCTGATTTGTGCCAGACATGATGTTTTTAGGGTTTTGAGAGATTTAGGGTTTTTAGGGTTTGGTGTTTTAGGGTTCTTGCGTTACTTAAAGATCAAAAGTTTTTCAACAAGCTCTGATACCACTTGTTGATCCCAAACTTAGATCGATTAAGCTTTGTGTATACGAGATTAGATCAAGTAATACACGTAGAGAAACCTTTGCTTATGAATAAAGTAACTAAGTGTTATGCGGAATTAACACTTAATCTAAAACACAAAGATGTTAAACAAACTTTCACTTGTATTAGAATGATCGTACTTGATTACAATGAAAGAGGTTTAACTTGCGAATACTTATGAAAACTGATTATATACTTTAACCTAAAAGATCTTCTTTTATAGAACAAGAAGTCTTGTACAATAAGCTACGAATCAACTATTCTAGGTAAAGATAAACATAGAAAATACATTGTCGTCTCTATCCTTACTAGAAGTATTCTAGAATATAATAAACGTGTAGCTCACATCTTCCATCAGTGCTTGTCTTCAATCTGTCACGCTTGACTTTAACTTGTCAACGCTTATGCTATCAGCGCTCACTTTGCTCTTGTTAACGCTTGAGTTGTTCTTGTCAGCGTTCAAGTGATCTGGCCTTAATTTATTCCCAACATAAATAAGGTCGTACGATTTGAAAAGTTACTTAGCTTCTAGCACAAGATCGTTTAAAAGTTGCTCGGTATTAATTAGAGTTCATAGCCAAGGCATAACTTATTGAAGCGGGATGCGAAGACTGGCGAGTCCGAAAAGGCCCTAACAAGGCATGAGGGCTACATTTTGTTGCTAAAGATCCCAAGTGATGTGAAGAATCATTTATCAAAAATCAATATGAAGGATCGAGACACACGACGAATAGCAAATACTTCCATAAAGATCATGGAGAAGTCTATCCAAAAAGGCCCTAACAAGGTATGAGGATAAATAGATCCAAGTCCTAAAAGGAGGCGGATCGTTTTATATCAAAATCCCAAATAAAGATTGGAGAAAAATGAAGAAGTCGTGGTCCAAATACGAAGAATCTCTCCAAAAGTTCAAGTGAAGAAATTCCTATTATGAAGAGAAGACCATTATTTCATGAACATGTCTTAAGATTTAAAGTATGAAGTCAATGCCAAATATCGATCCGAGAAAGGTCTCAAATCGTGAAGCGAGTTATGCCAAGATATGAACTTTATGAGGTCCCGAGAAGTAGTTTTAAAAGATTTTGTCCTTTAGCTAACTATTGATTAAATCGTCCTACTTTATTTTCAACCTAAATAACTATCGAAATAAGTCAACAATGCATCCTCGTGATCATTCAAGACAAAAATAAAATAAAAGAGATTACACCTAGGAATATGGGAGTCTAAGTGAATAAGTGGGCCACATGAGTTTGTGTTAGTTTGCTAACTTATAATAACAATGACCTTGTTTTTAAGCTTAGTATGGGGAACGTGAAACTTGAGGGTGATAAACATTCATGACATTCCAAAACCCTAAGGTAAGTCTTTGTTTTTTTTACTTGTCTTATGTTTAATAAAGGCCAAGGTGGATTGATTATGATGGAAAATGTAAAACTTGCTTTGTAATTAATGCATTGCATGAGGACATTGCAATGGTCAAGTGTAGGGGATTTAATAAGTATGAAAACACTTATCCTTTTACCACTTATTTCCAATAATAACAAGACCAAAACGTGTATTTTATGTCGTAAAAGTCGGAATTATGCGTGGTTTGTGTTTTTATTATGTTTCAGGATAAAAATATGAAAAAAGGAAGAAAACATGGGCTATCACGGTCTTTTATCGAAGAAAACGAGAAAAGACGAAACCAAAAGATCAAGAGTGCAAAAAGAATAGAAGTCAAAGGCCTATTCTAAAGATTTATCGAAGAACAAGTCTAAAGACGGAAGTTCAATGAAGTCGAAGAACCAAGTCTAATTATAGAAGAAAATCATAAGACGAGTTCAATTTATATCGACAAATCCCAAGACGACGTCGAGAAAGACAAAGAAATTAAATTGAGTCGAGACGAGAAGAAAGAAAGAAGGAAGCACAAACACTTAGCCTCCCCACCTCCTATATATACCATCCTAATGTGTCATTAGGAAGGTGTTAGCTAGTTCATTTTTTCCTTTTTTGTAGTTTAATTTTTAGAGAGAGAAAGTGTTTAACTTTCTCTAACTAGGAAAACTTCATCTTTTATTTCTTTCTTGTTTGAATCAAATCTTTACTTTTTAAAAAGTTTAATCTTGTTTTGATCTTATTCTTCTTCTACCTTTCTTTATTTTGGATTTGTTTTTGATTCGTGATAATCTTTGATGTTGTTTCATCTTGATGTTTATGTGATTAAAAAGTTTATCTTTTTATTCATATCTAAGTTTTAATACGATTCGAGCTTTGAGCTTATCATGCTTATTGGCTTATTTTATATTTAGCTTATTTACTTTTAAGTTTTCTTAAAAGTTTCGTTCTTTTGAAGGTTTGTTTTAAAAAGGTTTGCTTATTTAGTGTCTTGAAAAGTTTCTTATTCGTGCTTATTTAACTCTTTCATTATTGATTTGGTAGGTGTTGGGTTGTGGTTATTAAAACGGTGCTTATTAACTTTGCTTATGACGGATTTCAAACTGTCGGAAAAGGGTTTACTCTTTCCGACCAGTATTCTGACGCTGCCATCGGATTAGGGTTTTATATTCCGACGCTTTATTCCGATCTGTGTATCGGAAAAGGGTTTGGGATTCCGATTGTTATTCCGATCGGGATTCCGATGGTTGTATTATTAGATATTCCGATAGAATTTGGTTTCCATTATTCCGATTGTTTTCTTTTTTATATACATTCCGATAGTAGTAATTCCGATACTGTGCATTATTCCGATACTTAATTAGATATTCCGACATAATTCACTTTGTTACATTCCGACGTGTTGATTCCGATACTATTCCGACGGTATTCCGATATTTGATATTCCGATGGATTGAGTTTTTCGTTTTACAAAGTTTTAAGTTCTAAATTCACTTTTAAGTTTTTAATCAATTATTTTTAACTCGTAATTTTTAGTTTAATTTTTAAAGCTTTCATTTTTACACAACGACATTTTCATATTTGCTTTTAGTTAAAATAGATAATCAAACCATTTTATTTTCCACCAAGAACGACTGAGTCGCACTTTCAACTGGTAATCAATTCGAAAAGACTGGAATAACGAATCTTTTTCATACGAGGTGAAAACCTTGTATCAGCCAGCATTGTTGGAAAATTTGCAAGAGCATTTAGTTTTCGCAAAACTTCATCTGATAAGTTCAGTTTTTGTTGTTCCAGCAGACCTGCCCTATCCTTGATCTTCGATATTGAATCACATAACTCATTAAGCTGATTTGGAGTCAGCTTGAATTCAACAGGGAGCTCAAAAGATGCAGTATTAATGGAGTCCATGAGTGAGGTGATTTCTTGCTTGCCAGAAGTGGTGGTGGCCACCTCCTTTGCTAATGGATTCAGAGCAGTGAGAATTGCATCCTTGATTTGCTCAGCAATGGGAGGAACTGGCCTTACTTTAAGAGTAACTAGTTCAGCATCAGCAATAGCCTTTTCCTCCTTGAGCTTGGTCACCTGTGTTTGTAGAACCAACACCTGATTTGTCAGTTCATTTACCTTAGTAGTTCTGGGGGATGAAGGCTTGGGAGTATGATCAGCAATGTCATCTTCAGGTTCACTATCATCCAGATTTATAGGAGATCTTTCACTCAGCCCCAACTCTTTCTCCAAGTCATCAGCAGACATGCTGAATACAAATGTAGGCAAGTGTCCCCCCTTGGCGCCAGTGAGGAGATACACTTCCTTGGTTGTCTGTTGATCGCCACCTTTAGTGTGATGGTCAGTTTCAAGTCCTTTACCACCAGGATTGGTTTTACCTGATGGATCCTGAGAAAGAGTCCCTGATGAGTTAAGATCAACGATAATGTTTTTGGTTCCTTCAGTAGGACCCTGTTATGAGGGAACTACATCAAGAGAAACAGAAGGGACAGGGTCAGCGTCAACTGTTGTATTTGCCGACGCCTCATGCCCTGATGCAGACTCAGAGTGACAAATGACAGAAATTTGTAATGAAATTTGAGATGTATTCAGATTGAAATTGATTACCAATGCTGACTCCACACTATTCAGTTGAGGGTGCGCTCTATCTTCACCCTTCTCTCCTAAAGAGGTTGAGAGAGGGGTTGCCTTCAGGGCCTATTGATACATTCCAACTTCAGCAGATACTGAAGGTGGCGGCTGGCTAGGGTTATGGTCCTTGGCCGAGGACTTTTGTTTCTTTGAAGCTTGGCCTTTGGGATCATCAGAACACTTCTTTGATGAAGATTATGTTGGGTGCCTCCTTTTCTTAGACTCACGTCTACACTTAATAGTATTTACAGATATGCTCTTTTGACGTGGTCCAGAAGAAGCTTGATACTAGCGTTTTTATTGGGGTTCTAGATTTAAGTTCTCGGTATCCTCTCGAATTGATCTTGGTTCTAAGTGGAATGATTTGTTCTTGGTTAATAAGAAGGTATTGGTTTGTTTATCTATTTTAAACTAATGACAAGAAATTAAGTGTCGAAGAGTAAAATTAAAACTTTAAATGATTAAAGTAAAAAGACGGGTTTAAAAATAAATGCTTGAAAACTTAAAGATTATATTAGAGAAATAAATGGACATTCAATAAAAACTAACACTTTGGAAAAATTTGTGAAAAATATGAACTTAATCGGAAAGTACTAAAAGAAAGTAAGAACGGAATATAGCAAAAAGTTCTAATCGGAATAAACAAACTAGGCCCAATCGGAATGTATTCCGATCTGATCGATCGGAATGTAAACAAGCTCACGGTCGGAATGTGGAAATGACCCCAATCGGAATACTGCGAATCAAGCCAATCGGAATAATGAAAAACAAACTAATCGGAATATGATGAAAAAGGGACAAATCGGAATGTTGAAAGACTTGCTACAATCGGAATACTTGGAACAATGCAACAATCAGAATCTACTAAACCCTTTTCCGATCGTACGATCGGAAAGAAGGGATGGTGCCTGGTCGGAATAATCCAATCGGAAAGGGGTTTTGCCCTTTCCGAAATCCCTTTGATCCGAAATTTAAGCAAAGTGAATAAGGTATGAATAAGCCAATCACCAAACTAGCTCGAATCCAATCATAAGCTGATCAAATAAGCACTAAAAACAACTTTTCTAACTTTTAATGGGCAAACTTATAAATCGAATCAATAAAAAGATGAACCTTTCATAAAAACTCTAAAAAGTAAATAAGCTAAATCAACAAATAAGCCAATAAGCACAAAGATCTTAAAGCTTATTCGTGTAGAAACTTAAGGAAGCATAAAAAGATTAACTTTCTAAGCACAAATCATTGATGAACAACACGGATCATACGAGATTTGTACCAAAATTAATCAAAATCAAAGAAAGGAAGGATGAGATTAAAGATTAAAAGCTAAAAACTTGAACTTGATTAATGAAAAGAACAATACAAAAGTTTGATCTTGAAATAGAAAAAGATGAAATCTAGTGAAGTTTGGAACTTTCTCTCTCTAAAACTAGAGAGAAAAATGAAAAACTACAAACTACCTAAAGGACTAAGTGTGAATTTTTGTGAAGTAAGGTCCTATTTATAGACAAGTCTTGTGGTGGTGGGCTTGTGATTGGGCTTTGGTTTGGGCTTCTTTTTCTTCTTTCTTCTTTAGTCTTCACGCTTCTTTTAAATAAACGTTTCCAACTTGGATTTGAGAAGTGTCGGTGAATAATTCCAACTCGTCTTATAATCTTTTGTTTAATAGACTCGAGTTCTTCGACATATATGAATCTTCCATCTTTGGCTCTATTCTTCGATAAATCTTCCAATAGGCACAATGACTTCAGATCTTTTGCATCTCTTGGACAATAGACTTCGTCTTGAGTCTTTTTCCTTGGTAAAACCCGTGCAATCCCATGTTTTCTTCAATATTCATCCGGTTAACTCTGAAAACACAATAAACACAAAAACCACGCATAATTCCAAACAAATGATATTAAATACGTGTTTTAGTCTCGTTTTAGCCAGAATTAAGTGGTAAAAGGATGGGTGTTTTCACACCTATCAAATCCCCTACACTTAACCATTGCCATGCCCTCATGCAATGCTTAGCGATAAACCAATTTTACACTTTTCTCATAATCAATCAACCTTGGCCTTATTAAAATACTACTAAACAAAAATCAAAGTACTAAGAGACATTAAAACTTTAATGTAAGCAAAAGGATAGAAAATAGCTACGTGGAAATAACTTGAAAAGAGATCGAGGACTTACATTAGGGCTTCGGTGTTGCGAAGATTTATCACCCTCAAGTTTCACGTTCCTAAACTAAGCTTAAAAACGAGATCATTGTTATTATAAGTTAGCAATTCAAACACTTACACACATGGCTTAATTAAATGCTTAAACTCCCTTATTCCTAGGTGTATCTCTTATATTTTATTTTTGTCTTAGAATGATCATGAAGATGCATTTTTGGACTTATTTCGATAGTTTATTTAGGCTGAAAGCAAAGTAGGACGATTTGATCAATAGTTAGCTAAAGGACAAAATCTCTTAAAACTGCTTCTCGGGATATCAAAAAGTTCATATCTTGGCATAACTTGGTTCACGATTTGAGACCTTTCCCGGGCCGATATTTGGCATGTACTTCATACTTCATATCTTCGAGAGACGTTCTTGAGATAATGGTCTTCTCATCGTAATAGAGTTTCTTCACTTGGAGACTTTTGAGGGGTACTCCAACTTTGTTGACCACGACTTCATGATTATTTCTTCAATCTCTAATTGGGATTTTGAGATACAACGATCCGCCTCATTTTCGGACTTGGATCTATTTATCCTCATACCTTGTTAGGGTCTTTTCGGATAGACTTCTCCATGATCTTTATGGGAGTTGATTGCTTTTGGTCGTGAGTCTTGATCCTTCATATTGATTTTGGGAATAATGCTTTTCACATCACTTTGGATCTTCAGCAATAAAATTGAATCCTCATGCCTTGTTAGGGCCTTTTCAGACTCGCCAATCTTTGCGCCCCGCTTCATAAGTTATGCCTTGGCTATGAACTCTTGTCATTACCGAGCAACTTTTAAACGATCTTGGGCTAGAATCTAAGCAACTTTTCAAATCGTACGACCTTACTTATTGTAGATAAATTATTAGCAAGTGATGGGAGAATAGGCAAATAATTACACCAAGTGAGCTTGTGCAAGAATACCGACTTATAATTGACTCTATCATCTCTCATTCTCCACAATTTAAAATCTCAAGTAATGAGACTCGTGGATGCTTAGCCTAATAAACCAATTAAGGTTTACATGGTTAAGGATACTAGCTAGAATAAAATTAGATAAGTTTATTCGGGTTGAGTCAAAATAATCGCAACGGGCCTAATATGTCAAAGACTTCTAAACTAGCTACACCACTTTTTAATACTTTTGACTTTATTGCGGGATATATACATAAGAAAGAAACGATAAAAATTTAAAAATTTAGACTATATGGCCAAAGTTAATAAAAAATTTGAAAAATGTTGAAAAATATGATTTTCCGGTTAAATGAAGGCATTTTCATGGAAAAGTCCACTTAAAACTTTGATAGAAGTCCCCCCTACACTTAAGATAAACATTGTCCTCAATGTTTAAGCATGTGGGAAAAGTCTCCCCTACACTTAGGACATTGTGCACGTTGGTTAAATCAAGCTAAGGAAGAGACGACTAAAGTGATCAATTTCAGATGTGAGTATTAAGAAAATTGAATCACGATAGTTGAGAGATAGAACCGGATTTCGGATAATACGGGAGCACGGTTCTTCAAATGTTCCAAGAGTGCATTCATCTCTGTAATCACATCACCACACAAAAACAAACACCTATACAGGTCCCCCTATACTTAGGAGGTAAAAACAGAAAATGATAGGTACTCGGGCTGCCTCCCGAGGAGCGCTTGTTTTTGATAACCGAGTCACGAGCCTGACTCGACCCAAAGTTAGTTCATGGGAAACGTGGTGAGGGATGGAATCATCTCCTGAGAGATGTCCTCACCAAAGTACAACTTCACTCGTTGGCCATTCACCTTAAAATTCGGTCCATTAGGTTGAGCGAGCTTGAGAGTACCATATGGAAAAATTTGGGCAATGGTGAATGGGCCGGACCAACGAGATTTCAGCTTGCCCGAAATGATTTTCAACCGAGAGTTAAAGAGTAAAACTTTGTCTCCAACTTGGAACTCTCGGTTCTTAATCTTAGAGTCGTGAATGAGCTTAGTCTTTTCCTTATAGATCAAAGAATTTTCATAAGCCTCACTCCGGAGTTCATTCAGCTCATTGAGTTGGATCTTGCGTAGGTCACCGGCTTTGTTGATATCAAAATTAGTCCACTTCAAGGCCCAGTAAGCCTTGTGCTCCAACTCAATGGGGAGGTGGCAAGCCTTTCCGTACACGAGACGATATGGTGTACAACCAATCGGAGTCTTGTATGCAGTACGAAAAGCCCACAAAGCATCATCAAGTTTATCAGCCCATGAGGCACGATGCTCTCCCACGGTCCTTTCAAGAATTCGCTTTAGTCCTTGGTTGGATATTTCAGCCTGGCCATTAGTTTGTGGGTGGTAGGCTGTGGAAAGACGATGATTTACACCATACTTAGCCATGACTCTTGCGAATTGGTCATTGCAAAAATGAGTCCCACGATCACTAATAATGGCACGAGGCACACCGAATCTAGCGAAAAGCGACTTCAAAAAGTTACAAACCACCCTTGCGTCATTAGTAGGTGAAGCTTTGGCTTCACCCCACTTTGAAACGTAGTCAACGGCTACAAGGATGTATTTGTTTCCTTTAGAGGAAGGGAATGGCCCCATAAAGTCGATACCCCAAACATCAAAGATTTCACATTCTTGTATGAAATTTTGAGGCATCTCATCTTTATGTGTGATCTTACCTTGTTTTTGGCAAGCATCACATCGTTTAACCATCTCGTGAGCATCACGATAAATGGTTGGCCAATAAAATCCCGAGTCAAACACTTTTTTGGCGGTGTAGTTGGGACCAAAGTGACCACCGGTGGGTCCTTTGCGGCAAGCATCAAGGATTTCCAAAGCTGCCGGTCCATCAACACATCGACGAATAATCAAATCAGCACATTGTTTGAATAGATACGGGTCATCCCAAAAGTAAGTCTTAATGTCTTTGAAGAACTTCTTCTTTTGCTGGGATGTTAACTCGTTAACGAGAATTCCACCCGCCAAGTAGTTTGTAATATCCGCAAACCACGGGGTTTCATCAGCAGTCGAGTTGATAAACATTAAGGTCTCCAAGGGAAAAGAATCATTGATTTCTTTTTTCGGATAATCCCCTTGGTAAGGATCCTCAAGGCTACTGAGATGATCCGCGGCTAGGTTTTCAGCTCCTTTTTTATCGCGAATTTGGATTTTAAATTCTTGGAGTAGCAAAACCCAGCGAAGAAGTCTTGGTTTGGAATCTTGCTTTGTTAAAAAGTACTTCAGCGCGGAATGATCGGTGTAAACGATTGTGGTAGAAAGGACAAGATAGGGGCGGAACTTTTCAAGCATAGACAACAGCTAAAAGCTCTTTTCGGTTGTCGTATAATGCAATTGAGCCCCAGTCATTGTCTTTCTAGAGTAATGGATCGGTTGGAAGTGTTTGTTCACTCTTTGCCCCAGAACCGCACCAATAGCAAAGTCACTAGCATCGCACATCAACTCGAAAGGCAGCTCCCAATTAGGGGTGACCAAGACGGGTGCATTAGTAAGCTTATCCTTAAGCAAGTTGAAGGCTTCAAGACACTCTTTGGAAAAGATAAAAGGAGTATCTTTTTCCAAGAGGTGGGTCATCGGGCGAGCGATTTGAGAAAAATCTTTGATGAATCGACGGTAGAAGCCAGCATGACCCATAAAACTTCTCACACCCTTCACGGTTAAAGGTGGAGGCAACTTAGCGATAACATCGACTTTAGCACGGTCTACTTAAAGACCGGCTTTGGAGATCTTGTGTCCTAGCACGATGCCCTCTTTTACCATGAAATGGCATTTTTCCCAATTAAGAACAAGGCGAGTGTCTTCACACCGCTTCAGCATACGTTCTAAATTGGCAAGGCAAGCAGAGAAAGAATCACCATAAACCGAGAAATTATCCATGAATACTTCCATAGTGTCTTCCACCATGTCATGGAAGATAGCCATCATACACCTTTGGAACGTCCCAGGAGCATTACATAAACCAAAAGGCATGCGTTTGTAAGCAAATGTTCCATAGGGACAAGTGAATGTGGTCTTTTCTTGGTCCTTGGGATCGATGGGAATTTGAAAATACCCGGAGAAACCGTCTAAGAAGCAATAATAGTCATTACCAGCAAGACGCTCGAGCATTTGATCCATGAAAGGAAGAGGAAAGTGGTCTTTTCTCGTGGCATCATTGAGCTTGCGATAATCAATACAAACTCTCCACCCAGTAACGAGACGATTGGGAATCAACTCGTTGTGTTCATTGGAAACAACGGTTATTCCGCCCTTCTTGGGCACACAATGGACGGGACTTACCCACGGCGAATCTGAAATAGGGTAAATCAAGCCGGCATCTAGAAGTTTGATAACCTCTTGTTTGATGACGTCATGAATTTTAGGATTAACCCTTCTTTGGCTCTGGATTGCGGGTTTAAAGTCATCTTCCATGAGAATCTTGTGAGTACAAAAGTTCGGATCAATTCCGCGGATATCGGAAATTTTCCAAGCAATTGCCTTCTTATGAGCTTTAAGCACGGCGATGAGGCGAGATTTTTCTTCTTCGTCCAAGTCCTTAGCAATGATGACGGGCGACTTCTTCTCTTCTTCAAGGAACACATATTCGAGATGGGGCGGCAACTCCTTAAGTTCTAAATCCGGAGGATTTTCGATGGGAGGCGTTTTCAAAGTCAGAGCATCGATAGCAGTAACCGTGGGAGATGGTGGAGAAAGATTGTCTTCATTGAGAAGGTTTTCAAAGAAATGCATGTCTTCATCCCCATCGGTGGGAGAATCATCATTAGTTAAGTTCACATCTCCCATGGTGGCTTCAAGATCTTTCCAAAAGGAATCACTTTCTCCAAATAGAGACAGTGATGAATCAATAGAGGAAACGGTCTCATCATGGGGAAGAGAAGTAGGAATACTTTTGCAAGCATTTTGGAAGTGTTCTTCACAAGCCTCATCAAGAACGTCCATACAATTAACACTCTCGTTGGAATAAGGTTGTTTAGACAACATTCCCATGTTGAAGACGATTTTATCGTCACCCACTCTCATGATAAGCTCACCGGCTTCAACATCGATGAGAGTGCGACCGGTCCTCAGGAATGGACGACCCACAATTAATGGCACACGAGGGTTCATCTCGTAGTCGACGACGACGAAATCAGCAAGAAAAATGAATTTGTCGACTCCTACAAAGACGTCTTCAGCTATCCCAGTGGATAAGCAACCGTACGATTAGCTAATTCCAGAGTCATTTTGGTGGGGACTAGCTCAGGGAGAGATATTTGTTTCCAAACGCTTAGAGGCATTAGATTAATACTGGCACCTAGATCGGCTAGGGCCATGCAATTCTCTACTCCCGGGAAATTGCAAGGGATTAAGAAACGACCCGGATCACCAAGCTTGGTTGGCAATTTCCTTAAGAGCACTGCAGAGCAATTCTCATTAAGTTGGGTGTTGGCAATATCGAGAAGCTTTTCCTTGTCACTCAGAAGATCTTTAAACATTTTCGCGTATTTAGGCATGTGAGCGAGAGCCTCAGCAAAGGAGATGTTGAAATTCAATTGTTTGAACATTTTAAGAAAGTTCGAAACCTGAATATCGTCCTTGCTTTTGAGCTTCTCTTTCCTCAACCTAGATGGATAAGGTATATCAGAAGAAGAGGAAGGCTTTGGGATCGAAGGATCACTCACATCTTTCAGTGGAGGAGGGGTAGAAGTAAGAGGTGGAGAAATTGGGGAAGTAGAAGGATGAGGAATAGGAGCAGGTGACTCGTTCTCCTTAGTCACAACCACCGGTGGAGGTATAGGAAGCTCGGGTTCTTTGGTACCTTTGCCACTGCGAGTGGTGATTGCTTTCATCTCCCCTCTTGGATTCGCAACGGTGTTACTCGGAAGAGTACCCGAAGAAGAGGGTTGATTACCGTGGAAGAAACTAGCCATCATGTTTCTTAAGTCATTCGTTTGACTATCCATAGTGTTTCTCATATCAGCTCTCAGATCGTTCCCTTGTTTCATCAGGTCTGCTTTCAAGTTGCGCACTTCCTGTTGAAGATTTTCCACGATCACATCGTTAGTCCTCATTTAGGTTTCCACTTCTTGGTGTAAAGCGGTGGGTAGGTTGGGAGGAGCATTGTATGCGGGTGGTTGATAAGCAGGTTGCTGGTAAATTTGGTTGTTTCGTTGAGGTGGATGTTGTTGTTTGTGAGGTGGTATGTATGGTCCACGAGATTGTTGTTGTTGTTGAGGGGGGCGGTTGAGGTTTTGTTGTTGGTTAGGTTTGTTAGGAGTAGAACCGGGTGGTGAGAGATAGTTGTTGGAGCGGTAGCTAAGCAAGTTGCGGTCACCTTGAGGTCGAGCTTGATAAGCAGGTTGAGGATAGGTACCGTATGCTGCATTCACGTTCTCAGAAGGGTGATCTTGGGTGGTAGTAAAAGTGGTGTAAGAATGAGGACCCCCGCAGATTTCACATGGTTGGCTAACAGCATTGACTTGAGCGTCTTTAGCGTTTCTAGCGTTGATGCTGTTGGTGTTGCTGGCGGTTTGGGTAGTAAGAGATTCAAGAAGCGCAGTGATTTTGTTAATTCGCTTGTCGCTGTCACTAGTACTAGCACTAGCGACATTGGTCCGCACACTCTTGGTTTGCACACGAGACTTATTCTCAATGATATCCCAAGCAGCATTGGAAGTCTTAGCCAAAAGATTACCCCTGAGTCACTGTTTAGTGAATCTTGGTCATTCATGCTTAAACCATTATAAAAAGTGTTAATTTGGTGCACTTTGGTAAAACCATGTTGTGGGCATTTTCTTAAAAGGTCTTTGAAACGGTCACAAGATTCACTAAACAACTCATCGTACTTTTGTTCAAAATTGATAATTTCATTCCGCAAAGCGGTAGTACGAGAGGGTGGGAAAAAGTAATTGATAAACTTGGTCTCCAAATCCGTCCACGAAAGAATACTCTGTGGTGGTTCCTTAGCAAGCCAATGCCGGGCTTGTCCCTCTAAAGAAAAGGGAAAAAGTTGTAAACGGATTACCTCTTGTGGAACACCATTGAATTTGACCGTATTGGTGAGTTGCAAGAATCTCTTGATGTGGTCATGTGGATCATCAATGGTACGTCCCAAGAATGGTTGAGCAGAGACCATCTGGATAAAGCCTGATTTTAGCTCAAAGTTGTTGGCTGCAAACGCGGGTATAACAATTGGATCAGTGTTGCCATCTACATGGGCTTGTAGCAGTTCAATCATTGGGCGATTATCCGGTAGAGGCTCATTGTTGTTGTTATTATTCATGTTGTTGAGCGGTGGATGGTTATTGTTATTATTGTTTTGAGGTGGGTTATTGTTGTCGTTTTGTACACCGGCCATGTCTAAGTTATCGAGAGGCTCGGGCTCTTGATAAGACGTTGATCGAGTGTGCATACACCTGCAAAAGAAATAACAAAGAAAAACAAAGAAAAAATATTTTTGGTTTTTATGGTTTTTTAATTATTATTTTTTTTTTTTTTTGTATTTTTGAAATTTTTTTTTTTTTTTGGGATTTGGAAAGTTTAAGAAAAAGTAACGTTCACGAGGAACGTATCCCAAAATCCAAGTTCTCACAAAAAACTGTTGATCTTAACGAGAAGAGCCGGCAGCGGCGCCATTTGATACTAGCGTTTTCATTGGGGTTCTAGATTTAAGTTCTCGGTATCATCTCGAATTGATCTCGGTTCTAAGTGGAATGATTTGTTCTTGGTTAATAAAAAGGTATTGGTTTGTTTATCTATTTTAAACCAATGACAAGAAATTAAGTGTCGAAGAGTAAAATTAAAACTTTAAATGATTAAAGTAAAAAGACGGGTTTAAAAATAAATGCTTGAAAACTTAAAGATTATATTAGAGAAATAAATGGACATTCAATAAAAACTAACACTTTGGAAAACTTTGTGAAAAATATGAACTTAATCGGAAAGTACTAAAAGAAAGTAAGAACGGAATATAGCAAAAAGTTCCAATCGGAATAAACAAACTAGGCCCAATCGGAATGTATTCCGATCTGATTGATCGGAATGTAAACAAGCTCACGGTCGGAATGTGGAAATGACCCCATTCGGAATACTGCGAATCAAGCCAATCGGAATAATGAAAAACAAACTAATCGGAATATGAAGAAAAAGGGACAAATCGGAATGTTGAAAGACTTGCTACAATCGGAATACTTGGAACAATGCAACAATCGGAATCTACTAAACCCTTTTCCGATCGTACGATCGGAAAGAAGGGATGGTGCCTGGTCGGAATAATCCAATCAGAAAGGGGTTTTGCCCTTTCCGAAATCCCTTTGATCCGAAATTTAAGCAAAGTGAATAAGCTATGAATAAGCCAATCACCAAACTAGCTCGAATCCAATCTTAAGCTGATCAAATAAGCACTAAAAACAACTTTTCTAACTTTTAATGGGCAAACTTATAAATCGAATCAATAAAAAGATGAACTTTTCATAAAAACTCTAAAAAGTAAATAAGCTAAATCAACAAATAAGCCAATAAGCACAAAGATCTTAAAGCTTATTCGTGTAGAAACTTAAGGAAGGATAAAAAGATTAACTTTCTAAGCACAAATCATTGATGAACAACACGGATCATACGAGATTTGTACCAAAATTAATCAAAATCAAAGAAAGGAAGGATGAGATTAAAGATTAAAAGCTAAAAACTTGAACTTGATTAATGAAAAGAACAATACAAAAGTTTGATCTTGAAAGAGAAAAAGATGAAATCTAGTGAGAGAAAGTTTGGAACTTTCTCTCTCTAAAACTAGAGAGAAAAATGAAAAACTACAAACTACCTAAAGGACTAAGTGTGAATTTTTGTGAAGTAAGGTCCTATTTATAGGCAAGTCTTGTGGTGGTGGGCTTGTGATTGGGCTTTGGTTTGGGCTTCTTTTTCTTCTTTCTTCTTTAGTCTTCACGCTTCTTTTTAATAAACGTTTCCGACTTGGATTTGAGAAGTGTCGGTGAATAATTCCAACTCGTCTTATAATCTTTTGTTTAATAGACTCGAGTTCTTCGACATATATGAATCTTCCATCTTTGGCTCTATTCTTCGATAAATCTTCCAATAGGCACAATGACTTCAAATCTTTTGCATCTCTTGGACAATAGACTTCGTCTTGAGTCTTTTTCCTTGGTAAAACCCGTGCAATCCCATGTTTTCTTCAATATTCATCCGGTTGACTCTGAAAACACAATAAACACAAAAACCACGCATAATTCCAAACAAATGATATTAAATACGTGTTTTGGTCTCGTTTTAGCTAGAATTAAGTGGTAAAAGAATGGGTGTTTTCACACCTATCAAAGATCCAGAATTTGTGCCTGTCAGATCCCCTTCTCCAGTTGGAGGAGTGTCTCGTGGTGCTTTGAACACTACTAGAGCATTCGCTGAGCAAATGTCTAACATGGACTGTGTGAAAGGATGGTCAGTTGTGCTGACTGGAATGTTCCAGAGATTGGTATCAAAGGTTTGAAAAACTAGCTTAACTCCTTGATTCTTTGAATACTCTTCACCAAACTGATCATCAAAAATGAGGGATGTTGGAAATACGTTTTTACGTATTTATGAAGGATCGGTCGCTCCAACGATATATTAATGTAATGGGCTCGTGATCTAATTATTAATATATAGCCCACCAAAGCCCATATGTAGGGTGGACTATATATACCCCTCCTAGCATGTTAGGAGGGGTTGGTGATTTACATTTTCATTAATTCCATATTCACTTTCTCTCTCTACTTTTCTTTTCTCTCATCTTTCTCTCTCTACACCCTCAACTCCTTTTCATCTCTTTTATATTTATCAATCATCTACCCATCTAATCAA
This sequence comes from Glebionis coronaria, assembly GCA_025667525.1. Classification (NCBI taxonomy): domain Eukaryota; kingdom Viridiplantae; phylum Streptophyta; class Magnoliopsida; order Asterales; family Asteraceae; genus Glebionis; species Glebionis coronaria. Next base: position 419,166,680 of record CM046879.1, on the reverse strand, counting down.
TCCAATCCATCATGTAGAATAGGCCAAGATTTAGTAGACCTTCAATTGGTATCAAGAGCTAAGTATTCCGAATGAACAGTATTCCGGATGAACAGTATTCCGAATGAACAGTGTTTCCGGATGAACAGTATTCCGGATGAACATTATTCCGAATGAAACAGTATTCCGAATGAACAGTGTTTTCCCGAATGAACAGTATTCCGAATGAACAGTGTTTTTCCGAATGAACAGTATTCTGAATGAACAGTGTTTCCGGATGAACAGTAAATAGAATGAACAGTATTCCGAATGAACAGTGTTTTCCGAATGAATAGTGTTTTCCCGAATGAACAGTATTCCAAATGAACAGTGTTTCCCGAATGAACAGTGTTTTCAGAATGAACAGTGTTTCCGGATGAACAGTATTCCGAATGAACAGTGTTTCCCGAATGAACAGTATTCCGAATGAACAGTATTCCGAATGAACAGTATTCCGAATGTACAGTGTTTCCGAATGAACAGTGATTCCGAATGAACAGTGTTTCCGAATGAACAGTGATTCCGAATGAACAGTGATTCCGAATGAACAGTGATTCCGAATGAACAGTGTTTCCGAATGAACAGTGATACGAATGAACAGTGTTTCCGAATGAACAGTGTTTTTCCGAATGAACAGTTTTTTTTTTTTTCCCCAAAGTTATTGATAGTCACGTGTAGTTCATATTTAGATAGGTTGTTGAAATGCTTTACGGGTACTGTTAGTGGAAGGATTCGGGTCATTTTTATTTTTTAAACGAAAGTGTTTAAACGACAAAGCAATCTCTCGGTTTTACAAAGAGTTGAACTATAGACAAACTTAGAGGATTTCAAACATCGATTTATTTCACCAAACAAGGATCCAAGAATTTTTCATCGACTCTCAATGGATTCGTTGAATTCAAAATTTCAAGAGGGAGACTTGCATCAGATGCAAGACAGCGCTAGAGAAAGTGGTCTAACTTCATTTCGAATGCTTTAGTCTCATCTTGTCACTCTTTCATGGATTCAAGGAGGGAGCGAATTTGTGACAATCTTTGGTCAAGATCGTCATATATTCATCGACTCAATATTCACCACTTTGACCCAACTCGTCGAGCAACTCAACAATGAAAACTTTAATCACTCTGCATCGGCACTTGCATATAAGACTCTTGTGACACAACTCACGCCTTTCCTCCAGTTCAATATCATCAAGTTTGAAAGTTCAGTGATTTGCCAATCTTTTCTTCGAGATACACATACCGAGCTTCGAGTTTTCCGTGATACAATATTGAAACTCATGACATCGGTCTCGTCTTCGATTTATCAAAGATCACAACTTCAGCAAGTGTATGACAATGGAGTGCAAGAATCAATGACGCAGATGCAAGAGGAGAATGGTCATACGGTTGACAACTTGGAGCATAACGATGGCAAGAGCACGGAATCGGAAGGACAACATGATACCAGTGGCACGTCAGGGAATGTTCACGAGATCCTTCTTGATGACACCTTACCCGTTTATGACGAAGAGCCTGCAAACATGGTACAATGTAATGTTGTTTATGATGTATATGCTGATGATATGCCGCATATTGAGCATTCTGAACCTAATTATGACAAACATGGGATGGAAAAGAGTGATAGCAATACCACTTCTTATTCATCCGATGTAAGTCATAATGGGGGAGAGATTGTTCAGAATGCTATAGTACATCATGATAATTGTATTATAACTGCTTCATTGACTGCTTCCGATTCCAAGATTAGAGAGCTCGAAATGATTGTAGCTCAACAATCAAAAGATCTTGAGGATGCCAAACTTGAATTTTCAAAGATAACGGACAAATTTGAAACATACTTTGAAAAACTTGAAAAGTCAAACGTTGTTCTTGAAAGAAAATTGGATCAAAAAGTTTTAGATTCGAAAGCTGAAAAGGATAATCTTTTGAAACAAATTCAGTTACTAGAGTCTAAATTGGCATCCCAAGATAGATTGCTCCAAGAAAATGAAACCTTAAAAGCTCAAGTTCAGGAAAAGGTTTTTGCTATAGCTGCGTTGAAAAACGAATTAAGGAAAAATAGAGGACCTAGTGTGGACACTAAGCTTGAAAAACCATCAATCTTGGGGAAACCGCCTACAAATCAGTTCGTCAGACAACCGACTGTCAGACAACCTACTGCATTTCTATCCGAGCGACCACAATCCTTGAGACCGCGGTTTGCCTCCCAAGTTGTTTTGGTTCATCTTTCTGGACCAGTCACTCCAGCAACTAGGCCCTATGTGACCAAAACAGCTTTAGCAAGACCTAATAACATGATTGCCTCTAGTTTCCCTAAAAATACCAAGACCACGTCTAGAACTAGTTCAAATGACGTTTGCCATAAATCTGGTCTTGGGGAAGCTAAGCAAAAGACACATGCAAGAGATAGCAATGTCCAACCTAGTCAGATGCCTTCTAGATTACCCAACACTGCTAACCGTAGCATGACGTATCCTAGGAGCATCGATCAATCATCTAGGAATTACTCGGACATTAAATATGCTACTTGTAAAACATGTAGAAAATGTGTCTTTACGGCAAATCATGATTCTTGTGTCAAAAAATTACTTGATGAGGTGAACTCCCGTGCTAGACTTAAAACCCAGTGGATAGCTAAAATCAAACCCATGGGTAAAGTTTGGCGACCCACTGGTAGAACTTTCACTCTTGTAGGAAACGAGTGCCCTTTAACTAGGATAGCTTCCGATTCCACTAAGTCTACTAGGGAGGAAATTGATAAAGATGATACTTCACTTAAGCCTAAACTTAAGGTTTTCTATAAAAGGAAACGTTTGCCAGCTAAGATAAGTGAATCATCTACTCAGGTCGCCTCTGACACAAGTAAAGCCAACTGTGAACCCCACGTGCTTCTATAATTGATATCGCTAACCCATGTCAAAGCATGCAAATTCCTAATGAGAATGCAGGTCCCAAAGTTGATGTTCCAAAAGAACGAAGCGGTCCAATCGTTGTATACCGTTCAACAAAGGATACTCTCAGAGTTTGGTTGCTGAAGAAGCAGATATCAGAGAAACAAGTGTCTCAGGGGATTCATGGTTAAGCCTAACTGTATAGGACTTATAGTCACATCATAGACTATAACTCGATCTTCAAAGAAAGGAAAGTTTATCGCCGATGGTAAACTTATCCTAACAACGAGAAATTAAGTTTTCTCGGGCATGAGCTAATATTAAAAACATTCGAAGTTTTTAAGCTCATGCACTATGACTTACAGTTAAATGTCAGACTGTAACTCGAACTTAAAATAAAGGAAAGATTATCTTTTATGATAACTTATCCTCTTAACGAGAAATTTACCTTTCTCGGTCATGAGCTTGTATTAAAACATTTGAAGTTTTAAGCTCAGAAAGGAAAGTGTATCTTTTAAATAAGAGAACTTTTCCTCATAACGAGAAATTAACCTTTCTCGGTCATGAGCTTTCCGTTAAAACAGTCAAAGTTTTCAAGCTCATGAAAACGACTTCTAAGTAAATGTCAGCTTAGGACTCGTCCTTCAGATAAAAGGAAAGTTTATCGCCGATGATAACTTATCCTTACAACGAGAAGTTTACAACTTCTCGGACTTGAGCTTTCCCAAGATATTCCAAATCTTAAGCTCAAGTAATTGGTTTTCAAAACTTTGAACACAATTTTTCAAGAATTTCTCAAAAGGTTTTTCTAAATCTTTCAAAATTGTGTGTTCAAAAACGTTTTGATAAAACGAGCATGTCTTCTGGAATCGATAATATTTACGAACCTAGAAATTTCATTCAATAATGACACGGGGTTGTAAATAAAGTTCGAGCAGAAGTTTAAAACATTTAAAACATGCTCCATATGGTTTGCTATTATTTTCGATAGTAACCCGCTTTTCACATTGAAGTCAAGCATTTCACCGGAAAGCTTTGACTCCAAAATCCGAAGTTATCATCTCCACCAACCGTAGCAACTTACCATTGATATCTACATACTCGACGATGCGACTACTCAAACGATGACTACAGCTCTTTCAATAGAACACGGGTCAACAATTGAGGGGGAGCAATTGTCCAGCATTCAGAATCCTTGATGCCGAGAGTGCCAAGTTCACATATTGGTGTCAAGACAACGATATCAATCATACACATGGAGTCAAGAGATAACTTCAGACGTGACGAGGTGACCAACATTCGTGAACAAGAACCATGTGAATCTTTCATACGATGTTCTCCATCATTCAGGTCCTACCTCGTAAATTACTAATCATGTGAATTCATTATCATATATGATCTTTGCACGTGATAAATACCTTATACTTGTGTTTAAAAGGTATTTAATTTACGTTTCAAGTACACCCTCATTATTTGAGGGGGAGCTTGTGTAATTCATGAAGATAATAGGATTTGCATTTTTCTTCCCAAATTTTCTTAAAATGCTATTAAATCAATTGATATTAAAAACATCGATTGCGTTAATATTTTGAATATGGGGGAGAAAATGTGTGATTTAATATGGGAAATGATTAATCACGAATGGTTTGACTTAACGTGTTAGCTCATCCCGACATGTGCGAAATGTTTTCGGATATCGTGGTATATGTTAAGGGGGAGCAAAATGGATTTGCACTTCAAAATGGATTTCATGGTGACATACACTTACCCAAAACATCTCTATTCACGACGGTGAAGATTGTGGTGACATAAGGATGGTAGGATAGGTTAAAGTCCAATGATTTCTCTAGAACCGGAGGAATCTTCCCAAGGACATTCCATAGCTAGAAATAGTAGTCCTTAGGAAAGATGGAGAAAGATTGTGAGCGTAGCTGAATGCCGACCAAGTACTTAAGTTAGCACTGGAACAACCACAACAAGGTGCTAGTGATGACGTATTGGTAAGCATTGAAGGGGTTGAAGAATGAAAAAGAATTGTAAAGATAAAGGGTGTAAAGAAAGTAGCCCTCCTTACAACTTAGGCAGAAACCGGGTCAATTCATATGCTATTGAGATCATTTTTAATGATTCTTGATATTGAAGATAGACATCATGGACCCAGTGATGCAAGGCACAACCCATCACAGCTAACTCAGATATCTCTTAAAAGATATTTGTTTTAATCACACGGAGACAACACATTATCTATTGATTTATTCACTCCGAATAAATTGGTATTGAAAAGGTGGCACTCCTCTCCAGCCTCCGATCACTAAAATCCAAAATGCACGATCGAGTCTAGAGCCATTTGAGATCATCAAATATCTCATTAGGACACACTTTCATATTTACTTGCTTCTTCACACACTGTGAAAAGTAAGAAAGTTCTTAAGAGTCCTACGCAAAATCTTCATGATCTTGCCTGAACATCCGAGTAATACGAAAGTATTTACAATGAAGATGGAATTCCTTCTTGAGCGAACGTCAAAAAGCTCATGGTAGGTGCTTGTGCGATTCTTTATGAATCAAACTTGTGATAACTGGAAAGCAACAGTGGTTTAAACTCTTAAATGAATTTAAACACGTTCCAGGCCTCTACGCAATATCTTAGTGATCTTTACAGTGACGAATGGAAATCCTTCTAGTGTTAACATCAAACAGCAGTTGGTAGGTAACTTGCAAGATTCTATACGAATTAAGCTCGTGACAACTGGAAAGCAACGATGGTGCGGTTCTTAATTGAACTTCACTTGTTCCAGGAACATGAATTGACGGCTTCAAATCATGCGGATAATATTATCCAAATGATTCACTCTTTATGTTCGCAGTCAGCTTTGGACGGTCGAGTAAAGAGAACGGGTTTACCCGCGAAATCTTGTCAAGGAGGTTCTTTATTGAAACTACCTGCCACAAGTACGATATTTAATATCGTCCAACGGTCTTCACCGACCGGAGGTAAAATGATACCGAATTAGAATGAAATGTTCAAGGCCATTTCATCCGTGTATATGTTTTGTTGCTAACTGTCTTATGCAGCATAACAAGAAGGTGGCATTGCGGTGTATAATCCAGAAGAAGTCGTCACCACATGCTTATACCACATACACTTAGTACTTCAACAAATTCCAGAAAGTCTGAAGGTCAAGTCTTCCGCTGTATCAAACTCTGAAGCTTTCAAGAATTTAAAGGTATAAGTATGTGGAACATGAAGTCACGAAGAGGCGCATTTCACACGTGACGAATGCACAAGGTCAAGGCAAGAAAACATGCTCAAGACTTAAATCAAAGATCACATCAAGCATATTCACAAGAACAAGATCGAAGACTCAAGCATAGATGCTAGGTTTAAGATTTTGTAAAAAGATGTGACCTCCCTTAGGGGGAGATTATTGGAAATACGTTTTTCTCAATAAAGTCTCGGTCACATCTTAGTTAGCATAGATCACGAGATATAGAATATTTAGAACTTTGTCTCTTGGAGCGACCTCCCTTAGGGGGAGATTGTTGGAAATACGTTTTTACGTATTTATGAAGGATCGGTCGCTCCAACGATATATTAATGTAATGGGCTCGTGATCTAATTATTAATATATAGCCCACCAAAGCCCACATGTAGGGTGGACTATATATACCCCTCCTAGCATGTTAGGAGGGGTTGGTGATTTACATTTTCATTAATTCCATATTCACTTTCTCTCTCTACTTTTCTTTTCTCTCAGTCTTTCTCTCTCTACACCCTCATCTCCTTTTCATCTCTTTTATATTTATCGATCATCTACCCATCTAATCCATTGTGTGGTGACGACTACCTGCACGCTTGGCAATGGAAGCATCGTTCTCCATAAAGTAATGTATGATCAGCTTAAAAATCTGGTGTAGACCACATTCTTTTCCCTAGTTTTCTTCTCCATTTTTCCATGGAGATCCTCAAAGATTAATTTTCCAAAATCATCTTTTGTACCCTTTGCCGGACAATACAAAATCATGGCATCCTTTTGGTTGATTTGATCAAGCCCTCCATTTTTCCCACCTAGACACTCAATTAAGATTGATATCAAAAGTTTCCACTTAGGTGGTAAGCAGCTTCTCTTCAACACAGCCTTATCATAAATCTATTCAGTGTACCTAATTTCTTTGAAAAATTATTTGACAACAGAGAAATCATTGGGTACAAACTCATACTCACTAGAGTCCTCCAAATAAGTTAACCCTAAAACCCTTCTAAACAACTTTAAAATGATTTTCCCATGAATACCTAAAGTTGTAGATTCAAACTCTATAGATTTCTCGTTCTTTGACCCTTGTGTTGTGAACCAAAATTCTTTTAACACATTTTCAAACATCACCCCTGGATCCTTAAATAAGGCATCACGAAGCACAGATTTGGATAAAAAAATTTAGTACTTGTTTCCCAGGTTCAGATGTTAGGGTTTCTGGTTTAATCAAGGTTAGGTTGTTGGGTTTATAGAATATGTCCCCAATGGGATAGTTAACATGAATGGAATGATTGAGGGTGATCTCAACCTCTTGTGGTTGTGAAGATGATTCAGAAGCCATTGATGTTTGATGTGTGTGTTTTTTTTCTTTTGAAAGAGAGAGAGTTGTGTGTGTTTTTGAAAGCTTTTGCAAATGATATGAATCTTCAATCTTCAAAAGATATATATGTAAACACTTTTAAACTGATTTGTCAAAGTTTATAAAATATTTGAAAAGACAATGAAACTTTTAGGGTTTCTTTTGAACAAATGGCACAAACTCTCTCATTAATGTTCTAAAAAAGTGATGATTTTATGTTGCTTTAAACAGTGAAACGCCTCATTGTGTCAGAGATTTGTTGACTGTGATATGGATGCTTGATATTTCCTAGATAAACAATTGACATCTTTTGAAAGAATGTTTTGTATTTATTCTCAAGAAATTTAATGCCATTAACTTCTTTGAATCACATGATTGATTGGTTTTAAATGTTGTTGCTCAGATATGCTGAATCTGATGGCAATACTTGTGAGCTTCAATGCTACAGATGAGGCGACAAAACCCCATATACATGTTCACATAAGTGAACAAGACATATGACATTGCACGGTCCTCTACTCAGGCCTAGCTACTCAGTTGTATTAAAATTTTGTTCAACATTGCTGAAGGAACCTTTTGATGACTAGTGATTATTTATTCAGCTTCAGTGAATCAGATAAGGCGACAAAACATCATATACACAATCACATAAAGTCAAATAGACACATGACATTACACAATCTTTTACTCAAATACTACTACTAGATATTAATCAAAATCTTTTATGAAATGCTAAACCTTCAATCTTCTTCAGTTAATGTTGAAGGTTCAGGTTTTCTATCATCAATGTTCAGCATACCAAGCTCCATTATCAATCTTTTGAAAGTTGGTTCATCTAGTGGTTTGCTGAAGATATCAGCCAATTGGTATTGAGTGGGGATGAAATGTAATTCAATTTTCCCTTTCACAATGCGATCTCTGATAAAGTGATATCTGATATCAATGTGTTTTGTTCTTGAGTGGGGGACTGGATTGTTGGATATTGCAATAGCACTAGTGTTATCACAAAAGATTGGTACCTTTTCATATTTTATGTCATAATCAACCAGTTGGCTTTTCATCCAAAGAACATTGGCACAACATCCAACATCTGCCACATATTTAGCTTCTACTAAAGACATGGCAACTGTTTGTTTCTTTTTAGCACTCCAACACACAAGTTTTCCACCTAGCAATTGGCAGGCACCAGAAGTGCTTTTTCTGTCCAAATTGCATCCAACATAGTCAGAATCTGAATACCCCTTGAGATCAAAACCTTAGGATTTGGGGTACCAAATACCTAGACTTGGTGTACCTTTTAGGTATCTGAAGAAATATCTTTACAGAAGTAAGGTATGATTCCTTTGGATTTGCTTGGTATCTGGCATAAAGGCATGTAGAGAATTGGTATGTCAGGCCTGCTTGTAGTTAAGTACATGAGTGACCCAATCATACCTCTATACTGAGTCTCATTGACTGATTTTCCATTGAGATAAGGTCCTAAGTTGTTAGGGGTACCGTTGGAGTCTTCACTGAAGCACAATTGATATCATACTTCTTCAACAGATCCTTGACATATTTTTCTTGATTGATGGAGATGCCTTGGTCAGATTGTTTAATCTGAAGACCAAGAAATTATGTGAGTTCTCCCATCATACTCATCTCAAACTTGCTGGTCATAAGCTTGGCAAATTGTTTGCAAAGTTTCAAGCTTGTAGAACGAAAGATTATGTCATCCACATAAATTTGTACTAGAATGGTGTCAGTTTTAGATTTATAGATAAACAAGGTGCTATCTATTTTTCCTTTGACAAATATATGTTCAATGAGAAATGTTGAGAGAGTTTCATACCATGCTCTTAGAGCTTGCTTCAGTCCCTACAAAGCTTTGTAAAGCTTGTAGACATGATTTGGGTATTTACTACTGATTGTGGTAAAAATACGTGCTTAGGAAAACAACGTATAATGGACAAGTATTAAACTCGACGATTTAGGAAAACTGACAAGTCGAATAAATTCCAAGTTCGTTCTCGAAGGAGGTGTATGTGTTATGAGTGCCAATTATATAAAATCAAAGTTTGGATTATTGTCGTTTTTGGGTAAAGAGAGAAAAATTAAAGACGAGCTACGACTACGATTAAACTACGATGAATTGACGTAAAACGCGAACGTAAAAACGTAAAATGTGACAAAATTAAAAATAAAACGTAAAAGTTAATTAAAAACCAAAACTAAGTCTAAAATAATTTAAATAAGAATAAAAATCCAAAAAATAAATTTTAAAACCTTTTATTAATTATATATTCAATTTTAAATGCTAATTAAAGCCTTAAAATTAAATATAATTAAGAAAAAGCCCAAAATATTATTTTAATGAACTAATATATCACTTATATTATTTAAAGATTCAAAAGTATTTTTCCTAAATTTTAAATACTATTTTTCTATTTTTAAAATGCTAAAAACAATTTTTAAACTAAAATAACGATTAAAAATATTAAAATAATGTTGAAATTAAACTTACTTTTTAAAAAAATCCTAAATTATATTACTAAACAGTAGAAAATTGAAAAAAGTTGAAAACAAAACTTTTTTACACTAAAAGACAAAATAGAAAATAATTTAAAACTAATTAAACAAAAATTAATTCTAAAAAATACTTAAATTGGTGATCAGTAAAATATTTTTAAACTAAAAATCTTAAACTAATTTTCTAAATCTAGGAAAATTTTTAAAACTGAAAAATATAAAACTTTTGCACTAAAGGACAAAAACAGTTAAATAAAATTTAATTAAAAATGCAATTTAATCAAAAAAATAGAAAATTAACAGTAAAATAAAAATAAACTAATTGGAAAATTCAGAATTAAATTAAAAAAATAACAAAATTAAAATCAACTAAAAACTCAAAAATTAGTTCACTAAAGACAAAAAAATTAAGAAAGCTGAAAGTGACACCTAAGCAGATTTGTCTTTTTCCCAAGAAGTGGGAACTTTTACACTAACAGTGGGAACTTGGTTCCCACTGACAGTTATAAAAAACGGGTCTGTGGACCTTTTTGGTTGTAAATTGCTTGTTATTGGATTTCTTTTGGCAACACAGGCACCCCCACACCCATGGAAGTGTGGGGAGTCATATTACAGCAAAAAATTACGAGGTTACGCACAAAAAATCACACAACATGGACAAAGATCAGTTACTGAGATGCAAGGGGTAGGTCTGATGAGTTTTTCTGATGCAATTGGCACACAAACAAATTTCAAACCTAGAAATCTTGCTCAAACATTAACCACACTGCCATTAACAAGTTTCAAATCCTAACTGGACCTACTCTCTAACCAAATCCAAAATCTAGATGTCTAAGATGCTAGAATCAAACAGAAACACCCTACTGATTTTAATAGCACTTTTATCTAAAAATAAAACTTGTAGAACTTGTATTCCCCTATCAAGACATACACTAAAAACCAAAATCACTTAACATAAACATATAGAGATGATCTAAACTGGACTTAAGCCAAAAGCAGTTACTTACCTTGACTTAAAAACCAAATCCAAACACCCCCTTATTTTCAGCAATGCACTTTTAACAAACCACAAGCATTCAAGAATGATCCTCACTGATTATAGATAACTCAAACATGCAAATAAGGCCTAATTAAGAATAAATAAGCAGAACCTAACACATAAAACAAGCAACTCACAAAAATCATATAAATCAGATAAAACTCAAAGGAAAACTTCACATAGGGTTCAGGCCTATTTCACCTTGGCTGATGCCTTCTATTTGGAGTCCTTTTTGCTTATGGGAGCTTATAATCAAGTAGAGAGTCCCTGTTGTTGGAATCCAAGAAGGACCCAAGGGATAAAATGTCTTCACCAAAAATAAATGAAAAGAGGAAAGGAAATGGTCTTGTTCTTGAAACCCTGCACAACCACAAGCAAACAAGAAGCAAATTCTTGTAGTCAAAAGGCCATAAGCTTGCAGCTTATGGCTTTTGATACAGTAAACAGATTAGTCCAAAAAAAAGTAAGAAAACTGATTTTCTTAGAAAAACCTTTAATAAACACAAACCTTTAAACTATGAAAACCAAATGGACAAATCCTAAAATCCACAACACAAATCCACTTTCACTTCAGTGTGATTGTGGATTTCAGAAAGTCTAAGTATAAAAACACGTTTTACCAAAATCCTTTGAGCCAAAAACTTTGTGAATCAGTTACACTATTGCTGAAAAAATAAACGATTTAACACTAAAACAGATTAATTAAAAGGGAACTCAGAATTTGCAATATTTGAACAAAATACTTTGACTATTCATTAAGTAAAAAATTACAATTTTAGGAACAAAGGGTGATGCACATCTTGCATACTCCTTTTATACTGAATAAGAGAACATTCTAGGTTACAATAAACTTGAAAACCCTAGAAGACTAAATTTCCTTCTTTACCCTTGGACGAAAATTTGAAAGTGGTCAATGGCGCATCATTTGACTTTAAAGTGAAATGCCAGCTGCAATTTTTGATCTTGGACCCTTCATTTGTGCTTTGGGTCCAAGGGATGAATATGGCACGTTCATTTGGTCGGGATGTTGGGTTTGGGAAGAAAGGGACGTTTCAGGGGAGCTCATGGTGGGGTCCAAGGGTTCACGTGATATTGTTGTGTGAGTTGGGATGGGTTTAGGAAAAGCTTAATTTAAGTTCTGGACAGTTGGGCAAAAACCCCTTTTTTGGGTCAATTGGGTCTGGGAAAGATTAGGGTTTATGAGGGATTAGGGGTGAGTTTAATCCAGTTTTAGGGGTGGGTTAATTTAAAAAACTGTTTAAGGAGGGAAAGGGTATAAACTGATTTATTAATCAATTAATAACCCTGATGGAAGGTGACGTGGAGTGGAGGGGAGTTTTGAGTGGAGGGTTGTTTAAGTAGGGTGACGTGGCGGCCTGGGAGTGGATGGTGGAGGTTTGGTGGTCTGGACAGAATTACTCCCTGCATTCCAAAATTGTATCTATTTCAAGTTTAACAGCTTTTTCCCCATTTCCTTTATAATAACTTTGATGCACTTGATGATTTTGGCACAATTAGTTTTGCAAACTTTATAAAAGGACTATAAATGCAAAATGAGCTTTCTTCAAGGGATTTCTTTGACATGTCTTCAATCTTCAAGGATGTATCTTGTACAAATGAATAGTGGAGGGTCATATTTGACAAGTTTTTAAAGATGGGGGACCAAAGTTGACAATTCTTCAATCTTCCAGGGTATTTTTGGAAATTCATTGTTCGGGTCCGGTTCTTTGTACGGCTTCGTTTCTGTGTTCGTTTTTGCTTGATTCTTGTAATCTTTTGGTGAATTCACGATATCCGTACCTAAAATACTCAATGAACAAACACAAGCATATATTTGGGTATTTTGATGATATTTTAAGCGTTTTAAGCCCGATTTAGACGATGAGACTATGTATAGTTACAGTCTCATCAACTACTCTTAAAGCCAGGAGGCTGAGTAACATAAACTTCTTCTTTTAGGTCACCATTTAGGAATGCACTTTTGAAATCCATTTGGTAGATTATGAAGTTCATGTAAGTGGAATAAGCAAGAAAGATTCGTATGGTTTCCATACGTGCAACTGGAGCAAAGGTTTGATCAAAATCAACACCAGGCTCTTGATTGAATCCTTGGGCCACCAGCCTAGCTTTATTTTTGGTCACCACATTGGTTTCATCTCTTTTGAGATTTTAAACCCATTTGGTGCCAGTGGTTGATTTACCATATGGAAGAGGAACCAATTTCCAGACTTTGTTTCTTTCAAATTGATTGAGTTCCTCTTGCATGGCATCCACCCATCCAGGGTGTGACAACTTCAGAGACCTTTGTAGGTTCAATTTCTGAGAGAAAGCTTGCATAGAGGTATTCTCTAGATGAAGCAACACTCAGTTTCTTTGCCATAGATCTAGTGACTCTACCTTCACCAGGATTGCCTATTATGTTCCCAGTTGTATGTGACTTTTTTTAGTCCAAGATTTTTGTGGAGCTAGAGAATAGGCACTGGTATCATGATTAGAGCTATAACTTGGAAGTCCATGACATGTACTTGGACTTGGATTATCTCTAGTGTCTACTAAAGGATATTTAGTGGACAAAGGTTCAATCAATGGAGGGCTTCCTTCTTGGTTAGAAGAAACACATCCAAGACCTAATTCCCTAAAGATGGTAGGAGAGCTTTGAGCAAGGGGCTCAGAATGTTCAGCATCAGCTTCATATGATTGATCATTTTGATCATGTGTGTCAGCATGCTGATTGTTTTGAAATTGACCATTTTGGTCATTTGTGTTGCTTTGCTGATCATTTTGATCATTTTGAGACTGATCATCATTTGATTGACAGCCATCAGTATGTGATACTAAAGGATTTCCTTTTGTAGGACTTTCCATATCTTCAAATGGATCAATATGATGGACTAAGTTGCTTGTTTTATATCTTTGAGAAGGCTCATAATGTTGAAATTCATCAGATGGATAATTGTGAGATTCATGAATATGAAGTTCATCATCTGATGGATTTGTAAATTTTAGAGCTTCAGAACTTTCATTGAATGTGACGTGATAGGTTTCTTCAATACATTGTCTTCTTATGTTGAAAACTCTGTATGCATTAGATACTAGAGAGTATCCAAGGAAGTAACCATCATCAGATTTTTCATCAAACTTTCCAAGGTGATCCTTGTGATTGTGAATGAAAACTGGACACCCAAACACATGTAAGAATGAAATGTTTGGAATTATCCCCCTGAAGAATTCATAGGGAGTCTTCATGTGTCTCTTCACAGTGATGGATCTATTTTGAGTGTAGCAAGCAGTGGCTACAGCATCAGTCCAAAAATGCTTAGAGAGAGCAGATCCAACAAGCATTGTCCTTGCTGCTTTAATCAAAGTTCCGTTCCTTCTTTCAGCCACACCATTTTGTTCACGTGTGTAAGGAGATGAGAAATCTTGGGAAATTCCTTTGTCATAACAGAATTTTATCAGTGTGTGATTTCTGAATTCAGTGCCATTGTCAGTTCTGAGTTGTTTGGCATGAGTGTCATTTTGATTTTCAACCATGAAAGACATAATGGCATCTGGTGCATGGATTTTCTTTGTCAGGAAATATACCCAGGTATACCTAGAGTACTCATCAACAATGACAAGTGTATATTTTTCATGACAAATGGCCCTAGGTGATACTGGGCCAAATAAGTCCATGTGAAGCAAATGAAGACTTTCTTTAATTGAGAAAGTTTGCTTTGTTTTGAAACTGGCCCTATGGTGCTTCCCTTTTTCACATGCTGAGCATGGTTTATCCTTAAAGTAGACAACTGAAGGAAGACCAATAACAAGATTTTGTTTTGACAGCAGAGTTATTGTTTTGAAATTGAGATGTAAGAGCCTCTTATGCCAAAGCCAATTGGTAATATTGGAAGCTTTATCAAAGAAGCATGTCTCCCGAGTAGAGTTCATGTTCATTACATAAACATCTTTGACTCTGGGAGAAATCATCACATTTACATGATTGGACTTGAGGATTGTACCTTTTTTATCATTAAACAGCACAAGATACTTTGCATCACAAAGTTGACTTATGCTGATGAGGTTGTGTTTCAATCCATTGACATATGCTACCCTTGATATAACTATACAATTGCATTTTATTGAACCAAATCCTTTAGTAGTAGCTGATGAGTTATCACCAAAAATAACATTAGGACCTTGTTCCTCCTTATACTTGTGTAGATAACGTTTGGTGCCAGTCATATGCCTTGAGCAGCCACTACCTAGGTACCAAATAGACTTCCTGAGATCACACTGAACAAATTAAGGAAATGGTTAGTTTTGTTTTGAAACCCACCTTTGTTGGGTGGGGTTTTTAGATCTAGAAGGTGTTCTAAATCTGAACGGTCCTCTTGTAGGGGGTGTGTGTGATTGCTCAGAAGAAGAAGAGGTCTGAACAGATTTTGCTTTCTTAGCCTGGAGGGCTTCACCTCTTCTGAACCATTGTATATGGTTGCGATCAGATGTAGTGTGGACATCGCTTCCACAAGTTTCACAACATTTGGTAATAGAGTTTGGGTTTCTTGTTTTAATACCTCTTCTGAGTGAGATGATTTGATTATGTCCATGAGTGTCATGGTCATAACTTCCACAAATATTACAAACAGGGTAGTAGTGGCAGTCATCTGAGTGATGATTGCCCATACTACAATGAATGCATGGTGGGAAAGGCATATTTCGCCTGGAATGAGATGATTCAGTTTTGTGAGCATTAGCACTAGCTTTGGCCAGCTTAAACTGAGTTTGTTCACAAGTGCGATGATTAGTCCTCTCACATTTAGTATAATAAATCACTCTTAGGCAAGTTTCAGTGAGATGGTTGTTTAGACCACATAAATCACAAGCCCTTTTAAATTGTGTCTTGTACTTGAAATGAGGAGAGTCTGAAGATTCATCTCTGAATCATGTTGGTGTTTACTGCTGCCTGAGTTGCAATTTGAGATCATTGATCTCTTGCATGACAAGAGACATTCCCTCATCATCCTCAAATCTAGCATTCATCAGTTTATTTGTTGAAACTGAAGAGGTAGTTCCTATATGTAAACCTCCAGCAGAAGCTGAGGAGTTCTTTGAAGTGTCAATTTTGACATGTTTGGAAGAACTACCTTTGTGTGTGGTGTGTGACTTGATGATAGACTGGATTGATTTGGGTCCAGTAGAGGGTTCAGCACCAGCCAGGTTCTCCAAAGGAGGAAGTGGGGTACTTACTTCATTATCTATATCATCATCTGAGTCATCCTCAGTAACTGAGGACTCAACTTGTGCTGAAGTGTCAGCATTTGCTTGAAACTTAGGAAGAAGGATTCGTCCAGTGTCATGATTGGGTAAATTCTCTTCACCTGACCTTTCAATGTCAGGGATTCATCTACCATCCTCATTTGAGGCTTTGAAAAAGACAATAGAGTTGGTGCTGGAGGATCCTTCAGCACCAAGCATTTTCCTCTTTTGAGCAGGAATTTGTTCATTTATGCCTTGATTTACCCTATCAGAGTTTCTAAGCCAAGATTTAACAGTATCTTTTGTTTCTTTTAGATCAACTCTTAGGGAGTTATTTTTCTCCAAAATTTCTTTGTTCGGTTGTTGAAAATTAAGAATATCAAGTTTGGGTTCTTTTAGCTCTATTTGCTTACTTTTAAAATCTTCAAGTTTTAGAACAAGTTTGTGAAATTTTTGAAGCAAATTATTTCTTTGTTCTTCAACAAATTTTAGATCAATACACAGATAACCAAAGACAAATTTAATGTCATCTTTATCTTCTAATTCAAGAAGAGTTTGTACCTTTTTTATTGTGATATTGACCCATTCACCATTTCTGGCACTTTCTCTGGCCACAAAATTGGAGTTAGCCCCTTCATCATCAGCAAGTGCCATCAGCACTTTCACATTAACCATTTCATCATCATCTGAAGAAACATCTTCTTCATCCAATTCATAGGCTTCAGTATCAAGTCCTTTGTTCTTGTCTTGCTTGGGAGCCTTGGAGGAAGAACTTTCATTGCTCATGAGGGCTAATCTAGCCTTGATTTCTCTGTATTTGGCCTCAAAGTCTTTTGTTGGTCTAAGTTCAACCCTTTTTTATTGAAATGAAGTAGAAGCAATTTTTTTTGTTGAAATGATGATTGACCAGATGGTCTTGATTGAGCTGGGGAGGAATATGAAGGAAGAGATGTTTTTGAATAACAATCCCTAGCATAGTGACCAGTCTTCCCACATTTGTAGCATTCAGTGTCAACTGAAGCTTTTGTGGAGCTGGAGAACTTGCCTCCTTTCTTAAAGAACCTTCTAGACTTGGCCAGATGAGCTCTTTCATGAAATTCCTCTTTGAGGTCATTCATATATTCCTCACTAGTTCTAGTATCTTCCTCATCATCAGGACTATCTTGGTAGTCTTGAATGACAGCTTCACTGAAGAAAGCGGTGGACAAGGGTGTAACAATGGTTAATGCTTTAATCTTTCTTGAGCCTTCATAAATCCTATCAACTAGGTTTTCTTCATATTTTAGTTTCCTAAAAAGAGAGGCCATATCACAATCTTTAATGTGATTAGCATTTCTCATTGTTGGAAATACGTTTTACGTATTAAGAAGGATCGGTCACTCCAACGATACTCCATGTAATAGCTCGTAGTTTAGTTAACACTCTTTATTTATCAAACAAGTCCAAGCCAAGCCTACAACTTGTGTAGGCCGGCCCAAACGTGTAAGCCCAAGCCCATTACAAGGCTTGGGTATATAAACCCTCTCCTTTGATGGAGAGGGTGTGGTTTTCATTATTTTACACATAGTTGTTCTTAACTTTCTCTCTCTAGAAGTGTGAAATCCACCATCTTTCTATCTCTTTCTCTCTCTAAAATCATAAGCATAGATTTACAAATCTACAAATGGTATCAAGAGCTTGGGATGAAATATAGGTTTGTTTGTGTGTTTCGTATGTTCTTATAAGCATTTCATGGCTTTTTGAGTTCATTTTGCCGAATCATCAAAAAAAAAAAAAAAAATTTTTTTGTGTTTGATCGTGATTTCAAGAAGCATAACGTATTCAGCAGTATTGTAGTGTTTTTGGTATCTTGATTTTGGTTAAAACACAATCTTTCTTGGATCAAAAGTTCAAAAAGTCCTTGTGTTCTTCTTTCCGAAATTCAAGCAAACATCCATCGGAAAGTACAACTGTACTTGGGCCTCCATCGCAATAACTTAACCATCGGAAAGGGTTAGGTTTCTACATTGCGATCGTTTGATTTTTATCACTTATTCCGATCTGAATCATTCCGATAGCTATTGCGATCTGAGATTCCGACGGGTATAAGGAAGTATTTTAGG
This sequence comes from Glebionis coronaria, assembly GCA_025667525.1. Classification (NCBI taxonomy): domain Eukaryota; kingdom Viridiplantae; phylum Streptophyta; class Magnoliopsida; order Asterales; family Asteraceae; genus Glebionis; species Glebionis coronaria. The sequence goes on along the minus strand of CM046879.1, from coordinate 419,148,268 downwards.
TCGTTACTCTGCTCGAATTTTCTCAGCTACTTTGCGATCTGGGTATTGCGATCTGAGTATTCCGATAGTTCATTGCGATCTGAATCTTTACGATAGGACTTTGCGATCTGAATTATTGCGACAGCTTTGCATTACGATCTAGGCATTTCGATACCAACAACATTTCGACAGTTCTATATTCCGATCTGGTATTACGATCTGACATTCCGATCTGGTATTCCGATCTAGACATTCCGACAAACCAAAAATTATTCCATAAAAAATTTCGAACTCGTGTGTAATTTTGACTTGGAATTTTTGGTTTATCGAGAACATTTTTTAGGGGATTTTAACATTGTTTCTCGACTTCAACACAGAAACACTTAACCTTATTTCATTGTTCGATCAACTTTGTAAATCTTAACTTATTGAAATGGAGTATACATCTCTTACGGATAAGTCCATCCTCTCGGGTACGGATAATCGTCCACCAATGTTGGTGAAGAATATGTATGAGGAATGGGCTTCCCGAATGGAACTTTATATGTTGAACAAGGAGAATGGACATCTAATTTGGGCATCGGTGCTCAATGGACCATTAGATTATGGTACTGTGACGGAAGGTACGACCACTCGTCCTCGCACAACGGGTGAGTTGACTGGAGATATGAAGATCCAAGATAAATGTGATAAGTATGCTACAAACATCATTCTCCAAGCCCTTCCTCCAGATGTCTACAAACTAGTCAGCAAACATAAAGTTGCCAAAGAGTTATGGGATAGAATTTGTGTTCTAATGCAAGGCACCTCGTTAACTAAACAAGAACGAGAGTGTAAGCTTTATGATAATTTTGATAAGTTTGCATATGTGCCAGGGGAGACTCTCAATGATTACTATCTGAGATTTACCCTATTGTTGAATGAGCTTAATATCTATGGCATGGCAATCCCTACCTTTCAATTGAACACCAAGTATTTGAACACTCTTCCTCCAGAATGGAAAAAATACGTGACAGATGTTAAATTGGCTAAGGATTTGCATAACACCAATGTGGATCAACTTCAAGCTTTTCTTCAACAACACGAATGCCATGTGATCGAGGCTCGGTTGTCTACACCTCAAGTTCATGATCCACTTGCAATGTATGCTTCTCAACAAAACATGGCTTTTACTTATCAACAACCATCATACTTGCAGCAGCCACCAACACACATCTATCAGCAACCACAGCAACCATCTTATCAACCACCAATGATGCCACAGCAAGAATATCAACAAAGGGTTCATCAACAATCTTTTCAACAGCGACCACCATATCAAACATCACCATCACAAGCCAACACTTCTCCATTGGGCTATACTCCTCAGCAAGGATATTTTCCAATTGAAGCACAACCAGCACAAGCTTTCTACTCTAATGAACTTCCACCAATCCAAGCACCGATCTTTACTCCAAATGATACGCCAGCTGATGTTCTAAACCATCTCACCGCCTACTTGTCAAAACTTGTTGCAACTAGAGGATTTCCACCAACAAACAATCAGCTCCGCACCTCATCAAATCCTCGACAACAAGCCACTGTTCAAGATGGTCAAGTGACGGTGCAACCTATTCAGGGAAGGCAAAATTCATATGGACCTCCTGCAAGGACTGGGAACAATCAAGCTGTGAATTCTCAAGCTAGTGGGTATGGGAGTCCAATTGGTCCTAAGAAGGTTGTGACTTGCTACAATTGCCGAGGACAAGGTCATATGGCTAGGGATTGCACTCAGCCGAAAAGGAGAAGGGATGATGCATGGTTTCGTGAAAAGATGTATTTGGTTGACGCTCAGTCTAAGGGGAAGATTTTGGATTCAGAGGAGTTGGCATTTCTGGCAGAACCAGGGGCAGCAGATACTGAAGGCATTGCGGTCGTTTCTACTTCTAATGCAGCTTATCAAGCGGATGATCTTGATGCATACGATTCGGATTGTGATGACATTCACTCTGCCCAAGCTGCTCTTGTTGCTAATCTCTCTCACTACGGTTCTGATGTCATCAGTGAGGTACCAACCACATCTAATAATATTGATGATAACCAACATCAAGTTGGGCATGAAAATGACAACCTCGAACAGCATTCGGGAACTAGTAACTCAAATGCTGTAGTATCCAATTGTACACATTTGAGTGAACCTCAACCAAATGCTACGACGGGTATGGAATCTTATGCTCAACATGATTTGGTCATGGTGCCTAAACATATTATTGATCAAATGCATATGGCCCTCAGACAATCCGTAGATACGAATTCCACCCTAACTGCTGAGCTTGCGTTGCATAAAGAAAAGGTCAAAACTTTTGAAATGGTCCCTCAAGAAGAGAAAATAACATGTTCTGAATTTGACCAATTTCGTTTTGAAAAGATTGAACACTTGAAAGAAATAGAATCATTAAAAGCTAATCTTTCTAATGAATTAAAAGAAAAGGAGTCGGTTATCAATGATTTTCAGAAACTTAAAATGGATTTCGAAACTCTCGAGTCTAAAAAAGTTGAATCGGAAATTAATGCTACCAAACTTCTTAAATTCAAAGAACAACAGCTTTTAAAACAATACGCTTCCACAGAAAAGGTTCATCTTTTAACTAAATCATTTAAAGAATTCGAACTTAAGCGTCTTCAAGATTTACCACCTAATCCCGGTTATGCAAAACAAGCTCAGGAATATATTCTCGGTCTTTATGACATGACCATAATTGGAAAATCGAAAGAAGCACCTTTTGTTCGTAGTACTGAGGAGACACAATCACTTGGGGATGAAACTCATTCTAAAATGCTTTCAAAATTCCATACAATTGATTATGATCAACATAACAAAGATCAATTTTCGAAAAAGACACGCATTCGCTTACAAAAGGAATTAGCAGAATTAACAGTTCTTGTGCCCCAAAGTTTGTCAAATGAAAACCTTCCTAGTACGTCTCCTACACTCGTCAAAAAGGATTTAACGAAGTTAATTCCACCGGTAAGTAAGGCGTCCGTTAACTTAAATACGGTTCACCAACACTTAGCCGATTTTGACAAGGTCATTTTGGAACGTACGACGGCCACGGCCATAACGGAAGGTGAATGGAACTTTGAGCACACTAGAGCTGCGTTTCGAGATGAAATTGTTCCGTTTGTAAACAATGTTAAGGCTTGTCTTCGTAATATTGATCAAGATTTGTTTTTGGAAATAGAAGAAGTTAGACGTGTTTTCAATGAAATGGAAGATGCTTATGAAAACAGTTTACTTGAAATAGAACGGGTTTCACGCCATAATGATCTTCTTCTGAATCAAGTGATGTCTCATGATATAGTTTCTGTCTGTGTGAATACAAGTGTTGATAATGATTCTATTGTGCATAATGTTGAATCTGTGGATAATGTCGTAAATAGTACTTGTCACGAATCTGACGCTGAATTTTTAAAGCTTCAAGATTCATATTCTTCGCTTTCAAAACGTTTTGATGAGATTCAAACACATTGTATTTCGCTTGAATGCAAGCAACAATTTATTCAAGAAATCTTTGAAACGTCATTCGAAGGTGTTAATATCGATGATGCAAATTTTGAAAAGAATTTTCGATTGAATTTACAATCAAAACAGCGTCAGCCAAGTGACAAAGTTGCTAACTCTTTGCCGATAGAAATAGAGAAATCTAAGGAGCTTCACTGTGTGAACGTACTTGAGGCCGCTGAGAATTTTAGACTTGATCTAGACAATCAAGTTTCCAAGATTTTGTCCAAAGTTGATAACTTAAAACAGAAAAATACACGACTCTTCGATTCAGTACAGCCCGCATGTGTTGATACCACTGCACAGAATCAATCGTTGATTGAACAATTGAATCGAAAGTCGGTGGAAATATCTGATTTGAGGGAACAAATTTGTGATAAAAATCTGGTCTTGGCTGAGTTAAAGGAAACACTTCGTACTCTAAAAGGTAAGAATGTTGTGGATAACGCAGCCACTATCTCAGCATCGTCCTCTAGTGCAATCAAAAGAACCCTTATTGCCGTCACACCACTTAACAAGGGCCCTAGGACTAAATCATCTCAAACTTTGGTCACTAAAGATAAGGCGGAATCAAAACCAGCTTCTAATATTCCCGTGTTGCCTTCTACAGGAGTAAGCACCACTACTAAGGCTCAAAGATCTAAGCTTAAAAGAAACAAGAAGAATGATAGGATCTTGCCCCCATCTAGTAGTCAAGTGAAGAAGAAAGTAGAAGCCCATCCTAGGAATGTTATTTTTGTTTTGAATAAAAAGAATCATGTAGCTAAACCTAAAGGCTCTGCGGTTGTGCAGCGTTCTAAGCCTACTGTGACTTCTAATTTAAAATGTTGGAATTGCAATGAATGTATGTTTTCTAGTCATCATGATTCTTTCCTTATTGACCATGTGAATGAGATGCAGGCCCGGAAAAACGGATTAGAATGGAAACCGACTGGGAAAGTGTTAACCCAAGTTGGCTGGATGTGGCGCCCCACTGGTAGAACTTTCACTATAGTAGGAAATATGTGCCCTTTGACTAGGATCACTCCCACTGAAGTGAAGAAAGTGTGCCCTTTAACTAGGAGTACCAAGGCTACCAAAACACAAGTGTGTCCTTTAATTAGGAACACTGACACTACTGTAGGAACCAAGTGCCCTTTAAATAGGTCTACTCCCACTGTAGTGCCCGCGAATAATCCAAAACCTAAGAAAGTTGGAACTGTAAAACCTGTTAGTGCTAAAACTCACATTAGAAAACGCAGGAAATCTAAGGATCTCAAAAATGTTAGCAATTCTGATAATTTTATATCTGTATCTGCTAACATTCCGGAACCAATAGTTTCCAATGCATTGTCTACTGTTGTTGTTGAAAACAGGTGGTCCAAATTGTTCTCTGGTATTTGGACTCTTGTTGCTCCAAGCATATGACCGGAGATCGCTCTCAGCTCAGAAATTTCGTCAGCAAGTTTCTTGGTACGGTTAGATTTGGAAATGATCATATAGCAAAGATAATGGGTTACGGTGAATATCATATTGGGAATGTTATAATTTCAAGAGTGTATTACGTGGAAGGTCTCGGTCACAACTTATTTTCTGTGGGACAATTTTGTGATGCAAACCTAGAAGTTGCTTTTCGAGAGCATACCTGCTTCATTCGTAATTTGGAAGGGGTTGATTTATTGAAAGGTACTCGAGGGAATAATTTGTATACTTTGTCTCTACAAGACATGATGGCCGCTTCTCCCGTATGTCTTCTCTCCAAAGCATCAAAGACTAAGTCATGGTTATGGCATCGACGGTTATCTCATCTTAACTTTGACGCTATTAATCACTTGGCGAAAAACGAACTTGTTCGTGGTCTTCCTAAACTATCATTTCACAAGGATCATTTGTGTTCCGCGTGCACAATGGGGAAAAGCACTAAGAAGTCTTACAAACCCAAGACTGAAGACACCAACCAAGAGAAACTTTATCTGTTGCATATGGATCTTTGTGGGCCTATGCGTGTTGAAAGTCTTAGTGGCAAAAAGTACATCCTCGTCATTGTCGATGATTACTCTCGGTTTACATGGGTGAAATTTCTTAAAGCAAAAAATGAGGCACCTAAATTCATCATCAGATTTCTCAAGATGATTCAAGTGCGTCTCAACACTACTGTCCGACACATTCGTACAGATAATGGAACCGAATTTGTGAATCAAATTTTGCGTGATTATTATGAAGAAGTTGGCATATCTCATGAAACATCCGTTGCACGCACTCCACAACAAAACGGTGTCGTTGAAAGGCGAAATCGCACACTTATGGAAGCTGCTCGAACGATGTTAATTTACGCAAAGGCTCCATTGTTCTTATGGGCAGAAGCAGTATCAACAGCAGTATACACCCAAAACCGGTCACTAATTCGTAAACGCCATGGTAAAACACCTTATGAGCTTCTCCATGGAAAAGTACCAGATTTATCATATCTTCATGTATTTGGTTCTCTTTGCTATCCAAATAATGATGGTGACAATTTGGGAAAACTTCAACCAAAGGCTGATATCGGTATTTTCATTGGTTACGCACCCGCAAAGAAGGCATACCGAATCTACAACCGTAACTCTCGCAAGATCCTCGAAACTATGAATGTTGATTTTGATGAGCTGACAGCAATGGCTTCTGAGCAAAGCAGCTCTGAACCCGCACTTCATGAAATGGGACCCAGTAATATTAGTTCTGGTCTTGTCCCAAACAACCCTACTTCATCATCATTTACACCACCTACTAGGAAGGAATGGGATACGTTGTTTCAACCGTTCTTTGATGAATTCTTTACTCCTCCAAGTATTGTTGCTCCAGAACCTGAAGTAATAGCTCCGGTAACCGAAGTTGTCGCTCCAGCAACCGTTGCACAATCAGATACATCTGCACCAACAATTGGTCAAGATATACCTTCAACAAGTAATTCTCAACCAACACATGTTTCAACTACCCATGTCATGCCTATTGATGATGAAGAGGATGATGATGATCACGATTTGGAATTCGCTCAAATGCGTGAACTTCCATTCTTTGGTGTATCTATTCCCGACCCTAATCAAGCCGGGTCGTCCACCTCAGAGGAAGCTCCTTCTACAGTTTACTCCAATCCACGGATTCGTGAACATGACAGCAAGTGGACAAAGGATCATCCTATAGATTCTATTATTGGTGACCCTAATCGTCCAGTATCTACACGAAGTCAGTTACAAGAAAGTGCACTGTTTTGTCACTTTGATGCTTTTCTCACTGAAGTTGAACCTAAGACATGGCAACAAGCTTTTACTCAATCCTGTTGGATAGAAGCTATGCAAGAAGAACTTAACGAATTCATACGTCTTGATGTTTGGGAACTTGTCCCATGCCCGGATCAAGTGCAGTTACTCACTTTGAAATGGGTTTACAAGGTGAAACTCGATGAGTTAGGCGGAATATTGAAGAACAAAGCTCGTCTAGTAGCTCGTGGATACAAGCAATTATTGGGCATCGACTTTATGGAATCCTTTGCACCTGTTGCCCGTTTGGAAGCTATTAGACTATTCCTCGCTTATGCAGCCCATATGAATATAGTCGTCTATCAGATGGATGTGAAGACGGCATTTCTTAATGGTGAACTCAAGGAAGAGGTCTATGTTCAACAACCGGATGGTTTTGTGAATCCTAATTATCCTAATCATGTGTACAAGCTTAAGAAGGCTCTCTATGGGTTGAAGCAAGCTCCTCGCGCATGGTATGATCTTTTGTCACAATTCCTCATTACCCAAGGCTTCGCAAAAGGCAAGGTGGATCCTACGCTGTTCATTCAGAAACGAGGTAAAGATATGATTATGGTACAAATATATGTTGATGATATTATATTTGCAGCCTCGACCCAAACCTTATCGGATGAGTTTGGGACACTCATGTCTTCCAAGTTTAAGATGTCAATGATGGGCAAGGTATCATTCTTCTTAGGTCTTCAGATATCTCAGAGTCCCAGAGGCATCTTTATCAATCAATCCAAGTATGCCCTTGAATCGCTTAAGAAGTATAAGATGGAATCTTGCGACCCCGTGGATACTCCAATGGTGGAACGAACTAAGCTTGATGCAGATCCACATGGAGTTGCCGTTGATCCGACACTTTATCGTGGAATGATCGGTACTCTTCTGTATATCACAGCCAGTCGACCTGATCTTCAGTTTGCTATATGTATGTGTGCCAGGTATCAAACTAGGCCTACTGAGTTACACTTAGCTACTGTTAAAAGGATATTTCGATATCTTAAAGGAACCATTAATCGGGGACTTTGGTATTCGAAGGACTCTTCTATTGCACTAATGGCATATGTAGATGCGGATCACGCGGGTTGTCAAGATACAAGGCGTAGCACGAGTGGAACTTTGCAACTACTAGGAGATCGACTAATCAGTTGGGCATCGAAAAGGCAGAAAAGCGCTGCAATTTCAAGTACGGAAGCAGAATACATAGCTATGTCCGGTTGCTGTGCTCAAATTCTTTGGATGAGATCACAATTAACCGACTATGGTCTAGGTTTCAACAAGATTCCGATGTACTGCGACAACAAAAGTGCAATTGCCTTATGCTGCAACAATGTTCAATTCTCCCGGTCGAAGCATATTGACATTCGCTACCACTTCATCAAGGAGCAAGTGGAAAATGGAGTAATAGAGCTTTACTTTGTCCGATCTGAGTATCAATTGGCGGATATTTTCACGAAGGCTTTAGATCGCGCTCGAATTGAATTTTTGGCCAACAAGCTAGGAATGAGAACTTTCTCGCCTGAGACTCTAAAGGAACTGGCAGATGAAGCGAAAGAATAGTGGTGGTAAAACTATTCTCCGTATCCTTGGTGATCATTTGTATATATTGTTTATATTTTTATCCTCAAAAGCAAAATACAAAAATATAAAACCATATAAAAACCATAAAAATTGAAAAATCTAGAAAAATTCAAAAATATTTTTACTTTACTTTTCAAAGGCATGTCTTTTGGTACGATAATATTTACGGCCTTAGAAATGTTGATTAATATTGACACGGCGCCATAAATAGAGTTCGTACAAAAGTTGTAAATATTTCATAAAACATGCCTATATGGCTTGTAGTTATTTCAGACTGCAACCCGGTTTTCACATTAAAGTCAAGTATTTCTTATGAAAGCTTTGGCTCACAACGGGAATTAATTTTCTCGGGCAAGGTTTACTTTAAAACCTTGTAAGGGATCAAGTTTACTTTATAACTTGGTCTAACACAAATCTATGTACGTTTCAGTGCATTTATTTGTTAAAACAAGAGAAGTCTTGTTTTTATGAAGCTATCATCTCTACAACCATATCAATCTACAATTGGTATCTACATACTCGACGATGCGACTACTCAACCGACGACTACAGCTCTTTCAATAGAACACGGGTCAACAATTGAGGGGGAGCAATTGTCAAGCATTCAGAATCTTCGATGCCGAATGTGCCAAGTTCACTAACTGGTGTCAAGACAACAATACCAATCGTACATGTGGTGTCAAGAGATGACTTCAGACGTGACGAGGCGACCAACATATGCTGACAAGAACCATTTGATCTTATCATATGATGTTCTCATCTATCAGGTCCAACCTTGTCAATTCTTTTTAATATGGTGAATATGTGATCATGTTACAAATCGGTATCATATCTCAAGCGTTTGATATCCGGAAGATAAAACGGACTTGCATTTTTCTTCCCAAAACCTTTGTTAAAACTTCATTAAATCAATTGATATTAAAAACATCGATTGGGTTAATATTTTTAATATGGGGGAGAAAATGTGATTTAATATGGGATATTATCACAAATGGTTTGACTTAATGTGCTGGCTCATCCCGACATATGCAAAATGTTTTCGAATATCGTGGCATATGTTAAGGGGGGAGCAAAATGGATTTGCATATCAAAAATGGATTTCATGGTGACATATACTTACCCAAACCTCATTTAATTCACGACGATGAAGATTGTGGTGACATAAGGATGGTAGGATAGGTTAAGTCCTATGATTCTTCCAGAACCGGAGGAATCTTCCCAAGGACATTCCATAGCTAGAAATAGTAGTCCTTAGGAAAGTTGGAGAAAGATTGTGAACGTAGCTGAATGCCGACCAAGTACTTAAGTTAGCACTGGAACAATCACAACAAGGTGCTAGTTATGACGTATTGGTAAGCATTGAAGGGGTTGAAGAATGAAAAAGAATTGTAAAGATAAAGGGTGTAAAGAAAGAAGCCCTCCTTACAACTTTAGGCAGAAACCGGGTCAACACATATGCTATTGAGATCATTTTAATGATTCTCGATATTGAAGATAGACATCATGGACCCAGTGATGCAATGCACAACCCATCCCAGCTAACTCAGATATCTCTCAAAAGGTATTTGTTTTAATCACACGGAGACAACACGTTATCTATTGATTTATTCATTCCGAATAAATTGGTATTGAAAAGGTGGCACTCCTCTCCAGCCTCCGATCACTAAAATCCAAAATGCACGATCGAGTCTAGAGCCATTTGAGATCATCAAATATCTCATTAGGACACACTTTCATATTTCCTTGCTTCTTCACACACGGTGAAAAGTAAGAAAGATTTTAAGAGTCCTACGCAAAATCTTCATGATCTTGCCTGAACATCCGAGTAATACGAAAGTATTTACAATGAAGATGGAAATCCTTATTGAGCGAACATCAAAAAGCTCATGGTAGGTGACTTGTGCGATTCTTTATGAATCAAACTTGTGATAACTGGAAAGCAACAGCTGTTTAATTCTTAACTGAATTTAAACACGTTCCAGGCCTCTACTCTCTGAGTGTTCTGGCAATATCTTAGTGATCTTGCCAGAACACTCAGAGTGATAACTTAGTGTTCACAGTGATGAGTGGAAATCCTTCTAGTGTTAACCTCAAACAGCACTTGGTAGGTAACTTGCAAGATTCTATACGAATCAAGCTCGTGACAACTGGAAAGCAACGATGGTGCGGTTCTTAATTGAATTTCACTTGTTCCAGGAACATGAATTGACGGCTTCAAATCATGCGGATATTATTATCCAAATGATTCACTCTTTATGTTCGCAGTCAGCTTTGGACGGTCGAATAAAGAGAACGGGTTTACCCGCGAAATCCTGTCAGGAAGTTACTTAATTGAAACTATCCGTCACGGGTACGATATCTAATATCGTCCAACGGTCTTCACCGACCGGAGGTAAAATGCTACCGATTTAGAATGAAATGTTCAAAGCCATTTCGTTCGTGTCTACTTATGTTGCGGCATTTGAAGACGGTGGCGTTGCGGGATCCAAGAAGAAGTCGTCCCCGCATGCTTATACTTTATGCACTTAATATCTTATTTAATTCAAGAAAGCCTAAAAGTTAAGTCTTCCGCTGTATCGAACTCTGAAGCTTTCAAGAATTACTAAGGTATAAGTATGTGGGACATGGTGTCACGAAGAGGCGAAGATCACAAGTGATGGATGCACGAGATCAAGGCAAGAGATCAATGCTCAAAGATTGATATCAAAGATCACATCAGCATGTTCACCAGAAAAGAAAAAGAAAAAGAAAGACGAAGACTACGAGCTCAAGACAAGCATAGTATGCTAGGTTTATTTTATTATTGTAACTTGGGTAACGCCCTTGTTTGGAGTGACCTCCCTTAGGGGGAGATTGTTGGAAATACGTTTTACGTATTAAGAAGGATCGGTCACTCCAACGATACTCCATGTAATAGCTCGTAGTTTAGTTAACACTCTTTATTTATCAAACAAGTCCAAGCCAAGCCTACAACTTGTGTAGGCCGGCCCAAACGTGTAAGCCCAAGCCCATTACAAGGCTTGGGTATATAAACCCTCTCCTTTGATGGAGAGGGTGTGGTTTTCATTATTTTACACATAGTTGTTCTTAACTTTCTCTCTCTAGAAGTGTGAAATCCACCATCTTTCTATCTCTTTCTCTCTCTAAAATCATAAGCATAGATTTACAAATCTACACTCATGCTTTGGCAGAAACTGAGCAACTTCTTTGGCAATGCATTAACAAAAACTGTGTTGATTTCAAGTTTTGAAAGCTCAACACCATCATTCACAAGTTCATTCATCAGTGCTTTGTATCTAGTGAATGTCTGTGTGAGGGTTTCCCCTTCTTTGTGCTTGAAGGTGTTGTATTGAAGCTTTAAATCCATGATTCTGGTTTCTTTTACATCAGAGGGTCCCTCATGGTAAAGAATAAGGTCCTCCCATGTAGCTTTGGCTGTTTTGCAATTTACAACAGAATTCATTTGGTCATCTGGAAGTACAGACATAATGAGACTTTTGAGACGCTAATCTAGGTTAGCAGCTTTTCTCTCATCAGTAGTCCATTGTGCTTCAGGTTTTCTATTGTCCCCAACCATGGGAACAAAAGTACCATTTTCAATTATTCCAAGGAATTGAGGTTCAATTCCAACCATGTGGATAAGTGTAAAATCCATGATTTTACCATGATAAAAATGTAATAAAAGTCTACCCAATGATACCAGAACATCTCTCAACCTAGTAATAATAATCGAGTTTCGAGGACGAAACTCAAGATGGCATGTGGTTGGTGTAAAACCCGAGATTTTTCGTTCATTAAATAATAATGAAGTATGTCTCAAAACCCATTTTGAAACAATACAATAGTTATTGGAATTGAAAACAAGACAAAAGTCGTACAACCCGCGTACCGACAATTTAATAATTTAATTACATAAATTATTGTCGAGAGATACTTGATAAACGATTTGATTAATTTGTTTAATATTTCATTTATCTACGGAGAGATTAAATGAGAAGTATCTTTATTAAAACGATACTTACGTAATAAAAATGATAAATGATACATTATCGTCATTTAGATATACGAACACGTTTTTCGTGTTTATAAGTCATATAAATACTTCATTTTATTGGAGAAATGATTCTAAGATCAATCACGCGATTTTCGTAAGACGAATCTACTTTTATAAATCACGAACGAGCCCCGAACCGTTTATTAACAAACGTCTAATAAATGTTACACTTTAGGCCCCTACAGAATAATTGCAACATAAGCCCTTAACTATTATAAACCTTGTAAATAGATTTTATAACTTTTGAAATGGTATAAATAGGGACTTTAGGGTTTCTTCCTCATTTTCATACAAACCCTAAACCTAAAAACACACACATACTTTAAGTGGCAGCCGCCACTTTTCCGGCGACACTTTTCCGGCCAACTTCCGGCCACCATGAAATACTTGGGCCACCATATTTAATTCATAGATCAAGTAGATATATATATATATATGCTCACCATACGAACCACCAAGTTCACGGTGGCAAATCACGTCATAATCTCCAGCCGCCGCCACTGCTCACATGACGTGGCTCGTAGCCACGCAGCCGCCACCATCACATCTACCACCACCCACCCGCCATGACCACTGTTGTGGTTTAACCACAACCATCATTTTAGCAGTCGGCTCACGCCACCAGTGGGTGGCCGCCGCTGCTGTAATCATCACTGCCACCGTCCCCAACCACCACTAGAGAAGACCCCACGTCATCATCACCATTTACAGCCGCAACCACTCTATTTCGTGGCTTCAGCCACCACCTCCATCTATATACTCCATCAGCACCATCGTTATAGGAGCGGTCTCAGCCACGAAATCACCTTAGATCCGCCAGCCGTGGCCTCCTCATATCATACATCACCACCACTACTAGGTGTGTTTGGTTCTGCGTTCACAAGCCCACCAGGGCTGTTTGGATGTGCGGATTAACAGTCGCGTAAAGGGGGGTGTTTGGTTTTAGACAGAAATGTACCACGGAAATCTACATGAAGGTGATGGGATCTGCTGTTGAAAGCCACATGCAGGGCGTTTGGGTCTAAGATTGGCAGCTAGTAGCTTCAGGGGTGTTTGGATCTGCTAATTAGGGCGTGTTTGGGACTGCAGAAAGGTTTTACGGAGTGTTTGGGACTGCTGATGGCATACATGCTGCAATAAAGGGGTGTTTGGGACTGCAGATTAGTTAGAAGGCTGTTTGGGATTAACAGCAGGTTAAGGGAGCATTTGGGACTGCTGATGACGGCTAGAGCATGATAGATTACGAGTTTGTAATGATAGGGGTATGCCTTGTTGTAATATAAACATGCATCTAATAACTTCCCACCGATAGTGTATTATTACCACTGTTAGTTATTTATTACCAACTGACCTCTTTATGTTTCCACCATTAGTGTTATAACTACCAACTTACCACTGCTAGTTATCACATGGACACAGTTGTCACTGTTAGCTTAACAGTTTCCACTGTTAGCTATACAGTTACCACTGTTAGACTAAACCTAGCCATTGTTTTCATGTTATTCCCACTGTTTTTATAAAGCACCCGCTGTTAGCTTTATTAGCCACTATTGGTGCACAAGAGCTATTTTAATAGTTTTAGAATAAAAATATTATATTTTTATCAACATGTTATAAATCAGGATTTAATTAATAATAACTTATTAATTATTTTTGGAATCTAATAAATTATATAATAAAATTAATAATTTATTATAAAGACTATAATGGCATACACATTTTATAAACATTAGGAATACACGAAAACAGTGAATAAACAACATGCACACTTAACTGTTATCATAACAGCATATATAAAGTAATTAAATATACTGTGATAACAAGGATAAACATACGACTAATTAAACTACATGCATTTATTATTTATGCATATACTGAGACCTACTTAATTACTTAGGTATTCGATGTATTGTGTGCTTTGTGATTTATATACTTGATCATCCTTGAGCTGTATTATACAGGCGAGTTCATAGCCTTGCATTTTAAATCTTTTTATGATTTTATTAACCCGCGAGGGGGAGACATGCTATTAAATAACTGTAACTTGTTTGACAATATAACTATAATTTATTTTATAGAACGTAAATTGAATTGTAACCTGTTTTGACAATATGATTGATAATTATCTTATAGAACGCAAATTGAACTGTCATCTTTAATTACTTTTGCCTATTGTAGAAACTGTTAAATTATGGGAAATTGCCCGAATGTTATAAATAGATCTATTTTGGATTGACCATCCCCATCTGGGTGAGTCATGCTCACTGTGCCTTGGCCGGGACAACAGATGTATACCATGTTGGAATTAGGGTTGGGTGCCTTTTTGTAGGGCACTACGTTCTCATCTGTTGAGGACTATGGAAGGTTAAGCTTCAGTTTTAAAAATAGGAAGAAATGTAATTACTTTGTAGTATATAGCTTTGTGCAATGATACTATCTGTAAGATTTGCATTCCTAAACTAAATTTCATATAGTTTAACACATTAATGAAGGAAATAATTGGACACTTTGAACTTGATTTTATAATCAAATATTGAACAACACTAGGTAGGACATTTAAAGTTCCAAACTATGATTTTACTAAAAAACTCTATGAATTCACCAACTTTATGTTGACTGTTTTAAGCATGTTTTTCTCAGGTAATTAAGCAAGATTAGAAAGATTATTTGAGCATGGACTGAGCATCATTTAGGAGCATAAAAATGACGGGGGATTTATCTTTTATTGGGATATTTATAACAAATCATATTCAACGATTTGAACGATTGTACCAAGATAATGTTTATATCAATTGTATTTCAAAAATCATATAATTATGATTTGTGCTTTGTAAGCTATTTACTCATCGATCCGCCACTGTGATACCCACTTTATGGGGGTGTTATAGAGAATGGTATCAGAGCTTTAGTTATAGCGAACTAGATAAAATTTAAAATAAATAAGAATAAAAAATATTTTTCTTTTATTTAAAAGCTGGACTATAACTTTACAAAAATCTTTTTGGGGATTTTTTGGGACATACTTAGAGAGCATATAGCATAGAGAGCATGCATAACTATATGATTTAAATGCGCATTCATTATTCTATGCATTCATAATTGTTGTTGGTATTAGATGATAACTCTGTACGTATTTACGTATTATGACTATTTAATATTTATTATAGAAATATTAAAATACTCAAGTTATTTAATGAAACAAATGAACATGCCATGTTAAGTAGGAAGCTTTATACTAAAGATGTTCCACCGATATTACGTTTTGACTGAGTGGTTGGGTTTACGATTTAAAGTGCCCTCGCTCCTCAAACGTTTATAGAATGACTTCTGAAGTATGATGGCTTAAACAATGCATTGTAACCACGAACAATCTAATGCCTAGCAAACCATTGGAAATATTTAAATGGAAATTTAAATAAAATCTTTGGAAACACTTGGAAATTTAACAGAATCTCTAGAACTCGTTAGAAAATCTAAGAAGATTTTTAAGTCTCTAAAAATCTAAATAGATCTATCTATTTTACTCAATTTTGGAAAATCTAAATTGATTTTATAAAAATCTAACTGAATAATATACGTCTTGCAAAATCTTGGGAGAACTCTTAACTAGATCTATAAATCTTTGGTAAACCTAATTAGATTTTATAAATATTGAAAAATCTAATAAAATGTTGGGGAGATCTACAAATTCTTTGTAAAATCTTAATGTATCTTTAAAATCCTTACCATGCCTTTGGTAAACTTAACTAGCTTTTTATAAATCTTTGAAAAATCTAAAATTAGATTTTTTTAGGAGATCTTACTTATAATAAACTTGTAAAAACCTAGATCTTATGTATAGATTTAAGCTTTACTTTTAACCAAGTAATGAACATAGATTTCATAACGGAAACACATGGAAAACAAATATAGCTTGGGATATCTAATTCATTTTTTAACTTGTAATAAACTTGTGAAATTATAATAAACCTAAATCTCAACTCTTGAGACCTTGTAAATTAAATATAAACATAAAACAAGATTGGACATTATCTAGAAGTATTATAAAAGATATTAACCGCGGGATATAAGCTCACCTTAAAACTTATAACTAACATATCAGACTTGTAACCAACTTGGATCTTATTTGAAACACACGGAAATAAAACATACCGTAGGTTTTTACTCTCTATTTAGAAATCTAGACTTAATCTTTAAGAACCAGTAATAAGCTTGTAAGGTTTCATAAACTTCACACCTAGATAAATGGTTAAGTATTATTAATGGACTAGTTAAGCCCATGCAACTATAGCCCAAAACTTGAATAAGCCTAATACAATATAGCCGTGTATATGCAAGAGCACATTAGGCCCATTTAATGCCTAGTAAGCCCACTTAGCAAACCTTGAATTATTAATGGACTAAAATATGTTTAGGCCCATTAGGCCCATTTATTGTCTTATGGACCTATGTAGTAATACTTGTAATATTAATGGATCTAAAAATGTAATTAGGCCCATCAAGAAATACTTAGCTCATAAAAATTGTTAATGGATCTTGTAAGCTCAATAAGGGTTTGGGAAGCCCATTAGCTCTTTGGCACACTTAATAAGCCCACTTAGTGTTTTTATACTTAAGTAAAGTTTTTATACCGAAAATATAACTTATAAAAACTTTTGTACTAAAAATGTCAAATTATAAAACTTATGGATTGAAACCATGACATTTGAAACTTGTCTTGATAAAACAGTAACTACAAGAATTAATATTGTAAATACTTGAAAGTCTAGGGATTATTAAGTGCCATCCGTGATTTATTATACCTTAAGGACCACTTTTGTAAATTCTTGGAAGTTAAATTGTCATTTTATGACTCTAAGGACTAATGGTGTAATCAGCCAAAACATTTAAAAGCCCTAGGGAATTATTCTCGCCATTAAATGAAAGTTATACAACCTAATTTTAACTAGAGGGACTATTTTCACCATCTCCCAAAAATACTAGAACCCTAAGGACTAAAACTGTTAAGAACCGGAAAGTGTACATTTGGTAAAATATAGAGGGACTTGTTTTACCAATAACCGAAACTTAAGCAAACCCTAGAACCCTTATTTCATTTAATGTATTAAAACTTGAGCGAATCCTAAACTAAATGGACTAGAACCATCATTTTCTGAAACTTGTAAACAAAGGGTTATTATTTAACTTGCAAAAACTTTGGGGACATTAAATTAAATGTAATAAAGTGTTATTACTCTTATAAACTGTTTATATAAATTGTATATGAAACTTAATGCACATAGATTATAAAAGTAAAATACAACAATTATAAGTAAAATACTTTTACTTAAACAGTATTATTAATAACAAATTTAAATGGAAGTTATTAATACTTGTACAATGATGTATTTAACTAAAATACAGTAACGTAAATGAACTGCCTAAAAACGAGTAGATATCGTAATGAAATCCAAATAAATCCTAAAAGTCATATACTAAGATTTTTTTAAAATCCTACACGATCGATGGTAAATCAGTTTAAGCTTAGATGCTGATTATTTTCTTATAATCAATTGATAACTATTAATATAGCCTTATATTATAAGACCCCAATTGAACCGTTTTGGTTTTATAAACCATTATACACAAAGACTCTAGAACTTAATTATTACCACCTTCGTATAATTTCACGAAGTGTTATTTCCTACTTGAGCATACTATCTTTACATAGTTATTTGATGAATAGGAACCGGTTAGTCTATTTTGACTACTAGAATAACTGACGTACCACTTAATGAAAACGGATTTACAACAATAGTACATGTTGGATCATTTAACAACAGACTAGGGAACATTATCTCGTGCACTACATTTTATTAAATGTTCGAACTTGCTGTTATATATATATATATATATATATATATATATATATATATATATATATATATATATATATATATATATATATATATATATATATATATATATACCTTATTAGAAGGAACTATATGATATAATGCCTATGCTTATGATTGTAATATATCATCATATTATATCATATATGAACTCCTTGTTTGATGCGTACTCATGCGCATGTTATATCGCGTCAACATTAATTTTCTCTCGCTTATGACTTTGTACGTATATCTACGGAACACGACTTATTAACGACTCATATACGTTTGCTTTTAATAATATCATGTGATATTATTTGGATAAGTTTGCATCTTTAAATGATGCGGTGGAACCCAAAATCAAGGTACTTATGATCCTATATTTTACATATGGGACCTGAGTCTCTTGATCCTAAGTTAATTATGATTTCGCCTCAAGACGGTATAGGACGTCTAAAGGTGAAATCATAAGTCACCGGACCACAAGTTTATTTATAATTTCGTATTAAGATGTTATGGGACGTCTGAAGACGAGGGATTATAAATAAACGGGCTGTAAAGTATCTTAATAATATCTATTATCTTAGACTTATATTTATCCTAAATAATAATAAGCCTTACCGGGAATATTTAGGTAAGGTGGGCTATGAAATCATTATTGAAACGAGTAAGGACGCTTGTTCGTTTGAATAAAGAAACCATAGGTCACCGAATGGAGTTATAAATTTCACCTTACATGGATGAGGACGCATGTCGATGTAAATAGAAATTTATAATCAGATGGGCTTAAATATATTCGACATGACTCATTATTGATATTATTTTATTTATCTGGCTATGTAACGTATCCCTTTTTTACTCGCGATTTCCTCCAGTAATATTTTATCATTAAGATAACTTAGAAATTGATGTCATTACATCACCATCTAGAAACCTAAGGAAGATTAGTATTCATCTCTTTTTGGATCATAGCATTGTACTCTTGATTATTGGCTTATCCTTAACCCAAATATCACTTCCGCTACAGTCGACCCCAT
This sequence comes from Glebionis coronaria, assembly GCA_025667525.1. Classification (NCBI taxonomy): domain Eukaryota; kingdom Viridiplantae; phylum Streptophyta; class Magnoliopsida; order Asterales; family Asteraceae; genus Glebionis; species Glebionis coronaria. The sequence goes on along the minus strand of CM046879.1, from coordinate 419,128,940 downwards.
TAGGGGTGTCCATCTTCCATTGCATTTAACCCCGTTGGGGGTGTCCATTTTCTGCTGCATATTGAACCCTTTTGGGGGTGTTCTTTTCCGCTGCATTCGACCCTTTTGGGGGTGTTCTTTTTCGCTGCATTCGACCCTTTTGGGGGTGTTCTTTGTTGATCCCAAACTTAGATCATTTAGCTTTATGTATACGAGATTAGATCAAGTAATACACTTAGAGAAACCTTTGTATATGTTTATAATAATCTAAGTGTTATGCGGAATTAACACTTAAACAAGAACACACAAGATATAAACAAACTTTCACTTTGATTAATGATATCAAACTTGCTTACAATGAAAGTAGTTTACGAATGAAAACTTATATGAAACATGAACCTAAAGGTCTTCTTTTATAGACATAAGAAGCCTTGTACGATAATCTACGTATCAGCTATTCTAGGTAAAGATAAATATAGAAAATACATTGTTGTTCCTATCTTTACTAGAAGTAATCTAGAATACAATAAACGCGTAGAGTATATCTTCCCATCAGTGCTTGTCTTTAATGTATCAACGCTTGACTTTATCTTTTCAACGCTTGAGCTGTCAGCGTTTGTTTTACTCCTGTCAACGCTTGATTTACTCTTGTCAGCGTTCAAGTGATCTGGCCATAATTTATTCCCAACATTCTTTTTTGTTGCATTCGACATTTGGGGGTGTACATATCCTCTGCAATTGAACCCTTTTTGGGGTGCCCACTTCCGTTTGATTTGACCCCTTTGGGGTGTAATAGAAAATAAAGCTGGTTCATCTGCCATGGAGGAATGAAACTTCGATGATTCGAGGAAACGGTAACACCTACTTTATCGACACTAGACTTAGTGTCATTTCTTGTACTGAAACCCATAAATACTTGGTAAGAGGATGCCTTATCTTCTAAGCTCGCATTTCTCAAATCGACGAAGAAGACAAACCCAAGCATAAAAGACATGCCCAACTTTCAATGGGTGTATTTTTTAGGGTTATGTTTTTCATATCCCAAAAAGCGATAATGAATGTCAATACTCTTTGAGCGACCTTCTTCCTCTTCGGATCTAATTAGTTCGACAATACCATTGTCTAACAAGCCTTGAAATGAATGACTTCCTCCTTTTAGAAGTCAAAATTTGTGCAAATGTTGAACCACCAACAGTAGATGCATGACCCTTTCTGCATCTCACAAGAAATGCACACTTCTTTATTCTTAGTATCTTCTTTGATTTCCATCATTTGAAGTACTTCTTTTCTATACAACTCATGCCCCAGCTCAGCCACAAATGAAGCAGATTCTTTGCAACTTCCTAACCAATCACCATCAACAATAATCTTAGCTATTTCGCTGAGTGAAGCTTTGGTGTCAAACTAATGTTTGCTTTCCACATGCTAGAAGTATATCGGGAAGCCCTTCGCGTGAAAATTGTTGACGCAAGAGCGGTACCAGCCAAAACTATATTTCTAACTCGTCATCACATAAGCCTATTAAAGCTTAATAGACTTAAAAGTCTCTTGAAGAAGTATTCTAAAAATTAATAAACTGTTACCTATACTCATCAAGACACATTGGGGCCCCGGAGGCACATCTAAGTAAAACCAAGACTTAAGACGAGTTTGTCCTAGTCAACCCAACCTTGTAAACTTAGAACTCGATTTCATAAGATTACACGCTCAAGAAAAAGTTCCCTCACTGGTTCCCTGAACAATTAACTTCATCTCTAGCTTCGAGATCGAAACTAAAATAACGGGTAGGTTGTGTAAAACCCCTAAAATTTGGGCTTTTACACACGTCACCAGCTTCATTATTGTTATCATTCATCATACTATATTTTAACACACCACCGTTACAATATATCATCACAAGACTTATTGTGTTTAGTGAATGATTTCTTAATCTTCGTATGACTCATGAATTATACATGATAGCTGGAATACAACCTAGAAGCTTATCATGACGTACAAGAGATCTAGTACGTCTACTCAAATCTTGCCTAGCAGGTCTACTGGATGTGGCTAGTGCTGGTGGGGCTGGCAAGGCTGTAGGTGCCGAAAGAGTACTCTGCAATGCCTGTATAAACCAATCATGACTCCTTAAGCAAACTGAGTACAATCAGCAACTGGGATCGTAGTATGCCAACGACTCCTCAAAGGTAGGCGGTCTTACTGTCACTCCATCATGACGAACCTCTGCAAGATCAAAGAAGGTGGACAAGGACTGCCCTTGTGCTGTAAGAGAAGTGTAGGTCTTATGCTGAAGGCCCCCTCCAAGGTGTGAATATGTCGATGGAGGTAGTAGTTCTCCTCCAACAACCACTGTAAGGCCTCGTTGGTCGTAGCCCAAAAACCTCGTGCTATATGGGTATCTGCCCATATGGTCCAAGAGAGAAAGAGTCTATGCGCTCATGCATGACAGTGTACCCCACCTGGCCTTCTATCAACAGGTTGCGGACGTCTGTCATGTCCTGCTCCTGGCTTACGACCAAAGCAGCAATCCGAACATGAACAGGATCAACATGTGCAGTACCGGAACCCTCTCAGACCTCAAATTTTGACTGTATGTATCCAAATGAACATCAATCGTCGTGAGCCTAACCAACTAAGAGTAGTTAACCCTACATCGACTTTTCCTAGGTGACAACTTCCTAGTTTGTCCTCTCTTAATTATCATTAATCGTTTCCGCGAACTTCTACTGCTTTGTCAGATTGAAGGACAAACCTTCAGATAATTCTGTCCATCCATAATTGATAGCAGTATCCAAATACTGCTCAATCGGATGTATAATGCGACCCGGATAAAGATCTCTTTGCATTGCATTATGTTCAATCGTAATAGTAGCAACACCCAAATACTGCTCAATCGGACATATAGAGCGATCCGAAAAACTATCTCTTTACATTGTTGACACCATTCATTTCTGAGCATGTCTAAAACGAACCTTAAGATCTATGACATCTATACCCTAACAGATGACAAATTTTTTAATAGCTATGAGGACAAAGCTAAAATAACGGGGCGGTGCTGTAAAATCCATGATTTTACTATGATAAAAATGTAATAGAAGTCTACCCAATTATAGGAGAACATCTCTCAACCTAGTAATATTAATCGAGTTTCGAGGACGAAACTCAAGATGGCAGGCGGATGGTGGAAAAACCGAGATTTTTTGTTCATTAAATAATAATGAAGTATGTTTTAAAACCCATTTTGAAACAATACAAAAGTTATTGGAATTGAAAACAAGACAAAAGTCGTACAACCCGCGTACCGACAATTTAATAATTTAATTACATAAATTATTGTCGAGAGATACTTGATAAATGATTTGATTAAATTGTTTAATATTTCATTTATCTACGGAGAGATTAAATGAGAAGTATATTTATTAAAACGATACTTACGCTATAAAAATGATAAATGATAAATTATCGTCATTTAGATATACGAACACGTTTTTCGTGTTTATAAGTCATATAAATACTTCATTTTATTGGAGAAATGATTTTAAGATCAATGACGCGATTTTCGTAAGACGAATCTACTTTTATAAAACACGAAGGAGCCCCGAACCATTTATTAACAAACGTCTAATAAATGTTACACTTTAGGCCCCTACCTAATAATTGCAACATAAGCGCTTAACTATTATAAAACTTGTAAATAGATTTTATAACTTTTGAAATAGTATAAATAGGGACTTTAGGGTTTCTTCCTCATTTTCATACAAACCCTAAACCTAAACACACACACATACTCTAAGTGGCAGCCGCCACTTTTCCGGCGACACTTTTCCAGCCAACTTCCGGCCACCATGAAATACTTCGGCCACCATATTTAATTCATAGATCGAGTAGATCTATATATATATGCTCACCATCGAACCACCATGTTTGTGGTGGCAAATCACGTCATCATCTCCAGCCGCCGCCACTGTTCACATGACATGGCTCCTAGCCACGCAGCCGCCACCATCACATCTACCACCACCCACCCGCCATGACCATTGTTGTGGTTTAACCACAACCATCATCTTAGCACCTGGCTCACACCACCAGTGGGTGGCCGTCGCCGCTGTAATCATCACAGCCACCATCCCTAACCGCCACTAGAGAAGACCCCACGTCATCATCACCATTCACAGCCACAGCCATTCTATTTCGTGGGTTCAGCCACCACCTCCATCTATATACTCCATCAGCACCATCGTTATAGGAGCGGTCTCAGCCACGAAATCACCCTAGATCCACCAGTCGTGGCCTCCTCATCATCATGCATCACCATCACTGCTAGGTATGTTTGGTTCTGCGTTCACAAGCCCACCAGGGCTGTTTGGATCTGCGAATTAATAGCCACGTAAGGGGGGTGTTTGGTTTTGGACAGAAAAGTACCTAAGGATGCTTCGGGTTGGCCGAAATCCACATGAAGGTGATGGGATCTGCTGTTGAAAGCCACATGCAGGGCGTTTGGGTCTAAGATTGGCAGCTTGTAGCTTCGTGGGTGTTTGGATCTGCTGATTAGGGCGCGTTTGGGACTGCAGAAAGCTTTTATGGAGTGTTTGGGACTGCTGATGGCATGCATGCTGCAGTAAAGGGGTGTTTGGGACTGCAGATTGGTTAAAAGGTTGTTTGGGATTAATAGCAGGTTAAGGGAGCGTTTGGGACTGCTGATGACGGATAGAGCATGATAGATTACGAGTTTGTAATGATAGTGGTATGCCTTGTTGTAATATAAACATGCATGTAATAACTTCCCACCGATAGTGTATTATTACCATCGTTAGTTATATATTACCAACTGACCTCTTTTTGCCACCGTTTGTGTTATTACTACCAACTTACCACTATTAGCTATATAGTTTCCACTATTAGCTATACAGTTACCACTGTTAGACTAAACCTAGCTACTGTTTTCATGTTATTCCTACTGTTTTTATAAAGAACCCTTTGTTAGCTTTATTAGCCATTGTTGGTGCACAAGAGCTATTTCAATAGTTTTAGAATAAAAATATTATGTTTTTATCAACATGTTATAAATCAGGATTTAATTAATAATGACTTATTAATTATTTTTGGAATCTAATAAATTATTTAATAAAATTAATAATTTATTATAAAGACTATAATGTCATACACATTTTATAAACATCGGGAATACACGAAAACAGTGAATAAACAACATGCACACTTAACTGTCATCATAACAGTATATATAAAATAATTAAATATAATGTGATAACAAGGATAAACATACGACTAATTAAACTTCATGCATTTATTATTTATGCATATACTGAGACCTACTTAATTACTTAGGTATTCGATGTACTGTGTGCTTTGTGATTTTTATACTTCATCATCCTCGAGCTGTATTATACAGGTGAGTTCATAGCCACGCATTTTAAATCTGTTTATGATTTTATTAACCCGCGAGTGGGAGACATGCTATTAAATAACTGTAACTTGTTTGACAATATAACTATAATTTATTTTATAGAACGTAAATTAAACTGTAACCTGTTTTGACAATATGATTGATAATTATCTTATAGAACGCAAATTGAACTGTCATCTTTAATTACATATGCCTATTGTAGAAACTGTTAAATTATGGGAAATTGCCCGAATGTTATAAATAGATCTATTTAGGATTGACTATCCCCATCTGGGTGAGTCATGCTCACTGTGCCTTGGCCGGGATAACAGATGTATATCATGTTGGAACTGGGGTTGGGTGCCTTTTTGTAGGGCACTACGTTCTCATTTGTTGAGGACTATGGAAGGTTAAGCTTCAGTTTTGAAAATAGGAAGAAATGTAATTACTTTGTAGTATATAGCTTTGTGCAATGATATTATCTGTAAGGTTTGCATTTCTAACTAAATTTTATATAGTTTAGCACATTAATCAATGGAATAATTGGACACTTTGAACTTGATTTTATAATCAAATATTGAACATAACTAGGTAGGACATTTAAAGTTCCAAACTATGATTTTACAAAAAACTGTATGAATTCACCAACTTTATGTTGACTATTTTAAGCATGTTTTTCTCAGTTAATTAAGCAAGATTAGCAAGATTATTTGAGCATGGACTGAGCATCATTTAGGAACATAAAAATGACGGGGGATTTATCTTTTACTGGGATATTTATAACAAGTGATATTCAAAGATTTGAACGATTATACCAAGATAATGTTTATATCAATTGTATTTCAAAAATCATATAATTATGATATGTGCTTTGTAAGCTATTTTCTCATCGATCCACCACTGTGATACTCGCTTTATGGGGGTGTTACAACAAGAAACCTCTTCTTCCAATTTGTAAAATTGGCTACCTCTAGAACAGGAGAAACATTGATTTGGCCACCCCTATATTCTAGGGTTTGTGGTATAACTTGAGCCATTTTTGGATCTTGATTTGAAAACTTTTAAATGAGCAGTTTCATAAAATAAGAGTTTAGCTAATCAAACTTATCTAATACCACTTGTTGGTCCATTGTAATTCATTATTACTTATCAACTTAAGTAATAACTCCTTACTACGACTAAAGTCTGTTGTTTTAACAATAGATAAGAACTATGAACAACTAAAACAACAATACCAATATACTTTTCAACGTATAGAATTTTATTAGAATCAAATAAAGAATCTATAACCCACTTTGTTTGCGGAATAATATCGTGGTTGAATGACAATGGGTTTTGATCTCCTCTACTTAAACGTCTAACCAAGGTTAAAGTCTAAGCTCCAATCAAAACGTTCATTTGCATCTTGGCTATATGGTTTAGTTGGTATCGACAAAGAAAGGTTTTCTAGAGTTTTATCTCTTGTATTGGTTAACCCTTTCTCTCCCAATGTACACTCCTTATATAGGCAGTGTAAACTAGGGTTTGCATTTTGCATGTTTCAATGCATGGTTTTATCCAGTGGGTGGTTGATGCCCATGCTGGATAAACAGTACAAAGTACATACTAAACTATTCTAGAAAAGATAAAGGTTGTACTTTTATAATATACAAGAAACCTACTTTGACTTAACGTTATCTTTTCCCGCCTAATGCAAACCATCAGATTACTAAAGAGTCTTCAGTATCCTAGATGTTGGAAACTCACTTTATGTGACGACATTTAAGAATTCCCGTTAGTTATCATAGTCACGCATAGTCAGTCTAGACTAGGCCCTTTGTAAAGTGCGTGACTATATATACCCCTCCTTAGCTTCCAAGGAGGGGTGTTGATTGTATTTTTGTTCATTCAAGGAACACACACATTTCACATTCAACCTCTCTTTCTCTCTCTCTAAGCCATCAATGGCTTCCACCACCACTTACCACCACATTAGACCACCGGATCATATTTAGCTTTTCTACATTTGGCATCAGAGCCACGGTTCCATCCTTGGATCGTGATTATATTCTCGATTTGGTGGTTTAATTATTTCTTTGTGTCTCGTTTTATATTTTTTATGTCTAACATCACAAATTTTTTGTCACGTCACAAATTTTTTTGTCCAAAAGATCCATTCTGTCACATGTTTTCACTGGTCCATATCTATTTCTCGGTCCAAATATCCATATCACTGGTCAAAACAATGTCAACTTTTCATGGTCAAGTTGTGTTTATGTCATCATTGTGACAAGTGTTCGTGTCTTGCAGCATCATTTTTTTTTATATATCTCTATTATGGGTTATATGTTTATGACGATGATGGTGATGAACTCAGTCTTGCCAGAAAATCTGCCCAGAAACAAGCTCCCTGAAAAAACGGAACAAGGACACTGTTGGACTTATCTTCATGGTACAATCGCATATATTGCGATGGAGGGTGTTTTTCACATATTCCGATGGGTTGGGCATACCCATTGCGATGGACTCATTCCGATGAGTCATATTGCGATGGGTGGCTGACCTGTCGCAATGGCACTGCCAAGACGTCATGCTGCCCATGTGTTCTCAATATTGCGATGGGTACCATTGCGACGGGTACCATCGCAATGGGTACCATCGCAATGAGACGGTTGACTTTGCGATGGTTTTTGATTCCGATGGATTCCTATTGAAAAACATTGCAACTGTTTTGCGATACTATGACCAAGACTTGACAACTTAACTTGTTTGACAACATGACCCGAGACCATAACTTTGACCAAGACTGAGATGGTTTGTGGACCAAAAACGTAACCTAACCAAGAAAGAACCCATCTCAAACCGAGTCAACTCGGTCATTACCGAGTTGACTCAGGTAACTCACTGAGTTGACTTGATACCTCCATCCTTATACCGCCTCAACACCTCAATTTCCGAAACTAAAGCTAATATCCCATCGACACCTATCCCCATTCGATTCTAGACTCGACACAACACAGACAATTTATCTAGATCTCAGATTAGTTCTATCAAACTAAAAATCCATTTTGATCGGATTTTTTTGAACTCAAATCATCATAGATCTTCATGTAAATGGTTAACCCATATTATTAATATACGAATTTAAAGAGAGAACAATAACAAATATGTTATTTTCTATCTTCGATTCGTCTGAAAAAGGTTAATCAAAACCAACACATGCAATCATACAAACCTACCCGTGACCCAATATCAGATCTTGAAGTCGAGTGTCATCCATTTGCATTAGCTTCGACCATGTAATCATTCACGGACGGTAAAAGGATCAAGGGTTCGTTTGTTTTGATTTATTTGTGGGTCATTGTTGTCGATTAACAGTAATAGAGAATGGTTACTTGATGGTTGAGATTCGTGTTTGATGGTTGAGAGGATTTTGGGGACGGAGGAAACGAGGGGTGAGAGAATATTTAGGTGAGAGGCGGATTTTCCAAGACAAAGTTATGTGATTAGGTTAGAAAAGTGTGAGATAAATTAGGGTTGGGGTTATAACTCAAATCCTTGGACCGGTTTTGGATTGGTGATGGACCGGGTTTCAGATGGGTGATGGGCCACGAATTATTTTGTCCATGGGTGTTGGGCCATGTAACTTATTTACTTAATATGGGCCATGGAACTCAAATTTGATACACTTTGTGTGTATTTGAGGGCCTACTTATTCTAAGGATTTGGTAATGGATGGATTAGATCTATGGATTTGGTGGAAGAGATGGGGAAGATGGAGGATTAGGTGTAGAGAGAGAAAGGAGAGGGAAGAGAAGTAGAGAGAGAAAGTGATTAGATAAATGATTAAGTGTTAAACAATGAATGACCAACCCCCTCCTAACATGCTAGGAGGGGTATATATATAGCCCACCCTACATGTGGGCTATATGGACTATACAATTACAAAGTGGATCACGAGCCCATTACATAATTATCGTTGGAGCGACCGATCCTTCATAAATACGTAAAACGTATTTCCAACAATCTCCCCCTAAGGGAGGTCGCTCCAAGTTACAAAGTTCTAAATATTCTATAGCTCGTGATCTATGCTAATAATGATGTGACCGAGACTTTCTTTGGGAAAACACATTTCCAACAATCTCCCCCTAAGGGAGGTCACACCATTTTACAAAATCTTAAACCTAGCATCTATGCTTGAGTCTTCGATCTTGTTCTTGTGAATATGCTTGAAGTGATCTTTGACTTTAGTTCTTGAGCATGTTTCCTTGCCTTGACCTTGTGCATTCATCACTTGTGAAATTTGCCTCTTTGTGACTTCATGTTCCACATACTTATGCCTTTAAATTCTTGAAAGCTTCAGAGTTTGATACAGCGGAAGACTTGACCTTCAGACTTTCTTGAATTTGTTGAAGTACTAAGTGTATGTAGTATAAGCATGTGGTGACGACTTCTTCTGGATTGTTCACCGCAATGCCACCTTCTTGTTACGCTGCATAAGACAGTTAGCAACAAACAATATACACGGATGAAATGGCCTTGAACATTTCATTCTAATTCGGTAGCATTTTACCTCCGGTCGGTGAAGACCGTTGGACGATATTAAATATCGTACTTGTGACAGGTAGTTTCAATTAAGAACCTCCTTGACAAGATTTCGCGGGTAAACCCGTTCTCTTTACTCGACCGTCCAAAGCTGACTGCGAACGTAAAGAGTGAATCATTTGGATAATATTATCCGCATGATTTGAAGCCGTCAATTCATGTTCCTGGAACAAGTGAAGTTCAATTAAGAACCGCACCATCGTTGCTTTCCAGTTGTCACTAGCTTGATTCATATAGAATCTTGCAAGTTACCTACCAAGTGCTGTTTGATGTTAACACTAGAAGGATTTCCACTCGTCACTGTGATCAATAACGAGTCACTCTGAGTGTTCTGGCAAGATCATATGATAATGCGTAGAGGCCTGGAACGTGTTTAAATTCATTTAAGAATTAAACCACTGTTGCTTTCCAGTTATCACAAGTTGGATTCATAAAGAATCGCACAAGTCACCTACCATGAGCTTTTTGATATTCGCTCAAGAAGGATTTCCATCTTCATTGTAAATACTTTCGTATTACTCGGATGTTCAGGCAAGATCATGAAGATTTTGCGTAGGACTCTTAAGATCTTTCTTACTTTTCACAGTGTGTGAAGAAGCAAGGAAATATGAAAGTGTGTCCTAATGAGATATTTGATGATCTCAAATGGCTCTAGACTCGATCGTGCATTTTGGATTTTAGTGATCGGAGGCTGGAGAGGAGTGCCACCTTTTCAATACCAATTTATTCGGAGTGAATAAATCAATAGATAATGTGTTGATCTCCGTGTGATTAAAACAAATACCTTTTGAGAGATATTTGAGTTAGCTGGGAAGGGTTGTGCATTGCATCACTGGGTCCATGATGTCTTTCTTCAATATCAAGAATCATTAAAAATGATCTCAATAGCATATGAATTGACCCGGTTTCTGCCTAAGGTTGTAAGGAGGGCTTCTTTCTTTACACCCTTTATCTTTACAATTCTTTTTCATTCTTCAACCCCTTCAATGCTTACCAATACGTCATAATTAGCACCTTGTTGTGATTGTTCCAGTGCTAACTTAAGTACTTGGTCGGCATTCAGCTACGTTCACAATCTTTCTCCATCTTTCCTAAGGACTACTATTTCTAGCTATGGAATGTCCTTGGGAAGATTCCTCCGGTTCTAGAGAAATCATTGGACTTTAACCTATCCTACCATCCTTATGTCACCACAATCGTCACCGTCGTGAATCGAGATGTTTTTGGGTAAGTGTATGTCACCATGAAATCCACTTTGAAGTACAAATCCATTTTGCTCCCCCTTAACATATGCTACGATATTCGAAAACATTTCGCACATGTCGGGATGAGCTATCACGTTAAGTCAAACCATTTATGATTGATCATATCCCATATTAAATCACATTTTCTCCCCCATATTAAAAATATTAACCCAATCGATGTTTTTAATATCAATTGATTTAATAGCATTTTAAGAAAATTTGGGAAGAAAAATGCAAATCCAATTATCTTCATGATTTGAACAAGCTCCCCCTCAAATTAATGAGGGTGTACTTGAAACGTAAATTAAATACCTTTTAAACACAAGTGTAAGGTATTTAATACGTGCAACGATCAATACATGATAATGAATTCACAAGATTAGCAATGTACGAGGTTGGACCTGAATAATGGAGAACAGCATATGAAAAAAGCACATGGTTCTTGTTCACGAATGATGGTCACCTCGTCACGTCCCCGAGAAAATGAATTCCCGTTGTTGAGTCAAAGCTTTCCGGTGAAATGCTTGACTTGATTATGAAAAACGGGTTGCTATCTGAAATAATAGCAAACCATTTTGAGCATGTTTTAAAAGTTTGAACTTCTGCTCGAACTTTATTTACAACCCCGTGTCATTATTGAATGACATTTCTAGGTTCGTAAATATTATCGATTCCAGAAGACATGCTCGTTTTATCAAAACGTTTTTGAACACACAATTTTGAAAGATTTAGAAAAACCTTTTTGAGAAATTCTTGAAAAATTGTGTTCACAGTTTTGAAAAAACAATTACTTGAGCTTAAGATGTTGAATATCTTAAAAGCGAGCTCAAGTCCGAGAAGTTGTAAACTTCCCGTTGTTAAGGATAAGTTTATCATCGGCGATAAACTTTCCTTTTATCTGAAGAACGAGTCCTAAGCTGACATATACTTAGAAGTCGTGTACACGAGCTTAAAACCTTTGAATGGTTTTAAATGTAAGCTCGTGTCCGAGAAAATTTACTTTCTCGTTGTAAGGATAAGTTTATCATCGGCGATAAACTTTCCTTTATTTGAAGCACGGGTTACCATCTGATATTTAATGATAAACCATAATACACGAGCTTAAAACCTTTGAATGGTTTTTAGGGTAAGCTCGTGTCCAAGAAAAACTTAATTTCTTGTTAAGAGGGTAAGTTATCGTTGTGTAGATAAACTTCCCTGTCTCTGAAGTTCGGGTCGTCGTCTGTCATTTAACGAAGAGCCATAATGCATGAGCTTAAAAACTTGGAATGTTTTCGATAGAAGCTCATGCCCGAGAAAAATGAATTTCTCGTTTTTAGGATAAGTCATCATCGGGATGAACTTTCCTTTCTTTGAGGATCGAGTTACAGTCTGTTATGTGACTGTAAGTCCTTGTGCAGCTTAACCATGAATCCCCTGAGACATTTGTTTCTCTGATATCTGCTTCTTCAGCAACCAAACTCTAAGAGTGTCCTTAGTTGAACGGTATACAATGATTGGACCGCTTCGTTCTTTTGAAACATCAACTTTGGTACCTGCAATCTCATTAGGAGTTTGTATACTTTTGCATGGGTTAGAGATATCTATTTTTGAAGCACGTGGGGGTTCACAGTTGGCTTTACTTGTGTCAGAGGTGGCCTGAGGGGATGATTCACTTGTCTTATTTGGCAAACGTTTCCTTTTATAGAAAATCTTAAGTTCAGGCTTAAGTGATGTATCATCCTTTGCAATTTCCTCCCTAGTAGTCTTCGTAGAATCAGAGGCTATCCTAGTTAAAGGGCACTCGTTTCCTACAAGAGTGAAAGTTCTACCAGTGGGGCGCCACATCTTACCAAAGGGTTTGATTTTAGCTACCCACTGGGATTTAAGTCTAGCACGGGAGTTCACCTCATCAAGTAATTTCTTGACACAAGCATCATGATTTGCCGTAAAGACACATTTTCTACATGTTTTACACGTAGCATATTTCATGTCTGAATAATTCCTAGATGATTGATCGATGCTCCTAGAAGATGGCATGCTACGGTTAGCAGTGTTGGGTAATCTAGAAGGCATCTGACTAGGTTGAACATTGCTATCTCTTACATGTGTCTTTTGAATAGCTTCCCTTTGACCAGATTTATGGCAAACGTCATTTGAACTAGTTCTTGACGTGGTCTTGGTATTTTTAGGGAAACTAGAGGCAATCATATGATTTGGTCTTGCTAAAGCTGGAGTGATCACCTTGGGCCTAGTTGCTGGAGTGACAGTTCTAGAAATATGACCCAAATCAACTTGGGAGGCAAACCGCGGTCTCGAGGATTGTGATCGCTCGGATCCAAATGCAGTAGGTTGTCTGACAGTCGGTTGTCTGACGAACTGATTTGTAGGCGGTTTCCCCAAGATTGATGGTTTCTCAAGCTTAGTGTCCACACTAGGTCCGTTACTTTTCCTTAACTCGTTTTTCAACGCAGCTATAGCAAAGACCTTTTCCTGTACTTGGGCTTTTAAATTCTCATTCTCTTTGAGCACGTTATCTTGGGATGCCAACTTAGATTCAAGCAGTTGAATTTGTTTCAAAAGATTATCCTTTTCAGCTTTAGAATCTAAAACAGTTTGATCCAATTTTCTTTCAAGAACAACGTTTGATTTTTCAAGTTTTTCAAAGTATGTTTCAAATTTGACCGTTTTCTTAGAAAATTCAAGTTTGGCATCCTCAAAATCTTTTGATTGCCGAGCTACGATCGTTTCGAGCTCTTTAATCTTGGAATCAGAAGCAGACAATGAAGCAGTTATAATACACTTTTCATGATGTACTATAGCATTCTGAACAATCTCTCCCCCATTATGACTTACATCGGATGAATCAGAAGTGGTATTTCTATCACTCTTTTCCATCCCATGTTTGTCATAATTAGGTTCAGAATGCTCAATATGCGACATGTCATCAGCATAGTCATCATAAACAACAGTAGATTGTACCATATTTGCAGGCTCTTCGTCATAAACGGGTAAGGTGTCATCAAGAGAGATCTCGTGAACATTCCCTGACGTACCACTGGTATCATGTTGTTCTCCTGATTCTGTGCTCTTGCCATCGTTAGGCTCCAAGTTGTCAACCGTATGACCAGTTTCCTCTTGCATCGAAAAGTCTTGCACTCCATTATCATACCCTTGCTGAAGTCGAGATCTTTCATAAATTGAGGACGAGACCGATGACATGAGTTTCAAAATCGTATCACGGAAAACTCGAAGCTCGGTATGTGTATCTCGAAGAAATGATTGGCAAATCACTGAGCTTTCAGGCTTGATGATATTGAATTGGAGGAAAGGCGTGAGTTGTGTCACAAGAGCCTTATAAGCAAGTGACGATGCAGATTGAGTAAAGTTGTCACGGTTGAGTTGCTCGGCGAGTTCGGTCAAAGTGGTGAACATTGAGTCGATGAATACATGACGATCTTGTCCAAAGATTGTCACAAATTCGCTCCCTCCTTGAATCCCCGAAAGAGTGACTAGATGATATTGAAGCATTTGAAATGAATTTATACCACTTTCTCTAGCTTTGTCGTGCATTCGATGCAAGTTTCCCTCTTTAAGTGTCGAATTGAATGAATCCATTGAAAATCGAGGAAGAATAATGTGGATGTTGTGGTTTCAGGATTTTACAAATCGATTCGGCTCAAAAAATGTTGTCGGCTCAAACGATGAGAAAATAAACCCGATCAAAAATCCATCAGCAAAATAAACTTTGGCAATTTATCACGTTGTCACGTCACTTTTTGTCACGACACTTTGTCCCGACTATAAATTAATATCACAACATTTTTCAAAAATAAAAATTTGAATAAAAATAACAATTGGTTATCAAAATAATAAAAAATTAATATTCAAAATAAAAATTAATATCCAAAATATCAATTTTTCTAAAATAAAAATAAAATAAAGAAAATGTGAATAAAATTGGATACAAATTTTAGAAAGTCTATAAAATAAACCGATATTAAACTGATAAAAAATAACGGATATTAAACTGAAAGAAATATAAACTTGGCAGAAGTGAAAACACGTGTCAGTCAAACCCTAAAATCGTGGCAGGAAATGCGCCACTTGATTTCTCCCATCTTCCAAAAATAATAATAAAATTCCCACTATCCTTAAGAAACTCCGCCTTATTTAATTTTCCAAAGCTGACTTTTTTTATCACAACCATCAATGTTTTACCTAGTAAACTCCGTCTCCCATATTTCAAAACACAATCACACTAAACCAATCTACAAAACTAATCTCCATCTGCTTTTTTTCCGCCCCCCATAACATAGCAAAAACCCAGACGCAGCCTCTATTTTCTTTATCTTCACCGATTCACCCAAATCCACTCAATCACAATCTTCAATTATCAATCAAACAAGAAGAAACAGAGGGTTTTTCTGGCTTCAAGATCCAATAAAGGGTCTCGGGTAGGTTTTTAATTGTGCATGTGTTTGAGTCTGTCTTCTATCTTCTGTAGTGTCCTTCTATGTGTTGTGGTTTGCTGTTGGTGATTCAAGTCCGTTTGTTGGGTGGGTAAATTGTGTATCGAGAGATTGTGAGGGGGTGTCTTGTTGGATGTAAAAGTGAGAGTCTTGGGTCAGTGTTTGTGTGAGACGAGAGGTGTGGGTGAGATGAGAGTATGTTTGTGAGGGGGAGTCTGTGTGAGTTGAGTTGAGATGCGAGGGTGTGCGAGGGTCTGTGAGATGCGAGTGAGTTGAGTCAAGTTTGAGGAGTCTTGGTTTCGGTTTTTTTTTTTTTTTTTTTTTGTTTGAGTCGTTTTTGGTTTCAGTCGAGGTGAGGGTCTGTGAAAGGTGTGAGAGTGACGAGGTTGTCGGATGTGGGTGTGGTGTTAGAGTCGAGGGGTGAAACGAGAGTCAAGTGGATGTTGGTGAGATGAGTCTGTGTTCTTGTTATATGTTTGGATGTCGAGAGGGTGTCGAGAGTCAGACGAGAGGGTGTGTTTGTTTAGACTTGTTCAGAGTCGGGTTGGAAAGTGTGGGTCTGGTATGGGTGTGTTGTAAGCGAGGGTGAGAGTGTTTTGGTGAGGATTGAGTCGAGAGAGGGAGTCGAAAGATTGGGTGTTTGTTTTTGTTGGGGATAGAGGGTGTTTGTTGTTCGAGGGAGGGTGCGAGGGATGTGAGAGACGAGAAGTATTGGGAGTTTGTTGGTTGAGGATTGAGTCAAGAGTCACTATTTGGGTCGAGTTGTTTTTAAAGCCTATTCGGAAGTTTTTCTATTCGGAAGATTTTTTCTATTCGGAAGTTTTTTCCTATTCGGAAGTTTTGGTCTATTCGGAAGTTTTTTCCTATGCGGAACTTTTGTGTCATGCGGAACTTTGTGTCATGCGGAACTTTGTGTCATGCGGAACTTTTTGTCAATTCGGAAAAAATGTGTCTATTCGGAAAATATGAGTCAATGCGGAAAGTTTTGTTGATTCGGAAAGTATGTCTATTCGGAAAAAACGACCATTCGGAAAAATACGTCTATTCTGAAAGTCCCTATTCGGAAAACTGTTAACGTGAAAAAGGACAAAAGGATAGATGAAACCTTTTATGGAC
The DNA here is from genome assembly GCA_025667525.1 of Glebionis coronaria. Classification (NCBI taxonomy): domain Eukaryota; kingdom Viridiplantae; phylum Streptophyta; class Magnoliopsida; order Asterales; family Asteraceae; genus Glebionis; species Glebionis coronaria. The sequence continues at coordinate 419,112,162 of CM046879.1, read as the reverse complement.
TGAAAAATGAGATAGATCTGGACAGTAGTGGACAATTTTTGAACAGATGGACTATTGGACTCATGGACTGTTAAGAAAATGAAAAAGAAAACTGAGAAAAAAATACTGATTAAAAAATTATAAAAAATGACTGATTAAAAAAAAAACTGATAAAATGATTAAAAAAAGGATAAAATTGATTAAAAAAGGATAAAATTGATTAAAAACGTGACTGATAAAAAATGATAAAACTAGATGATTTTAAAAAAAATTGATAGAACTGATAATAATAAAAAAAAAACCTGATTAAAACAAAACACGTAACAATAAAACTGATAAAAAAGTAAAAATTGAAAAAATTTATAAAAATTGATAAAAAGTTGATAGAATGATGAAAAAAAAAAAAAATTTGATAAACAATTAGAAAAGAAGGGATTTTTACCACCAAATCAAAAGATAAAAAAAATGCAAATCCTAAGATTCAACCATGGCTCTTGATACCAATTGAGGGCCTACTTATTCTAAGGATTTGGTAATGGATGGATTAGATCTATGGATTTGGTGGAAGAGATGGGGAAGATGGAGGATTAGGTGTAGAGAGAGAAAGGAGAGGGAAGAGAAGTAGAGAGAGAAAGTGATTAGATAAATGATTAAGTGTTAAACAATGAATGACCAACCCCCTCCTAACATGCTAGGAGGGGTATATATATAGCCCACCCTACATGTGGGCTATATGGACTATACAATTACAAAGTGGATCACGAGCCCATTACATAATTATCGTTGGAGCGACCGATCCTTCATAAATACGTAAAACGTATTTCCAACAGCATTAAAGTTAACTTTGGTCTTTATCGGGTCGAGACAAAGTGACAAAAAGTGTCGAGAAATTGTTAAGGATAATAGATGCTCAAACAAGCAAATTCCTTTTTTGAATCTGTAGTTTTTTTGTCGCATTTGGGGTTCTTTAATTTTTTTTCTTGACACCGATTGGGTGACGAGAAATGTGACGCGACAAATTGACGTGTCAAATATGACGAAGAATTTATTTTGACGAGACCAAGAAAAATGGGCGATTTTTTAGTGACTTCAGATTTTGTTTGATCGGTTATTAATTACGTGACGTTGAAGACGGATTTTTCGAAGGCGTGTATTTATTTTATCTTTTACTAGATAACTTGCTCGTGCTTAATCCTAGAATGAAGACTTGGTTATCTGGTTTCCGAGTTCGGGGTGGATGGTTGATGACTCGGATAACTATCACTTAAAGGGGTTACATTGTTGTACTCAGTGTCACGCGCGTAGTCGACGTGGATAATTTCAAGAGGTGTTGTGCTTATAGACTTCTTAAGTGATGCATTGAGTACTTAGAGATTTCTCCACCGTTCTTCATTCAACAATAGTGCAAGCTTAAGTCACAAGATCGAAGGATTTTTATTCAGCTTCACGTTTGATGTATCCGGTTCATTCTTTCAGTGGTCACTTCAAATTGCTTTCATGTGGTATGGTAAAGGTGGCCATGGAGAGTATATGAGAAGAGATTTTCGATCAACAGCTGATTCTCACAAAATATATAATTCAGCTTATTTATTATTCTCACGAGATTTCAGGTTCACGTGCGTACAATTTATTGATGGTTCCGAGTTTCGAAACCATCAAGGGGGAAGAAGAAGACACATTGAACGCACAACGAGTACACGTGATGAACTTCATACCTTCTTTTGATTTGAAGATATTCCGGGATGACATTTGTCATAGCCGCAGAGAAAATCAGTGTTTTAACTCGTGTCGTTATCAATCAATCTCCAAACGGTACACTACTGATTCGAGGTTTAATTGTTTGATTGTTGCAATTAAACATCATCATTATCCTATATGCATTCCCGGGACTTGATTGACTCTGGTGCATCTCCGGAAGAAGACGTGTGCATTTCCGGGACTTAATTGACTCTGGTGTTACGATGTCAACTTCATGAATGGGATAAAGTGTCCACTTCAGTATTTGAGCTTCATAATTGGGATTGATTTACCTTCTTCAACTATGTGGGGGAAGAAGTGTCTTGATTCTTTCTGGTATGCATAACTTGAAAGCTCAGGGGGAAGAAAAAATTCAGAAGAATTATTCAAGCGTGAGATGAAAAGTGGTTGATCTACTTGGGGGAAGCTATTTAAAATGCTTCTACATCAAGTTTACGTGGCATGAATTAGGGGGAAGCTAATTCAGAAGCTTCTCCTTAACCATAAGTGTATGGGTTACTTAGCTCGTGCCGTTACAGTATTTCTACTACAAGTTAAAGATGAAGTCAAAGGCCTCAGAAGACTTCATCAGCATTGGATGCTTCATGGAAGCTCTTATTCTTAATTATTTTGTACTTGATAGGTAGAATATTGTAAGGAATTCTACACGTCGTCCCATGGGGGAAGATTGTTGGAAACTCACTTTATGTGACGACATTTAAGAATTCCCGTTAGTTATCATAGTCACGCACAGTCAGTCTAGACTAGGCCCTTTGTAAAGTGCGTGACTATATATACCCCTCCTTAGCTTCCAAGGAGGGGTGTTGATTGTATTTTTGTTCATTCAAGGAACACACACATTTCACATTCAACCTCTCTTTCTCTCTCTCTAAGCCATCAATGGCTTCCACCACCACTTACCACCACATTAGACCACCGGATCATATTTAGCTTTTCTACACTAGAGGAGATCGACATCATTCAGCTTAGTAATCTCAAACCAAACTGAACTGAAAGCCCTTCTTTAGTCCTTGTTCTTCAGCAACTAGACCGCCTAGTATTTGAAGTGAAGACTCCTTTGTCTTCTAAGTTAACTGGAAGGGGATTGCTGAACTTTCTTCAGCTATAAGGTCTTTAGTAAGAACTTTGTTACTCTGGTCATCCTTCAGCAGACTGGCCTTACTACTGAGCATGAAACACTTAGGGGGATTTTATATTTAAATCCTAGAGTTGCTTCAGGGTCAGTAAATACTGACCCAACAGTACTGCTAGACCAAACTCAAGTATTGTTGGTTCAAAGTCTGTCAAACCAAAGTCCCACAAGACTTCTAAGAATGTTATTGGGAAAGCCAAAACATCTAGAAGTAAGCCTGATAACAAACCAGTGCAGATGTGGGTTCCTAAAGTTGAAAAACCGTGTGTTCAAGCAAGTACTACCAAAACAGTACTTAGGCAAAAATGTACAAAGACAATAAACCTACCTATGTTTTTGACTATGTGACTGGAACCATGAAGTATAAGAGTGTATGTAGTCTTACTAGAAAAACTACCTATCAAACTCTTAAGTATGTAGGTCCCATAAGATCCGAGCCAAATGTGGATTGGGTCCCTGTTAAAAACTAATAAGTTTTGTTTGTGTGCAGGGGCATCTAATTAATGAATTAAAAGATAAAAGTAGTGGATGCTCAAGACACATGACAGGGAATAAAGATTTCCTTGCTGAATTTGAAGAGTTCAGAGGTGGACCAGTAGCCTTTGGAGGTGGCAAAGGCAGAATCACTAGCAAAGGGAAAATCAATACAAGAAAGTTGGAATTTGAAGATGTTTTCTTTGTGAAAGAATTGAATGAATTCAATCTCTTTTCTGTATAAAAAATTTGTGATAAGAAGAACAAGGTGGTATTTACAGATATAGACTACTTGGTGCTCTCCAAACACTTTGAGATGCCTAAAGAATCTCAAGTACTACTTAAAGTACCCAGGCAAGAAAACATGTACACCTTCAATCATCATACTATTACTCCAACAGGTGGTATTACATGTTTGCTAGCTAAGGCTTCTAATGATGAGTCTAACTTATGGAATAGGAGGTTAGGTCATGTGAATTTTAAGAATCTTCATAGATTAGTGAATAGAAATTTGGTTAGAGGGTTACCTAACAAATCTTTTCAAAATGATTTCACATGTGCTGCTTGTCAAAAAGGAAAACAACATAGAACCTCTTGTAAGACCAAGACTGTCAATACTGTGACAAAGCCTTTGCAACTTTTGCATATGGATTTGTTTGGTCCAGTTTCTGTAAGAAGCATTAGTCATAAGACCTTTTGTCTAGTCATAACTGATGATTATAGTAGATTCAGTTGGGTTTTCTTTTTAGCTCTTAAGAGTGAAACCAATGAATTACTTAATGATTTTATCACTTTAGTTGAAAAGCAGTTCACTAAAGAAGTCTTAATCATTAGGACAGATAATGGGACAGAATTCAAGAATGCTGAATTTGATGAATTTTGTAGGTCTAAAGGTATTAAGAGAAAATTTAGTAATCCTAGGACTCCACAACAAAATGGAGTAGCTGAATGGAAGAATAGGACACTAATTGGGGCTGCTAGAACTATGTTGGCTGATTCTCTTTTGCCAAATACATTTTTTGGGAAGAAGCAATCAATACTGCATGGTATGTGTTAAATAGAGTCTTAGTGACCAAGTCTCAAAACAAAACACCTTATGAACTTTTGACTGGTATTAAGCCAACCATAAGTCATTTAAGACCCTTTGGGTGTCATGTGTCTATACTAAATACTCTTGATCATTTGGGGAAGTTTGATGGAAAATCAGATCTAGGATATCTTGTAGGATATACATTGCAAAGTAAAGCATACAAGGTTTAAAATTTGGCATTTAAAAAGGTTGAAGAAAATGCCCATGTTAATTTCTTAGAAAATAAACCCAATGTCCCAGGAATAGGTTATGATTGGATGTTTGATTTAGATTATCTAACTAATTCTATGGATTACTATTCTGTGCAAAAGGATTGTCAAACTAACAATGCAGGTGAGGAGTCTGTTGATCCCAAACTTAGATCGATTAGCTTTGTGTTAACGATATTGAATCAAGTTTAACACGTAGATAAACTTTTTGTTATTATAAACAATTCAAGTGTTATGCGGAATTAACACTTAGAATAAAGAACAAGTAAAACAAATAAACCAACCTTTCACTTTTGATTGATGATCGAACTTGCTTACAATGAAAGTTGAATACTGAATTAATGTGTAAACTACAAACTCTACAACCTCCTTTTATAACATAAGGAGTCGTATACAATGGATAACCTATCAACTATTCTAGGTAAAGATAAATATAGAAAATAAAATATCGAGTATATATCTTTACTTCAAATAATAAACGTGTTGACTAAGTTTTCCTATCAGTGGTTGGACTTCTTCTTGCCAGCGCTTGAATATCTCTTGTCAATGCTTGATCTGTCAACGCTTGATTTCTTCCTATCAGCTTTCAATTTACTCTTCTCAGCGTCTGAGTGACTTAGCTCATTTTATTCCTAACAATCCACCCCTAAACTTGATATCTACTCTAGTAATCAAGTTTCTGAATAAAAACTAAGTACAAGGAGGATTCTTACAAATAAAAATTACTTGTTAATTAGATAATAAACAAATCTAATTAAATCATTGCCAACACCCCTAGTATAATCCATTTCCAGCTGTAGACACCATCTTCTTCAAAGTAAACTATTGGGTTTCTGAAATTCAATGGTAATACCTCTGCAACATCTGAATCTTCCAATGGTGAAAGCTTAATGCTCTTTCTGATTACTGCTTCACAAGGATTCAATTGATCAATAACTGGGAACTTAATCGGAACTCCCTTCTTCACTAGTCTTGGTGCAATAGAAGCCCTCTGGATGTGTAAATTTTCTTCAATCTCTTATATCCTTTCATCTGAGAGAAGTCTCATAGTATATTCCTCACAAACTCTTAACCAAATTGGATAAGCCCGAAACTCCAATTCATCAAAGGATAGCTTTCTCAACTTATCATAGGTCCATCCACCTTGATGACACCTAAGCAACATAAAGTATAGCTCTCTTCTATCCCTTTTGAGCTTAGAAAATACTTTGCTAGCCTTGTGCTTCAAAATCACTTTGCAGTCTTCCTTCACTCTCAACAAGATGTCCAAACGCCAAATTTCTACAGTTATAGACATATATGGGTTCTCTTCAACCTTAGACTCCCATGCAAAATACATTTCCCTTACTTCTGGCATGTCAAAGTCTACCTTCATCTTTAATTCTCTTAGCCTCTCCTTGGCTAAGTCATATTTCTCATATTCTAACTTCTCTGGCTCCTCTAATATCATCACACTAGAATTTGAGCTCTCATGATTACCACTACCATCCTTAACCTCTTCTATGGTAGTCTGCATCCTATCCTGCTCCTCTAATTGTGCAGCCAAAACAGAATCAAAGTGTATCTAGGCTGCATTCTTTGGCACCTCAACTTCTACTAAAATTGCTTTACCCTTGTCTTTTGCTCCAATAGCTGGTAAAGTAGTTGTTGGTACCTGTGTTGTAACCTCCCTAATGATAACTGGTGGTTGGGATACACCAATCATACATGTAGGTTTGTCAACACCCGCTTTGCTCTTGTCAGCGCTCAAACTCTGAACGTCAACTGCTAACTTTGTAACATGTTCCATCATCTCCACAAATGATAGCTTCTTTGGAGTGATCAATGAAACATCAAGAACAGGCTTCTCCTTCAAACTAGTCAAAGCTTCAGCAGTTTCCACATGTTTACTACCAAAAGAACCACCTTCTTCTTCTTGTGATCCCTTGTCACTCAAGTTGAAATGTTCTGTTGGTGCATCTGCCTCCCCTTTGTAAGAATGCTCCCCTGATGAAAGGACTCTCGCCTGCCTTCTCCAAGCATTCACAGTCTCTAAAACAACTAGCCTCTCCCTTAATTGCTTGAGTTCAAGACCCTGACCTGTGACAACTTGTACAAGGTCTGCATTTTGCTTTTGCAAGCTAATGCAAACCGTTGTCAATTACAAAAGGGTAAAAGGTTCTAATATACAGTCCTCTATGATGGGAATTTGACCTCCTAAAAGAGATTCATTGGCCATGGATGGGATCTTAATTATGTTGTGATTGCCTTGACTTGCTTCTAAGCTAGAGCCAATAGTCCCAGTCCCACCCATGTCACCAACCACACTTGTGGTGGTGGTTCTCTCTGCTACATGGCTAGGACCACCAGAGGAGAACACTCCGGCAGTCCTTTGGCATTTTCCCAACCTATAATTGGGTGGTTTTGATAACGCTCAAATATAACATATTTATATGAGCGTATTCGTGGTGTTTATGCATATATTTATGTGATTATTATGAACATATGATACTTAACGAAGCTTATTTGCTATTGTAGGTTCATCAATGGTTACATCACGAGAAATGAATAAAAGATGAGTATTGGAGGTGAAAGAATGAACGAGACATGAAAGTGTAGCTCTCGTATGATAAATAATACAAAGAATAAAAGTCTTGTAAAGTTTGGAAGAAAGAAAGAAGAAGAAACAAAGGAAAAGGACCAAAAGAAGAAATATAGGAAAGATGGCCAAGATGCCACTGACATGGCCAGCCAAGATTCCACCGGAAAAGCAAGATGCCGCCGGCAAGACACCCGTGCCGGTCGGCACGAAGCCTTCTGTGAACAAGATGCCACCGGAAAATCAAGATGCCACCGGTATCTCTTCCTGCCACTTCTCCAAGTAAACTTCAACACCCTATTTACTTCACATTGTTCCCCAATCCGACCATAACTCCATTCCCTCTCCTCCAAGCTTCATTAAACCCTCATTTACTGTTGGAAATTTACTTTATGTGACGACATTTAAGAATTCCCATTAGTTATCATAGTCACACACGCATAGACTAGATTAGGAAACTATGTATAGTTTAGGTGGTGTGTGACTATATATACCCCTGATCCAACGCTTCCAAGGAGGGGTTGTTGTTTGTGTGTTTACATTATTAATTTTATAAACTTTTCTCTTTCTCTTTACACACACAACCTCTCTCTCTCTCTCTAAACTCCAACAATGGCTACCACCACCATATACCACCCAACTAGACCACCGGATCCATAAATGGCAAACCCACAACTAGCATCAGAGCTACGGTTCAATCTTTGGATCAACGTGTTTATTGTTTACTGATTTGGTGGTCAAAATTACTTTTGGTCTCGATCTATTGATTTTTAGGTCACGATGGTCAAATTTGTCTAAATCTTCTTTTTTTGTCAAGATAGTCTTAACAATTTTTTGTCTTATGCTTCATTTTAATGGTCCAAATCTTGCTTTTTTGGTTCTTGTCTATTATACTCTTTTATTGGGAATTTAGATTTATTTTCAAGATCTGTTATTTTTAATATCTGGTACGGTCAAATGTGTTTTTTCTGTTATTTTTCTTGAAGATGAAGATTAGATCTGATCCAGAAAAAGCAAGATCTAGAAAATCCGGAAGTACATTCGGATAAGATTTCAGTTGGATATATTCCGATGGATATATTCTGATGGATATATTCTGATGAATACTTTCGGATAGATTTATTCATATTCCGATGGGACTTATTCATATTCCGATGGGACTTATTCATATTCCGATGGGACTTATTCATATTCCGATGGATTTGAAGATATTCCGATGGGATGTAGTAACTCTAAACTTTGTGATGGCAAAAATCATACCGAGACTATGTTTTATATCATACCAAAAACGTAAAGCTCTTTTAACCATAAACAGTTAACCAAAATCAATTTAAATCTCATCAACACCAACCAATCATCTATCCTTGTCCCTTGATCAACTAATCCTTTTTACAAATCTAAAAAAGACTCGGACCAAACCATAAAACACAAATCAGGAACTCAGATTTTTTCGTAGTCTATCACAGACTTCACTAGATCTTTAACAGATCTATTTAAACGAATATCATAAATCTTCATAGATCCTCTATGTTGGATTTGAAACCATCGTTTAATCTTCGAAATTTAAGAAAGGTATATAGCATGTATGTTAAATCCACTCTTTATTTCGATCTTTCACAAATCAAACAACATAACAAAATACCCCATCTCGTTGATATACGAATTTACAAGAGTAAACTTAACAATTTCGTTTGGTTCATCTCTTTTATTCGATCAAAACAACACATGCATAAAGAACTGATAACCTACCCGAGATCATTTAAATGATCTTGATGCCTCTATCGATGTTTCGAATATAATTTTAATCAAACGAAATGATTAAAGTCGTGGATATGCATGGTTTTTGTTCGGTTGTGATTTAATATGAATAAGAGGGTCCTGGCTTAATTTGATTTCGAAATCTTTGATTCTTATCAAATGATTCTTGTGATGAGATTCGTTTGGTGATTTGGTTTAAGGTGATGTTTAGATGGATGATGTTCTGAGGAGATTTGGTGGCTAGTGGGGAAGTTTGTTGTCTGGGTTATAGATGGAGAGCTTTAGGGGACGAGATGTTTAGGAGATTAGGAGATGTCTTAGGGGAGATAAATTGATGAAGCGGCTGTTGGAATATGATTAGGGTTACCCTAATCTTTAGGGTTTGGTAGTTTTTATATCCCACTTTCTTCTTAGGATGGATCGGGTATTACAAACACAATTGGGCCGGCTGTGTGTACCTTGGGCCGACTATGTATTTTGGGCCTGATTAAACTTATTCATCATTCACACTTGTTTTGGTTTGCATTATGAAAATGGGATACACATCATGTATCTCATGGGCTGATTTTATGGACAAGTGATTGAATGATGGACCCATAAATTGTTATATTCAAATATTATTTATCACTTTTATTTGATAAATTTTAATATCTTGATTAACGATTTTAGTTGTGACAAAAAGGGACGTGACAAAAGTGAAAAGATTTGAAGACACGTATCGAGACAAAGTGATGAGATTTATTAGACGAGCCCAAAAAATGGCTATATTTTAAGCGGCTACGAATTTTTGATCAGGTGTTTTTATTTGAAGCTGAAGATGGATTTTTTCGAAGGCGTGCACTTATTTTATCTTTAAAAGATAACTTGTTCGTGCTTAATCTCAGAATGAAGACTTGTTTATCTAGTTACCGGGTTCGGGGTGGTTGGTTGATGACTTGGATAACTATCACTTAAATGAGTTACATTGTTGCACTCACTGTCACGCGCATAGTGGACGTGGATGATTTCAAGAGGTGTCGTGCTTATATACTTATTCTGTAATGTATTGGGTACTTAGAGATTTCTACATCGTTCTTCATTCAAAAATAGTGCAAGCTTAAGTCACAAGGTCGAGGAATTTTTATTCAGTTTCACGTTTGGTATATCTGGTTCATTTCATCAGTGGTCACTTAAAATTGCCTACAAGGGGGTTGGTAAAGATAGCCATGCAGAGTTTATGAGTAGAGAATTTCGATCAGCAGCTGATTCTCATAAAATATATAATTCATCTTATTTATTATTCTCACGAGATTTCAGGTACATGTGCGTACGATTTATTGCTAGTTCCGAGGTTTCGAAACCATCAAGGGGGAAGAATAAGACATAGTGAACGCACAACGAGTACACGTGATGAACTTCATACCTTCTTTTGATTTGAATACATTCCGGGAAGACATTTGTCATAACCGCAGAGAAAATCAGTGTTTTAACTTGTGGCGTTATCAATCTCAAAACAACATACTTTTGTTTGATGTTTAATTGTTTTGATGTTGCAATTATTCATCATCATTATCCTATATGGAGAGATATGCACTTCCGGGACTTAATTGACTCTGGTGCATCTCCGAAAGAAGATATGTGCATACATGGGATTGGTTTCCTTTCTTCAACTGCATGGGGAAAAAATGTCTTGATTCTTTCTAGTATGCATAACTTGAAATCTCAGGGGGAAGAAAAATTCAGAAGAATTATTCAAGCGTGAGAAGAGACGTTGTTGATCTACTTGGTGTGCCCCAAACTTTCAATCAATCATAGCAACATTATCATTTTATATGATGGGGTTTGCTTGTTCAATTCCGCTGTGCGCTTAATCATTCTAAGCTTTATTCAAATCTTTGTAACTGCTTATGAGGATTCTCGGTTTAGGGGTAAGCTATTAAAGGCTTCTACATCAAGATTATGTGGCATGAATTAAGGGGGAGTTAATTCAGAAGCTTCTCCTTAACCAGACGTATATGAGTTACTTAGCTCGTGCCGTTACAGTATTTCTTCTACAAGTTACTACAAAGATGAGTCGTTTTGAAGTGAAGACTTGAAGTCAAAGGCCTCAAAAGACTTCATCAGCATTGGACGCTTCATGGAAGCTTTTGTTCTTAATCATTATGTACTTCTTAGGAAAAATATTGTAAGGAATTCTACACGTCATCCCATAGGGGAAGATTGTTGGAAATTCACTTTCTGTGACGACATTTAAGAATTTCCATTAGTTATCATAGTCACACACGCATAGACTAGATTAGGAAACTATGTATAGTTTAGGTGGTGTGTGACTATATATACCCCTCCAAGGCTTCCAAGGAGGGGTTGTTGTTTGTGTTTTTCCATTATTCATTTTATAAACTTTTCTCTTTCTCTTTACACACACAACCTCTCTCTCTAAACTCCAACAATGTCTACCACCACCATATTCCACCCAACTAGACAACCGGATCCACAAATGGCAAACCCACATTTACAACCCTTGGAGCAAAAGGAATATGCTTGGTGGCCAAGGAGAATTCACCTATAAATAGACCCATGGGGTAGTGTTTTTCATCTCATCTTTATCCCTTGAATCTCATAATCCATCTTCATCTCCATCATATTTCTGTGATTTTGATATCACCCCTCACCCAAGCGGTGAGGGATGGAATTGGTAGCCATGAACATGTAATAAGCTATGGAAGATGTAGAGAAGAAAGCCATACACTATAAACAATCCAATATCCAACAATCCTTATTCCCAAACACCCCAAAGGCTCTATACTCGTACCAAGAGGTTGATGTCCATGAAGGTTATGGGTATAATGTATTGTACTTTGGTTGTTCATTTGGTTAGAATCATTTGGGTAATTTTGTACCTTGGACTCTAATGTTTGGTAACTTCTTCTTTATTATTCAAAGTTGTTTATGTTCATGTTCATGGTGATTCTTATGTTTTGTGATATTGTGAATGTTGTCTTGATACTTGTATTGTTCATATGAAACTTGTGATATATGGATGTTTGGATTATATTAGTGCTTGTCATTGAATTATGGTGATAACATTATGTTTGGTTGAATTGTAACTTGTTCTTGTTTGTCAATTTCGTTAATCATTGTTGAGTCTATATGTCGAAGTTATTCTCAATATGGTTGATTTCAATTCGTTAATCGACAAATGATTTGGTCTTATGTTTGTGAAGATTGTGCAAGAGCCTTAATAAACAAAACAAGTAATGGTTTAATCTAGATTATAGGTCAAACGGAGTCTTTTGAATATATTGTTCTAATCATCTTTCGAGTAAATGGAACTTATCAAATCGATAACCAAGTCTATGTGTCGAAAGGATTCTTGTTGTTATTGGTTTAGGCATAAGGCTCATGAATGACCACTTGATTGAGACTTATGTATATTTTATTTATAAAGCATTATTGTCTTATTATTTGTTCTATAGGTCGAAAGGATTACCTTTAATATGTTTTCCAAACTCAACATCCTAATGTCCATGTGACCATTTGACTATACATGTATGTTCTTTATGTGCTTGTGCATTTAAACGATTTCCATGGTGGTGTGATCGTGATAATCATACTTACTAATACTAGGTTTTTAGGCTCGTATCAAAGTTCGTAGTTCCAAATCTCTTCGAATTGACTATTGGTTCAAAGTGCGACTCAATTGTTCTTGGTGGAAATGAAAATGATTTGGTTGATTATCTATTTTAAACTAATAGCAAATAAATAAGTGTCATGGAGTAAAGTAGAAGTTTAAAGATTAAACTAAAGTGACGAGTTAAAAATAAATGAATGAAAACTTAAAGACAATATAAGAAAAATACTTGAACACTTAATAAATCTAAAACTTGAAAACTTTGTAAAAACAAGAAATTAAACAATTGGAAAACAAACAATTACTGCCAAATCGGAATATCTAAAGTGCATTAATCGGAATGTGTAGTCGGAAACACTGATCGGAATGTGCAAAGAAGACTGCAATCGGAATGTTAAAAACCAACCCAGTCGGAATATTAAAAACGTCCATGGTCGGAATGATGGTGTCGGAATAAGGCAAACAACTCTCGTCGGAATATCTTAGAAACAATGCCAATCGGAATGTTATTCAAGACATCCAATCGGAATGTAACAAAACTTCCTAATCGGAATATCAACAAATCAATCCAATCGGAATATCTCACAAAAACACCACACAATCGGAAAGTTCAAAACCCTTTTCCGATCAAACGATCGGCATAAAGGGGGTGTAATCGGAATACCAAATCGGAAAGGGGTTTACCCTTTCCGATTACCTTATGATCCTAAAAATAAGCAAAGGTGATAAGCTATTTGGAATAAGCTAATACCCAAAACTTGAACGAATCTAATATGAAACGGATTAAATAAGCACAAATAACAACTTTTACTAACTTTAAATAAGCAATCTTTTAAATCAAACTATAAAAAGATGAACTTTTTAAGAAAACTTTTAAAAGGTAAATAAGCTAAACATATAAATAAGCCAATAAGCACAAAGATCTTAAAGCTTATTCGTATGAAAACTTAAGTAGGGATAAAAAGATTAACTTTTAGGCACGAAAACATTAAGAACAACACGGATCAAATAGATTTTGCACCAAAAGTAAACTAAAATCAAAGAAAGGTAGAAAGAGATGAAAGATTAAAAGTTTAACTTGAACTTGATTAATGAAATCAACAATACAAAAAGGTTTAATCTTGAAAGATTAAAAGAAAGAAAAGATGAAAACTTAGTGAGAGAAAGTTGAGAACTTTCTCTCTCTAAAACTAGAAAGAAAAGTAAAAAAAAATGAAAACTAAACACTAAAAACTAACCACACTCCTAATGTGTATTAGGAGGGTATCTATATTGATCCCAAACTTAGATCGATTTAGCTTTATGTATACGAGATTAGATCAATTAATACACTTAGAGAAACCTTTGTATATGCTTTATGATAATCTAAGTGTTATGAGGAATTAACACTTAAACAAGAACACACAATGATATAAACAAACTTTCACTATGATTAATCATATCAAATTTGCTTACAATGAAAGTAGTTTACGAATGAAAAACTTATATGAAAATTTAACCTAAAGGTCTTCTTTTATAGACATAAGAAGCCTTGTACAATAATCTACGTATCAGTTATTCTAGGTAAAGATAAATATAGAAAATACATTGTTGTTCCTATCTTTACTAGAAGTAATCTAGAATACAATAAACGCGTAGAGTATATCTTCCCATCAGTGCTTGTCTTCAATGTATCAACGCTTGACTTTATCTTGTCAACGCTTGAGCTGTCCGCGTTTGTTTTACTCCTGTCAACGCTTGATTTCCTCTTGTCAGCGCTCAAGTGATCTGGCCATAATTTATTCCCAACAATCCTCCCCTAAACTTGATATCCACTCTTATGATCAAGTTTCTGAATAAACATTAAGGACTAGGAGGAATCTTACAAACCTTCTCATATTGGTAATAAATAAATCTGATCAAGTCTTTTGCCACATCACTTGAATAGTCAATCTCTAGCTGAATGTTCTTCATCTTCTCCAAGATATCCTTGGATATGAAATACTGACCATCCACAAGTAGATACTCAACAAACTTTGTAGAACTCAAATGGTAAACACCAGCAGCTGAATATAACCTCCATTGAAGACCACTGAGGTCATCTTCAAGATCCTTCCAAATAGCAGGATCCTCATCTTTTGGTCCACACATTCTCTTGAATGTGGACCACAGTTTTATTCCATTAGCTGAAGTTGGTGCTTCAGCCTCATACTTGGTCTCTAGCAACCTCCATAGGTCCACCAAGTCTTCTCTATCACAACTTCCAAACAAAGATATGAGAGTGGTGAAAGTGTGTACCTCTTTTCCATATCTGCCAATCTTCCAGAATCCACATTCATCTTCTTCGTAGCTCACAATTGGAATCCTGGAATCTAGAGGTAACACTTGTACCATGTCTGAAGCTTCTAATGGTGAGAGCTTGAGGCTTTTTCTTATGACAGCTTCACTTGGATACAATGGATCCATATCTTTGGGAAACTCAAGAGAAACCCCCTTTTCACTGGTCTGGGAACAAACATTGCTTTCTTGAGCTCCATTTCTTCTGCAAGTTCTTCCTTTCTTTCATCAGAAAGAATTCTGAGAGTGTTTGCTTCCTGCACTCTCACCCAGATGGGATAAGCCTTGCATTCCAACTCATCAAATGTCAATGCCCTCAGTTTCTGATAAGTCCATCCTACTTCATGACATCTGAGCAACATGCAGTATAGCTCCCTTCTATCCCTTTTCAACTCTGAGAGAATATTGCTTGCCTTGTGCTATAAAATAACCTGGCAATCTTTTTGAACTCTGAGGAGAATCTCCAAACCCCATATTTGATCGGAAACAGTCAAGTGTGGATTCTCCATACATCTTTCTTCCCAAGCATTATACATTTGAACCACCTCTGGCATATCAAAGTCAACCTGCAATTTCAATTCTCTCAATTTCTCCTTGGCCAACTCATCTCCATACTCAAGTCTTTCTGGTAATATAATCATAACACTTGAGTCTGAGCTAACTCCATCACTTCCTTCTTCTGAAGTAACAACAAATGGTGACTCTTTCACCTCCTTTCTATCTTGTTCCATGATTTGTGCAGCCAATCTTCTATCAAACTCAACTTGAGATGCATCCTTTGGAACAATCTCTTCTACCATAATACCCTTACCCTTATCTAATGGAGCAATTGTTGGTAAGGTAGATGGTGATACCTGTGAAGAAACCTCCTTGATGATGGATGATGACTGGGATACATCACCCTCATGTGCAGGTATGTCAACGCCCAATTTTGCTATGTCAGCGCCCAAAATATTTCTGTCAGCGTCCAAATTCTCCTTGTCAACGCCCAAATTTCCTGCCTCAGCGCCTTTTGCAATTTCCTCCAACATGTCTGTAAATGATAAATTCAAGTTGGTAGGAGAGACTAAGGACGTATCAAAACCTGTTTGTTTCTTCAAACTTGTAAGGGCCTCAGCAACATCCAAAGATTGACCATCATGGTTGCCCTTATCACTCAGATTTATTGGATCTTCCTCCCCTTTGGAAGATTCCTCCATTCCTCTCCTTGCACTTGCAGTCTCCAAAACAACAATCCTCTCCCTCAATTGCTTGAGTTCAAGGCCTTGTGAGCTGACAACTTGTACCAAGTCTGCATTTTGCTTTTGCAAGCTCATGCAGACTGCCGTCAATTCAAGTAGGGTCATTGGTTCCAATCTGCCCTCTTCTAAAATAGGGATTTGACCTCTCAAGTCAGATTCATTGGGCATGGATGAGGACTTAATGATGGTGGGACTGCCTTGGCCAGCTTCTAAGCCAGAACCAATAATCCCAGCCTCATCCATGTCACCAACAACACTTGTGGTGGTGGTTCTCTCTGCTTCATGGCTAGGACCACCAGAGGAGAACACTCTAGTAGTCCTTTGGCGTTTCATCAACCTATATTCAAGGGGTGTGGAAGATGGTGTGGAAGATTGGGTGGATGTGGGTTGGTTAAGGGGTGTTTGGGTTTGTGAAGGTTGTGTGTCAACGTTGGAAATAGGAACATCAACGCCAACATTTAATGTGTCAGTGTTGAAGGGTTCTTGGTCAACTTGCATATGTTCAGGTGAAGGTAATGGTTCAGGTATTCGGTCAATTTGGGGTTGGGGTTGAGCTGCTACAATGACAGCAGGCATAGCTTGGGTTAAGGGTAGGTCACGATGGGGTGGTGAGTTCATCTTCATAAAAATAGCTTTCTTTTGCACAGGGATCTCATAAAAATCATTATGATCCCTTGTGCAGTATCCTTGAACATCAAAAAACCATTTGTAAAAATCGGGGATAAGCTAAAGTCATTTTGTTTCCCTTATTTTTACACATGCCCTCAAAAATCATTTAAGAATAATTAAATTTTTGCCCAGTTGCAATACACACAATGGCACTTGCAATAGATCTATTGATCTCATTGTGTGCAGTGCATTTGAGACTCAAACATTGAAGGAGGACATGTATGAGGTACTTCCAGGCTGGGGGAAACTCCTGTTTATGATACTTGTTTAAAGTACCTTCATCAGGAAAAGGATATCCCAAAGCCCTTAGCCCTTGTTCTATTTCATTAATGGGAAGGGTGGCTATACCATCAACATCATCAAGATGCAAGGCTTGGCGTACCAAGGCCTCAGTAACCACCCAAGGTCTCCCATGAACAATAGAAGTCAATGTAGTCACTCTATTAACCGTTGAGTAACTAACAGTGTTCCAAAACTGTTTAATATGTGTGACAGGAATGAGTGGTGCATGAGAAAGAGCATACCTTATGGGGGATGCGTTTAAATACGCCACCATTTGTGTGTATTGGGGAAACAGAGCATCATCAGCTTCAAGATACACAATCATGTTGTGTTGGCTTCTGAACCCCAATTCCAATTCTGATGGTTTAAACTTTGGTGCCATTGTTGAAAGCTGTTAAAATTGATTGATGAAGATGAAGTTGTTAAGAGAAAATTATGTTAGACACGAATTACTTAAAAATAGGAGCCAAATTTATAGGGGAAGAAAATGCATGTGATTGGCCCAAAAAGAGGCAAGTATTTTCAAAATATAATCATGAGAATATTGAAAAAGAAGAAGTTTATCTCATGCATTAAATGAGAGTTATCAACTCCCAAAATTACGGCCCAAAAATATGTCAAAAAGTAACAACTGGGTAGGACCCATTGAGTGTCAACGGTAAAAAATAACCTATCAACGCCCAACGGCTATAATCTTGTCAACGTTTGCCTATAGCCATGTCAGCGTCTAAATTGGTCACAACAACGCTTGGAAATATACTTGTCAGCGTCCAAAAATAAAAATGTTTAAAAATGAAAAATGACCTTAACAAAGTAATTTATCCTAGAGAAGATAACCAAAAAGCTGATAATTATTATAGGGCGGCAAGCACTGTCCAGTTATGCACACTTGCTTAAGCAAGATAGACATAACAGTCCTCTAGTGTCCCTTTCTAACCAAAAATCTTAACAACCAAGTTACCATATAAAATTCCTTGTTACTCCCAGGTAAATTCCATAGCAAAATTATTCCCAAGTCTCCCAACAGACCACAACCAATTCTAGGCCAAAAATGTCTTGGCAGCATGCATAGTATATCAACTTTGCATGCTACAGTGCCTCATGATTTAGTAAAACTAACTCATACTCACCTGTGGACACAATCTAGAATTGTGATAAGAGTATCATATGGATACCCAAACATCTTAAAGGTTCCTAAAAACCTCCCCTTAAACTATGTTACATAAGTTGCTAAAAACATGCATGAACATAAAAAATTTATGTCAAGATAGGAATTAAACATTCCAACCATCATCCATAAATAAAAACTTGTCCAAATGCTTCTCCATTGATCCATAAGCAACTCTGTATCCAATGGTATACTGCTAACACCATCTGCACATTTAGATTGAAAACCACAAAACTAACATTGTTGCTGACAACGCCCTGATAACACATGACAGCGTTGAGGGAAGCTTTGTCAGCGTTAGACAATTATATTGCTGACAACGTTACAAAAACACTTATCAGCGTTCAAGCAACCTTTGTCAGTGTTAGAAAAATATAGTGGAAAATCTAAATCATCAATAAGACTAATAACAATGCATCATCCTGTACATACTTTTACAAAAAGACTCTAAAACACATATTATGTGAGATTGACCATTCCAATACTTGTTACCAAATATTGAAACCTCCCAGCATCAAAAGGTTTAGTTAGTAAATCTGACACATTTTCCTCAGTGTCAACCCTATCTGGTTGTATTAAACCTTTTTCAAAACAATCTCTTATAAAATGGTGTCGAATTTCTATGTGTTTAGTTTTAGAATGATGTACAGGATTCTTAATGATGCATAAAGTGCTGTTATTGTCAACAAATATCTTTGTATGCATGAAATTATACCCATAGTCCAACAGCTGGTTCTGAATCCACAAAACTTGTCCACAACAAGCAGCTGCAGCAACATACTCAGCTTCAGTTGTAGAATTAGCCACCACTGTTTGTTTCTTGCACTGCCAAGATATCAACCTGCTCCTAAGAAACTGACATCCACCAGTTGTGGATTTCCTATCAAATTTATCACCTCCATAGTCACTATCTTAATATGCAATCAGCTCCAATGGTGAATCCTTTGGGTACCACAAACCTAGACTATGATAGCATCTTAGGTACCTAAAGATCCTCTTCACAGCATAAAGGTGACATTCTTTGGGAGTCACTTGATGACGTGCACAAGCACACACAACAAACATGATGTCAGGTCTGGAGGCTGTAACATACATCAAGGATCCAATCATGGATCTATAGTGCCTGACATCAACATCTTTCCCATCTCCAATCTTTCCCCAAGGGTGTTCTCTATCCATAGGAGTAGTAGCCCTCTTTTCATTTGGAGAAAATCCAAACTTCTTCAAGATCTCAGCCACATATTTATCCTGGGAGATGAAGATACCATCTTCTTTCTGCTGAACTTGTAAACCAAGAAAGAAGTTCATCTCCCCCATAGCACTCATCTTGAATTTGTCTGTCATAAGTTTGGAGAAATCCTCACTCATCTTTGGATCAGTAGACCCAAAAATGATATCATCAACATAGACCTGGACAAGCAACACATCCTTGCCTTTCTTCTTTGTAAATAGTGTCTGATCTATGGTTCCCCTCTTGAATCCATTGTCCACCAAATAGGTAGACAAAGTACCATACCATGCTCTTGGGGCTTGATGAAGTCCATACATAGCCTTCTTGACTCTATACACTTTATTTGGATTCTCTGGATCCTCAAAACCTGGAGGCTGCATCACATACACCTCCTCAACAATAGTTCCATAGAGGAAGGCACTCTTAACATCCATTTGATAGACAGTGAAGCCTATGCAGGATGCTTAGGCTAGAAAAATCCTTATAGCTTCAATCCTTGCAACTGGTGTAAAGACCTCCTCATAGTCTATCCCCTCCTCTTGTGTATATCCCTGAGCCACTAACCTTGCCTTGTTTCTGACCATAATACCTCTTTTATCTCTCTTGTTCCTTAGAACCCATCTTGTCCCAATAGGTCTGACATATCTGGGACAATCAACCAGCTCCCAAACATCCTGAATTGCAAATTGGTGAAGCTCATCCTGCATTGCTTCCACCCAACTTGGTTCTTTGAGAGCATCAAATATTTTCTTGGGTTCCTGTTGTGACAGAAAACAGGCAAACAAACATGCTTGCACAAGAGGGGTATCAACCTTCTTGTGTATATTGGCAATAAACCCACCAAGACCTTGATGATATCTTCTAGTCTGAACTGGAGTCATAATATCACCAATGATTTGAGAAGTGGGGTGATTCTTCGTAGTGGAAGTGAGAACTCCTCCTTCAAAAAGTCTGGTGTCCTAAACCTCATTCTCCATGTTGCCAATATCTTCTTCATCAGACTCTCTTTCAGCAACATGAGGATGAACCTCTTCATATATATTAGAAGGTTCACCTTGTTCAAAAATGGAAGAGAAAAGATGTACAGAAGTGTTGTCAACGCCTGAACCTTGTTTGTCAGCGCTTGGGCTAACAACGCTTGAACTGTTGTTGTCAACGTCTGAACCATCAACGTCTGAATTGGTCTTGTCAGCGCTAGATTTGCCTTTGTCAGCGCTTGAAGGACCATGCATGTTTGTATCTGGTGGTACTTGGGAACCACCATTATCTTTACCACCAGCAGCATCAGCAGCAAAAGCATCTGTCCAAATGGGAATTGTAACATATTCTTGTATAGGAGATGTATTTTCTGCTTGTGATCCAACCTTTTCATGAACCTATGTACCTGAAACATCAAAAACTTGTTCCTCCACAACATTTGAAGTGACCTTCACAATGTCTGGATTAGTGACTGACATATAATTTAAAGTTCTAGATAAAGGTTCCAAGTCAAACAACCAATTAGGACCACTTTCAGGATCACTAGGTTTATTTTCTAAAAACCTAACATGTACTCTTTCAAGTATACGTTTTTCTTCTTTAAGATAAACCCTATATCCCTTGCTCTGCACTGAATACCCCATGAAGTAGCCTTCATCACCTTTTGCACTAAATTTCCCTAAGGCATCACTAGTATCTAAAACTACTACATGACTACCAAAAGGTCTGAGAAAACCAATATTAGGTTTTCTTCCCCAAAGTAACTCATAAGGTGTTTTGTTCTGGATTTTCTTAACCAATGCTCTATTTTGAACATAACAAGTTGTATTAACAGCCTCAGCCCAAAAGGCTATAGGAAAATGAGCATCAGCCAACATTGTTCCGGCTGCTTCAATTAGGGTTCTATTTTTCCTCTCAGCAACCCCATTTTGCTGTGGGGTTCTGGCAACACTAAATTGCCTAGTAATTCCTTTCCTGGCACAGAAATCATCTAGCTTCTAATTCCTAAATTCACCTCCATTATCACTCCTAAGCATTTTAACTTCATTGCAAGACCTCTTCTCAATCTGAGTGATAAAATCAATTAGAATATCAGCTGTGTCACACTTCATAGCTAGAAAGAATGTCCAAGTAAACCTAGAAAAGTCATCTGTGATAACAAAGCAATATGACTTACCATTCAAACTTTCTATATTGGTTGGACTAAAGAGATCCATGTGAAGCAAATGAAGAGGTCTAGAACTAGTATGCACCTGTTTGGACTTGAATGAGACCTTGTGATGCTTGCCTTTAAGACATGCAACACAAGAGTGGTCATTGTGGAAGGCCTTCTCAGGCAAACCATCAACTAAGCCAAGTCTCACAAGCCTATTTATATTCTTAAAATTTATGTGCCCTAGTCTCCTGTGCCACAAATTACTCTCATCTACTTAAGCTTTAGCATAAAAACAAGACATATTATTATTCATTCTAATCCCATTCAGATTCACATCGTATATGTCCTTATGCCTAGGTGTTTCATACTCAATATATTTCTCATCAGGGATCTTATAATCCTTGCTTAACACCAAACACTCAGTATCAGTAAACAGAACTTTATTTTTGTTATCACAAACTTGTGATACACTAAAAAGGTTGTAATCAAGTTCTTTTACCAAAAATACGTTTTCAAAACAAAAGTTCTTGGTGAGAAGGGTTCCTTTTCCTGTGATAGTACCATATCTGCCTCCAATGTAAACCTTATCACCATCTTTAATGGGAGTGAAGTTCGTCAGATAGTCTTCCTTCCTTGTCATGTGCCTTGAGCATCCACTGTCCCAATATCCATAATCATTGACCTGTTTTTGAATGCCCTGCACATAAAGAAAACAAATTAGTTTTCTTTGGGAACCCAAGCCTTAGAAGACTTGGATTCATCTGGTTGTTCAATAAGAACAGACTTAGTTCTCATAACAACCCCATTTTCATCCTTCTTAGGATGAAATACCCAGTTACCCCCAATAGGTTTTGTAATGACCTTTGAAATGTAATTAAATCTGTTTTAGGTCATTGAAATACCATTATCATTAGGGTTTTGATCTTTCTTGGGTCTCCATGTTAAGCATGAAGAAGCTTTAGACCCCTTACCTTGTGGTTGCAAATATTAGGTCTGGTCACGTTTCTGTCAGCGTTGGAATTGGTCTTATCAACGCTAAATTACCTTTGTCAGCGTTGAACCTAGGGTTTGCTACAGAAACCCATTGCCTATTAGACCAAGTATTTGTCTTTTTAAATGTTCTTTGTCCATGAGTGTTAGAGCCTCTAGTAAAGAATGGGGCAGGTCTAATCACTTGTGGACTTTGCTGCACACAAGGTTTGGGTCTGACAACGTTTGACTTCTTAACAACGTTGACTTTGTTCCTGTCAGCGCTGAATTTATTCCTATCACCGCTGGTTGTCAGAAGATTGACACACTTATAAGCCAAGTGTGAAAAACTACTACAAGTGTAACAAGCTTTTCTAGACACAACCCTAGGTCTAGAAGAGAAGAAGCCTGTTCCATCATTGCTAACTTGGCTCTTGGGTGACCTAGTATTCCTATACATCTCTACATATTAAATGCTAGGTTTTCTATCAGTGTTTGAGCCTAGGTCAACAGCTTTACCAGTGATTGGGTTTGTAACCTTAATGGGTGTTGACTCATTGGGACTTTCACATAGCAAGCCACCCTTAACAAACAAAGTAGGGTTAGCTTTCTTCCATTCATTCAGGTCAGTCAACTTTTGTTGGTACTCTTCAACTGGAGTGACAACTCTTGGTGGAGGAATGAATTCCTCCTCTTGGAATTCTGGCAAACCAGTCCAAGATAGGTCCTTTTGTTGGACACCATAGAAGTCACCAGCTGGTGGTGGAACCACAGAGTAATCATTCATCCCAATCCCAGTCATGACCTTAGGATCTCTTTGTTTACTCACACAGTCTCCTAGGGTTTGTGTGGCTCTATCAAATCTTTGAATGTTAAGGCCAACATTGTCTTTATTCTTAATGGCCTCATCTAATTTAGCCTGTAACTCACCATTAACCCTTTCCATGATGTTTCTAATATCCATACTAGCATTTAACTCATGTTTTAAAATATTTATTTTATCTTTTAAGTCAAATTCCATTTTCTTGTATTCAGAAACTGTTTTCTCAGTTTGAGTAAGAGCTAGTTGGTAATTAGACAGTTTGCACTTTTCAGTACTCACATCACTTAATAATCTTAACACCTCTTTGTTAAGCTTCTATGTGTTTAACCTACAACCTTTACTACAAAAAGCATCATTACATACCTCATTATCAGATGAAGAGGAGGAGTGTGCCATGAGAGCATATTCAACATTCTCTTCTTCTTCAACCTCAGCAACCAAAGCTTTATCCGCTTCAACATTCTTAGCCAGATAGCTCCAATCCCATCCCATACCATCAATTCCTTGAACTGCAACCATGGCTTTGGAATCCTTAGCTTTAACAACTTGACTTGAGGGTTTACCAGCATCAGATCTTCTAGGAGATCTGCATTCCCTCATGAAGTGCCCCATACGATGACAGTTGTAGCATTCAACTTTGGATTTATCAAATCCAGCTGTGTCTTTTGCATTGAAGGTCATCTTTTTCTTAAACCTTCTGTTCCACCTGTTTGCTCTTATACTAGCAAGATCCATGTTCCACTTAATGTCCATCTCTTCCAAGTGCTCATCACTTATATGCTCAAGGTCCTCATATGTAATCACTGAACCATTGGGCAAAGAAGCAATATAAGCACATACAGTATCCAAATCCAAACCAGCAGGTTTAAATCTTGGGGAGTCACTTTTGAATGTGTCAGCGTCTGAAAAGGAGACATTGACAGGAGTTGTTCCAGCGCTGACACATGATGATCCAGTAACTGGATGCATGTAAGAGTCCTTCTGATTGAATTGACCTTCACTGTGAGAGAAGAAGGCCATATTACTGTTGGTAGACTTGTTTCCATGCTCTAAAAGAGTCTCATCTTCCAACAGCCTCAGTTTGTTGTAAATGTCATCAAACGTGGAACTTTTGTAAGTATTATTGGCAAGAATGGATCTTGCCTCAATTTTCCACACCTCACCAAGACTTTTAAGAAAAGTAGCATTGATGTAAACATCACCAACTTGTGTCCCCATGAAGGACAATTTGCTTGTAATGTCAAGCAATCTGCTTGTCACACTACTCAGCTTCTCATTGGGTTGTGCTTTAAAAACAGCATAATCATGCATAAGTTTTTTCTTCTTTTCTTCCCTAGTATCTGCATTGCCACCATATGCAACTTCAAGAGCTGCCCAAAGTTGCTTAGCAGAATCATAACCTCTATATTTATGCTGGTTTTCTTGTCCCAACGAGAGTTTCAGAATATTTAGGGTTTTCATGTCAACCCTTTTCTTTGCTATGTCATCAGCAGACACAGCTCTACCATCTTCAGGTTTTTCTTTCTTATCTTCTTCAGAACATCCAGCAACAGCTGATCTTTGATTAATAGCATCAGCAATCTTTTGGGCTTTATCGAATGTGTTTCCATATTCAATGATCTCCCAAAGTGTATAGTCATAGATCCCTAGATATTGTTCAAAATTGAATTTCCACAATTCAAAGTTGGTTGCATCAAGCATGGGAATCTTGATGTTTGGTAAAGGTGAGGAGGAGGAGGTTATTGTTTCTGACATGATGTTGTTAGGGTTTTTGAGAAAATTAGGGTTTTGGTGATTTTTAGGGTTCTTGTGTTCTTTAAGATCAAAAGTTCCTCAACAAGCTCTGATACCACTTATTGATCCAAAACTTAGATCGATTTAGCTTTATGTATACGAGATTAGATCAAGTAATACACTTAGAGAAACCTTTGTATATGCTTTATGATAATCTAAGTGTTATGCGGAATTAACACTTAAACAAGAACACACAATGATATAAACAAACTTTCACTTTGATTAATGATATCAAATTTGCTTACAATGAAAGTAGTTTACGAATGAAAAACTTATATGAAACTTTAACCTAAAGGTCTTCTTTTATAGACATAAAAAGCCTTGTACAATAATCTACATATCAGCTATTCTAGGTAAAGATAAATATAGAAAATACATTGTTGTTCCTATCTTTACTAGAAGTAATCTAGAATACAATAAACACGTAGAGTATATCTTCCCATCAGTGCTTGTCTTCAATGTATCAACGCTTGACTTTATCTTGTCAACGCTTGAGCTGTCAGCGTTTGTTTTACTCCTGTCAACGCTTGATTTCCTCTTGTCAGCGCTCAAGTGATCTGGCCATAATTTATTCCCAACAATTGGAACTAGCTTATTACGATTTGGTTTACTGTATTCCGATTACTACCTGTCGGAAAAGGTTTTTGCATTCCGACGGGGATTCCGATCTACCATCGGAAAAGGGTTTCCAGATTCAACAAGAATTCCGATTGGACATTCCGACAAGGGTGTTTTTGAGTGATATTCCGATAGGACCTAGGTACCACATTCCGATGAGATCCCTTTAGGTTTCATTCCGATAGCGGATTCCGATACACATTCTGATAGGAGTGTCTTTGATTTTATTCTGATTGGTGAGTTGTATTCCGATACGATTCCGACATCGTCATTCCGATTGGAAGGTAAGGGTATATTCCGACGAGGATACATTCCGACCACATTCCGATTTTGGGTATTTGTTTGGTTATTCCGATTAGTGACTTGGTGACAGCATTCCGTTTAGGAATTCCGACAATATTCCGATCAGTCTAAGGTTGGTTATTCCGACGGTAAGCTTTTATTCCAATAAGGGATTCCGATTAGGGATTTCGACAGGTTTGTTTTTAATATTTTGTTTTGTTTAATTTTTAAGTTTACATTTTAATACTTTGTCAAATTTTAATTTTCATCGCGCTTTAATTTCAAGTCATTTATTTTAAATTAGATTTAGATTTAAATTTACAGCCCTTTACTTTAAAGTTTTTGCACCTTTAATTTTACTACAACGACACAACTATTTGTTCTCACCAAAAGATAGCTGAGTCACACTTTGAACCAGTAATCAATTCGATTAGACCACTTCAACGAACTTTCATATTAGGTGAAAACCCTTGTATCAAATGGCGCCGCTGCCGGCTCTTTTCGTAAAGATTAACGGTTTTCCTGTGAGAGACGCGTTGCTATTTGGGATCCGTTCACTTGTGAGCGTTATTTTTCTTGCTTAAAAATTTCAAAAAAACCATAAAAATTAAAAATTGTTAAAAATCCATAAAAATTAAAAAATTTCAAAAATCCAAAAAGATTTTATTTTTATTGTGTATATATATTCTCTTTGTGTTTGGTATTGTTTTCTTTTGATTTCGCAGGTGTATGCGTACTAGATCTTCTAATTATCAAGAGCCCGAGACTCCTGAAGATTTAAGTATGGAAGGTGTTAACAACAACAATAATCCACCACACCTCAATAATAACAACAACAATGTTCTTCCACAGCCCGATCTTCGGACAATGGAGGAGCTTTGTCAACCTACCATGTTTGGACGAGGAGGACCGATTGCGCCAATGCAAATCACGGCTCCGGTGTTTTCGTTGAAGCACCACATGATTCAGCAAGTGCAAACAAATCCTTTTCGAGGAATGCCTGATGATGATGCCAACAAACACCTCGACAAATTCATTACAATCACTCAAAGCATGAAGTTTCCCGGTGCCACAATGGATGTTCTTCGCCTACAACTCTTTCCACATACTTTATAACACCACGCCGAGAAATGGTTTGATCGTCTCCCGAAGAATTCTATTCATACTTGGGATGACATGACTCAACGCTTTTTGTCGCGCTACTTTCCACCATCCATGGTCACGAGCCTTCGCAATCAAATCACGGTTTCATGCAAGAACCCGATGAATCTCTCTTTGATGCTTGGGAAAGATATAATGTCTTAATCGATCGTTGTCCAAACCACAACATGCTCCCTGTGACCTTAATTGATACTTTCTACAACGGTTTGACTTTTCGTGATCGTGATACGATTAATGCAGCCGCTGGTGGTACATTTATGAAAAGGAGACCCGAGTAGTGTAGAGAGCTTATTGAGAACATGACTACTCACCACAAAAACTGGGATTCCTCTGCTTCTTCAAGGAACATCCCGAGAGTCAATGTTTCTTATACTTCAGCAAACCCCGACATGACCGAATTCACCCGCATGATTACCAAAATGAACAAAAATATCTTGTTTCTCGCTACAAACCAACAACAAGTTAAAGCGGTAGCACCTTCTTGTGAAACATGCGGCGGTCCACACTCATACACTGATTGTCCTTCTACTCAAGGAAATCCGGAAAACGTGTATGCAGCTTATGGTAATTATTCACCGGAAAATTACCAAGCTCGACCTCAAGGGGATAGAAATTTGCTGAGTTACCGGTCAAACAACTACCTTTCACCCGGTTTTTCTCCTCAAAACCAAAACCCCAACAATAACTACAATAGAAGCAACCAAATCCCACCTCGAGCTTCTAATCCTTATCACCCACCCGCTCAACAAGCCCCACCCATCAATCAAGATGTTGAAGCTTTAATGAGAACCCAAGATGAGCAAATCAAGAATCTGCAAAGCCAAATTATAAATTTGAAAGGGGATATCACCAAGCAAGGGAATGACATTAGATCCGAGCTTCGAGATAATATCCAATCCTCCTTCAGCAATCAAACAAATGATTTGAAGAATATGCTGGCTAGTTTCTTGCCCACAACTCAACCTTCTACTTCGAGTTCTCTACCTTCAAATACCGTCACCAATCCGCGAGCGAATGTGAGTGCTATTACTACCTGTAGTGGAGTTACCATAGTAGGACCACCTATCCCACCCCCATCATCTACACCTCCTCCACCACCATTAATCCATACTCCTCCTACACCTAGTATTAGTACACCATTACCGTCTCCGCCTCGTCATGATGATGTACCCAAGAAGAACCCTTCAACATCTCAACCTTTACCTGCTACACCTGCACCTTCACCACCCAAACCCAGTATCCCTTATCCTTCACGGCTCGGCAAGGCCAACATGCTAACCAAGTATGACTCTCAAGTGTCAAGCTATTTGAAGATGATCTCTCAAATTAATTTCAACATTAGCCTTGTTGAAGCTCTTATCCACATGCCGAAATTTGTCAAAGCATTTAAGGAATTGATTAACAAAAAGGAGAAGCTGATTGAGCTCGCCAACACACGCTTAAATGAAAACTGTTCTGCAGTTATCCTTAAAGAACTTCCGGAAAAACTTGGAGATCCCGGTCGTTTTGTGTTGCCTTGCATTTTTAACAAAACAGAAGAATTTACTACCCTAGCTGATCTCGGGGCCAGTATAAATTTGATGCCATTAAGTGTTTGGAAAGCACTATCATTACCCGACCTTACTCCAACAAAGATGACTCTTGAGCTTGCAAATCTCACTCTACCCCGTTGGTATTGCCGAAGATGTGTTCATTAAAGTTGGCACCTTTACTTTTCCGGTCGACTTTGTGGTTGTTGATTATGAAATGGACCCTCGTATTCCTTTAATACTTGGTCGGCCATTCTTGAGAACCGGACGAGCTTTAGTTTATTTTGCCGAAGGTGAATTAATTTTAAGGGTCGGGAATGAACAA
Organism: Glebionis coronaria; assembly: GCA_025667525.1. Lineage (NCBI taxonomy): Eukaryota > Viridiplantae > Streptophyta > Magnoliopsida > Asterales > Asteraceae > Glebionis > Glebionis coronaria. Next base: position 419,083,032 of record CM046879.1, on the reverse strand, counting down.
CAAGTGTTCAAAATGGGGAAGCTTACAAGGAAACCCTATGGAAGAGAATCCGTGAATATGATTAATGTGCTTGATGATTTTGTCGTCTACAACAATCCTCTATTTGATTCGCGCATTGATAATCCACTGTTTCAAGATGATGTGTATGATTCTCTCTCCAATTTGGAACCTTCACCCATTTATGATTCTCCACCGATCTTTGATGCTTATGATGATGATTCTAGCTCAGATTCGGATGATTATGATAACCTTACTTCCGAGTATCCCGACATGCCCACATATGATGATTTTGATGAGGCCGATACTCTTTCGAGTGATTCTTCTCATGATGAAGATCCTTCGCCTACCATGCTTAATCCTACTTTGGATGACTACTCATTTGAGGAAGACTTTTCTACATTTCTCAATACATACTTCCCTCATGAGAGTGATGCTCCTCCTTTAGACTTTGATGATTATGGTCTTGATCCTACTTTGGATTTGAAGAAAATTCTTACAAAGGAGAAGCAACCGGACGACACCAGCATCCGCAACACATATGATTTGACACCTCTTTGTCCACCTTATGAGGACGAGGTTGTGCATTTTCTTCGCATATCATCTTCACATTATACTGAGCCTGAGTGCTATTTTCCCCTAAAGGAAAAGGTGTTCGACCCCGGTATCGATATTCTTCAGCCATCTCAGTATCCATCTGATAAAATAAAAGGAAAAATCTTTAGAACTTTTGAAGATATGCTTGCACCACTTCACCCTTGCTCCCACCATGCTCCATCTTTACTTAAGGGAACCTTGACTACTCTTTTTTGGCTTGCCTTGTTCGCCTTAAGCTTGTGCTATTTGATGGACAAAAACTATGTCTTTGATCCCGGTGGATATGTTTCATGATGCTTCCTATGATAATCAAGGTCGAGTCAGGCTCACGACTCGGTGAACAAAAATCAAGCGCTTCTTGGGAGGCAACCCATGTATCTATCTTTTAGCTTTCTTTATCCTAAGTGTAGGGGAGACCCGTTGGTGTTTGCTATTTCCTCTCTTCTCATATTCAGGGATTCGAGCGCTCAATGATCCACTCTTTATGATTCTTGACGACCCGTGATTCCGTGTTCCCTTCTTCCCGGTTCTATCCTAAACTCTTTTCGATTCACTATTTTATATTTTCCAATATTAAAATAGGAATCTCTTTAGTTGTATCTTCCTTAGCGAGATTTAAACAAAGTGCACAATGTCCTAAGTGTAGGGGAGTTTACTCCCACATGCTTAAACATTGAGGACAACGTTTATATTAAGTGTAGGGGAGACTTCTATCGATGTTAAGTGGCCTTTCCTTGTATTTGTCCTCATGTTAACCGGAAAATCAATTTTTCGACATTTTTCAAAATTTTTGATCTATTTTGGCCTATTAGTTTTTCCCTTTGTATAGCTATTTTCTTTCCTTATTAGAATAAATTTTTAATAAAGTGGTTTTAATTTTCAAACGTTGTGAATCTTTTGTCTCAACCCGAGTTTACTTATCTAAGTTTACTCTAGCTAGTATCCTTAACGTGTTTAAGTCAAGTTTTGCTAGGCTTTTATATAGGGAGCTACAAAACGCGAAAGTCTTAACTCTCACGGGTTAAGAACAAGAACTTTTTGCAAGTTCCTATAATTGATCCTAGAGAGTCATTTATCAAGGGAACTTTAAAATGCGATTTCTAAACTTGAAAAAGTCTAAGAGTTTGCAAGATCCTATAGATGACTCGAAAACCCAAAACATTGATTTAATAGGCTAAGCATCCACGAGTCTCATTCCTTGAGATTTTAAACTGTGGAGAACGAGATATGATAGAGTCAATTATAAGTTTGGTATTCTTTCGTGAATTTATGTGAGTTAATTATAAGCCTATTATCCCATCGTTTGCTAATAAATTTATCTGCAATAAATAAGGTTGTACGATTTGAAAAGTTACTTAGCTTCTAGCCCAAAATCGTTTAAAAGTTGCTCCTTATGGATTAGAGTTCATAGCCAAGGCATAACTTATTGAAGCGGGATGCGAAGATTGGCGAGTCCGAAAAGGCCTTAACAAGGCATGAGGGCTACATTTTGTTGCTAAAGATCCAAAGTGATGTGAAGAATCATTTATCAAAAATCAATATGAAGGATCGAGACACACGACGAAAAGCAAGTACTCACGTAAAGATCATGGAGAAGTATATCCAAAAAGGACCTAACAAGGTATGAGGATAAATAGATCCAAGACCAAAAAGGAGGCGGATCGTTGTATATCAAAGTCCAAAATAAAGATTGGAGAAAAATGAAGAAGTCGTGGTCCAAGTATGAAGAATCTCTCAAAACTTTAAGTGAAGAAATTCCTATTATGAAGAGAAGACCATTATTTCATGAACGTCTCTCAAGGTTTGAAGTATGAAGTCGCTGCCAAATATTGGTCCGAGAAAGGTCTCAAATCGCGAAGCGAGTTATGCCAAGATATGAACTTTATGAGGTCCCGAGAAGCAGTTTTAAAAGATTTTGTCCTTTAGCTAACTATTGATTAAATCGTCCCACTTTATTTTCAGCCTAATAAACTATCGAAATAAGTCAACAATGCATCCTCGTGATCATTCAAGACAACAATAAAATATAAGAGATACACCTAGGAATAAGGGATTCTAACTGAATAATTGGCCCACATGAGTTCGTGTTAGTTTGCTAACTTATAATAACAATGATCTCGTTTTTAAGCTTGGTTTGGAGAAAGTGAAAACTTGAGGATGATGATTATTCATGACATTTTCAAAACCCAAGGTATGTTTTTGATTTCTTTACTTTGAATGTTTATAATTTTCTATCTCTTTGATAAAGGCCAATATGGATTGATTATGATGGGAAATGTAATCTTGCTTTGTAACTAATGCATTGCATGAGGACATTGCAATGGTCAAGTGTAGGGGATTTGATAGGTGTGTAAACACCCATCCTTTTTACCACTTAATTACAATAATAACCGAGCCAAAACGTGTATTTTATGTCATTTGTGTCGGAATTATGCGTGGTTTGTGTTTTTGTTGTGATTTAGGACGAAAAGGTGAAAAGTGGAGAAAACACGGGCATTCACGGGATTTTATCGAAGAAAAAAGACGAAAGACGAAGTCAAGATGTCAAGAGTGCAAAAAAAGAACGGAAGTCCAAGACCAATTCTGAAGATTTATCGAAGAAAAAGTCAAAAGACGGAAGTTTACTAAAAGCCGAAGAACTCAAGTCTAATTTATTGAAGAATTACAAGACGAGTTCAAAGAAATCCCGCGACAAAGTCGTTAAAGTCAAAAGAATTAAGAAGATTAACAAAGAATTAAGAAGAGCAAGGACTTCATGACGCAATTAAGGAAAGAAGAAAGAGGGGAGGAAGCTTCCTAAGCACCTCCCTAATCTCTCCAATAAATAGATTAGATTTTCATTTCATTAGTTTTGTTGGCTAGAGTGACACTAGTTCTTCCACCATTTTATTTACTTGCACATTTACCTTATTGCACTTTCATTACCTTCTCTTGCACTTTAATTTCCACGTAAGTCTACTTTTATGTGATTGAATCTTTACTTTTTATTGTTTATCTCTCATTCTACCTTTCTTTCTATGCTTTAATCTTATTGTTTACATGCTTATTGTGATGCTTACTTGATTAAAGGTTATGTTTTTATGCTTTTGATTGTTTTGGATTAATGATTTTATAGCTTATTTGTGTTTATCTTTAAGTTTCTAAAGTTTTTATAAAAGTTATTTTTATATAAAGTTTGTTTTCGTACATCTTTCTCATTTCGCTTTTTCAAAAGTCTTTAAATTGTAGCTTATTAGTTTTACTTATACGTGTTTTGATTAGGATTTTAGGTGTGTGCTTATTTGGTTTATAGCTTATTCGAACTAGCTTATTACGATTTGGTTTACTGTATTCCGATCACTACCCGTCAGAAAAGGGTTTTGCATTCCGACGGGGATTCCGATCTACCATCGGAAAAGGGTTTCCAGATTCAACAAGAATTCCGATTGGACATTCCAACAAGGGTGTTTTTGAGTGATATTCTGATGGGACCTAGGTACCACATTCCGATGAGATCCCTTTAGTTTGCATTCCGATAGCGGATTCCGATACACATTCCGATAGGAGTGTCTTTGATTTCATTCCGATTGGTGAGTTGTATTCCGATACGATTCCGACATCGTCATTCCGATTGGAAGGTACGGGTGTATTCCGACGAGGATACATTCCGACCACATTCCGATTTGGGGTATTTGTTTGGTTATTCCGATTAGGGACTTGGTGACAACATTCCGTTTAGGAATTCCGACAATATTCCGATCAAACTAAGGTTGGTTATTCCGACGGTAAGCTTTTATTCCGTTAAGGGATTCCGATTAGGGATTCCGACAAGTTTGTTTTTAATATTTTGTTTTGTTTAATTTTTAAGTTTACATTTTAATACTTTGTCAAATTTTAATTTTCATCGCGCTTTAATTTCAAGTCATTTATTTTAAATTAGATTTAGATTTAAATTTACAGCCCTTTACTTTAAAGTTTTTGCACCTTTAATTTTACTACAACGACACAACTATTTGTTCTCACCAAAAGACAGCTGAGTCACACTTTGAACCAGTAATCAATTCGATTAGACCACTTCAACGAACTTTCATATTAGGTGAAAACCCTTGTATCAGGTGTGGCAGGCAATGATCCTGTGAAAGTCTTATTTTTAATCTTTAAATCCTAAGAATTATGTATTGACTTTTTCTACCTTCAGCAAGGGAAAAGTCTAGTTTATTTCTTTTCTTGTTAATGTATCGGCCTTCACCCCCTCTAGAAGGGAAATGTCACGTTCATTCTTTGAGTTAAGGAAAAAGCTTCCTTTCTTCGTTACGAAGGGAAAGCACCTTTGCAACAAGTATGATCGAATTTCGACATATGTCCGAATTAATAAAGATTACACAAAGTTATCTCTCCCCTTTCGGCAAGGGAAGAATTTGTATATATAAACTTTCTATTAAGTTTCTTCTCCCTTACGTAAAGGGAAGAACAATTAATAATTGCTAAGTTTTTTCTCCTTTCTGCAAGGGAAAAACTTATATAAATGTTCTATCAAGTTTCTTCTCCCTTCCGGAAAGGGAAGAAAAATTAATAATTGCTAAGTTTTTTCTCCCTTCCACAACGGAAAAACTTATATAAATTTTTTATTAAGTTTCATCTCCCTTCCGAAAAGGTAAGAACAATCAATACGTGCTAAGTTTTTTCTCCCTTCCGCAAGGGAAAAACTTGTATAAATTTTCTAAGTTTTTTCTTCCTTTCGCAAAGGGAAGAACAATTCATACGTGCTAAGTTTTTTCTCCCTCCCGCAAGGGAAAAACTTGTATAAACTTTAAGTTCTTTCTCCCTTCCGGAAAGGGCAGAACAATTAATACATGCTCGGTTTTTCTCCCTTCCGCAAGGGAAAATTTTGTATAAATTTTCTGAATTCATTCTCCCTTCCGGAAAAGGAAGAACAATTAATACGTGCTATGTTTTTTATCCCTTCCACAAGGGAAAAACTTGTATAAATTTTATAAGTTCTTTCCCCCTTCTGGAAAGGGAAGACCAATTAATACTTTCTAAGTTTTTTCTCCCTTCCGCAAGGGAAAGACTTATATAAATTTTCTATCAAGTTCTTTATCCCTTCCGGAAAGGGAAGAATGATTAATAATTGCTAAGTTTTTTCTTCGTGGTTGTACTCGAACTTAGAGAAAACGGAGGGCAGCAAAGTCTGGATAGCATTGTACCGGCCCATTTCGGAAGTGTTTAGTTTGCTTCTGAATTCTTCCTTTTCAACCCTCCATCATAAATTCTCTATCAAGTTCTTTCTCCCTTCCGGAAAGGGAAGAATGATTAATAATTGCTAAGTTTTTTCTTCGTGGTTGTTCACGAACTTGGAGAAAACGGAGGGCAGCAAAGTCTGGACAGCATTGTACCGGCCCATTTCGGAAGTGTTTAGTTTGCTTCTGAATTCTTCCTTTTCAACCCTCCATCCATCAGCTTGGTCTGCATAGTTTTTTAGCTCAGCCTCATGAGGAGACAAAGTAGCTTCCAAATCGGCAATCTGGATATCGCGACCTTTCAACTCTTCGGATAACTCCTACTCCGCACGATTAATCACAACTATCTCAGAATATTTGGATTTGAAAATCTCTTCGAAAGTATTCAAACGAGAACCGAGTTCAAAGTTGGTGTTGAGTTGTGCGGATAATTTCGCATCCGAAGCTTTCAAGAGGGATTGACACTGTTCAAATTTATCATAAAGATCGTCTTGGTCTACATGTTCTTGCTCCAGCCTACGAAGGGAGACCACCATCCCCATGGTATTCCGAGCAAGAATATACCAGCACCGGTCCAATGCAAGGTATGGGGGGATAGGAACTCAATTCTTGTTGCATGACTGGAGGAACCATGTTCATCATCAAATCCCTGCAGTCGGCAAGGGTTTCCACTTGGTTGTTAGCACTAATAAGCCAATTCGGAGCATATTTCTCCCCCGGACCAGAGCCACCTTCATCTACGGAGAAGACTCCTGATAATAATTGAACAAAAAGTTTTTTAGTAAAAAATAATCTATAGCAAGCACACATCATAAAACAAAGGACGGAAGGGACTTACGATTTGAGCTGAAGTGGTTAGGGTCAGCTTGACCTTTACCATCTCTATGCTTGGGAGACTCATAATGTCCGAAGAGAACGTACCTTTAGAGCTCCCCCTACATAATAAGCATGTCGAAAGGGGAGAATACAGGCGAAGGGACCTTCTCTTTTGGATTTTCTAAATTCCTGGTCGAGAAATCATCAGTCTTTTTGGAGACAGAAGTCAGCTGAATAGTATTTTCGGCTTCATGAGTAGAGGGGTTTTCTTTGAACACATCATTGTCAAAAGGAATAGACGAATCACCAGCAGGGGTGGTAGAAATATGTTGGAAATACATTTTACGTGTTACAAAGGTTCAGTCACTCCATCAATAGATATAGTAGAAGCTCGTAGATTTGTTTATTTACATTTATTAAACAAAGCCCAAACCGAGCCCATGTGATGTATGGATCGGCGGCCCAATATGTAAACCAAGCCCACTTTGTAGACTTGGTATAAAATCCCTCTCCTTTGATAGAGAGGGTGTGGTTTTCATTCATAAAAACACATAGTTCTTTACTATCTCTCTCTAAAGTGTGTGTGAAATCTACATCTTTCTATCTCTTTCTCTCTCTAGAATATTCATAGATTTACAATATCTTACAAATGGTATCAAGAGCCATGGGATGATTGTATTGTTTATGTTTTTGTGTTCTTGATTTTTGTGTCTATTTTGATCCAAAATCAGTTGATCTACTTTTTTTGTGTTTTTATGGTTTAATCTTGATACAAATCATCTACATAGGTGTGGTAGAGATTTGGGATTGTTATTTTGGTGAAAATCACAAAGTTTTTGGGTATTTGGATCAATTTTTAGCATAAAAAATCGTACGTGGTTTGTGATCCGAGAAACAAGGGAAGAAGTCGGCCAAGGAGTTCAGTTTCGGAAAAGGGTTTAGATTTATTCCGATGAAGTTGATTTATTCTGAAATACTGTTTTTCGTAAAAAGGGTTTTTTCTTTATTCCGAAGATTGGTGTTTATCAGAAGAAGATTTATCCGAAAAGGAAGGATTATCCGAAAAAGGAAGGTTTATCCCAAAAAGGAAGGTTTATCCGAAAAAGAAGATTTATCCGAAAAGGAGGTTTTATCCGAAAAAGTCAAGGTAATTTTTATCCGAAATCTTCATTTATTCCGAAAACAGTAGATTTATCCGAAAACCATTACTTTTTCCGAAAAACATTTATCCGAAAATTGTCCTTTATCCGAAAAACATCATTTTTCCGAAGAAGTCACTTTATCCAAAAATAGTAGTTATTCTGAGAACATTGTGTTATTCCGAAAACATTGTGTTATTCCGAAAACATTGTGTTATTCCGAAAAAGTCACTTTATCCGAAATCTTGAACTTTATCCGAAAAACCTACCATTTTTCAAAAAAGGCTGTTTATCCGAAAACCCTGCCATTTTCCGAAAAAGGCTGTTTATCCGAGAAAGGCTATTTATCCGGAATTGTGCCATTTATCCGAAATTCTCAATTATTCCGAATAACATCAATTTAGATTTTTTGGTTTATCGTGAAGATATCTTAGGGGATTTTAACATTGTTTCTCGACTTCATCACACGAAATCAAACACATTTACTTTCTCTCATTGTTTGATCCAAAGTTGTAAATCTTCTATTATCGAAATGGAGTACACATCTCTTACGGATAAGTCCATCCTCTCGGGTACGGATAATCGTCCACCAATGTTGGAGAAAACTATGTACGAGGATTGGGCTTCCCACATGGAACTTTATATGCTGAATAAAGAGAACGGACATCTCATTTGGGCATCGGTGCTCAATGGAACATTGGTATATGGTACTGTGACAGAAGGTGCAGTTACTCGACCTCGCACAACGGGTGAATTAACTAGAGATGACAAGATTCAATACAAGTGTGATAAATACGCTACAAACATAATTCTTCAAGCCCTTCCTACAGATGTCTAGAAACTCGTCAGCAAACATAAAGTTGCCAAAGAGTAATGGGATATAATTCGTTTCTAATGCAAGGCACCTCGTTATTTAAACAAGAACGAGAGTGTATATGATACGTTTGATAAGTTTACCTATGTCTCCGGGGAGACTCTCAATGATTACTATTTGAGATTTACTCTATTGTTGAATGAACTCAATATCTATGGCATGGAAATTCCTACGTTTCAATTAAACACCAAGTATTTGAACACCCTTCCATCCGAATGGTGTAAGTATATGACGGATGTTAAATTGGCTAAGGATTTGCATCAAACCAACGTGGATCAACTTCAAGATTTTCTTCAACAACACGAATGCCACGTGATTGAGGCTCGGTTGTCAACAACACAAGTTTGTGATCCACTTGCCATGTATGCTTCTCAACAAATGACCCCCCCCAACAAAACATGGCTTATACTTATCAACAACCAACATACTTCCAGCAGCAACCACAACACACCTATCAGCAACCACAACAACTATGTTATCAACCACTAATGATGCCACAACAAACATTTTAGAAAAGAGTTCTTCAACAGCCTTATCCACAACAATCAACACATCAGGCATCACCATCACAAGCTATCACTTCTCCAATGGGCTATACTCCTCAGCAATGATATTTTCTAATTGAAGCACCACAAGCACAAGCCTTCTACTCCAATGAACTTCCACCACTTTAAGCACCCGTCTTTACTCCAAATGATACGCCTACTGATGTCTTAAACCATCTCACTACCTACTTGTCAAAACTTGTTGCAACTAGAGGATTTCCAGCAACGAACAATCAACTCTGCACTTCTTCAAATCCTCGCCAACAAGCCACTATTCATGATGGTCAAGTGACGGTCCAATCCATTCAGGGAAGGCAAAATTCATATGGACCCACTACAAGGACCGTGAACGCTCAAACTGTGAATTCTCAAGCTAGTGGAAATGGAAGCACTATTGGCCCGCAAAAGGTTGTGACTTGCTATAATTGTCGAGGACAAGGTCATATGGCTACGCAACACACTCGGCCGAAAAGGAGAAGGGATGCAAGGTGGTTTCGTGAGAAGATGTATTTGGTCGATGCTCAGTCTAAGGGAAAGATTTTGGATACATATGAGTTAGCATTTCTTACAGACCCAGGGGCAGCAGATAATGAAGGCATTGCAGTCGTTTCTACTTCTAGTGCAGCATATCAAGCAGATGATCTTGATGCATATGATTCGGATTATGATGACATTCACACAGACCAAGCTGCTCTCGTTGCTAATATCTCTCACTACGATTCTGATGTTGTTAGTGAGGTACCAACTACATCTAATACTGTTCATAATACTCCACATCAAGTTAAGCATGAGAATGACAACCTCGAACAACATTCGGGAACTAGTAACTCAAATGATTTGGTATCCAAACCAACACATTTGAGTGAACCTCAACCAAATGCTACGACGGGTATGGAAACTTATGATCAACATGATTTGGTTATGGTTCCTAAACATATTATTGATGACATGAATGTGGCCGTCCTACAAACCGTAGATTTAAATTCTAATCTAACTGCTGAGCTTGCGCTATATAAGGAAAATGTCAAAACTTTTGAAATGGTCCCTCAAGCAGAAAAAATAACTTATTCTGAATTTGACCAATTTTTTTTTGAAAAAATTGAACACTTAAAAGAAATAGAATCATTAAAATCTAATCTTTCCAATGAATTAAAAGAAAAAGAGTCGGTTGTCAGTGATTTTCAGAAACTTAAAATGGATTTTGAACCTCTCGAGTCTAAAAAGTTTGAATTGGAAATTAATGCTACCAAACTTCTTAAATTCAAAGAACAACAGCTTTTAAAACAATACGCTTCCTCAGAAAAGGTTCATCTTTTAACTAAATCGTTTAAAGAACTCGAACTTAAGCGTCTTCAAGATTTACCACCTAATCCCGGTTATGCAAAAGAAGCTCAGGAATATATTCCTTTTCTTTATGATGTGACCTAATTGGCAAATCGAAAGAGGCACCTTATGTTCGTAGTACTGAGGAGACACAGTCACTTACGGAAGAAATTCGATCTAAAATGCTTTCAAAATTCCATAAGCTTGATTATGTTCAGCATAATAAAGATCAATGTAATAAAAAGACACGTATTCGCTTACAAACGGAATTAGCTCAATTATCAGTTGTTGTGCCCCAAAGTTTTTCAAATGAAAACCTTCCTAGTACGTCTCCTACAATTGTCAAAAAGGATTTAACTAAGTTAATTCCACCGACAAATAAGGTGTCAGACAGCTTAAATGCGTTGCACCAACAGTTTGCCGATTTTGACAAGGTCATTAAGGAACGTACGACGGCTTCGACCATAACGGAAGGTGAATGAAATTTTGAGCACACTAGAACTGCGTTTCAAGACGAAATTGTTTTTTTGGTAATGGATTTCGAAACAAAATTGTTCCGTTTGTAAAAAATATTAAAGCTTGTTTTAGTAATATTGATCAAGATTTGGTTTTGGAAATAAACAAAGTTAAACGTGTTTTCAAGGAAATGGATGCTGCTTATGAAAATGGTTTAATTTAAATAGAACGAATTTCACGTCAAAATGATCAGCTTCTGAAGCAAGTGATGTCGCATGATACTGTTTCCGTCTGTACGAACAATTGTGTTGATAATGATTCTATTGTGCATAATGTTGAATCTGTGGATAATGTGGTAGATAGTACTTGTCACAAATCTGACGTTGAATTTTTAAAGCTTCAAGATTCTTATACTTCGCTTTCAAAACGTTTTGATAAGATTCAAAACATTGTATTTCACTTGAATGTGAAAATAATCTATTAAGGAGAATTTTGAAACACCACAGTGTCAGCCAAGTGACAAGGTTGCTAAACTATTGCCAATAGACATAGAGAAATCTAAGGAGATTAACTGTGTGCAAGTACTTGGGGCCGCTGAGATTTTTAAACTTGATCTAGAAAACCGAGTTTCCAAGATTTTGTCCAAAGTTGATAACTTAAAACAAAAAATACACAACTCTTCGATTCAGTAAAGCCCACATGTGCTAATAACACTGCACATAATCAATCATTGATTGATCGATTGAATCGAAAGTCGGTGGAAATATCTGATTTGAGGGAACAAGTTTGTGATAAAAATTTAGCTTTGGCTGAGTTAAAGGACACAATTCGTACCCTAAAACGTAAGAATGTTGTGGATAACGCAGCCACCGTCTCAGCATCGTCCTCTAGTGCGATCAAAAGGAATCTCATCGCCGTCACACCATTTAATAAGGGTCCTAGGACTAAACCATCTCAAACATTGGTCACTAAAGATAAGGAAAAATAAAAAACAGCTTTTAATATTCTCGTGTTGCCTTCTACAGGAGTAAACACCACTACTAAGGCTCAAAGATCTAAGCTTACAAGAAACATGAAGAATGATAGGATCTTACCCTCATCTAGTAGTCAAGTGAAGAAGAAAGTAGAAGCCCACCCTAGGAATGTTATTTATGTTTTAAATAAAAAGAATCATGTAGCTAAACCTAAAGGCTCTGCGGTTATGCATTGTGAATTCTAATTTGAAATGCTGGAATTGTAATGAATGTATGTTTTCTAGTGGTCATGATTCTTGCCTTATTGACCATGTGAATGAGATGAATGCCCGTAAAAATGGTTTAGAATGGAAACCAACTGGGAAAGTGTTACCCCAAGTTGGATGGATATGGCGTACCACTGGTAGAACTTTCACTATAGTAGTAAATGCGTGCCATTTAACTAGGATCACTCCCACTACAGCGAAGAAAGCATGCCCTTTAACTAGGAGTACCAAGGCTACCAAAACACAAGCATGTCCTTTAACTAGGAACACCAACACTACTGTAGGAATCAAGTGCCCTTTAAATAGGTCTACTCCCACTGTAGTGCCCACTAATAATCCAAAACCAGTTATTGGTAAAACTCACATTAGAAAAAGTTGGAAACCTAAGGATAACACAAATGTTAGCAATTCTGATAATTATGTATCTGTATCTGCTAACACTCCGGAACCAATAGTTTCCAATGCATTGTCTACTGTTGTTGATGAAAACAGATGGTCCAGATTGTTCTCTGGTATTTGGACTCTTGTTGCTCCAAGCATATGACCGGAGATCGCTCTCAGCTCAGAAATTTTGTCAGCAAGTTTCTTGGTACGGTTCGATTCAGAAATGATCATATTGCAAAGATAATGGGTTATAGTGAATATCATATTGGGAACGTTATCATTTCAAGAGTATATTATGTGGAAGGACTCGGTCACAACTTATTTTCTGTAGGACAATTTTGTGATTCAAACCTTAAAGTCGCTTTTCGTGAGCATACCTGCTTCATTCGTAATTTGGAAGGGGTTGATTTATTGAAAGGTACTCGAGGAAATAATTTATACACTTTTTCTCTACAAGATATGATGGTCGCTTCTCCCGTATGTCTTTTCTCCAAAGCATCAAAGACTAAGTCATCGTTATGGCATCGACGGTTATCTCATCTTAACTTTGACGCTATTAATCATTTGGCGAAAAACGAACTTGTTCGTGGTCTTCCTAAACTTTCATTTCACAAGGACCATCTGTGTTACGCGTGTACAATGGGGAAAAGCACTAAGAAATCATACAAACCCAAGAATTAAGACACCAACCATGAGAAACTTTATTTGTTTCATATGGATCTTTGTGGTCCAATGCGTGGTGAAAGTCTTGGTTGTAAAAAGTACATCCTCGGTATGGTGGATGATTACTCTCGGTTTACATGGGTAAATTTTCTTGCAACAAAAGCTGAGGCACCTAAAGTCATCATCGACTTTCTCAAGATGATTCAAGTGCGTCTCAACGCTACTGTCCAACGCATTCGTACAGATAATTGAACCGAATTTGTGAATCAAACCTTGCATAAGTAATATGAAGAAGTTGGTATATCTCATGAAACATCTGTTGCTCGCACTCCACAACAAAATGGTGTCGTTGAAAGGTGATAGGTGTGTAAACACCCATCTTTTCTACCACTTAATTACAATAAAAACCGGACCAAAACGTGTATTTTATGTCTTTTATGTCGGAATTATGCGTGGTTTGTGTTTTTGTTATGTTTTAGGACGAAAAGGTGAAAAGTGGAGAAAACACGGGAATTCACGGGCATTTACGGACTTTTATTGAAGAAAAGGATGAAAGACGATGTCAAGGAGTCAAGAGAGGATAAAGAACGGAAGTCCAAGACCAATTCTGAAGATTTATCGAAGATAAAGTCAAAAGACGGAAGTTTACTTAAAGCCGAGGAACTCAAGTCTTATTTATCGAAGAATTAAAAGACGAGTCCAAAGAAATCCCGAGCCAAAAGTCATCACATTCCAAGATTAACAAAAAGATTAAGAAGGAAGGACTTGATGGTGCAATTAACAAGAAATGAAGGAGGGAGGAAGCTTCCCCTAACCACTCCCTAATCACCTATATAAACCCCTCTTATTCATTCATTTAGCTCTTGTTGACTAATAGTGACAATTAGTTCTTCCATGGTTGGTGGCTTGACAAACCATTCTTCCACTTTATTTTATGCACCTTTAATTACTTGCACATTTAAATACATGTTTTGCACCTTTAATTACCTTTAATTTCAAGTAAGTGTCTTTTTAATTTCTTGCACCTTTACTTTATCTTGTTAATCTTCTTCTACCTTTCTTTGATTTGCACGTTTTTTTTATCTTGTTAAGTTGTTTAAAGATTTGATCTTTATGCTTTTGATTGCTTTAAAACTCTTATTTTCATAGCTTATTTGATTTATTTTCAAGTTTATATAGTTTTTACAAAAGTTATTTTTATATAAAAAGTTATTTTTCTTAAAGTTTATCTTTTTCGTGTCTTAAAAGTTGTTAACTTTCAGTTTTATAGCTTAATTTTACACGGTTTTAGCTAGGATTTTAGTCTTGTGCTTATTAGGATTATAGCTTATCTACTTAGCTTATTTTTGGTACATTCCCCCGTATTCCGATTGGCACCAATCTGAAAAGGGTTTTACTTTCCGATTGGGGGGCTTCTTGGTATTCCGATCAGGCAAGTTAGGGTATTCCGATTGGGTAAGGTGACAGCTATTCCGATTGGTTCCTTTTGACATTCCGATTGAGATGCAAGTTGGTATTCCGATTGGGTGAGGTGGCAGCTATTCCGATTGGGTTCCGATTGACATTCCGACCAAGTCAATTCCCATATTCCGATCAGGTAAGTCAAACATTCCGATTGGGGCAAGTGTTGATATTCCGATTGGGTGAGGTGACAGCATTCCGATTGGGGTTCCGTTTGACATTCCGATTGGGTAGGTTTTAATATTCCGATTGGTACAATCGGAATATATTCCGATTGGAGTGTTTCCTCTTGTTTTTGACTTGTTTAATTTTTAGCTTAAGTTTTTTGCCTAACCTTAATTTCCATCACGCTTTAATTTTTAGTCGTTTTAATTAAGTTACTTTTCGTCACGTTTTTAAATATTGCACCTTTCTTTTTAATTAGACTTAGATTTATTTTCACGCACTTTACCTTAACGCCACTTTACTTTCAACGACATTTACTTTTAAGTCTTTGCACATTTAAATTTAAAAACCAACCAAAACTATTTGTTTCCACCAAAATAAAACTGAGTCACATAGAAAACTAAGATCAATTCGATTAGACAGACACACATCAACGATAATTTTTATACTAGGTAAAAACCTTGTATTAAATGGCGCCGCTGCCGGCTCTTTTCGTTAAGATCAATAGTTTTCTGTGAGAGACACGTTGCTTTTTGGGATCCGTTCACTTGTGAACGTTATTTTTCTTGCATAAAAAATAAAAAAAAAAATCATAAAAATTAAACATTGATAAAAAACCATAAAAATTAAAAATTTCAAAAATCCAAAAAGATTTTATCTTTCTTGTGTATATATATTGTCTTTGTTTTTGGTTTTGTTTTCGTTTGCATTTTCAGGTGTATGCGTACTAGATCTTCTAATTATCAAGAGCCCGAGCCTCAAGAAGATTTAGATATGGCAGGTGTTAACAACAACATTCCACCGAACCTGAATAATAATAATAACAACAATGCTCTTCCACAGCCCGATCTTCGGACCATGGAGGAACTTTGTCAACCAACAATGTTTGGACGAGGAGGACCGATTGCGCCGATGCAAATCAACGCTCCTGAGTTTTCGTTGAAGCACCACATGATTCAGCAAGTACAAACAAACCCATTTAGAGGATTGCCTGATGATGATGCCAACAAACACCTCGACAAGTTCATTACTATCACTCAGAGCATGAAGTTGGCTGGTGCCACTATGGATGAGCTTCGCCTACAACTCTTTCCACACACTTTATTACATCATGCCGAGAAATGGTTTGATCGTCTCCCGAAGAATTCTATTCACACTTGGGATGATATGACTCAACGCTTTCTATCGCGCTACTTTCCACCATCCATGGTCACTAGCCTTCGCAATCAGATCAGCGGTTTCATGCAAGACCCTGATGAATCTCTTTTTGATGCTTGGGAGAGATATAATGTCTTGATCGACCGTTGTCCAAACCACAACATGCTTCCGGTCACCTTGATCGATACTTTCTACAACGGATTGACTTTTCGTGATCGTGATACGATTAATGCAGCCGCCGGTGGCACATTCATGAAAAGGAGACCCGAGGAGTGTAGAGAGTTAATTGAGAACATGACTACTCACCACAAAAACTGGGATTCCTCTGCATCTTCTAGGAACAACCCGAGAGTCAATGTTTCTTCTACCTCAGCAAACCCTGAGATGACCGAACTCACCCGCATGATGACTGAAATGAGCAAAAGTATTACGCTTCTCGCTTCAAATCAACAACAACAACAAGTTAAAGCAGTTGCTAATCTTTGTGAGACATGCGGCGGTCCTCACTCATACACCGATTGTCCTTCGACACAAGGAAATCCGGAAAATGTGTATGCAGCTTACGGTAATTATTCACCGGAAAATTACCAAGCTAGACAACAAGGGGATAGAAATCTACTGAGCTACCGTTCCAACAACTACCTTTCACCCGGTTTTTCTCCTCAAAACCAAACCCCGCCAACAACTACACTAGAAGCAACCAAATCCCACCAAGAGCTTCTAATCCTTATCACCCACCTGCCCAACAAAACCCACCCAGTAATCCGGATGTTGAGGCCATCATGAGAACCCAAGGTGAGCAAATCAAGAATTTGCAGAGCCAAATTATCAATCTGAAAGGAGATATCACAAAGCAAGGAAATGAGATAAGATCCGAGCTTCGAAATGATATTCAATCCTCCTTCAGCAATCAAACCAATGATTTGAAGAATATGCTTGCTAGTTTCTTGCCTCCTGCTCAACCTTCTACTTCAAGTTCTCTACCTTCAAACACCGTCACCAATCCGCGAGCCAATGTGAGTGCTATTACTACTCGTAGTGGAGTCACCATTGTAGGACCACCAATCCCACCCCCATCATCTACACCTCCTCCACCACCATGTATCCCTACTCCTCCTACACCTAGTATTAGTGCACCATTACCGTCTCCGCCTCGACGTGATGAAGTTCCCACCAATGACCCTTCAACATCTCAACCTTTACCACCTACACCTGCACCCTCATCACCCAAACCCAATATCCCTTATCCCTCTCGTTTGGGCAAGAACAAAATGCTAAACAAGGAGGACGCTCAAGTGACTAGCTATATCAAGATGATTTCTCAAATGAATTTCAACATTAGCTTTCTTGAAGCACTTGTCCACATGCCCAAATTTGTAAAAGCATTTAAGGAATTGCTTAACAAGAAGGAGAAGCTGATTGAACTCGCCAACACACGCTTAAATGAAAACTGCTCTGCAGTTATTCTTAAAGAACTTCCGGAAAAACTTGGAGATCCCGGTCGTTTTGTGTTGCCTTGCGTGTTCAACAAAACTGAAGAATTTACTGCCCTTGCTGATCTCGGGGCTAGTATTAATTTGATGCCATTGAGTGTTTGGAAAACACTATCATTGCCCGACCTCACTCCAACAAAGATGACTCTTGAACTTGCAAATCGCACTCTCGCTTACCCTGTTGGTATAGCCGAAGACGTGTTTATCAAAGTTGGCACATTTACTTTCCCGGTCGATTTTGTCGTAGTTGATTATGAAATGGACCCTCGTATTCCTTTAATACTTGGTCGGCCATTCTTGAGAACCGGACGCGCTTTAGTTGATGTGGCCGAAGGTGAGTTAATCTTACGAGTCGGGGATGATGCACACGTTTTTAAAATGGGGAAGCTTACAGGCAAATCCTTTGGAGGCCGAGAATCAGCGAATATGATAAATGTGCTCGATGACTTTACCGTCTATGACAATCCTCTATTCAAGTCTTCCACTGATAATCCACTCTTTGAAGATAATGTGGATGATTCTCACTCTACTTTGGAAGCTTCTCCCATTTATGATTCTCCACCGGTCTTTGATGCTTATGATGATGATTCTAGCTCAGATTCGGATGATTTTGATTGTACTTCTGAGTATCCCGAGCTGCCCACTTTCGATGATTTCGATGAGGCTGATACTCTTTCGACTGATTCTTCACATGATGAAGATCCTCCGCCATCACTCGATCCTACTTTGGACGATTATTCATTTGAGGAAGATTTCTCTGAATTTCTCAATACATACTTCCCTCATGAGAGTGATGCCCCTCCTTTGGACTTTGAAGATTATCGTCTTGATCCTACTTTGGATTTGAAGAGCATTTTGTCAAAGGAGAAGAAACCGGTTGACACCGAAATCCGTTGCACTTATGATTTGACACCTCTTTGTCCCACTTCTGAGGACGAGGTTGTGCTTCTTTGCGGATCTTCCTCACACTCGGCTGAGCCTGAGTGCTATTTTCCCTTAAAGGAAAAGGTGTTCGACCCCGGTATTGAAGTCTTTAAGCCATCTCAGTATCCACCTGATGAAATAAAAGGAAAAATCTTTGGAACCATTGAAGACATGCTTACACCTCTTCCTACTTGCTTCCACCGTGCTCCATCACTGCTTAAGGGAACCTTGCCACTTTTCTTTTGGCTTGCCTTGTTCACCTTAAGCTCTTGCTTAGTGATGGATGAAAACTATGTCTTTGATCCTGGTGGATATGTTTCATGCTTCTTCCGTTAATGATCAAGGTCGAGTCAGGCTCACGACTCGGTAAACAAAAACCAAGCGCTTCTTGGGAGGCAACCCATGCATCTATCTTTTCGCTTTCTTTACCATAAGTGTAGGGGGGACCCTTTGGATTGCTATTTCCTTTCCTCACTTCTTAATCAGGGATTCGAGCTTCAATGATCCACTCTTGATGATTCTTGACGACCCGTGATTCCGTGTTCTACTTCTTCCCGGTTCTATCCTAAACTCTTTTCGATTCACTATTTTATATTTTCTCAATATTACAATAGGAATCTCTTTAGTTGTCTTTTCCTTAGCGAGATTTAAACAACGTGCACAATGTCCTAAGTGTAGGGGAGTTTACTCCCACATGCTTAAACATTGAGGACAATGTTTATCTTAAGTGTAGGGGGGACTTCTATCGAAGTTAAGTGGCCTTTTCCTTGTTTTTGTCCTCATTTTAACCGGAAAATCAATTTTTCGACATTTTTCAAAATTTTTGATCTATTTTGGCCTATTAGTTTTTCCCTTTGTATAGTTATTTTCTTTCCTTATTAGAATAAATCTTTAATAAAGTGGTTTTAATTTTCAAACGTTGTGAATCTTTTGACTCAACCCGAGTTTACTTGCCTAAGTTTACTCTAGCTAGTATCCTTAACATGTTTAAGTCAAGTTTTGCTAGGCTTTTATATAGGGAGCTATAAAACGCGAAAGTCTTAACTCTCACGGGTTAAGAACAAGAACTTTTCGCAAGTTCCTATAATTGATCCTAGAGAGTCGTTTATCAAGGGAACTTTAAGATGCGATTTCTAAACTTGAAAAAGCCTAAGAATTTGCAAGATCCTATAGGCGACTCGAAAACCCAAAACTTTGATTTAATAGGCTAAGTATCCACGAGTCTCATTACTTGAGATTTTAAACTGTGGAGAACGAGAGATGATAAAGCCAATTATAAGTCGGTATTCTTTCGTGAATTTATGTGAGTTAATTATGAGCATATTCTCCCATCGCTTGCTAATAATTTATCTGCTAATAAATAAGGTTGTACGATTTAAAAAGTTACTTAGCTTCTAGCCCCAGATCGTTTAAAAGTTGCTCGGTAATGACGAGAGTTCATAGCCAAGGCATAACTTATGAAGCGGGGCGCGAAGATTGGCGAGTCCGAAAAGGCCCTAACAAGGCATGAGGGCTATGTTTTGTTGCTAAAGATCCAAAGTGATGTGAAGAATCATTTATCGAAAATCAATATGAAGGATCGAGACACACGACGTAAAGCAAAACTCCCCAAAAGTCATGGAGAAGTGTATCCGAAAAGACCCTAACAAGGTATGAGGATAAATAGATCCAAGTCATAAAAGGAGGCGGATCGTTGTATATCAAAGTCCAAAATAAGATTGGAGAAAAATGAAGAAGTCGTGGTCCAAGTATGAATCTCTCAAAACTTCAAGTGAAGAAATTCCAATTATGAAGAGAAGACCATTATTTCATGAACGTCTCTCAAGATTTGAAGTATGAAGTCGCTGCCAAATATCGGCCCGAGAAAGGTCTCAAATCGCGAACCAAGTTATGCCAAGATATGAACTTTCTGATATCCCGAGAAGCAGTTTTAAAAGATTTGGTCCTTTAGCTAACTATTGATTAAATCGTGCACTTTATTTTCAGACTAAATAACTATCGAAATAAGTCAAACAATGCATCTTCGTGATCATTCAAGACAAATAATAAAATATAAGAGATACACCTAGGAATAAGGGAGTCTAAGTGAGTAATTGGCCCACATGAGTCCGTGTTAGTTTACTAACTTATAATAACAATGATCTCGTTTTTAAGCTTGGTTTGGAGAAAGTGAAAAGTTGAGGATGATGATTATTCATGACATTTTCAAAACACAAGGTATGCTTTTTGCTTTGCATTTTTATAATTTTCTATCTCTTTAATAAAGGCCAATGTGGATTGATTATGATGAAAAGTGTAAGCGTGCTTTGTAACTAATGCATTGCATGAGGACATTGCAATGGTCAAGTGTAGGGGATTTGATAGGTGTGTAAACACCCATCTTTTCTACCACTTAATTACAATAAAAACCGGACCAAAACGTGTATTTTATGTCTTTTATGTCGGAATTATGCGTGGTTTGTGTTTTTGTTATGTTTTAGGACGAAAAGGTGAAAAGTGGAGAAAACACGGGAATTCACGGGCATTTACGGACTTTTATTGAAGAAAAGGATGAAAGACGATGTCAAGGAGTCAAGAGAGGATAAAGAACGGAAGTCCAAGACCAATTCTGAAGATTTATCGAAGATAAAGTCAAAAGACGGAAGTTTACTTAAAGCCGAGGAACTCAAGTCTTATTTATCGAAGAATTAAAAGACGAGTCCAAAGAAATCCCGAGCCAAAAGTCATCACATTCCAAGATTAACAAAAAGATTAAGAAGGAAGGACTTGATGGTGCAATTAACAAGAAATGAAGGAGGGAGGAAGCTTCCCCTAACCACTCCCTAATCACCTATATAAACCCCTCTTATTCATTCATTTAGCTCTTGTTGACTAATAGTGACAATTAGTTCTTCCATGGTTGGTGGCTTGACAAACCATTCTTCCACTTTATTTTATGCACCTTTAATTACTTGCACATTTAAATACATGTTTTGCACCTTTAATTACCTTTAATTTCAAGTAAGTGTCTTTTTAATTTCTTGCACCTTTACTTTATCTTGTTAATCTTCTTCTACCTTTCTTTGATTTGCACGTTTTTTTTATCTTGTTAAGTTGTTTAAAGATTTGATCTTTATGCTTTTGATTGCTTTAAAACTCTTATTTTCATAGCTTATTTGATTTATTTTCAAGTTTATATAGTTTTTACAAAAGTTATTTTTATATAAAAAGTTATTTTTCTTAAAGTTTATCTTTTTCGTGTCTTAAAAGTTGTTAACTTTCAGTTTTATAGCTTAATTTTACACGGTTTTAGCTAGGATTTTAGTCTTGTGCTTATTAGGATTATAGCTTATCTACTTAGCTTATTTTTGGTACATTCCCCCGTATTCCGATTGGCACCAATCTGAAAAGGGTTTTACTTTCCGATTGGGGGGCTTCTTGGTATTCCGATCAGGCAAGTTAGGGTATTCCGATTGGGTAAGGTGACAGCTATTCCGATTGGTTCCTTTTGACATTCCGATTGAGATGCAAGTTGGTATTCCGATTGGGTGAGGTGGCAGCTATTCCGATTGGGTTCCGATTGACATTCCGACCAAGTCAATTCCCATATTCCGATCAGGTAAGTCAAACATTCCGATTGGGGCAAGTGTTGATATTCCGATTGGGTGAGGTGACAGCATTCCGATTGGGGTTCCGTTTGACATTCCGATTGGGTAGGTTTTAATATTCCGATTGGTACAATCGGAATATATTCCGATTGGAGTGTTTCCTCTTGTTTTTGACTTGTTTAATTTTTAGCTTAAGTTTTTTGCCTAACCTTAATTTCCATCACGCTTTAATTTTTAGTCGTTTTAATTAAGTTACTTTTCGTCACGTTTTTAAATATTGCACCTTTCTTTTTAATTAGACTTAGATTTATTTTCACGCACTTTACCTTAACGCCACTTTACTTTCAACGACATTTACTTTTAAGTCTTTGCACATTTAAATTTAAAAACCAACCAAAACTATTTGTTTCCACCAAAATAAAACTGAGTCACATAGAAAACTAAGATCAATTCGATTAGACAGACACACATCAACGATAATTTTTATACTAGGTAAAAACCTTGTATTAAAAGGCAAAATCGCACACTTATGGAAGCTGCTCGAATGATGTTAATTTACGCAAAGGCTCCATTATTTTTATGGGCAGAAGCAGTATCTACATCAGTTTACACCCCAAACCGGTCACTTATTCGAAAACGCCATGGTAAAACACCTTATGAGCTTCTACATGGTAAAGTACCAGATTTATGCTATCTTCATGTATTTGGTTCTCTTTGCTATCCAAATAATGATGGTGACAATTTGGGAAAACATCAACCAAAGGATGATATTGGTATTTTCATTGGTTATGCACCCGTAAAGAAAGCATACCGAATCTACAATCGTAAGTCTCGCAATGCATTTGAACCCGCACTTTATGAAATGGGACCCAGTAACATTAGCTCTGGTCTTGTCCCAAATAACCCTTCTTCATCACCTTCTAGGAATGAATGGGATACGCTGTTTCAACCGTTCTTTGATGAATTCTTTACTACTCCAAGTATTGTTGCTCCAGAACCTGAGGTCATAGCTCCGGTTAGCGAAGTTGTAGCTCTAGCAACCGAAGCACAATTAGATACGCCTGCACCTACTATTGGTCAAGATATACCTTCATCAAGTAATTCTCAACCAACACCCAAATCAACTACCCATGTCATGCCTGTTGATGATGAAGAGGATGATGATGATCATGATTTGGAATTCGCTTTAATGCGTGAACTTCCATTATTTGGTTTACCTATACACGACCATAATCAAACCGGGTCGTCCACCTCAGAGGAAGCTCCTACTACGGTCTACTCCAATCCACGGATTCATGAACATTACAGCATGTGGACAAAGGATCATCCTATAGATTCTATTATTGGTGACCTTAATCGTCTGGTATCCACACGAAGTCAGTTACAAGAAAGTGTAATGTTTTGTCATTTTGATACTTTTCTCATTAAAGTTGAACCTAAGACGTGGCAACAAGCATTTATACGTCTTGATGTATGGGAACTTGTTCCATGCCCAGATCAAGTGAAGTTACTCACTTTGAAATGGGTTTACAAGGTGAAACTCGACGAGTTAAGCGGAACATTGAAGAACAAAGCTCGACTAGTAACTCGTGGGTACAAGCAATTATTGGGCAACGACTTTATGGAATCCTTTGCACCTGTTGCCCGTTTGGAGGCTATTAGACTATTCCTTGCATATGCAGCCCACATGAATATGCTCGTCTATCAGATGGATGTGAAGACGGCATTTCTTAATGGTGAAATCAAGGAAGAGGTCTATGTTCAACAACCAGATGTTTTTGTGAATTCTAAATATCCTAACCACATGTACAAGCTTAAGAAGACTCTTTATGAGTTGAAGCAAGCTCCACGCGCGTGGTATGATCTATTATCACAATTCCTCATTAAACAAGGGTTCACTAAAGGCAAGGTGGATCCAACGCTGTTTATTCAGAAACGAGGTAAAGATATGATTATGGTACAAATATATGTTGATGATATTATATTTGCTGCCTCGACCCAAACCTTATTTGATGAGTTTGGGACACTCATGTCTTCCAAGTTTAAGATGTCAATTATGGGCAAGGTATCATTCTTCTTAGGTCTTCAGATATCTCAGAGTCCCAGAGGCATCTTTATCAATCAATCAAAATATGCCCTTGAATCTCTTATGAAATCTAAGATGGAATCTTGCGACCCCGTGGATACTCTAATGGTGGAACGAACTAAGCTTGATGCAGATCCACATGGAGTTGCCGTTGATCTAACACTTTATCGTGTAATGATCGGTACCCTTCTGTATATCACAGCTAGTCGACCTGATCTTCAATTTACTATATGTATGTGTGCTTGGTATCAAACTAGGCCTACTGAGTTACACTTAGCTTTAGTTAAAGGATATTTTGATATCTTAAAGGTACCATTAATCGGAGACTTTGGTACTCGAAGGACTCTTCGGTTGCATTCATGGCATATACAGATGCAGATTATGCGGGTTGTCAAGATACAAGGCGTAGCACCAGTGGAACTTTGCAACTTCTAGGAGATTGATTAATCAGTTTGGCATCGAAAAGGTAGAAAAACGCTGCAATCTCTAGTACAGAGGCAGAATACACAACTATGTCAGGTTGCTGTGCTCAAATTCTTTGGATGAGATCTTAAATAACCGACTATGGTCTCGGTTTCAACAAAATTCCGATGTATTGCGACAACAAAAGTGAAATTGCCTTATGATGCAACAATGTTCAATTCTCCCATCGAAGCATATTGACATTCGCTACCACTTTATCAAGGATCAAGTGGAAAATGGAGTGATCGAGCTTTACTTTTTCCGATCTGAGTATCAATTGGCGGATATTTTCACGAAGGCGTTAGAACGCGCTCGAATTGAATTTTTGGCCGACAAGCTAGGATTGAGAACTTTCCCGCCCGAGACTCTTAAGGAACTGGCTGATGAAGCGAAAGAATAGTGGTGGTAAACTATTCTCCGTATCCTTGGTGATCATCTGTATATATTGTTTATATTTTTATCCACAAGAGAAAAATACAAAAATATAAAACCATATAAAAACCCTACAAAATTGAAAAATTTTCATAAAAATCCAAAAATATTTTTTACTTTATTTTTCAAAGACATGTCTTTTGGTACGATAATATTTACGGTCTTAGAAATGTTGATTAATATTGACACGACGCCATAAATAGAGTTCGTACAAAAGTTGTATATATTTCATAAAACATGCCTAAATGGCTTGTAGTTATTTCAGACTGCAACCCGTTTTTCATATTATAGTCAAGTATTTCTTATAAAAGCTTTGGCTCAACAACGGGAATTAATTTTCTCGGACATGGTTTACTTTATAACCATGTAAGGGATTGTGCTTACGTTATAACACAATCTAACACAAATATATGTACGCATCAGTGCATTTATTTGTTAAACAAGAGAAATCTTGTTTTTATGAAGCTACCATCTCTACAACCATAACACTCTACAATTGGTATCTACATACTCGACGATGTGACTACTAACGACGACTACAACTCTTTCAATAGAACACGGGTCAACAATTGAGGGGGAGAAATTGTCAAGCATTCAGAATCTTCGATGTCGAAAGTGCCAAGTTCACTAATTGGTGTCAAGACAACAATACCAATCGTACATGTGGTGTCAAGAGATGACTTCAGACGTGACGAGGCGACCAACATTTGCCGACAAGAACCATTTGATCTTATCATATGATGTTCTCATCAATCAGGTCCGACCTTGTCAATTTATTCTATATGGTGAATATGTGATTATTTTTCTCATCGGTATCATATCTCAACATTTGGTATCATGAAGAAAAAATGGACTTGCATTTTTCTTCCCAAAAACTTTGTCAAAACTTCATTAAATCAATTGATATTAAAAAGATCGATTGGGTTAATATTTTTAATATGGGGGAGAAAATGTGATTTAATATGGGAAATGATTAATCAAAAATGGTTTAACTTAACGTGATAGCTCATCCCGACATGTGAGAAATGTTTTCGAATATCGTGGCATATGTTAAGGGGGAGCAAAATGGATTTGCTATACCAAAATGGATTTCATGGTGACATATACTTACCCTAAACCTATTTATTTCACGACGATGAAGATTGTGGTGACATAAGGATGGTAGGATAGATTAAGTCCGAGGAATCTTCCCAAGGATATTCCATAGCTAGAAATAGTAGTCCTTAGGAAAGATGGGGAAGATTGTGAATGTAGCTGAATGCCGACCAAGTACTTAAGTTAGCACTGGAACAATCACAACAAGGTGCTAGTTATGACGTATTGGTAAGCATTGAAGGGGTTGAAGAATGAAAAAGAATTGTAAGATAAAGGGTGTAAATAAAGAAGCCCTCCTTACAACTTAGGCAGAAACCGAGTCAATACATATGCTATTGAGATCATTTTAATGATTCTTAATATTGAAGAAAGACATCATGGACCCAGTGATGCAATGCACAACCCATCCCAGCTAACTCAGATATCTCTTAAAAGGTATTTGTTTTATTCACACGGAGACAAACATTATCTATCGATTTATTCACTCCGAATATATTGATATTGAAAAGGTGGCACTCCTCTCCAGCCTCCGATCACTAAAGCCCAAAATGCACGATCGAGTCTAGAGCCGTTTGAGATCATCAAATATCTCATTAGGACACACTTTCATATTTCCTTGCTTCTTCACACTGTGAAAAGTAAGA
Organism: Glebionis coronaria; assembly: GCA_025667525.1. NCBI lineage: Eukaryota > Viridiplantae > Streptophyta > Magnoliopsida > Asterales > Asteraceae > Glebionis > Glebionis coronaria. Next base: position 419,056,272 of record CM046879.1, on the reverse strand, counting down.
TAGATATTAAGAGTCCTACGCAAAATATTCATGATCTTGCCTGAACATCTGAGTAATACCAAAAATCTCATGGTAGGTGACTTGTGCGATTCTTTATGAATCAAACTTGTGATAACTGGAAAGCAACAGTGGTTTAATTCTTAATTGAATTGAAACACGTTCCAGGCCTCTATGCAATATCTCAGTGATCTTGCCAGAACACTCAGAGTGATACCTTAGTGTTCACAGTGATGAGTGGAAATCCTTCTAGTGTTAACCTCAAACAACACTTGGTAGGTAACTTGCAAGATTATATATGAATCAAGCTCGTGACAACTGGAAAGAAACGATGCTACGATTCTTTAATGAATAAAACTTGTTCCAGGAATCGGAATTGACGGCTTCAATCATGTGTATAATTTTATCCAAATGATTCAGTGTTTACGTTCGCAGTCAGCTTTGGATGGTCGAGTAAATAGAACGGGTTTACCCGCGAAATCTTGTCAAGGAGATTTTTAATTAAATCTACTTGCCACAAGTACGATATTTTATATCGTCCAACGGTCTTCACCGACCGGAGGTAAAATACTACCGAATTAGAATGAAATGTTCAAAGCCATTTCATTCGTGTCTACTTATGTTACGGAATTTGAAGACGGTGGGGTTGCGGTGTCCGAGAAGAAGTCGTCCCCACATGCTTATATTTTCTACTACAACAAATTCAAGAAAGTCTAAAAGTTAAGTATTCCACTGTATCAAACTCTGAAGCTTTCAAGAATTACAAAGGTATAAGTATGTGGGACATGAAGTCACGGAGAGGCAAAGATCACAAGTGTTGCACAAGATCAGAGGCAAAAGATCCATGATCAAGATTGATATCAAAGATCACATCAACATATTCACCAGAAAAGAAAAAGAAAATAAAGACGAAGACTACGAGCTCAAGACAAGCATATAATGCTAGGTTTATTATTATAGTTGTAACTCGGGTAATCCCCTTGTACTTTGGAGTGACCTCCCTTAGGGGGAGATTGTTAGAAATACGTTTTACGTATTAGAAGGGTTCGGACACTCCATCAATAGATATAGTAGAAGCTCGTAGTTTAGTATATTTACATTTATTAAACAAAGCCCAAACCGAGCCCATGTAATGTATGGGTCGACGACCTAATATGTAAACCAAGGACACTTTGTGGACTTGGTATAAAATCCTTCTCCTTTGATGGAGAGGGTGTGGTTTTCATTCATAAAAACACATAGTTCTTTACTTTCTTTCTCTAAAGTGTGTGCGAAATCTACCATCTTTCTATCTTTTTCTCTCTCTAGAATATTCCTAGATTTACAATATCTTACAAAATAAGTCTCGGATGAATAGACCGAATAGGTTTAGGAATGATAACCTTCCAATGTGAGGTGGAATCCCCATCTTAATAAGAGAGTGACTAACGCTCTTAGCCCTCAGTGAGGGCCTTTGCTTGACCCTCAGTATCGTCTGTCACACTATTGCGACTTCTTTTAGATTAAGGTCCAAAAGAGGTGTCTGTTTTATCCACCGTTATCCTCTTCATGCTTCAGAGAAAATCACTAGCGGCCTTATCAACCTTTTTTGGTTTGTCCTTAGGTTGTCCGGAAGAAACACCCTTCTCATTCTTCTTCATTTTATCCTTGGGCTTCGCGGATATCTCCTCGGATTCATTTTTCTTCTTCTTTTCCTCAGTAGCACGAAGAGCCGCTTGCTTCTTCTTTTCACGATTAGCTTTAACAGCTTCACTCTCGTTCACTGCGCTTATCTGCTCCTGAGTAGGAGAACTCAATTTCTCACGGTACTTAACAGCATTCTTATTCGATGACTGATCCGATTTGCATATGTATGTTTTTCACCCCTAACAATATTTGACGTAGTGGTAGTTGGGAAGCGAAGGTATTTGGACATGTTGATAGCTGGAAATAAAAGAGTGGATCATATGATAACAACATAAAGAAGAGGATAAATGCATGCAAAACAACTCAGACGAAATAATAAAACAAGGTAGATCAGTACTATTCCCTTCCAGATCCTCGAAACTAGGCAGATATTTCAGACATTCCTAAGTCGGAGACCCCCGACTAAGAAAAGGACTCCTACCGGGATAATGGTCAAGATCACAACCCCCTCTTCCAAAGAGCGAGAATCTTTTTCCCTATACCCATCCTGAGGAATAACATTGTATATCTCGGAATCCACATGCGTCCATGGCATATAGTCCGGGATGGCCCTCCGATCTATCAAAAAAATTCCCATTTCCATTTTTTCAGACAAGTAAGAACGTCTTTAAAAATTTGTTTACGATCAGTCATTCCGGAAAGTTTCTAGAAAGAGAACCAATGACCTTGCCTAGTTAGCCTATAGTAGAGACGAAAGAGAGTGACGCTAGGCTCAATTAAGAGGCTTCGACAATATACTTCAAAAGTTGTGACCCTGTTTAATCCTAACGACACCATTTGGGAAATATCTACACCAAAAAAATTTATTACGGCTAAAAGAAAGGTGGAGAAGGGGACTCGTAGTTCGGAAAACTTTAAAAACTGTTCATATAAACCAATAGAGTCAGTGGGAAGCCGGTCCATAGTCATCCCTTCTGGAGGAGCAGGGAATGCAAACTCCTTGGAATATTATAAGTGGTATGATAGTAGTATAAATACGTCTTTTAGTAAAAAGAGCGTATAAAGCGGTAAGTATTAAAGGAATCGATTTAGGAAAATCAACACCCTTATGACCCTTTTATGAGTTCGATCTCAAGGAGGATTAATGTGTGTGTTAAACTTGATTATTTGATATTAATATTGATGAGACAAAGGAAAAATGAAAATGATGACGGTTACGATTAAAATTAAACTACGACGAACAATAAAACGTAAAACGTAAAAACGTGACGAAATTAAAATTTTAATCTAAAAAATTATTAAAAAAAACAAATCTAAAATAATATAAATAAGAATAAAAATTTGACAAAAATATTTTAAAACTTATTTTAAATTTAATATTCGATTTTAAATGCTATTTAAAGCCTTAAAATTAAATAATATAAAAAATAAACCCAAAATATAATTTTATCAAATTAGAATCTTAATTATATTATACAAAAACTAAAAAGTATTTTTCTTGACTTTTTAAAACAATTTTACTATATTTTAATGGATAAAAATTATTAAAAGATTAAATTAAGCATAAAAATTAATTAAAAGATGAGAAAAACAATTTTACTTTTCTAAAAATCTTTAACTTAATGTATTTAAAGTAAGAAAAATGAAAAGTTGAAAAAATATTAATTTAACCCTAATAGGACAAAAACAGATTTATTAAAAACTAATTTAACTCAAAATAATTCTAAAAATAATTTAATAAAGTGAAAAATGAAATTTCTTTTATAAAAATCTTATAATACTTAACTTAAAACAAGAAAATTGGAAAAAAACAGTAAAACACAACTTATTGGCACTAAAGGACAAAAACAAAATATAAAAATCTATTTTAAATTCAAAATAATGCAATAAATAGTAAACTAATCAGAAAATTAAAATTTCTTTTTCTAAAATTACTAAAATAAATCAAAGATCATGAGAAAGATTAAAAATATGAAAAACTATGATTTTAAGACACTAAAGACAAAGTTCCAAGAATCTGATAGTGACAGGTCACTATGTTTTGTTTTTTAGTCTAGCAGTGGCTAGAACTGGTCTATCAGTGGGAACAAGGGTTCCCACTGCTGTTCACAGAAAGTGAAATAAGCTATTTTTGTGCTTGTTTGATGGTTACTTTGGACAAAGAGGGCACCCACAAGTCAGTTGACTTGTGGGAGTCACAAATAACACAAATTAAACAACTAAAAACACACCATATAGTACAATTAAATCAAAAGAGGCTCAGATATGTGAAAAAACTCAAGCAAATGGATATAGTAAGTGATGTATGCACTTTATATCTATCAAAAGCTCATAATAATCGAATCCAAACCCAAGCACATATTTAAATATCCTAGTACTAGATGTGCAAGCAAGATTTCACTTCAAAATTAAGTATCAATCAACTGAAATTGTTCTGATATGGTTGACAATGGTGTAAATCACCTTACCGATGTGTTATGCATTTAGGTGAAATTCAATAAGCCCTCAGGGGTGCTATAAGAAAATGGAACCCAAAAAATTACTCCCAAACTCTTTGCAAGCCTAACAACTACCAGTGGAGAAGATAGCATGCATCAAATCACAATGTTCAGGTTCATACACCCCTACTGATGAACTTAAGCAATATTTATTTTTACATGACCAAATTTTAGTTTATGCAGTAGTAGAATAAAAAGTGAATGGTAATGACTCTAACTTACTCAACTACCCATAAACAATAACAAAGACTTGTAATAAGTCTACCCTAAGACCACATGACCAACAATCCTAAACACTACTTATAGAGCTGATAACAAGATCAGGCAAAGACTAAAAAAAATATAAAGCTGCCAGTTACTAACAAACAATCAGTATTCTTAAATATCACTCAAACATTAACAATAAACCACTTAGAATAAACAGCATACCCAAAAACTCATGAACAAGAATCAGACAGAAAAATAGAAATATAAAAAGGCCAAAGTAGGAAACCTCAGGGATGTACTATCCACACCCCTGATTTGTTTGAGCTTATGTACTCGCATGAGTACAAGCTTCCTTCTCCTGAAATTATGAGAAAAAACAACAAAATAGAAATAAATTCAAGAATCAAGGGTTTACCCCTTGACTCAGTGAGTATTAGTGAATAAATGCAACTAAAATTTCCCCCTTTTTATTCTCTTGTTAACATTATATGGACCATTCACCGATTCTATGACAGATTAACATGAAACATGAGTCCCACAAGATTCACCCACCCAAATTTGACAAGACACAACTCCTTGATATATATACTGATATATCAGTTTGACATGGTCCTTCCCAAATTCAAGTACCAAAAACTATTTGACCTTATGTTCACTTAATCTTAGTACTTCAAAACGAGATTTCTAAAAACTTGTGGATTCTGCTACTTATAACCAATAACTTAAGAGAAAAAACAAATTTTGGAAACTTCAAATATTTTAAAAAAGAAAACTTGAATTTCAATCAACTAGCAACAAGTAAAACGGATCATAAACTAAAAACAACTTTTGGTTCTTGTTCTTCATCAACATAACTTCACCATCTCTTTCTGTAAAACCCGTAAAAATAACGTCATAATTTAATTCTATTTTCAAGTATTTTGAAGTATTTTATAACGTTAAATATTATTATGTTTAACGGTTTAAGTTGAAACCGATATTAAATATTATATTCTAATATTTTGACGAGCAACGAGGACTACTAGTGATCGCGATACCGACGGATGCCCACAATTTTATATTATATTATCAATCGTTTCGATATTTAATATTTCGACGATATCGTTTTAATTACGTATCGAGTCGTTATATTATTATTTTTTTGTGTGTGTTTAAACTTTTAAGTATTTTTACGAAACCCGAGTCCCGTAAATATTTGTAAAATTGACTTTTAGTCATTTCCCGCTTTTTAACTAATATTTACATTTTGGACCAAAACTATCACAAATTGGCAAAAACTACCCTAACTCCACACTATAACTAACACTTCCACTAACACTTTTCTTTTAATAAATTCATTTAACAAAAACATCAACCAACTTCTTCTTCTCCCTTTGTTTTAGCCATCCACCATTAACACAAAAAACACCATGATCAAAATTTTTCTAGCTTGATCCAAGAGAAACTAAAACAAGTCCCATCCTCTATTTTCAAAGGGCTACAATTTGGTATAAAATTTTCATACATGCAACCATATAAATTTTTCAAGAAAAGTTGGTTATGTTTGATCCAAATTTGTTGTATGCATGTGTTAGTAGTGATGATCAAAAGATTTTCATGCTATGTTTTTATTAAAAAGTTGATTTTTAATTTTTGGGTTTTTGATTTTGATGATGATGCAAGTGTTAGGGATGGTTCATGATGATATTAGGGGTGTAGGATGATGAGGAAAATTGTTAGAATTGATCAAAAACATGATTTTTGGGAGATTTTGAAAGGTGATTTTGGGTAGTAGGTTTGAGGCCGTTTTTGGGAGTCTTACTGTTTGATAGTCACTTAACTAATTGGATAGGGTTGTAGAGAATTTCGTTAGCTTTGATTTCATATAAAATAGGCCTTCCAACTCCAAACGAGGTGGAAGATACACTAGTTTGATTTTCGTGTACCGGGAGACGAGTGTCGACACAATCCGAAAATTGTTGTCGATATTTGGATCAAATCTCGGAGATTATAAAATGAGTTTCAAAATGATTCAAGGGCTGTTCTCAGGCTCCAAGTTTAGTATTTTGAGTCTATTTTTAGAATCAAGTGGCGGTTTTACAAATGGAGTTGTTTAGAATGGTCAAAATGGTTTCGTAAGTCAAGGTCGCTAAACTGTCCGGATTTTGTGATTCAAAAATGAGTCGGGCAGGGAACTTTAGAAGTAAAATCTTTTAATGGGCTTTTGAGAGGACTTTCTATATATAGTAAGTAAGTTCTCTGAGTAGTATCATAAAAAGTTGATATGTTTAAGTATGAGAAAACTGCTTGGACATTCGGTATGTTCCGGCAGATTTTTATTAAAGACATAGAATAATAAAATGAATATATAGGAGAGTATAATAGAACCACTTGCATCGTTTTCTCTCGAGTTGTCGTGATTTTATACTTGAGTTTGATTTTATTAAGTATCATTTATTTCTCGAGTCTATTATTAATGTACGCACCTTATTTGCTAGGTTGCGGTTGTCGTGTTTTTCGGGCATCTACTATCGTCGGTGATCGTCTTCAACTACTATAAGTACTAAGGTGAGTCTATAGCCTCGCTTTATACTAGTTATTAAATGATTTTAAACCCGCGAGGGGGAATACATGTTTTATAAACTTAGAACACAAGATTTTTATGGTATGCTTTGTCCCTCTATGAATGGACCCGTGGTTGCCTTTAAATTGCATTAAGTGATTGCCTTTGTTAAAACCTCAATTATGGACCGTTAATTAACCTATGATGGGTTAACCGCTAGTACAATTAATAGATCTATGGGGGAAGCCGCCCCGGTTCAGTTTGTGTGGACTTGTCATAGAAGCTTAGGCCCGACCTCCGCACTGTTTGGACATATTGTATTGAGAAGTCAGGTATACGGCAATGTACCAAAAATCTAGAGGTAACCGACAATTAATAAATCTCTCGTCTTATTAGACTGATATGGGAGTGTCTAAGGGCTCGGTTCCATGAGCTTATTGCAATTTATGCTATATACAATTATCATTGTTGATGCAAATTATTATTTGATGCTTATAAGCATGCCACAAACTTATAATCTTTGCTTGTGTTCAAATTGATTTCATAATCCTATAGATTCACTCCGCATTTTTGCTGATTGTTTTACTCACATGTATTTCAGGTAATCAAGAAGTGGAAGCTTGGAGGTCACGGAAATGAAGTTGTGCACTGCTTTTGTTGTTCAAACTCTTTGATTTATTTATCGTTCCATTTTTAAAACAAACTAATATGTTGTTTTAACTTATCTTTTAGTAACGATTACTTGGGACTACGCTACTCTAACAAATGTTTTAGGAACGATAAATCTAAAACGTCTCTTTTCGAGTCGTTCTTTATAAATTATGTGTTGTTGTATCATTGTTTAGCACCCAAAGATGTATTCCGCTGCGTGTAAATTTGGGGGTGTTAAAGATTGGTATCAGAGCCATGAGTTATAGAGAACTAGGTCTTTATTTTAAAAACCTAAACTATAACTGTCAGTTTTTATTTTTCAAAGAGTCGGTGCACATGATTTCGCGTGACTTCAGGTTCAAGCTACTTCTGGGATTACAACTTTAGTATACATTATTATGTATGCCTTATTGCTAAGTATTTCTAAATAAATACTATAATCCTTTATCGATATATATTTATGTCGTTAAACTTTTCGATAAAAGTTTATCATTTATTAATGATTAACTTAAATAAATACAATGAATTTTCAAGATCTTTCTGTATTTATTTTTTAACTATTTAAATTGCTTTTATTGCAAATTTTATATTATGACCTTACATACCTTCATCTGCGCGCATTACTTTCATTATTTAACCCTTTGAGATATCTACGTAGACATCCAAATCGCTTTCCGGCTGTTTGTGCTTGGACGTCTTTTAACGTAATCTCTAGACCATTGTGTAGCTCAATGTGTCTTTGGAATAGACTAACCGCTATCGTGTGAGTCATACATTTTGAAACATTTCTTAAAATAGTGTTGAATAATACCATGGTTTTCCATAATATTTTGTTTATTTTTATTATCGTTTTACACGACATGCGAAGATTTAATTCGTTGACATTTATATGTATCGACTGCGAAGTGTATTGTTCGCTTATATCTCGGTAACGTCATCGTCATTTTATAAATCATCGTCTAGATTATGGCGCTAGATCGGAATACGATTTTACTTCTATAAAATTGTATCATTTGTTTTTCATTAACTTTCTTAATCCCGGAGTGCAACCCGTTAATGTTCCATTCTTTTCTTGTTATGTTTTGTGTTTTTGGACAATCGTGGCACCAAGGAGATTTGCCTACTTTGCACTTTGAAATCTAAATTACGAACGTCTTTCACCGTTTTGCTTCCTAAATTTCGTGTTGAATACCTTGAAGCATTTTATGTCGTTCATCATGCTATATTTTATTTGATGCTCATTACGAGATTTATTTTTCGTTGTTATAAAATCCACAAGACATGTGTGTATATATGTATATATTTTGAGCCGTTAAGAAGTGTCGAAAAATACACTTTATGCAGATACTGTAGGGGCAGTATAAACAGGTCAAAACTTAAAAGTAAAACCTGCGTTTTTAAAATAAAATAGTCAAACCTGCACAGAACTTGCAGAGGTATTTTGGTCATTTTACATTGGTTTTCAGGTCTCGGGTAAAACTAGAAAGTCGTCTGAAACGTCGTTTTGCATCAAAATGCTTTAGACTCTGAGTCTTGGAGATGTCGTTTATCGGGTCAATTAATCGGCTCATATTTAAAAGTTAAATCTTATAGAAAATTCAGAACATGAGTTTTAAATGTTTCAAAGCTGTTTTGATTTCATTTGAGATCGTAAAATTTTAACAAATATTATTTTACAACTAATGAATACTAGTTTCATGTGAAAATGTTTTAAAATAGAAACATTACAGGATTAGCTATTACCAGATTAATGGTGTAATTTGAAAATGAATAATATATTTTCTTAAAAGCATGTTGTGTCGAGTATCTTACATAGAATACACATTTGGATTGTTTTATTCTTTTTATATATATGACTCTTTTGTCATTCGATATTATTTTTATTTTTCTTCTAACCTTCCACTGATTTGAGTTGAGTTTTGAAGTTTTGTCTTCACATTCTTCATCGATATTTTTTTTATCACATGTCTCATGGCATTTTCGTCTAAACCTTATAACCCTTTGAAAACTTAACAACTTGTAACCATTTCATTGGTTGTTTTATGAGCTACTATTTGCCACTTTTTGCAAACCTTTGGCTACTTTATACGTTGTCATAATGTCACCTTATAAATAAATCTGATATTGTTTTACGATTATTTTCACCAATTGTTTTTACTTTGGTCTTATAAAATACTTTTCGTAATATTAAAAGTTGCTTATTGATTATCTCACAAATTACTTGTATCCTATAAATTTATAAACTATTTTTTTAAATTCCATTTTACAAATGGCATGGTTTATATATAAACATAAGAAACATAATAATTTTCGACGAAACTAAGCACTGCATTGCTATTCCTAGATTAAACATGGCCTGATCACCTATGTCTAATTTAGAAGGAGCCATGCTAGGCTGAATAGTAGTCACCTTAAAAATCTTGATGATAATCAACTTTTTACTTGTATTTATGATAAAGATAAATAAAATGAAATAAAATGAAAAGTAGTTTAAAAAAACCTTTATATTTCATGCAAGTGGCGCAATTTCTATGCATCCGCATACGTTTTCTTACCTTTCGTTAAACGGATTACGTGATTTTAAGTACGTTTTTACTCGATGATTGTTTTTCCACTTGTTACTTCATTTTGTCTTATAACTGATTTCTTTTGACTGCTCGTCTAATTATTGACTGTTGATAAAAGACTTGAAAGTCTCGATGTTTTATCCTTCCGTCTCGTCCAATCTTCTTTATGCGACTGGGTAGATCTTTGGAATGTCTCCGCACGTGAATAATGAATTATCATTAGAGTGATTTCCGTATATCCGGGATGACGTCCGTCACTCTCGTTGTCTCGAAATCCACTCTTGTGAACCGTGCTTTGACTTCTCTCTTTAAACACTAACATCGTTCATTTGATTTGTTTTAATTACAAGTGATTATTAGGAATTTTCTTTGATGAAAATTTTTGTATGGATCTTCTTTCCGATCATGTATCGACCACCGCTAAGTTAACGAGCTGATATTGGTGAACCATCAACCGCACTAACAAAATCGACAACTTGTTTAATCTATTATTTCTTATCGTCTTACCATCAACGCCTTTATTTTATTAGTCTCTTTAAGAATTCATACGACATTTTCTTCGTTCTCTTTTGTACCATTGATTTCGTATTAATTGTTGACTATTATTTTCATTCGTATTCGCTTGTTATCTTGTCACATTTCGAAACCCGAATATATCCCTTGTTATTTTGAAATAACCAACACCTTTATGTATTTCTACAAAGTATTAAAAAAATTTTATGGAACTTTTATACATTTTCCAATGATTTTCAATTATCGAAATAACTACCATAAGAAAAAGGTCAAATTTATACACCATATTTTGTATAACTAAAACTAATGTTAAAAATAAAATTATGTTCTACCTTTTGAACTAATTGACTTATCATACTTTACTTTTAATGTAATGAAATTACCGGTTTAATTTATTCCTAACAATGATTTAATTTGGAAATTACATTTTCTAATTGTAACCATCAATACGAATTTAATTAATAAATTCATGTCATTGTTTCAAAGTTTCTTAAGACAACCAAAATAAATTATGAAGCTATTTTACTTCTATTTTTGATGTATCATCTTTATCAAGAAAGTACCTCAACTGAGTTTTAAGGTAATACCAAATCCGGGACGGATAATTGTGACAAACGTTATTTTAATGTTAATATTTAATTCATTCTTCGCTCTCATTTTTCTAGTATTGTGAATTATTATGTTTTACGGTTACGTGATTCGAGATCCCTCGTCGATTGTTAACCTTAAATCATTTTACCACATCTTGTCCGTTTATGCGTTTATTGAATTTATTTTTATCTCGTCTGTTCCTCGTATTGAATATCACTATTTTATTCTGAGTTTAAAATAAATCTCGGGAAGCAGTGTATAAGAAGAAACGATAAGTGTCACCAGGATTTATGTGTGTACTCGTGGAATGATTGAGGACCGAATCTCTTAATGAATGGAGTTAATAAATTCGTTACAACCTCGAGGAGCATGTTGAAGCCGACACCGCAAGTGGAAAGACTCTTGTGATCAATTGGTTATTATCAAGGGTTCGTTCAAGGTTTTCTCGATGATTAACGATGGAGATCTATAATCGATGTTTATGTTCGACCTTTTCTTTTATGTACTTATATGGTGTGTGATCTAGTCAAATGATCTTAAGTTGTGAGAACTTGAGACGGCATCATCCGATGACGTCTGATCATGTAGAACACATATTATGTAATATCTTTTTGACTTTCAACAACGATGTTTATTGAGTCTTTGAATGCGCATTGGCGAAAGTGAGATGGTGTCTTTGTATTATCTTTTGAGTTGGGACCCGCGTGTGAGCACCCTCCGATGACGAAAATGTTTTCTTGTTAGTTATTTTTGATGTGTGTCCATGGCTATCCGGCCGATGGATATCCTCTAATTTGCAACTTTCCTTTTAACTGGACTTGCCCGAAAATCCTGTCATCTATTCTTGTTGTCGAATGAGCTTCGTGTGATTTATAAAATTTTCATGTGTCGAGTTTGACGGGTGACTTGTGGATAAGGATTTACTTATTCCTTTTTGGTGAGATACAACTTGACAACAAGTTGCGTTTTGTAATAGAACCAGTAGAGATCGTGGATCGAGATACACGTGGGAACGTAAGGACTTGTTTATAAGGAATGCCCTCATCCTTCCGGGTAGTGAACAACTCATGTATGAGACGAGTTGAGCGCCGGGACGTCGCTCCCTTAAGGTGGTGAGGATGTAAAACCCGTAAAAATAAGGTCATAATTTAATTCTATTTTCAACTATTTTGAAGTATTTTATAACGTTAAATATTATTATGTTTAACGGTTTAAGTTGAAACCGATATTAAATATTATATTTTAATATTTTGACGAGCAACGAGGACTACTAGTGATCGCGATACCGACGGATGCCCACAATTTTATATTATATTATCAATCGTTTCGATATTTAATATTTTCGACGATATCGTTTTAATTACGTATCGAGTCGTTATATTATTATTTTTTTGTGTGTGTTTAAACTTTTAAGTATTTTTACGAAACCCGAGTCCCGTAAATATTTGTAAAATTGACTTTTAGTCATTTCCCGCTTTTTAACTAATATTTACATTTTGGACCAAAACTATCACAAATTGGCAAAAACTACCCTAACTCCACACTATAACTAACACTTCCACTAACACTTTTCTTTTAATAAATTCATTTAACAAAAACATCAACCAACTTCTTCTTCTCCCTTTGTTTTAGCCATCCACCATTAACACAAAAAACACCATGATCAAAATTTTTCTAGCTTGATCCAAGAGAAACTAAACCAAGTCCCATCCTCCATTTTCAAAGGGCTATAATTTGGTATAAAATTTTCATACATGCAACCATATAAATTTTTCAAGAAAAGTTGGTTATGTTTGATCCAAATTTGTTGTATGCATGTGTTAGTAGTGATGATCAAAAGATTTTCATGCTATGTTTTTATTAAAAAGTTGATTTTTAATTTTTGGGTTTTTGATTTTGATGATGATGCAAGTGTTAGAGATGGTTCATGATGATATTAGGGGTGTAGGATGATGAGGAAAATTGTTAGAATTGATCAAAAACATGATTTTGTGGGAGATTTTGAAAGGTGATTTTGGGCAGTAGGTTTGAGGCCGTTTTTGGGAGTCTTACTGTTTGATAGTCACTTAACTAATTGGATAGGGTTGTATAGAATTTCGTTAGCTTTGATTTCATATAAAATAGGCCTTCCAACTCCAAACGAGGTGGAAGATACACTAGTTTGATTTTCGTGTACCGGGAGACGAGTGTCGACACAATCCGAAAATTGTTGTCGATATTTGGATCAAATCTCGGAGATTATAAAATGAGTTTCAAAATGATTCAAGGGCTGTTCTCAGGCTCCAAGTTTAGTATTTTGAGTCTATTTTTAGAATCAAGTGGCGGTTTTACAAATGGAGTTGTTTAGAATGGTCAAAATGGTTTCGTAAGTCAAGGTCGCTAAACTGTCCGGATTTTGTGATTCAAAAATGAGTCGGGCAGGGAACTTTAGAAGTAAAATCTTTTAATGGGCTTTTGAGAGGACTTTCTATATATAGTAAGTAAGTTCTCTGAGTAGTATCATAAAAAGTTGATATGTTTAAGTATGGGAAAACGGCTTGGACATTCGGTATGTTCCGACAGATTTTTATTAAAGACATTGAATAATAAAATGAATATATAGGAGAGTATAATAGAACCACTTGCATCGTTTTCTCTCGAGTTGTCGTGATTTTATACTTGAGTTTGATTTTATTAAGTATCATTTATTTCTCGAGTCTATTATTAATGTACGCACCTTATTTGCTAGGTTGCGGTTGTCGTGTTTTTCGGGCATCTACTATCGTCGGCGATCGTCTTCAACTAGTATAAGTACTAAGGTGAGTCTATAGCCTCGCTTTATACTAGTTATTAAATGATTTTAAACCCGCGAGGGGGAATACATGTTTTATAAACTTAGAACACAAGATTTTTATGGTATGCTTTGTCCCTCTATGAATGGACCCGTGGTTGCCTTTAAATTGCATTAAGTGATTGCCTTTGTTAAAACCTCAATTATGGACCGTTAATTAACCTATGATGGGTTAACCGCTAGTACAATTAATAGATCTATGGGGGAAGCCGCCCCGGTTCAGTTTGTGTGGACTTGTCATAGAAGCTTAGGCCCGACCTCCGCACTGTTTGGACATATTGTATTGAGAAGTCAGGTATACGACAATGTACCAAAAATCTAGAGGTAACCGACAATTAATAAATCTCTCGTCTTATTAGACTGATATGGGAGTGTCTAAGGGCTCGGTTCCATGAGCTTATTGCAATTCATGCTATATACAATTATCATTGTTGATGCAAATTATTATTTGATGCTTATAAGCATGCCACAAACTTATAATCTTTGCTTGTGTTCAAATTGATTTCATAATCCTATAGATTCACTCCGCATTTTTGCTGATTGTTTTACTCACATGTATTTTAGGTAATCAAGAAGTGGAAGCTTGGAGGTCACGGAAATGAAGTTGTGCACTGCTTTTGTTGTTCAAACTCTTTGATTTATTTATCGTTCCATTTTTAAAACAAACTAATATGTTGTTTTAACTTATCTTTTAGTAACGATTACTTGGGACTACGCTACTCTAACAAATGGTTTAGGAACGATAAATCTAAAACGTCTCTTTTCGAGTCGTTCTTTATAAATTATGTGTTGTTGTATCATTGTTTAGCACCCAAAGATGTATTCCGCTGCGTGTAAATTTGGGGGTGTTAAACTTTCATTAACTAGAAATCAGGAATTACAAGTATGTGACACAAGAAGAAAAAAAATCAAGAAAAAGACTGAATGAGGTCTTATACGCCTTATAAATAGGCTACAATAATTCAAGAAGAAAAAGAAAACATACTAAACCCTAGAAAAGTGAATTCCTATAATGCCCTCCTCGAATCTTGAAGATGCCAATAAGATGCTGATTTTGGAATTGAGGTCTTGGTCATATGTGCTGCCAGCAGGTATGGAAGGATCTTGGCCGTTTGATATGTGTGGAGACCAAGTAAATGAATCCAAATCGTTGATGTTCTTCCACTGTTTTGTCTTCATGCCATTTTTGGAGCAGGGGAACTCGTGGGTTGTCCCATGGGTGATGTTGGGTTAAGTTTAGGGGTGTGGTTAGGTTTGTTATAAGCTTAATCAGTGATATGGAAACACACGGATTAAACCCCTTTGTTTTGAGTTGATGGTAATTAGGGTTTATGAACGAAGATTAAGGGTGAATTTGGGAATAAGGGTGAACAGTATTTGTTTCCCACCCAAAATTAAGTATATAAAACTTGTTTGAAACTGATTAAAAAAGTTTAGTGGGCGGGTTTGACTGGGTGGTTGACTGAGGGTGAGGTGGCAAGGAGTAGTGATGTGGCGTATGGTGGTTAGAGGAGTGGAGATAGTGGGATACGTGGCAGTGGGGTAGTGGTGGATGATAGTTTTATTGTCTGGTCAAAAGTGTCCGCTAGACTCCCAATTGTTTGTCAAATCAAGTTTATCAGCCATATACCTCAAATCCTTTGTTAAATAAGTTTTCACTTTCACACTTTGGCCACAAATATTTTTGCAAAGTATAATCAAGGTTATATTTTGTAATCTCTTGAATCTTCAAGGACCATTTGTGAAATGTATTCAACTTTGAAGGTCTTTTCTTGTATACTTGACCTTGTGGAGGACTAAAAGTGACAAGTCTTCATTTTGTAAGGACCAATCTTTCCAATTCTTTCAAAGTTGAGGGTCCTTTTTATAATTTTGACAAACTTTAGGGACCAAACTTGTAATTACGAATATACAAGGGTATAAAGTGTCAGTTATTCAATAATGAAGGACCTTTCTTGTACATCATCAATTCTTCAAGGACTTTTCTTGGAAATTCAACACTAGGGTCCGGTTCATTGTTTCCCTTGTTCGTTTTTTATTGATTCTTGTGATCTTATGTCATTTTCTCGATATCCGTACCTAAAATACACATTGAACAAACACAAGCATATATTTGGCACTTTTTTTATGATATTTTTACCATTTTTAGCCCGTTTTGGACGATGAGACTATGTATAAAAGCAGTCTCATCACTCCCCCATACTAAACCATTGTCGTGCCCTCACACAATGCTAGAATAAAGTATCTAAGAATCTTCAAAATTCATTTTTATCGACTTTTATTGAAACGAAAACTTACAACACTACTACTACTTGCGTTTTAGACATATTTTATGATTTACATCGCAAAATGGGACATTTATGTTCAAAGAACAAGAACACGTGAATGCTTCGTTAGAAATAATTTCGTCGTCCTCGATTTTCACCCAATTCCATGCTAAGCGTGTAACGAGATCATTGTGATTATAAGTTAGTAATGCTAACACTACTCATATGCCCTAATCACGTACTTAGACTCACTTAATCCTAAATGGTATCTCTTATATTTTATTTTTGTCTTGAATGATCATGATGATACATTTTTGACTTATGCGATGATAGAGATTAAGGTCCAAAAATAGAGTCATAATGGTGTAACCAAAACCATCGAATTAATAACCTCCCCTAATAGACAACGATGTCAAAAAAATAAGTCAACAAGAAGGATCGATAAACATGGTTTTATACAGGTGTAGAACATGAGACTTATTACCAAGACTTTTATACTCCCCCTAACGGATGGGCCTTATTATCATAGGTTTACCTCCATTTTTATTCAACTCTGCCATGGAGCTTTTATTATGACTTCGGTCTTGCCTTGCCTTTTATTTAACCTCGCCATGGGGTGTTTATTATGGCCATAGATGTATATCCTCACGCTAAAGCGAATTTGGATCTTTAAATCTTCAAAGTTTAAGGCTTTCACTTTCAATTTTGCACAGATTTTTTGGCCTTGTGAGCTTCGAAGTTTTGCTTGATTTAGGTGAGTGAGCACTTAAAATTATTATTGGGTGAAGCTTTCGATTATTCGAGGTGCCAATACTTCAAAACCGTGCTGCTGGCGATACCTTAATGTTTTCCCAATTTAATTACATGGAAGCTACTAGAAAAGACTAGAAACCAACAATCAAGATTAAACCGCTAAGTCAATACTTATTAGCAAAATATATATACAAGCAAAGGGAGAATAAGCAAACAGTTAGAACACATGAGTTTTTGAAAGAATACGAGTACACTACGTTTAGCATAGTAACTTATAATTAACTCTATCATTTATCGTCCTCATTTAAGAGACTTAGCCTAATAAAAGGTAAGGAGTCGAAGCAAAGTGCTCAACACGCACGGTCAAGTAAAAAAATACTCTTATTCTCGCCATTTTTCAGACAAGTAAGAACGTCTTTAAAAATTTGTTTACGATCAGTCATTCCGGAATGTTTCTCGAAAGAGAACCAATAACCTTGCCTACTTACCCTATAGTAGAGACGAAAGAGAGTGACGCTAGGCTCAATTAAGATGCTTCGGCAATATACATCAAAAGTTGTGAACCTGTTTAATCCTACCGGCACCATTTGGGAAATATGTACACCAAAAATTTTTATTACGGCTAAAACGAAGGTGGAGAAGGGGACTCATAGTTCGGAAAACTTAAAAAACTGTTCATACAAACCAATAAAGTAATAAAAATGAAAAAAGTTGAAAAAATATTAATTTAACCCTAATAGGACAAAAATAGATTTATTAAAAACTAATTTAACTTAAAATAATTCTAAAAAATGATTTAATAATGTGTAAAATGAAATTTCTTTCCAAAAATCTTAAAATACTTACTTAAAACAAGAAAATTGGAAAAACGAAAAAACACAACTTTTTGGCACTAAAGAACAAAAATAGAATAATTAAAATCTATTTTAAATTCAAAATAATGCAATAAATAGTAAACTAATCAGAAAAATAAAATTTCTTTTTTCTAAAATTACTAAAATAAATCAAAGATCATGAGAAAATTAAAAATCTGAAAAACTATGATTTTAAAGCACTAAAGACAAAGTTCCAAGAATCTGATAGTGACAGGTCACTACGTTTTTGTTTTTTAGTCTAGCAGTGGCTAGAACTGGTCTATCAGTGGGAACAGGGGTTCCCACTGCTATTCACATAATGTGAAATAAGTTGTTTTTGAGCTTGTTTGATGGTTACTTTGGACAAAGAGGGCACCCCACAAGTCAGTTAACTTGTGGGAGTCACAAATAACACAAATTCAATAACTAAAACCACACCAAATAGTACAGTTAAATCAAAAGAGGCTCAAATATGTGAAAAACTCTAGCAGATGGATACAGTAAGTGATGTATGCACTTTATATATATCAAAAGCTCATAAAAATTGAATCCAAACCCAGGCACAGATTTAAATATCCTAGTACTAGATGTGCAAGAAAGATTTCTGATATGAATGAAATCTCATATCAGTTATATCACAAATCACCCTAAAACACAAAGCAAAATACCTAATTTTGATTCATAAAAGGAGTATTATGGGTATGTTTTGTTGTTTGTGATTGTGTAGGTAAAATGATACAATTATAGAGCAAACTAAGGAATTCAAGCTTAATTGATGAAGAAAAGACAAAAGGAGGATGAAAAGTGACAAGCCTCCCAAAGCCAAAGGACCTTTCTTGAAAACTTTCAAAGATGAAGGACTAAAAGTGCAATTATGAGATAGTAAAGAACAAAGTCAAACTTGTTCAACTATCAAGTCAACAAGATCAAGGATCATTATTGTGCAAGTTTGAAAGTCAAAGTGCTTTAAATGACAAAGAAATGAAGATCCTAGCTCAATTCAGAATCTGCCTAAACTTAAGGGGTTAAAACTGCCAAAATAGAGTGGTGTTATGTTTGATCCATGTGCTTATGAAGAGAACCAATGAGAGGCCTGAAAACTTGACACTAGGATTGCCACCTCATGCTAGTTGGCCACTCACAACCGTCTTTAATAAATACCAAATCACTACAATGCAATCCCACTATCTACTTCTCAGCCAAAAGAAAATCAGCTATTGGATAATGATCCGAGTGAAACCCTTTCAACCAATAACATCATTACACATGTCTCTTCAACATTTAAACGAGCCCATAATCGATTTAGATAAGGAGTGCATTTCAGATCAAGTGTTCTACACGAAAACTACTCAAAATCAAAAGACAAATCCATCCCAAGTGGTTAATTGAGCTGAAAATCACTCAAAATAAAAAACCCAATTTTGTTCTTCAACGGCTATAATTAACTAAGAGATCAAGGCCACGTAGAAGTTGGGGATTGTCTCCAACAAATCACTCATCCCCAACAAACACTAGAATTCTTCTATAAATAGCCAAAATTATACTTCATTTTGTATTGTACCTAGTGTGTGAATTTACACACACTTAATATTTTCCCGCATTTTTTAATTAGCTTTCTAGTTAATAACTAACCTCAAGTGGTTGACAACCACTTGAGGTAGTTAGTTAGACCTATAACATCTTTCTAACAAACTTTCCACCATTAATAAACCTTCATTTTCACTTTTCACTCAAATTCACTTCTCATTTTTTCATTATCCTACATATTCTGTTACTGTGTGTTTCTATTGATCAAACTTGATCAATAGAGCTTGTTTGATGCATTTTGGAAGCTTGTATCTGATTCAGACGTTTCTAGTTCATTTCCATAGCCAAAAGTAGTAGATTGTAGTAGGGGAGATCAATTCTAGTTGATGATGATGAGTTGATGGTTAATGGTGGTAGATAGTTTGTGTTTGTATTGATCATAGTTGGCTTAGCGCTTAATTACTCCATCAAAGGAGGCTTCTAGCTAAAAGGCATTAAATTCCTTGTTTAAGTTCCACTAAACAGCTTTGCCATGCTTAATTCCTAAATACATAGCTTATCTGCTGAATTGTGTTTGAATTAGTGTTAATATGGTGTGATAGTTATAATATGTTAGTTGTTAGCTTATTGCTTAGTTCCTATATCAGTCTTAGCTTTAATTTTGGTTTATATTTGGTTAAATTTCATCAAGTCTGCACATTTCAGTTCCATAGTGTCAACTTTCTGGTTTTTGGTGTTATTTCATTTCATTGGTGTAGTAAAACAAGTTCTGATAAGCCTTTAATGTTTTCAAAAGCTTTTGCTCAAAAAGTCCTTACAAAACTTTTCATATTAGTATAAGGTGTTGTTTGTTTCAAGGTTGATTTTGTGTTTGAGGTTTTGAAACCTGTTGATTAGAGTTCATTTACACTCAGTAGGTGTGTACAAGTTTACTTGCAAAGTTTTATGGTCAAAACTTTAGTCAAAAGGCAATTGGAAAATAAAAATTATGGGTCAAGTGTTCATCTATGAAAACTAGCAATCTTTAATCCTGGGTCAATTCTTTGTTTATGGATGAAATTAGCTGATTTTTGTTCCCACTTGTAGTCCAACTTATAAGCTTTCAGAATTGATAAGTGAGATTATAAAGTCTTTTAATTTGAGCAAGAAAACAACTTAATAATAAGCTGTTGAGAAAATTCACTTTTCGGTGATTAAGTCAAACTGCTTATCTCATTCCCACATTTCTACTTCATAAAACATGCCTTTTTCTTTCACAAACCTGTTCACAAACATGTTTTAAGTCATTTTTGAGAAAATCAGCTTTTTGGAATTTCTTGGTCATCGAAAGTCAACCATAAGCACTTTTTGCTTATTTCAAGATTCAGCTTATTGGTTTAACCATTTTCCATGATTTCCAAAATTCTAGTCTTCTTATCACTAGCTTAATCATTTTCATTAAAAAATCAATTTGTGAAAGTCTTAATCAGCTTATAGCATATTTTGGGCTTATTGGAATAAGCTAACTAGAGATTTACTTGTTTTCAGCTCATTTCCTTTAATACACCTAGCTTAATTCCAATTAGAAGTGTTTTGCAAAAAGTTAGAACTGATTTGGTTTAGAAATAAGCTCAATCGAGCTTATTGAAGTGACATAGCCCGTTTTTGGTTTAAACTTTTGCTTAATTGCAAATAGGTCCTGAATCTTTTAATACTTTGTTAATCAGCTTTTAATAATCAAGTTTTTAGGGTTTGCATTGATTAGTCCTTGTATTTTTAGTTTGTTACATTTCTGTTTGGCAGTTTTGGTATTTTGTTAGTTAGTTGTGATAGTTTGTTATAATTTTCACTTTTAGTCCCTAAACTTTCTGAATTTACATAATTAGTCCTTTAACTTTTATTTTCTTTACAAGTTGAGCATTTTTACATTTGAGCATTTAATACTTGTAATCTTTTCATTAATTGTGGTAATTGCAACTTGTCTTACGGATACGTAGTTACACTATTTTACCCTTTTTACGTGATTGTTTGAATTAGACATAGATACCAAATACTCTTATTAACACCAAAAACGATTAAAAAGTTGAAGTTAATTGGACTTTAAATTTGTCGTGAGTTGGGAAATACGAACTTGATATAGATTACATATATTAAATGGCGCCGGTTCATGACATTACGAGAGACTATTGATTGACGGTTTCGATTAGATTTTGGGATCCGTTCACCTCGTGAGTGTTCCTTTTACATATCATAAATCCAAAAGATAAAAAAATCTAAAAGATAAAAATATAAAAAATAAAAAACCACAAAATCAATTCTTTCTTAAGAATTGAACCAAAGAAATAAAAAACTTCAAAAAGTAATCTTTTTCCTAAAAGATTACAACAAAAATATATTATATACATCGGTTTTCATCGTTTTTACGTACATATAGTATTTTCTTAAACAACCCAATAAATACTGTAACACCCCCAAATATTCATACTTTAGTTCAGCGGAAGATTCATTCGTGTTACGGGATAACACATTACTCAAATCATAGACAACGCTTAAAAATCGTGTCATTTAATAATAAAGCATTTTCCATTCATAAATATCAAATTTACATAGGTCCCAATTCATAATATTTCATACAATTTTACAAATCATTTGAATGGAAATTGTTATTTAAGTGCGGGCCATAAATTCTTGTCGTCTTCCCGAGAATTACCTTCAAGTACCTGAGATAAAACATGTTCAAAGAAGAGGTCAGCGAAAACGCCGAGTGAATTCATAGAGTTTAATGAAATCCATTAATATATCATCGGTATAAGATTTATTATCGAAAATCATTTTGTACAATTCTTTGTCGTAGGCCATAAATAAGCCAAAAACATTTTATACAAATCTTTGTTGTAAATCATACTATAGGCTTTTGCCTTCAAAATCATTATACGAACCAATGTCATAAAAACATCATACAATAAGTTTTATAACGTTGTATAGAGTTAAATAAAAACCGTTATATGAATATGGTTATGTAAAACCAAAATATGAACATAATATCAATAATAAGACCCCGTATTGCTAGTCAGGCAATATATCGTAATTTAATGCGTATAGCAGTATTTTCTCTTATTGGATTATCATAAGCCACATGACATTGCTACCTTACTATAACAAACAACGGGTAGCTAACCCGAAATTCATTTTCCCATCTAAAACAACGTGTCGTCACAATAATCACGCTTATGTAAATCTTCTCATAAATAAATTCGCTTACCAATCAATGTGGCACGACGGGGATCAACCGTCAAGGCGCGAACTGGGGTGATCTTCCTCAAATAGTAATATTATATGCATAAGTGATATGAGCTTAAACTCATATCCTTTTAATAACAAATAACCCTAAAACATGAAACAAAATACCAATTTATTTTGGCAAAAACAGTGTTATGTGGTATGTTTGTGTTTGTGTGCACTTGTGTAGGTAAAAAGATACATTTTCAAGCAAACAAGGAAAAATCAAGCTCAAATGGATGAAAAAGACAAAAGAGGATCAAAAGTGACAAGACTTTGAAGTATAAGGACCTATCTTGACAAGTTATGAAAGCTGAAGGACTAAAAGTGCAAATATTGTAAAGTCAAGATTCAAGTCAAACTTGGTCAACTCTCAAGTCAACTCAGTCAAAGGACCATTTTGTTCAAGGATGGAAGTTAAAGGACCAAATATGTCAAAAGAATGAAGATTGTAGCTTAAAACAATAATCTGCCAAGTACAAGGGCTTGTTCTGCCAACTTTTGAAAGTTATCCAAGTTTGATCCATGTGACAAGGAATCTAGCCAATGAGAGAAAGGAAAAGGAAGCACACGGATCAAATACTTAATATCCACTCAGCTGCCTCACATTTATTACCAAATCCAAACAGTGCAATCCGTGTGACTGATTTTCAACCAATCAAATGTTTACACGTGTCATCTTCTTCAAAGGAAAATTTACCAGGATCGCGTTTTAGCTACAAGCAATTTCATGGAAAGTGTTCAACATCAAAATTGATCGTTTTGAAGAGATAAACACAATGGTGCAAATCAATTAACATGAAATCCATCAATGAAGAAAACCCCAATTCCTTGTTCATACCTTCAAAGTGCAATATGCAGAATTCTCCACGTGGCAAGCTGGGATTGGTTCTGACACGTCACCAACCCCAACAAACTCTTCCTTCATGTCTATAAATATCTAGATTAGACCTCATTTTCATTTGTAGCTTAAATTTGTAAAAACACCTAGTTCTACTTTTCCTTTCCTTTTTCCCTCAATTTTACCCTAGCTACTCAAGAGTCTGACAAACTCTTGAGTTAGTTAGTTAGTTACTAGCTTCTAACAAACCTTGTAACCGTTTTTCCATTAATGAATTTTGAATTCAAGTTTTCCCGCCAAAACTGTTCTTATCATTCCAGTTCATTTCTTGTTGCATTTGGATACTGTTGTGGCTGTTAAGTGTTTGTTATGATCAATCATTGATCATAACTGACATTGGTGAAGTTTGCTAGCTGTTTGATCACAATTCAGTCATTTCATAGTTCCAATGGAGTTTTCAAGCAGAATGATGATTTCTAGTTGATTAGATAGCAGTTATTGTTGATTGATTGATTCCTAGTAATAAGGTGGTGGTTATCACTAGGCTAAGAGAGCTCAGCGCTCCTCTTCTTCTCAAAGGAATTCTACAATAGGTTTTAAAGTCCTTGATTTTTGTTCCACTCAACAGTTAACTGCATGCTTTCTTTTCCTAGTATAATTTGATGGCTGATTGATAAAAGTTGCTTGTAGTTGCTATTTGTTAGATCTTAGAGTATTAGTAGTTTAATCATGTTTACTTGCTCTTTGATTTCGACTTTATTCTAGTTAACTGCCTTGATTCAGTCACTTTTGGTCTTATAATTGGTTTGTAGTTCTAGTGGAGTTAATTGTGTGCATTGAGCTCTATTACTCTTCATTTTGATCATTGAATTTAGATTGCTATAGCTTTTAAGTCAGCTTAATTCAGAACTCTAAAAGCATTTGTAAAAAGTTGTTAACATCAGTAAAGGAGTGTTTGGAAATAGCTTAAAAAGAGTTTTCAAGTTGTGAGTTTTGGGATTTTAGAGTTCATTTGTAGTTAATAGGTGTTATAAAAGATTTTTAAGGCATTTTCAAGTCAAGTAGAAGGTCAAACAGGCAAATGGCTCTTAAAAAGTTTGGGTCAGTTTTCATTTAGTTTTAGTTTTAGAACTTGCCATTTTCAATTGATCAGTTCTCATTCATTACTTGATGAAATTTCACCAAATTTGTTCTCAGTCTTAGCTTACATCATAAAGAATCAGAGTCTAAAAGGATTTTACACAGTATTCAATAAGCATTTAGGAATAAGCAAAAATCAGATATGAAGACTTAACTCAAGTTTCTGTAACTTGTATTCTGAAAATTTGTATCTCAATATTCTCTTCATAAACTTAGCAATTTTTCTTCACAAATCCATTTAAGTAGTTGGGTTACTTGATTTTTGAGAAAATTAGCTTTTTGAAAAAAAGCTGGTCAACGCTTGGTCAACATAAGCTCAATTTTAGCTTAATTCAGTTTTAGAGCTTATTTCTGGATGAAAAACGTTCTAGTTTGATTTCCCATTCTTTAAATCAGTTGCTTAATCAGTTTTAATAGAAAAATCAAGTTGTGACTGATTAGATTTAGCTATAGCTTAATTTGTGGTTATTGATAAGCACTCATTTGCTTATTTCTCATTTTTAGCAAATTTCCTTGGACACACATAGCTTAATTGAGATTTGAAATGCTTTGCAATTTGTCTCATTAGATTTGGTTGAGTATTAAGCTCGAACGAGCTTATTTTCTATCTTGTCCCTTTTTTGCTTAAAAAGTTTCCAAAATTGCACTTTAGTCCCTATAGATTTAAACAGTTGGTAAATTTGGCTAATCTTCCATGTTTTTAGGGTTTGCATTATTTTAGTCCCTATAGTTTGGAAAGTTGTTAAAATCAGTTAGTATTTTGTTAGTTTGTTACACTTTTGGTTAGTTTGTTATAGAATTTGCATTTTTGATCCTTTTAGTTAACAGTTTTACACTTTTAGTCCCTATAATTGTTAGAGTTTACATTTCAAGCATTTATTTCTCATAGAATTTACAATTTCAGTCCCTTTAGTTTCATATTTTGCATTTTGAATTTCTACTTGAATAAAAACGTGGTATTTGCAATTTGTTTTACATATATGTAGGTAATATTTTTCCGTGTTGCAAGCATTTGATTGAATTAGCAAATAGATTAACCAAGCAAGCTTAACAACCAAAAACAATTAAAAACCCGATATTGGTTGGACTTTCTATTAGCAAGAACTGAGAAAAAAACGAACTGCATTATACTCAATTTCAAATGGCGCCGCTGCCGGGTCTTTGACTACACGAGAGACTATCGATTGACGGTTTTCATTGGCTTTTGGGATCCGTTCACTTTGTGAACGTTATTTTTACGTATCATAAATCAAAAACAAATAAAAAATCAAAAATATAAAAATATATAAAGACTAAAAAATTAACAAAACAATTCTTTTCCTAAAGAATTGACCAAAAAATAAAAAATCCAAAAAGCAATCTTTTTCCTAAGAGATTGCAACCAAAAATATATATTATTGGATTCTCTCGGTTTTTATGTACATATAGTATTTTCCCTTAAAAAAACTCATAAATACAAAAATATTTTCCATATATTATTATAAGTAAATACGTATACGTATAAGAACAATCAATCTACATATCTTCCATAAGTATTGCCGAGGCAATACACCGTGTTGAGGGGCGTTCTGGTCCTTGACACGTGTATCAATCAAACAAAATAAAGCAAGAATAGATAAATACTCTCAATAAGCAACAATTCGAAGAATACGAACATTTAAGTGAATAGAAAGGCGATGTGCTATAAAATGCCATCTAAGGGTCAATAGGTACTTAAGTGCTTCGCGCCACCTAACCCCCCGTTCACTTGGGAGTATTCTAAGAAGGAAGGCTTCATTGAGGGTCTTGCACCCAAAGTAGTAAATACATATATTGTTATTTTCTTGTGGATATTTAATATTGAAATTCGAAGAGGATAATCCATTTCTCTTCAAAGTCACACGAGAGCTTCTCTCTCATTCCTCGTATTGAGTTGCATGCTCACTCGCGGGCGTGCACAAATACCGATTGGTGTACAACCTCTTCCTCCGAAAAGGAAGAAAAAGAGAAAGAGTAAGACCACCACCGTCCACCATGCCGATCACGAGAATCGTGCTTTGACTCCACCACAAGAAGCCATGGCTATTGATAATCGTACTTTGTATGAACGTATGCAATCCAACATTCATGGATATTCTAGTGCCATTAAGATTCCCGACTTTCCCGCCAACACATTTGAGCTACATACATCTATGATCAATATGGTTGCATTATCACCTTTCCTTGGTAAACATAATGAGGATCCTCATGCTCACCTTAAGAGATTCCTTTCACTTTGCAATACCATTAAGCATAATGGGGTTCCACATGAGGTCATTAGGTTGATGTTAGTATCATTTTCTTTAGAGGGGAGTGCTAAGCATTGGTTAGACACCCAACCACCCGATAGTATCACCACATGGGATGGTTTCACCACTAAGTTTTTGAACAAGTTCTTTCCTCCCCAAAAGACTATGGCTTTGAGGACTTTAATTATGAGCTTTCAACAAAAACCTAGTCAATCCTTTAGTGATGCTTGGGAAGAGTATAGTGAGTTGTTGAGGCGATGCCCTAATCATGGATTGGATCAAGTTCACCAAATAAGTCTCTTTTATGATGGCCTTAAAGCTCACCACCAAGATTCACTCAATGCTTCCGCGGGAGGGAATATTCTTCTTAAGACATACCAAGAGGCTGTGGACATCATTGAGACTAAAGCAATGGTTCAAACAAACAATCAATTTGAAGAAAGGGTTCATGTTATCCAAAACAATTCTCAAATCCCTTGTGACAACCAACTCCTCAAGTTTCAAGAAGCGATTTTTCAAAGGATGGATAGAGATAGTGAAAGGAATTTGCAAAGACAACAAGAAATGTTTCAAAATTTTAAGAGCATGACATTGAACAATTCCTCGAATAATGTGAATGCCATCACCATTTCTTGTGTTACTTGTGGAGGTCCCCATTCTTATGAACAATGTGATAAGGTGCAAGGGTATCAAGGGGAATGCTATGCTTACCAAGAGGAACATCGTGAACACTTCAAACCTAATATCAATCCAAATAACCTTTCTTACAAATCCCAAAATTACCTTACTTCACCCGGCTTCCCACCCCAACCACCCACCCAAATTCCACAAAATCCTCCTCAAATTTTAGCAAGGAATCAAGGGCAAAGACCACCATACCAAGGAAATAACTACAAGGCACCCAATCAATTTCAACCTCAAGCAAATACCTTTTATCCACCACAACAAGGATTTAATCAACCACTTCCATTTATTCCCACTCAAGCATATGCTCCAATACCAAATCAAGCTTACCCTCAAAGTCCAAATCAAGGATATGGGATGCAAGAGACTCAAGAGTATGTTGACAAGAAAATGCGTGAAATTGAGAAGAGAATGAATGACCAAATGAAACGTACATTGGAGGAACAAATCAATAGGGTTTTAGTGGCGGTAACTCAAAGACCACAAGGGGCTTTACCTTCTAACACACAAACAAACCCTAGGGCCAATGTCAATGCTATTACAACAAGGAGTGGAACAACAACAAAGGATCCTTCACCTCCTAAACCTACTCTTGTTCAACCCACTTATGCTCCTACTTGTGACAAGCCTTCTACTTCTACTCCACCTCCTCAAAATGCTCCTATTCACTCAAACACACCTTCTCAACCACCTCATACTTCTCCTTTACCTTCCACACTTCCCAATGAAGAAGCTAACAAAGACAAATCTTCCACCACAACACCTATTCCACCTACACCAAAACCTACTCTTCCATACCCTTCAAGGTTGAAAAAGGAGAAGTTAAAGAACAAAGATGACATCCAAGTCTCCAATTTCTTAAGGATGTTTAAGCAACTCAACATAAATATATCCTTTGCGGAAGCTCTTGCTTATATGCCAAAGTTTACTAAGATGTTCAAGGATTTGCTCTCAAACAAAGAGAAATTGGTTGATTTGCCCAACACATCACTTAATGAAAATTGTTTCGCGGTGTTACTTAAAACCTTACCAACAAAACTTGGAGATCCGGGGCGCTTCTTGATACCTTGTAATTTTCCCGGTGTTGAAAATTGCATGGCTTTGGCGGATTTAGGGGCGAGCATAAATCTCATGCCTTTATCGGTTTCGAAACAACTATCTCTTCCCGAGCTCACTCCCACTAGGATGACTCTTGAACTAGCCAACCGAACCATAGCTCACCCCGTAGGTATAGCGGAAGATGTGTTTGTAGGTGTGGATAAGTTTACCTTTCCGGCCGACTTTGTAGTGGTCGATTATGACATGGATCCTAGAGTGCCTTTGATTGTTGGTAGACCGTTTTTGAGAACGGGTCGTACCTTGATAGATGTGGCGGAAGGAGAATTAATTATGAGAGTATAAGATGAGAGAGTGGTGTTTAAATTAGGGAAAGTTTGTGATAGAAAAGAGGTTAAGGAGTCTAGACCTTGTGAGACTATTAACATTGTGGATGTGCTAGATGAAGTGTGTAATGAACACTTTCATGATGCTTGTAAGAGTGCTAGTGATGAGATTCCCCATGTTGAAACCGTGGCCTCAATTGCTCCCTCTTTAACACCTTTTGGAGAGAGTGATTTCCTATTGGAGGAATTTGAGGCCAACTTTCTTGGTGATGATGATTCTCCCATTAATTGGGAAGAAGATATTCTTACAATCCAAAAGTTGCTCAATGAGGACCCTATTCCTTCTCCTATTCCACAAGAGATTACCATTGAGGAACCTTCCATAGTTAAACCTTCCATAGAGAGTCCACCTCCCATTGAACTTAAGGAACTTCCATCCCACTTAGAATATGCTTTCTTAGAAGGAAAAGACCAATTACCGGTGATTATTGCTAAAGAGTTGAAAGAGGATGAGAAAGAGCAACTTATTGAAGTTCTTAAGAAACATAAGAAAGCTTTAGCATGGAAAATATCCGACATAAGGGGAATTGATCCACATTTTTGTACTCACAAAATCCTTATGGAGGATGACTATAAACCCGCCATTCAAAACCAAAGGAGAGTTAACCCAAAAATCCATGAGGTTATTAAGAAAGAAGTGATTAAACTCTTAGATGCGGGTATGATTTACCCCATTTCCGACTCTCCATGGGTTATCCCGGTTCATTGTGTTCCAAAGAAGGGTGGAATCACCGTGGTGCCTAATGAGAACAATGAGCTTATTCCCACGAGACTTGTGACCGGTTGGAGAGTTTGCATTGATTATAGAAAACTCAATGAGGCAACTAGGAAAGACCATTTCCCGCTTCCCTTTATGGATCAAATGCTTGAACGCTTAGCGGGAAATGAGTACTATTGTTTTCTTGATGGCTTTTCGGGTTATTTTCAAATACCCATTGACCCTAACGATCAAGAAAAGACCACATTCACTTGTCCCTACGGTACATTTGCTTACAAGAGGATGCCTTTTGGCCTATGTAATGCACCGGGGACGTTTCAAAGGTGCATGATGGCGATTTTCCATGACATGATAGAGCAAACCATGGAGGTTTTTATGGATGACTTTTCCGTATTTGGAAACTCCTTTAGCTCATGTCTCACCAATCTTGAGAGAATGCTTAAGCGTTGTGAGCAAACACATTTGGTGCTTAATTGGGAGAAATGTCACTTTATGGTGAAAGAGGGGATTGTTTTAGGACACAAGATATCCAATAAGGGATTAGAAGTTGATCGAGCTAAAATTGATGTGATTGCTAAGCTTCCCCCACCCACCTCGGTTAAAGGTGTGAGGAGTTTCTTAGGTCATGCGGGATTTTATAGGCGCTTTATACAAGATTTTTCTAAGATAGCTAGACCGATGACTCACCTCTTGGAGAAAGAGGCTCCTTTCATTTTTGACCAAGCTTGTTTAGACTCTTTTGAGACCCTTAAGGAAAAATTAACTAAGGCTCCTGTTTTGGTTTCTCCAAATTGGGAATTACCTTTTGAGCTTATGTGTGACGCTAGTGATTATGCGGTGGGGGCCGTCTTAGGACAAAGAGTTAATAAGCATTTTCAACCTATACACTATGCGAGTAAAACCATGACCGGTGCACAACTTCATTACACTACCACGGAAAAAGAGTTGCTTGCTATAGTATATGCTTTTGAGAAGTTTAGACCATATCTTGTGCTTTCCAAAACCATAGTGTATACGGATCATTCCGCTCTCAAGTATCTTATGACAAAACAAGATGCTAAGCCTAGGCTTTTGAGATGGGTTTTGTTGCTTCAAGAGTTTAAGATAGAGATTCGTGATAAGAAAGGGGCCGAGAATTTAGCGGCGGATCATTTGAGTAGACTTGAGCATCCTTTTCAAGGAGATTTCCCACATCAAGAAATCAATGAATCCTTTCCACTAGAGGAGCTCATGTCTATCTCTTCCCAAGAGGATGCCACACCTTGGTTTGCGGATATCGCAAACTATCTTGTGGGCAATGTGCTTATTGAGGGTCTTACTTATCAACAAAAGAAAAAGTTTCTTAAAGAAGTTAAGTATTACTTTTGGGATGATCCATATCTTTTTAGGCAATGTGCGGACCAAATCATTAGACGGTGTGTAGATGGGCCCGAGGCATTTAAAATCTTAGAGGCATGTCATAAAGGACCTACGGGTGGACATTTTGGGCCTAACTACACCGCCAAGAAAGTCTTTGATTCGGGTTACTATTGGCCTTCCATTTACAAGGATGCCCAAGAGATGGTGAAATTTTGTGATGTTTGTCAAAGACAAGGAAAAATTACACAACGTGATGAGATGCCACAAAATTTTATCCAAGAGTGTGAGATATTTGATGTATGGGGAATAGATTTCATGGGACCTTTTCCATCCTCTAAGGGAAACAAGTATATACTTGTGGCGGTGGATTATGTGTCCAAGTGGGTGGAGGCTAAAGCCTTACCTACTAATGATGCTAGAGTGGTTGTAAAGTTTTTGAAACAATTATTTGCTAGATTTGGTGTACCTCGGGCCATCATAAGTGATCGTGGTACGCACTTTTGTAATGATCAATTCACGAGAGTTATGAAGAAATATGGAGTGAATCATAGACTTTCTACCGCGTATCACCCTCAAACAAATGGTCAAACCGAGGTCACAAATCGTGGTTTAAAGAGGATTTTAGAGAGAACGGTGGGAGAACATCGAGCTTCTTGGTCGGATAAGCTTGATGATGCTTTGTGGGCGTTTAGGACGGCTTTTAAAACACTAATTGATTGTACTCCTTATAGGCTTGTCTATGGAAAAGCGTGCCACCTCCCATTTGAGTTAGAACATAAGGCATCTTGGGCTCTCAAGTGGGCTAACTTTGATTTAAACCAAGCCGGTTCACATAGGAAAGATCAAATCAATGAGATGGATGAGTTGAGAGCCAATGCCTATGAGAATTCTTTGCTTTACAAGGAAAAGACTAAGAAATTGCATGATGCTAAGATCAAGAATCGTGAGTTCAAAGTTGGAGAGCCGGTTCTCCTCTTTAACTCAAGATTGAAGCTTTTTGCGGGCAAGCTTAAGTCGAGATGGTCCGGTCCATTCACTATTGCTCAAGTGTTTCCATATGGAATTCTTGAGTTATCCCAACCCGATGGTCCAAATTTTAAAGTGAATGGTCACCGTGTTACACACTACTTTGGGGAGGACATTTCCGTTGAAATGGTCCAAGAGGTCCCCATTTTCTCCATGAAGGTTTAGAGTGTTGTAGGTTAGAAATAAAGGCATAGACTTGGAGATAAGTGTAGGGGAGACCTTCTTTTGTCTTCATGATTGTTTGTAGGGTTGCTCACTCATCTCATGCTTTGGAGTTTATGGAGGAGGCCCTTGTATCCGGTTCACTTCGTTACTTTAGTGAATTTTCATTGACACCTTGTTCTTAAACATGACTTCACTAATAGTTGTCCTTTCCTTAACTTGGGTTAAGCAAAGTCTATTCATTGTCATAAGTGTAGGGGAAGTTTTTATACTTCCATGCTCTTAAACATTGAGGACAATGTTTAGCTTAAGTGTAGGGGGGTATTCTATCGAAGTGACCTTACCTAGAACTTGTCATTGTCTTGCATGATAACATGGAAAAATTGAATTTTCAACATTTTTCAAATTTTTGATCTACTTTGGCCAACAAAAATATGCATTCATAATTTTTGCATCAATCATTTTTCATTTTGCATATCACATTTGCATTGTATATATTCTTTTATTTTTCATCAAAATATATAAAAAGGAAAAATATAATAAAACATGGTTTTAACAAGTTTAGACTTCTTTGACATATTAGGCCCGCCATGGATATTTTGACTCAACCCGAGTTTGCTTATCTTAGCACTCTCTAGCTAGTATCCTTAACCATATAGTCCTTCATTGGTCTATTAGGCTAAGCATCCACCAATTTCATTATTTGAGATTTTAAATTTGTGGAGAATGGGAAATGATAGAGTTGAAGCAAGTGTAAAAGGGCTAGATAGACTTCATGGCAATTACTTGTGGCTAAACCCTTCTCTTCTTTGCCTCTATTTTCTTCGCATGTCTATAATTGTTAATAAATAATCAAGTACGGTTTTAATTGGTTTGTAATCTCTTATGCATTTTTGGCTAATCATTCATGGTTGGTATGAGTACGTCTTAAGATTCTAAGTTAGCACGTTTTATGTGTACTAGACTTATGTCATGCTCCATATTTAGCGGGTGTTTTTCCTTTTCTTCTTTTCAAATTTCTTAGTGAGGAATAAAGAAAAATAAGAGCGGCTTATGAAAAAATGAGTGGCTAGAAAAAAAGAAAAAGAAAAAAAAAATAATGCAAGACTCCCAAGAGGGGCAGTGTGGTGTTAATTATAGTGACTATTGAGTTCCAATATTACCTTGACGGGTTGCGGGGATTCAATAGATTGCTCCAATCCAATATTGCCTTGACGGGTTGCGGGGTTGAAGATCCAAAGTCTCAAAAAGATGGCGGATGTAAATTATTGCGTGAGTTTTATTTTTCTTTCCTTAGCGAGTGTGTAGCTACTTATGAAAGCATGACATGAGGATTTTACACATAAGGCGAATGACTTATTACTCTTGAAACGGACTTATATTAATTGTGAGCGGTTTTTCAAGTAATGGATGAGATGATTACTTAGGATTAAAACCGTGCTTCCTTATTTTTGGATTTTACACTTCTTATACTTCACACTTGAAATAAATGACAAATTTGCCTTCAATCAATTTGCTCAAATAATAACCGGTTCCACATTTAATTGTCATGAATTAGTTGATGCACTTTTTACTTGTGAATGCAATGATCCCATTTTTAAGCTTGGTATGGGGAAAGTGAAACTTGAGGGTGATAAATGTCCATGGTACCCAAGCCCTAATCTAAGTCATTGAATTCTTTATGAGTTATTTCCATCAAAACCATTTCAAGAAAAATCAAAAAGATATAGATAGAATTGTATTTTGATTCATTGCATTATTAAAAGTCAAAATCATGCATCATTTAGTTTAGAGTAGCATAGATGCATCTCATATGGCCAAGGTGGATTAATTATGAGGGAAATGTAAATTCTTGAGCCTTAAAATATAATATTGCATGAGGACATGACAATGTTCAAGTGTAGGGGAATTTGATATGAGCTTAAACTCATATCCTTTTAATAAAAAATAACCCTAAAACATGAAACAAAATACCAATTTATTTGGCAAAAACAGTGTTATGTGGTATGTTTGTGTTTGTGTGCACTTGTGTAGGTAAAAAGATACATTTTCAAGCAAACAAGGAAAAATAAAGCTCAAATGGATGAAAAAGACAAAAGAGGATCAAAAGTGACAAGACTTTGAAGTATAAGGACCTATCTTGACAAGTTATGAAAGCTGAAGGACTAAAAGTGCAAATATTGTAAAGTCAAGATTCAAGTCAAACTTGGTCAACTCTCAAGTCAACTCAGTCAAAGGACCATTTTGTTCAAGGATGGAAGTTAAAGGACCAAATATGTCAAAAGAATGAAGATTGTAGCTTAAAACAATAATCTGCCAAGTACAAGGGCTTGTTCTGCCAACTTTTGAAAGTTATCCAAGTTTGATCCATGTGACAAGGAATCTAGCCAATGAGAGAAAGGAAAAGGAAGCACACGGATCAAATACTTAATATCCACTCAGCTGCCTCACATTTATTACCAAATCCAAACAGTGCAATCCGTGTGACTGATTTTCAACCAATCAAATGTTTACACGTGTCATCTTCTTCAAAGGAAAATTTACCAGGATCGCGTTTTAGCTACAAGCAATTTCATGGAAAGTGTTCAACATCAAAATTGATCGTTTTGAAGAGATAAACACAATGGTGCAAATCAATTAACATGAAATCCATCAATGAAGAAAACCCCAATTCCTTGTTCATACCTTCAAAGTGCAATATGCAGAATTCTCCACGTGGCAAGCTGGGATTGGTTCTGACACGTCACCAACCCCAACAAACTCTTCCTTCATGTCTATAAATAGCTAGATTAGACCTCATTTTCATTTGTAGCTTAAATTTGTAAAAACACCTAGTTCTACTTTTCCTTTCCTTTTTCCCTCAATTTTACCCTAGCTACTCAAGAGTCTGACAAACTCTTGATTTAGTTAGTTAGTTACTAGCTTCTAACAAACCTTGTAACCGTTTTTCCATTAATGAATTTTGAATTCAAGTTTTCCCGCCAAAACTGTTCTTATCATTCCAGTTCATTTGTTGCTGCATTTGGATACTGTTGTGGCTGTTAAGTGTTTGTTATGATCAATCATTGATCATAACTGACATTGGTGAAGTTTGCTAGCTGTTTGATCACAATTCAGTCATTTCATAGTTCCAATGGAGTTTTCAAGCAGAATGATGATTTCTAGTTGATTAGATAGCAGTTATTGTTGATTGATTGATTCCTAGTGATAAGGTGGTCGTTATCACTAGGCTAAGAGAGCTCAGCGCTCCTCTTCTTCTCAAAGGAATTCTACAATAGGTTTTAAAGTCCTTGATTTTTGTTCCACTCAACAGTTAACTGCATGCTTTCTTTTCCTAGTATAATTTGATGGTTGATTGATAAAAGTTTCTTGTAGTTGCTATTTGTTAGATCTTAGAGTATTAGTAGTTTAATCCTGTTTACTTGCTCTTTGATTTGGACTTTATTCTAGTTAACTGCCTTGATTCAGTCACTTTTGGTCTTATAATTGGTTTGTAGTTCTAGTGGAGTTAATTGTGTGCATTGAGCTCTATTACTCTTCATTTTGATCATTGAATTTAGACTGCTATAGCTTTTAAGTCAGCTTAATTCAGAACTCTAAAAGCATTTGTAAAAAGTTGTTAAAATCAGTAAAGGAGTGTTTGGATGTAGCTTAAAAAGAGTTTTCAAGTTGTGAGTTTTGGGATTTTAGAGTTCATTTGTAGTTAATAGGTGTTATAAAAGAGTTTTAAGGCATTTTCAAGTCAAGTAGAAGGTCAAACAGGCAAATGGCTCTTAAAAAGTTTGGGTCAGTTTTCATTTAGTTTTAGTTTTAGAACTTGCCATTTTCAATTGATCAGTTCTCATTCATTACTTGATGAAATTTCACCAAATTTGTTCTCAGTCTTAGCTTACATCATAAAGAATCAGAGTCTAAAAGGATTTTACACAGTATTCAATAAGCATTTAAGAATAAGCAAAAATCAGATATGAAGACTTAACTCAAGTTTCTGTAACTTGTATTCTGAAAATTTGTATCTCAATATTCTCTTCATAAACTTAGCAATTTTTCTTCACAAATCCATTTAAGTAGTTGAGTTACTTGATTTTTGAGAAAATTAGCTTTTTGAAAAAAAGCTGGTCAACGCTTGGTCAACATAAGCTCAATTTTAGCTTAATTCAGTTTTAGAGCTTATTTCTGGATGAAAAACATTCTGGTTTGATTTCCCATTCTTTAAATCAGTTGCTTAATCAGTTTTAATAGAAAAATCAAGTTGTGACTGATTAGATTTAGCTATAGCTTAATTTGTGCTTATTGATAAGCACTCATTTGCTTATTTCTCATTTTTAGCAAATTTCCTTGGACACACATAGCTTAATTGAGATTTGAAATGCTTTGCAATTTGTCTCATTAGATTTGGTTGAGTATTAAGCTCGAACGAGCTTATTTTCTATCTTGTCCCGTTTTTGCTTAAAAAGTTTCCAAAATTGCACTTTAGTCCCTATAGATTTAAACAGTTGGTAAATTTGGCTAATCTTCCATGTTTTTAGGGTTTGCATTATTTTAGTCCCTATAGTTTGGAAAGTTGTTAAAATCAGTTAGTATTTTGTTAGTTTGTTACACTTTTGGTTAGTTTGTTATAGAATTTGCATTTTTGATCCTTTTAGTTAACAGTTTTACACTTTTAGTCCCTATAATTGTTAGAGTTTACATTTCAAGCATTTATTTCTCATAGAATTTACAATTTCAGTCCCTTTAGTTTCATATTTTGCATTTTGAATTTCTACTTGAATAAAAACGTGGTATTTGCAATTTGTTTTACATATATGTAGGTAATATTTTTCCGTTTTGCAAGCATTTGATTGAATTAGCAAATAGATTAACCAAGCAAGCTTAACAACCAAAAACAATTAAAAACCCGATATTGGTTGGACTTTCTATTAGCAAGAACTGAGAAAAAAACGAACTGCATTATACTCAATTTCAATAAGCGTCTACCAAATACCGGTAGTTCACAATTCATGCTAATGGGACTTTTAGTGACATAACCTAACTAATAATAATCCATTTTATTTTATTCATCGGGTCATATAATCATTCATCGGGTCATACAATCATTCGGGTCATATAATCATTCGGGTCCAAATCAATAAACAAACAATCGGGACAACTGGTGTCCTGTTTTTATTAAATCTAACATGTTATCTCCCTTGCGGGTTTATAAAACATTTCATAAAACATTTAAAAGAGTGTGAGGCTATGAACTCACGTTGATTGGGAAAGGTGAGTTATCAGCGATTTGGATGTACGGTACGTGCTTCAATCACGGAAACCTAGACAAATAATACTCGTCTTAGTCTCTTGTCCAATGAATTTATAAAAACAATTGCTATGTATATATATGATGACATAAGTATGATGATGATCAAGTGGGACTTTATCTCTTCATACAGATTATAGTGTTATGTGTTAGTCAAATTTTTGACTAGTTACACTATTTTCAATCTAATTCCAAATTAAGGCCCAATAAGCTCATAAAAGCCCAATACTTTATATTAGTCTATTTATACTTTTAATACCAGGCATAAACTCATACGTTGGGCCCATGTGGGTTAAGCCCAATGAGTAAGTCCATTAGTGTTTTGCCAAACTAGTTGGGTTAATAGTCCAATAAGGCTACTTTGGCCTGTTAATGTCCATAAGTTATAAAGCTCGGGTTTTTGTCGGTTTTTACTTGTCAAATGTACTTATAAATCAGTATATGAGTTATAAAAAGTTTACATTAGACAAGTCCGACCGTCTATGTTTTAATTGACGAAAACGTTAATCTTTCGGTTTTAGCCGAAAAGACGTAAAACTTATGTATATAGTTTTATAACTTATAAAACTTATCAAATTGACATTTTTATAAAATGTCCTATTTATTTATCAAAGTAAATACTTATTTATATGTCATATATAAGTTAGTGGGTTTTAGGTATACATTTTATATTAGTTTTATTTGAGTGCTAATTTTATAATATATACTTTTATTTTACAAATCTTATTATGAATTTCACTTTCACCATTTTTACCATATCTTGAGTTCTACAAGTAGATAGAAGATCATTTTTGACACCACAAACTACATGATATGTGCTATAATTAACTCAGCTTTAGCTACTGCTCAATCAACATCTAAATGTCTCTAACAATTCGTCCAAAACAGAATATACAGATTTGGACTTCAATATTGTTTTGATCATATCTCATTCATTTTAAGGATTCCATTATGTGGCCAACTCTCACATATGTACAAGTCTTATAACTTATTGTATATTAATTCATCCAAGCCATTTTAACAATTTATCATAGGTTTCTTTACTGTTTTATACAGCGTACTAATTTAAGCAAGATTTTAACATTTTTACATGTAGTTTTCAATCTTTTTAACCAAGTTTATCAACACATGATCCCCACATAATATTTTTATCATCATTCATCATCATATACATGTACATAAATGAAGAAAATACAAGATTCCATATTCAAAATAACAAGAGGATAGGAAGAAACAATCTATATACCACCAAAGTGATGAAATGATGAGTTTTGATGAACAAGACTTGGTTCTTGTTATCACATCTTTAACTTGGCAAATGAACTCCTTGAGATCTTCAAATGGATGAATATCTTCATGAAAATCAGCCCCTAAACTCCATGGAAACTCCTTTTCACATGTTATAACCACCTCAAATCATCATCTTTTTAAATTGTTATCAACATATGTTGATTGTAGATGATGTTCATGGTTGAAATTTTGATGGTGGTGGTGTTGTGGTGTTGATATGGGACGGCCAAATGAGGAAGAGAAGAGAGAAAATGGAAACTTTGCATGTGTTGAATGAGAGTAGCTAATTTGCTTGTTAGTGGTTTTGTGATGTGTAGATGGTTTAACAAGCTTGAAGGACAAGTGTCCTTTAGGCTTGTTTAAGCTTGACACACATGAGGTGTGTTGTTGAAGCTTGCCGCCACTTGTTATGGGGGCGGGCAAGTGTAAACTTGTCTCATCCCCATTAATTTACGGGTACTCCTCGATTCTAGTTTCCTCGATTTACGTGTCCTCAGGTCGTTTTACGAAAAACGTTTTTATAAATTATGAATCAACGACACAAAACGAATCTAATAACAATTGTCTCATCAAAAACGTAAATACGTAAACCTAGGGTTTCCGGTTTAGTCGTAAAGGACGTTAAATTATGCACGTAAGTCCTAATCTCTTCTCATAAATTTGTGAGTTTATGAACCAACACAAATTTAAATTCCAAAATAATATTCATGAATAAATTTATTTTCCTGAAATTTCGGACTGTCACCCAAAACGGTGTATGTAAACGTAAGCACGTAATGTAGAATCCTCCGGTTTAGACGTAGTCGATGCTACTTCAAGACGTAAATCCAAATTTCTTCCCAAAAATGAGTGAGTTCATAATATAACATTGAAATAATGTTTTCAAATAATAATTGAGAATAAAATATTGACCATAAATTGACGGATTATCACAAATACAAAAATATTTTCTCTATATTATTATATGTAGATACATATAGGTATACGAACAACCAATACACATACTTCCATAAGTATTGCCGAGGGAGTACACCCTTCTTGGGGGCGTTCCGGTCCTAAGTTCGTGTATCGATCAAAGTAAATTAAAGGCAAAAATAGATAAATACTTTCAATAGGTAAGAATTCGAAGAATACGAACTACCAAAGTGAATAGATAGGCGACGTGATATAAAATGTCGTCTAAGGGTTAGTAGGTACTTAAGTGCTTCGCGCCACGTAACCCCCCGTTCACTAGTGAGTATTCTAAGAAGGAAAGCGTAGTGGGGGTTTTGCCACCCAAAGTATTACTTACATATATTATATTTTCTTGTGGATATTACTTATTGAACCTCAGAAAGGATAATCCCTTCTTTTCAAAACTCGATCGAGAGCTCCTCTCTCACTCCTCGAGTTGAGTTGCATGCACACTCGAGCGCATGCACACATACCTTTTGGTGTACGACCCCTTCCTACCAAAAGAAAGAACACCGTCCATCAAGCCAATCCCGAGCATCGTGCTTTGAACAACACACAAGAAGCCATGGCCGCCGTTGATAATAGACCATTGATGGAGATCCTCTAATTTATTATGGAGGGAAATGTCGATGCCATTGTTATACCCAAGATACCCGCAAAGACCTTTGAGCTTAAGACACATATGATCACTTTGGTTTCTTCTACACCCTTTTTAGGGAGACCCATGGATAACCCCTATGATCATATCAAGAAGTTTTTGTTTATATGCAATACATTTAAGTATAATGGGGTCCTTCATGATACAATCAAGTTGATCTTAGTTCCATTCTCCTTAGAGTGTAATACTAGGTATTGGCTAGATAGAGAACCTCCTAAGAGTATTACCAATTGGGAGGAATTTACCAAGAAGTTTTTGAACAAGTTCTTTCCTCCCTCAAGAACCACGGCTTTGAGAAACTTAATTATTGGTTTTCAACAAAGGAATGATCATACCTTTAGTGAGGCTTGGGAGGACTTCAAAGAGTTATTGATAAAATGCCCCAATCATGGATTTAACCAAGTTCATCAAATCAACACTTTCTACAATGGATTAAGACCACATCATCAAGATTCCCTCAATTCATCCGCATGTGGGAACATTCTTTCCAAATCCACACAAGAGGCATGGGACATTATTGAGACTAAATCCATGGTGCAAACAAATAACCAAAGAGATGAGAGGGTCAATGTTTTGCAAGATAGTTCTCACACATCCATTGATAATCAACTCCTCAAAAGTCATAATGAGATGCTTAAAGTAATGGAAAAGAATCAAAAGACGAATCAAGAGATAATCCAAGCCCTTATGAAAATTTCATTGAGCAACTCTTCCAATGATGTGAATGTATTAATATAAGTTATGAGACATGTGGAGGACCTCATTCTTACCTACAATGTGACAAGGTTCAAAATTCTCAAGGTGAATGTTATGCTTATCAAGATGAACAAAGAGAGCACTTCAAACCTAATATCAACCCTAACAATCTCTCTTACAAGTCAAACAACTACCTTGCTCCACCCGGCTTTCCACCCCATCCACCCACCCAAAACCAAACAAACCCTCCTCAATTGCTTCAAAGAAATCAAGGGCCTAGGTCAAATTACCAAGGACAAAACAACTTTATACCACCCAATACCTTTCAAAATCAAGGGAATCACTTTCATGGCAATACCCAAGGGTTTTACAATCAACCTCCACCTTTCCAACCTCAAGGCTTTCAAGGGAATGTGCCACATGATTTTAACACTATTGAGCTTCTTCACAAAGATAATCAAGAGAATGAAAGGAGGTTTCAAGCCAATGAGAAAAGAATGAGGGAAATGCATGAGGAAAAAAACAAGAGGTTTATGATGCTTCTCAATCAAAGTCCACAAGGTGCTCTACCATCAAACACACAAACAAATCCAATGGCTAATGTTAATGAAATCACAACAAGAAGTGAAAAACAACTATTGATCCTTCAATTGCTTCTAAACCTCCTTTGGTTAAGCCTACTATGGTTCCACCTTGTGATAAGCCTACACCATCAAAATTAACACTTTCAAGCTCTACAACTTCAACACCTACACCTTCAAAACCTACACCTACTATTCCTTCAACTTCCACACCCATCAATGAAGAATCCAACAAAGAAAATCCTTCAACAACCACTCAAGCTACACAAAAACCAAGTCTTCCATACCCATCAAGATTGAGAAAGGAAAAGCTTAAGAATAAGGATGATATTCAAGTGTCAAATTTTTTGCGGATGTTCAAACAATTGAATATTAACATATCCTTTGCGGAAGCCTTAGATAATATGCCTAAATTTTCTAAGATGATCAAGGACCTTATTTCTAACAAGGAGAAATTGGTGGATTTTCCTAATGATTCCTTAAATGAAATTTGCTCTACGGTGTTGCTTAAAAAGTTGCCTACTAAGCTTGGATATCCGGGAAGGTTTTTGATTCCTTGCAATTTCCCGGGGGTTGAGAATTACATGGCACTTTAGGATCTTGGGGAAAGCATAAATCTCATGCCATTATCGGTTTGGAAAAGACTTTCACTTCCCGAACTTACACCTACCAAAATGACACTTGAGTTAGCAAGCCGTTCCATAGCTTATCCGGTGGGAATTACGGAGGATGTGTTTGTTGGAGTTGAAAAATTCACATTCCCCATGGATTTGTGGTGGTTGATTATGATATGGACCCGAGAGTTCTTCTTATTGTTGGTAGACCCTTTTTGATAACGGGTTGTACTCTTATAGATGTGGTGGAAGGTGAACTCACAATGCGGGTAGGAGATGAAAGAGTTGTGTTTAACATGGGAAAGTTGTCTAAGAAATCCAATGAGCCGGAAACGGTGAAGCATATTTATGTTCTTAATAAGGAGGAGACTCAAGATGATATCCTTGATGAAGTTTGCGGTGAATATTTTTATGAAGCTTGCACAAGTGGAAATTATGATTCCCCCTATGTTGAGACCATAGCCTCCGTTACCTCATCATTGGATCTTCATGAACCTCAAGAGATTAACTTTGGTGATTTTTTGTTTCATTCCAATCCTCTTTTTGAAACATCATTTCATAACACACTTTTCCACCATGATGATGGAACTAATGAGTAATATAGTGATGATGAACCTCCTCTTTGTGATACACCAATATATGATGATAACAGTGATGATGAGTTCTCCATTTGTGAGTCTCTATTTTTTGATGATCACACTTCCTTGGGTTTTGAGGAGTTATATGTTGAGTCACCAATCTTTGACATACCAATCTATGATGATTATGGTGATGAGGAGGGTTCTATTATTGATGAGGGTGATGAGTTTCTTGAGGTTGGTACACCTTTTGAGTACACTCATGGATATTTTGACAAAGAGGGAGACATAATCTTTCTAGATTCTCTATTACATGAAGACACCTTACTTTCTCTTTTTCCCACATCAACTTTTAAAAGTGACAAAGAAAAACCACTCAAGATGGTTTCTTCCAAGAGTTTACTGTTACCCATTGTCCCACAACCTTTCTCTCAAGATGTAACATATAAGGGGGAATCTTCTAAGGCTACCACCACTTGTGGTTTTCCCATCAAGGAAAGGATTTTTGATCTTGGTATAGAGATTGATAAGCCAACTTGGTATCCACCTGATGCAATAAAAGGAAAACTTGTAGGAGATTTTAAATTATCACCTTATCATCCTTGGGAGAACATATGGGCAACCCTTATGGAGAAGAACACCTCACCCTTTTTACCATTGCTTGGGATGTTACTTGTTGGATTGTGTTATAAGTGGGATGGTAATTATGTATTTGATCGGGGGGATATTTATGGAGTTTTGTATACTTGAAAACTTTCTTTACCTCATCATGGAGATTTTTCTTAAAAAGGGTAAAACTTTTACTCTCCATGATAGGTTTTTTGCATATAAACTTTTAAGTGTGGGATGAGTCGAGCTAGAGACTCCATAAATCAAGCTTGAATAACTAGGTTTAGAGTTTTTAGACTAGAGTGTGGTAGGATAAAAATAAAGGGTTTATAGTTGAGAAGAATTGTAGGGGGATGCCTCTCTTTTGTCTTGTTGATGTTTGTAGGGTTGCTCTCTCTCATTGCATGCATTGGAGATTATGGAGGAGGCCATTGTATCGGGTTCACTTTGTTACTATTGTGATTTTCAAACCACATTGTGCCTAAAATAAATTTACTATAGTAGACTTTTCCTTAGCCTTGGTTAAGCAAGGTTATCAATGTCATATGTGTAGGGGAGTTCAATTTAATACTCTTAAACATTGAGGACAATGTTTATCTTAAGTGTAGGGTGGTCTTCTATCGAAGTGACCTTACCTAGAACTTTGTCATTGACTCCATGATAACTCGGAAATTAATTTTTCAAATATTTTTCAAATTTTTGATCTACTTTTGCCACCAAAAATATGCATTCATAATTTTGCTTCAA
The DNA here is from genome assembly GCA_025667525.1 of Glebionis coronaria. Lineage (NCBI taxonomy): Eukaryota > Viridiplantae > Streptophyta > Magnoliopsida > Asterales > Asteraceae > Glebionis > Glebionis coronaria. The sequence goes on along the minus strand of CM046879.1, from coordinate 419,011,926 downwards.
TCATTTTTCATTTGCCTAACACATTTGCATTGTATATATTTCTTCTTTTATTTTTCATCAAAAATAAATGAAAAAGGAAAAAATATAATAAAGGACATGGTTTAACAAGTTTAGATATCTTTGACATATTAGGCCCGCCATGGATACTTTGACTCAACCCGAGTTTGTTTGTCTAAGCATTCTCTAGCTAGTATCCTTAACCATGTAGACCTTTATTGGTTTATTAGGCTAAGCATCCACTAGTCTAATTATTTGGGATTTTAAACTATGGATAACAAGAGATGATAGAGTTTGAAGTAAGTGTAAAGGGCTAGATAAACCTCATATTAATTAATTGTGGCTTTTATATCACCTTTCGTTACCTTTACTTTCTTGTCAACGCATGTATATATGTTAATAAATAATCAAGAACGGTTTTAAATGGTTTGTAGTCTCTTATGCATTTTTGACTAATCATTCGTGGTTGGTATAAGTACGTCTTAAAATTCTATGTTAGAGCATTTTATATGTACTAGACTTGTGTCATGCTTAATACATAGCGGGTGTTTTTCCTTTTATTCTTTTCAACTTTCTTTGTGAAGAATAAAGAAAATAAAAGTGGCTTATGAAAAAATGAGTGGCTAGAAAAAAAGGAGAAAAAGAAAAAAAAAAGAAAAAATAATAATTATACAAGACTCCCAAGAGGGGCAGTGAAGTGTTAATTATAGTAGCTATTGAATTCCAATATTACTCCCACAAGGGTTGCGGGGATTTGATAGTTGCTCCAATCTAATATTACCTTGACCGGTTGCGGGATAGAAGATCCAAAGTCTCAAAAAGGCGGCGGATATAAATTATTGCGTGAGTTTTATTTTTCTTTCCTTAGCGAGTGTGTAGCTACTTATTAATGCATGACATAAGCATTTTACACGTAAGGCGAATGACTTATTATTTTTAGTCGGACTTATATAGATTGTGGGCGGTTTTTCGAGTAATGGATAAGATGGTTACTTAGGATTAAAACCATGCTTCCTTATTTTGAGATTTTACACTTCTTATATTTCATGCTTTAAATAATGACAAAAATTTCCCCTCAAGCAATTTGCTCAAATAATAACCGGTCTTAGAGGCATAATAAGTGGGGGTATAATGGTAACACAATTAATCTATATGAATGAGTTGATGCACTTTCACTTATGGATAACAATGATCTTGTTTTTAAGCTTGGTATGGGGAAAGTGAAACTCGACGATGATAAGTGTTCATGGTACCAAAGCCCTAACGAAAGTTTTTGATTTCTTTATGAGTTATTTCCATCTAATCCATTTCAAGAAAATACAAAATTATATAAACAGTATTGCTTTTCTTTGCATTGTATTGTATCTAATCAAAATCATGCATCATATAGTGTAGTGTAGTGTAAAAGCATTACATATTGGCCAAGGTGGATTATTTATGAGAAAAGTGTAAATTGCTGCTTTAAAATATGGCATTACACTAATCTCTCAACAATGGCGACGATTTTTTCAACCTATCTCTAATCCGATTTCTTGACTCTTTAATCATTAATTCTATCTTGCTAGGGACCTAATCTTGTTGATGATCCTTGTGATTATCCTTGATTGAAGTTTCCTACAAGTGGACGAGTTCTTGATTTCTGTTTTAAGATTTTTGTGGTCTAGGGTTTAAAATCGTTCATTGTTAGGGTTTGTCATATTTGCGCTCTTAATTGTATTTATTCAGGTGTGTTTGATTGCTTAATGATTGATTAGGGCTTGGTCTGTATTGTTGTCGTTGAAACCCTAATTAGGGTTTTGGGGGCGTTTCAGCTTTTGTGCCCTAATTTGTTGCTGAGGTGTTTGGTTGTTTAATTAGAGAGAATTGAGTCTTTGAAGGCTCAACCAGGTGGTTTTGGTGATAAGTGTAAAAACGTGGATGGGAACGTGAGGATGAATGATAACTCGAGCATTTCTATGCATGAGTCCTTAATACATGGATCTTATGAGACACATGTGAATTGTGTATTTGCGCCTGTAACTAACAAGGTTATCCCTAAGGCTTCTTCACATGCTGCATCATCTTCGTCTTTTGTTAATGCTCTCAAGCAAACACAATCGATTAATAAGCAGGTTGTTAAGATTGAGGAGCTTCATAACTCTGAAACAGTTGAAGGGGCGAATGTTGTTCTTCCTTTGAAAGATATAGAGGAAGTAAGTGCCAGGTTTGAGAATACACTATTTGGCTACTTTATTGGTGATCGATTAGCATTTCCGTTGGTTGAAAATTTTGTTAAGAATACGTGGGCCAAATATGGTCTTAAACGCATTCAACTTCACGAGGACTTTTTCATGTTCCAGTTTGACACTAAAGTTGGCATGGAAAGTGTCATGGAGAGTGGTCCGTGGCTAATCAGGGGTGTCCCATTAATGCTAAATATTTGGACACCAAATGCTGTCCTTAAAAAAGGTGTGATCAAGTCTGCTCCGCTATGGGTACGTCTTCACCATGTTCCGTTAGTGGCATACTCGGAAGTGGGATTAAGTTTGATTACAACTCAGCTAGGGAAACCGATTATGTTGGACACATACACAAGTAACATGTGTGTAAGATCCTGGGGGCGTAATACGTATGCGCGTGTACTTATTGAGTTCTCATCGGAAGAAGAGTTTAAGAAATCTATTGTTATTGCTATTCCGTTGGTAAATGGAGAGGGACACACGCTTGTTAAAATAGATGTGGAATATGAATGGCTTCCTACTCGATGTGATGGGTGTAAGGTGTTTGGCCATGCTAATGAGAATTGTCCGAAAACCCCGAAGATGATTACTGCTACAAATGAGAATGAGGATGGTTTTACTGTGGTACAACGTAAGAACTCCAAAGGTAGAAAGAAAAATAAGCAGGTTGAGGGTATACGATTGACTAAACCAACTCTTAATTTGCAATATCGGAAGGTTGAGAGTGGGAATAAAAATAATAAAACTGAACCAATTAAGAGTACAGGGAAGCCAAGACATGAAAAGTCTTCTTCCTCATCTATTCCTACTCAAAATGCTTTTGGTGCCTTCTCCGAAAATGATGATGAAAGAGATGATGCTCCTCATACTAATGAGGATTGCGATGATGACAAGGATGAGGAGATTATTATAGATGATAGAAAGCCAACAGGGGCAAGCACTCCTGAAGTTACGGTTTCCAATTATTAACGTCGCTTCATGGAATATTCGGGGCCTTAACTTCACCCCTAAGCAAAGTGAGGTTAGGCAGGTTATTGCGGAAAATAATCTCTTGGTTTGTGCAATCTTAGAGTCCCATGTTGCTACTTCTAAGTTGCACAGAATGTGTTCACTTATTTTTAGACATTGGGATTGGACTTCAAATGGGGTTCTTTGTAAAAAGGGCACTCGTATCATTTTAGGATGGAATCACAATGTTGTTGATGTTATGGTTCTTCATCAAGATGACCAAGCTATTCATGTTCGTGTGTGGCTGAAAAAGGAAAGACGCGAAGTTCTTTGTTCGTTTATTTATGCTCATAATGATTATAGACATCGGCGTAGTTTATGGGAAGGTCTCAAAAAGCATAAGTTGGTTGTTCAAGATCGTCCTTGGTGTTTTCTTGGCGACTTTAATGCGACGTTATTTTTGGAGGATTCTACTTCTAGTTCTTCACGAACATGTGTTGCCATGAATGAATTTAAGAATTATGTGAATGATATTGAAGTTGCTGATGTTAATTGGTCCGGTCTTCATTTTACTTGGAATCAAAAACCAAGAGGAAATGATGGTATTCTTCGAAAATTGGATCGTATTATGGCGAATATGGAATTCACTTCTGTTTTTGTTGGTTCCCATGCAGTGTTTAAACCATACCGTAACTCTGATCATGCGCCAGCAGTCTTGTGTATTCCCGCGTCAATTAAGGGGAAGCCCAAACCGTTTAAATTTTTTAACGTTTTGACTAAACATGATAGATTTTTAAATGTGGTACAGGAGGAATGGAACAATAATCAAAGTGGTTTCTTTCAGTTCAGTGTGGTGAAAAAGCTTAAATCTTTGAAGAAGCCACTGAGAAAGCTGTTGATTGAGAAAGGAAACTTGCATTTGAATGTTTCTCGTATTCGTAGTGAGTTGGACCAGATTCAAACGATTCTTGATCAAGACCCATTTAACCAGTCGCTTCGAGCTAAGGAGGCGTTATGTGTGGCTGAGTTTAATGAGGCCGTTTTAATGGAAGAAAGGTTTTTGAAGCAAAAGGCGAAAGTTACTTGGCTTAAATAGGGTGACTCAAACACCAGTTTTTTCCACAAGACAGTAAAGAGTCGTGTTTCCCGAAGTCGCATTGATGCGGTTATGGACAACACGGGTTCTCTCCTTATTAATGATGCTGTGTCCGAAGCGTTTGTTGCGCATTATGAACAATTTCTAGGTTTAGCTGATGGGCCTAATTTTTTTCATGAGGAAGGCTTATTTGCTAATTGTCTTAATGAGCAGGTGGCTTCTAATATGGTGCGAGTGATTACTGATCGTGAAATTAAGGAATCCATGTTTTCAATGGGAGATGATAAATCTCCGGGTCCCGATGGTTTCTCTGCTGCGTTCTTTAAGGAGTCTTGGAGCATTGTTGGTGGTGATGTTATTAAAGCCGTTCGGGAGTTTTTCACAAATGGTAAATTATTGAAAGAGCTAAATCATACCATAATTGCGCTTGTTCCTAAAGTCAGTATTCCTACGAGGATTATTGACTATAGACCTATTTCATGTTGCAATGTATTATTCAAATATATTAGCAAAATTATTGCTAATAGGATATAGGATTGTTTGAAGAAGCTTGTTGATATTAATCAATCGGCTTTTGTTCCGGATCGAAGTATCACAGACAACATATTATTGACTCAAGAGTTAGTGCATAATTATCATTTGGATAGAGGAGCTCCTAGGTGTGCTTTCAAGGTCGATATTCAAAAGGCATACGATACGGTAGATTGGAATTTTCTTCGTAAGATCCTTATTGGCTATGGTTTTCATGAGCGTATGGTTATGTGGATAATGGAGTATGTTTCCACTACGTCGTTCTCTATATGCATAAATGGGAACTTGCATGGCTTTTTTCGCGGTAAAAGTGGTCTTCGTCAAGGTGATCCGCTCTCTCCATACTTGTTTACTCTTGTTATGGAAATTCTTACTCGTATGTTGAAAAGAAAGGTGATGGAAGCGGAAGACTTTTACTATCATCGCTTTTGTGATAAATTGGAGCTTATCAATTTATGTTTTGCGGATGATCTCTTTCTCTTTGCATATGGTAATGTTGGTTCTGCCTGTGTGATCCAAGAGAGTCTTGATGAATTCAAGAAGGCATCCGGTTTGGTGCCTAGTCTTCCAAAAAGCACAGCTTATTTTTGTAACGTGTTAAATCACGTTAAGATTTCTATTCTTCATGTTATTCCTTTTGAGGAAGGAAGGTTACCGGTTAAATACCTTGGGGTTCCATTGATTTCTTCGCGTCTATTGATTAGGGATTGCAAGGAGCTTGTGGAGAAAGTCCACAATCGTGTTGATGATTGGAAGAATAAATCATTGTCTATTGCCGGTCGACTTCAGCTTATTCGTTCGGTTATAGGTTCTATGAATGTTTTTTGGGCTACGGTGTTTATGCTTCCGACTAAAGTTCTTCATGATATTGAACAAATTATGAGGAGTTTTCTATGGTGCCCTGGTGATACTAATAAAGGCAAATCGAAGGTTGCTTGGGAGGTGGTATGTCTTCCTAAGGATGAAGGTGGTTTAGGCATTAGACGTTTATCTCATTTTATTATGGCGTTAATGGTAAGTCATATTTGGAAGTTACTTTCTAATAAGGACTCGCTTTGGGTAAGGTGGATTAGGGCGTATAAGCTTCATACTCGTAATTTTTGGGATGTGCCCATTAGTGGAAACATGTCTTGTGGCTGGCAGAATATTCTATGTTTGCGGCCCATGATCCGTGATTTTGTTTGGCCTAAGATTGGTAATGGAGCTGCTACTTCGGTATGGTTTGATAGGTGGTGCGACATCGGGCCATTATCTAATTTTGTTTCGTATAGGGATATCCACAGGTCTGGTCTGAATCTTCAATCGATGGTTGCGGATCTGATTCATGCAGGTACGTGGGTTTGGCCTCCGTATATTAGTTCTAAGTTCCCGGTGTTATCTACTCGTTTAGTCCCGGTGAATAATGAGCAAGATAGTTTGATATGGCGTCTTAATGATGGTTCTTTCAATTCGTTTTCGGTGAATCTGGTATGGAATGCAATTCGTCCAAGAGATAATAAAGTCAGTTGGTTTCATGTGGTGTGGTTTCCTAATAATATTCCACGTCATGCGTTCAATCTTTGGCTTATTATCAAGGGTAAGCTTAAAACGCAGGATCGCGTTTGCTGGTGGGAAGCGGTTTGCAATCTTGGTTCTTCATGTTCGTTGTGTGAGCGAATCCCGGATTCTCATGATCACTTATTCTTTGATTGCTCATTTGCTGATTCAGTGTGGTCTCATATGAAATCTTTGGCTGGACTTTCTCATGTTCCCCATAATGTTTATACTATTGTTGATCAGATTGGTCCTAATGCAAATCACAAGTCGACGCATATTGTTGTGGCTAAATTGGTTCTTGCGGCTTCCTCGTACTTTATATGGCAAGAACGCAATTGCCGTTTATTTAAGAAGTCTAAAAGATCCGAGAATCAAGTGATTGATTGTATCTACGCGGCTGTTCAGCTTAAACTCCTATCTTGTAGCTTTAAACGTACTAAAGAAGGGGAGGTTTATGCGCGATTGTGGGAGCTTCCCGACTCGGTGTTTAGATGAGTTTGGTTTATTTTTGTTTATGTACCTTTAGGTGGTTCTTTCCTATTGGTGCCCTTGTTTTTGTAATCTTGATGTAAGACGGATGGCATGTCATTCGTTTTTGGCTGTTCAAGCATTGTTTGCTTGAGGTTAATGTGACACACAGTCACATTCCATTGTACTTTGTGACTTTTGGGTGATTAATATATTTTACCAGGAATGATTCCCTTTTACCCAAAAAATATGGCATTACATGAGGCCATGGAAATGATCAAGTGTAGGGAATTTGATATGAGTGAAATCTCACATCAATTATATCACAAATCACCCTAAAACACAATGCAAAATACATAATTTTGATTCATAAAAGCAGTATTATAGGTATGTTTTGTTGTTTGTGATTGTGTAGGTAAAATGATACAATTATGGAGCAAACAAAGGAATTCAAGCTTAATTGATGAAGAAAAGACAAAAGGAGGATGAAAAGTGACAAGCCTCTCAAAGCCAAAGGACCTTTCTTGACAACTTTCAAAGATGAATTAAAAGCACAATTATGAGAAAGTCAAGAACAAAGTAAAACTTGGTCAACTATCAAGTCAACAAGATCAAGGATCATTATTGTGCATGTTTTAATGTCAAAGGGCTTAAAATGACAAACAAATGAAGATCCTAGCTTGTTGGAAATACGTTATACGTATATAGAAAGTCTCGGTCACTCCAACAATGTAGTTATAAGCTCGTAGTAGTGTTTAAGTAACATTTATTATATAGCCCGACCCATGAGCATGTTCATGGGCCGGAGGCCCAAGTCAATTAAGGACTTGGGTATATAAGCCTCTTTCCACCATGGAAAGAGGTGTTGGTTGTTTCATTTCTCAAAGTCATAACAAATAGTTTCTTTCATTTCTCTCTCTAAGTTTCTCTCTCTAGAAAACATCAACCCTCTTCATTCATAAAGATTATCATTGTTCTACAATTGGTATCAAGAGCATGGGATGAAATATAGGTTGGTTTTCGTGTTGTGTATGCTTTCTTAAGCATTTCGTAGCTTTTGAGTGTTTTTTGCCGAAACATCAAATTTTTTTGTGTTTGTTTGTCATTTCAAGTCGTATACCTTCTTCAATAGTGTTGTAGTGATTTTGGTATCTTGGTTTTGGTTAAAAACACAAACTTTGTTGGATTAAACGTTCAAAACATCTTGGTTTTTCATCATTCCGAAATTCTAGCAAGGATCACCATCGGAAAGTACAAGTGAGAGTGATTTGATCGCAATAACCAGCTGGTTCTACTTTGCGATCACAGGATTACGATACCTTATTCCGATCTGGACATTCTGATCGTACTTTGCGATCTGGGATTCCGACGGTTTTAAGAAATTTTGAGTCGTTACTTTGTCAAATTTGTTTCAGCCATATTCCGATCTGAACTTTCCGACGGCACATTGCGATCTAAGCATTCCGACAGGTTTACATTGCGATCTAAGCATTCCGACAGGTTTACATTGCGATCTAAGCATTCAGATAGTGTGACATTCCGATATAGACATTCCGATACCAGCAACATTCCGACAGAAAAGAGTATTCCGACAGAAAGCAACATTCCGACCATTGCACATTCCGATAGAACTTGTTTTTTGGATACTTAGAGGATCTTTTCTATCTTGCATTAATTTGGTCATTTGGTAAATTTCAAAAGCAAACACAACAAAAGATAACAACATCTTTCATTTAACAACACAAAAACACATAACCTTATTTCATTGTTCGATCATTTTTGATAATCTTTTTTCAAGGGATCATAAAATGAATTCACATTCATATATGCCAACAATGACTTCGCTTACCGATATCTCAATCATTTCGGGTACCGATACTCGCCCACCTTTTCTCATCAAAGATTTATTTGAAGCATGGCAAGGTCGCATAAAAACGTACATCATGGGCAAACCCAGTGGTCGACTTATGCTTCAATTAATTGAAAAAGGTCCATTAGATTGGGGAGAGGTTACAGTCAACAACGTGACAAGGGCAAGGGAGTATCGTGAGTTAACCGATACTAACAAAATCATTGCAGATGCAGATGAAAGGGCTGTTCAGACAATTCTTCAAGCCCTTCCACCCGATATCTTTAGAATGGTAAGTGAACATAAAGTGGCAAAGGATCTTTGGGATCGACTAGCTGTTTTGTTACAAGGGACATCTCTAACTAAGCAAGAACGAGAGTGTCAATTGTATGACTTGTTTGATAGGTTTACATACAATCCAGGGGAGACTCTTCACGATTACTACTGACGTTTCACCACTTTGATGAATGACATGAACGTGTATAATCTATGGATTGAACAGTTTCAACTAAACACAAAGTTCTTGAACACGTTACCCCAAGAATGGAGTCAATATGTCACCGATGTTAAGATGATTCGTGATTTGCCCAAGTCAAATTTTGATCAACTCTATGCCTTCTTGCAACAACACGAGAAGCACGTGATCCAAAAACACATCTCTCAGGGGTCTTATCATGAACCATTGGCACTAATGGCAAACAATCCTACATTGTCATATCACAACTCTCTGTTTTCTTTGGGACACCAATCTTCCTATCAACCACTGTATCAAACACCTAGCTTCCCACAGTATTCGATCTTGCCACAACCGCCCACATCTTATCACCAACAACACAAACAACCAGCAACATCATCACAAGGAGATTCACATCCGTTACCTTATGCTTCACACCAGTATTCACCTTATCAACCTCCAACAAACCCTGCTATTACCTATCAACAATTTTAGGCTCCTCATCCCCATTACTCACAACAAGTTAGTGCTCCATCAAATCAACTTGTAGCTCAATCAGCACCAACATTCTACTGTGATGATGAGATCCCTGTCCCTGAGTTTAGACAAGGGGACAGTCCTACTGATATACTTGCTCAAATGTATGTTTATCTCACTCAAACATTGAACAAATGAGGTTACAGAGGTCCAGCAACAACTAACAATCAGTTAAGGAACTCTTCTAACTCTCGACAACAGGCTACAATTCAGGATAGCAGAGTCATGGTGCAACCACTTCAGGGGAGACCCAATTCGTCTACTGCTAGTGCACATTCATCTAACGCTGCTGCTACAAGAGGTAATAGCACTGGTAAAATGAAGGTGATTATATGCTACAACTGCAAAGGGGAATGGCACATGGCCCGAGAGTGCAAACAACCTAAGAGGAAAAGGGACGGCACATGGTTTCAGGAGAAGATTTACTTAGTGAATGCTCAAGCCCAAGGACGTGAGCTCGATGAAGAAGAGTTGGCATTTCTCGCAGATGGAGTAGCGGACACTGACGCTCTCACAACCGCCATCACAAACAATGCCGCATATCAATGTGATGATTTGGATGCATACGACTCTGACTGTGATGATCTCAACACCGCCAAAGCAACTCTCATGGAAAATCTTTCACTTTATGGAGCTGATACAATTCTTGAGGTACCAAATACTGCTACAGATACTAGTATTGTACCTTATCAAGTTGAGCAAGTGTCTGCGTATTTGGAACAGCCTCTGGTGGTTAGTAACTCAGTCGAGGAGACAAACAATGATAGCAATATCAATGCAAGTCCCCAGACTTTGAGTGAACCACAACCGGGAGCTATTACGACTACAAATTCGTCTACTCAACCTGATTTAGTTATGGTCTCGGCATCTTTGCTTATCCAAATGAATAATGCGGTCCTTGAAACCCTCAATGTTAATCAGACTCTATCTGCCGAGCTTGCTTTGCATAAGGAAAAGGTTAAAATCTTGGAATTAACTCCAGTATCCACGACCCTAACCAATCCTGAATTTGATAGGTTTAGGCAAGTCCAAATGGATAATCTGCTACAAATTGAGAGTTTAAGAGCAAATCTATCGAAAGAACTCAAAGAAAAAGAGTCAGTCGTTAATAATTTTCAAAAACTTCAAACGGATTTCGAAATTCTCGAGTCTAAAAGAGTTGAAACGGAAATTAAGGCGTCTGAGAGAGTTAAAAAGACTGAAATTTTGCTTTTAAAACAATATGCTGCTTCACATTTAGTACACTTGTTTCATTCTTCTTTTCAAGAGTTCAATCTATCGCGTCTAATAGACCTACCACCTAACCCGGGGTATGCAAATCAAGCATTTCACCACAACCCACGACTTTATGATGCAACCAAGTTAGGATTGGTATTAGATCCGATTGTGGTCTTGAATGAATCTGAGAGCATGACACCATATGAATAGAAGCGGTTAAAATTACTTCTTACATATCCTGAATATGACTATGCTCAAATGAATGCAACAAATGCTACAATAGATCTTAGAACTTGATTTAATATGAAAAAGAGAACTATCCAAACATCCACTTTGATGCCTACTAGAGAATGCCTTAGTATAATTCCTACACTCGTTAACACGGACGAACCGAAGGAAATTCCTAAGAATCTTCCACCGGTAAGTACGGTAAAGCTCAGCTTGGAAGAGATTGAGCGATACCTTACTGAGTTTGACAAGGTCATCCTGGAATGTACGACTTCAACGGCTCTAACCACTGGAGAATGGGCTTTCGAACACATGAAAACGGTGTTTAAGAAAGAGATCGTTCCGTTTGTGAACCATATTAAAAATAGAGTATCTGATCTAGCGGGTAATCTAAGTTTTGAAATTGGTGAAGTTCAAAAAGTTTTCTATGAAATGGATGATGCTTATGAACAACATTTAATTGAAAAAGAAAAGATTTTATCCGAATATGACCGTTTCTTAGAACATATAGTGTCTTTCGAAGTGATGCAAGTTGTTACTCTTAAATACACTCATGATATTTCATCTACTCCTGTGAATATATGTGATGATGTGCAGGATATGTCTGTGAATATTGTTGAGCCTGTGATCAATGTAGATAATCATTCTTGTCATGAATCCAACGCTGAATTTTTAAAGCTTCAAGATTCTTATGACACACTTTCAAAAGGTTTTAATGCGCTTCAAAAACATTGTATATCTCTTGAAGTTGAGAATCAATCTAAAAATGAAACTCTTTCAAAAACAATTGATTGTGAAAACTCCGTTGAGACAAGTGAAAAGATGATTCAGGTTGTTCAGGCTCTAGAGGAAGAAATTATGAGACTTAAGAGAGAATCGGTAGCATAGAAATTAGAACTAGAGGCTGTAGAGATTAAGAATCATGCCCTAGAAGATAGAATTAATTCTATGATAGGGGAGCTTGATAAAGTAAAGCAGGGTTTCTCAGATATTTATGGTTCATTAGAAGAACGCTTCGCTTTTAACGCGGCAGAGCAAAAGTCACTCGTTGACCAATTGAACCGTAAGTGCGAGGAGGTCTCTCACTTAAATATTCAACTCATAGACAAAAACATGGTTTTGGCTGAATTAAAGGAGACACTTCAACTCAAAGGACAAGAAGTTGTTGATAATCCAGCCACCATCTCTTCCTCGACCTCTAGTGCTCCCAAACCCAACCCACGTGTGATATATCGGGATCCAAAACTTAAGAATAGTCCAACTAAGTTTGCCACATACATGAAAAATGCCTTAGAATATGCTGATCTTGCTAGAGAGATAGTTGATGAAATGCGTGAACTAGATCCCAAAAGTCATCTTCTATATGATATTTTCTTATATGTGGACCGCGTTCAGGATTGTTTAGCAAACTTAGAGTACATTGGGCAACCAATTTCTGTACCCCCGAAACAGCAAACCCCCACCATTACCATTACTCCATTCAATAAGAATCCAGGATCTAAGCCTATTTTAAACACACCCATCAAGGCTACATCAAAATCTGTCACTAATGTTCCCATGGCTTCTACATGAGTAATTATGTCTACTAAGGCTAAAGGATCTCAAGACAACTTCGACTAGTAGGACTGCCAAGAAGAAAGTAAAAGTTCACCCTAGGAATGTTATTTCAGTTTCAAATAAAAAGAATCATGTATCTAAGACAAAAGGATCTGCTTCTGTGCAGAAGCCTAAGAAAAATGTGAATTCGAATTTGCGATGTTGGAATTGTAATGAATGCATATTTTCTTAGCATCATGATTTATGCCTTGTTGATCACGTGAATGAAATGTATGCTATTAGGAACAACCTTGAACCGATTCCAACGGGGAAGAAATTCACCCAAGTTGGTTGGCAATGGAAACCCATTGGTAGGACCTTTACTGCTAATGGAACTAAGTGCCCTTTAACTAGGATCACATCCACAGAAGTTAGGTCTCAGCGTCCTTTAAATAGGAACACTAGCACTAAGAAATGGAAAAAGCGCCCTTTAACTAGGTCTGCCCCCACTACTGTGCCTACGAGTGAAGAAGTACCTCAGGATCTTATACAACTAGAATCTAAGCCAACATTTAGGAAGCAAGTTTGGAAGCCTAAGAACTCTTCTGTTAGCAAATCTAAGATAATTATATCTGTACATGCTAACACAGAGGAACTACTAGATTCTGATACATCGTCCTTGTCTGGTGATATTTTTAGGTGGTCCAAATCATCCTCTGGTACTTGGACTCTGGATACTCAAAGCATATGACCGGAGATCGCTCGATGCTCCGAAATTTCGTCAGCAAGTTTCTAGGAACGGTTAAATTCGGCAACGACCATATTGCGAAGATCATGGGTTATGGTGAATACCAAATTGGGAATGTTACGATTTCAAGGGTTTATTATGTGGAGGGACTTGGTCACAATCTATTTTCAGTGGGACAATTTTGTGATTCAAACCTTGAAGTGGCCTTTCGACAACATACTTGCTTTATTTGCGATCTTGCAGGAAATGATTTGTTAAAGGGTTCTCGAGGGGATAATCTCTACACACTGTCTATTCAAAACATGATGGTCGCCTCTCATGTTTGCCTTCTCTCCAAAGCATCTAAGACCAAGTCATGGTTGTGGCATCGCCGGTTATCTCATCTTAACTTTGTTGCTATTAACCATTTGGCTAAAAACGAACTTGTTCGTGGTCTTCCAAAACTTAAGTTCGACAAGGATCATTTATGTTCCGCGTGTTATTTGGGGAAAAGCACTAAGAAATCATACAAACCTAAAGCTGAAGAAAACAACCAAGAACCACTGTATCTTTTGCACATGGATCTTTGCGGGCCAATGCGTACGGCTAGTGTGAGCGGTAGAAAATACATCCTCGTCATGGTGGATGATTTCTCAAGGTTTACATGGGTAAAGTTTTTAGCATCCAAGGATCAAGCACAAGAATACATTATTACTTTATTAAAAATGATCCAAGTACGCCTTAATGCTACTGTTCGTCGCATTCGGACTGATAACGGTACTGAATTCGTTAATCAGACTCTTCGAAATTATTATGAAAAGGTTGGTATTTCTCATGAAACATCCGTGGCTCGCACTCCACAAAAAAATGGTGTCGTTGAAAGACGCAACCGTACACTTATGGAAGCTTCTCGAACTATGTTGATTTATGCGAATGCTCCTTTATTTTTATGGGCTGAAGCAGTGGCAACCGCATGTTATACCCAAAACCGCTCCATCATTCGTAAACGTCATGGTAAAACTCCATATGAGATACTTCATGGACACAAACCCGATATTTCATTTCTTCATGTGTTTGGTGCACTGTGTTATCCAAATACAAATAGTGAGAATTTGGGAAAACTTCAACCAAAGCTGATATTGGAATTTTCATTGGTTACTCGCCTGCAAAGAAAGCTTACCGAATTTATAACCATCGTCTTGGCAAGATAGTAGAAACTTTGGATGCTGATTTTGATGAGCTGAAAGCGATGGCTTCTGAGCAACACAGTTCTGAACCCGCATTACATGAGATGGGAACCGGTACAATAAGTTCCGGATTAACTCCCAACAATCCTACTTCTCCATCATTTATACCACCTACAAGGTCCAAGTGGGATAAGCTATTTCAACCTATGTTTGGTGAATTCTTTGATCCACCTAGTAATGATTCTCCAACACCTGCAACAGTAGCTCCGTTTCCCGAAGTTGTTGCTCAAGATAATGGAAATCAGTCCGAGACATCTACCGTTACTCTTGAACCAGATGTTCCTTCCCCTACCAATTCTCAAACTACACCTGAATCATCATCCCCAATCGTTCCTAATGATGTTGAATAGGATCCCTATGATCACGATTTGGAAATTTCTCATTTACAAGAGCTTCCGTTCTTTGGTTCACAAATACCTGAATACCCTAACGGTGCGTCTACCTCAGAGGAAGCTCCTCCAATCGTTCGCTCCCGACCACCAAGGATTGAAAATTATAACACAAAATGGACAAAGGATCACCCAGTCCGTAATATCATTGGTGACATCGATCGACCAGTCTTAACACGCCACCAACTCCAAGAACATGCATTATATTTCTATTTTGATGCATTTCTTTCAGACACTGAACCTAAAAACTGGCAACAAGCCATGACCAAATCATCTTGGATTGAATCCATGCAAGAGGAACTTAATGAATTCCAACGTCTTGAAGTGTGGGAATTAGTTCCTTTACCTAGCAACGTTGAAATCCTTACATTGTTGTGGGTATATAAGGTTAAACTCGATGAGTTAGGTGGAGTGCTGAAGAACAAAGCTAGATTGGTTGCTAGAGGTTTCAAACAAGCTTTGGGTATTGACTTTGAAGAATCCTTTGCTCCTGTTGCACGATTGGAGGCAATTAGACTATTCCTTGCTTATGTTGCTCACATGAATATGATCGTCTACCAAATGGATGTTAAGACGGCATTTCTCAATGATGAATTAAGGGAAGATGTCTACGTAAGCCAGCCGAATGGATTCGTCAACTCGGAGTATCCTAATCACGTGTACAAGCTCAAGAAGGATCTTTACGGGTTGAAACAAGCTCCATGCGCGTGGTACGATCTCCTATCGTCGTATCTCATCTCGAAAGGCTTCTCCAAAGGCAAAGTGGATCCAACATTATTCATTCTCAAGGAGGACAACGACATGATACTGGTACTGTGACAATCCGTTAATTTATGGTTAATATTTTATTCTCAAATATTATTTAAAAACATTATTTTAATGTCATATTATGAACTCACTAATTTTTGGGAAGACATTTGGATTTACGTCTTGAAGTAGCATCGACTACGTCTAAACCGGAGGATTCTACGTTACGTGCTTACGTTTCCATACACCGTTTTGGGTGACAGTCCGACATTTCAGGAAATAAATTTATCCGTGAATATTATTTTGGGATTTTAAATTTGTGTTGGTTCATAAACTCACAAATTTACGAGAAGAGATTAGGACTTATGATTATAATTTAACGTCGTTTACGACTAAACCGGAAACCATAGGATTACGTATTTACGTTTTTGAACTCCGTTTTTGATGAGACAATTTTTATTAGATTCGTTTTGTGCCGTTTATTCATAATTTATGAAAACGTTTTTCGTAAAATGACCCGAGGGCACGTAAATCGAGAAAACTGGAATCGAGGAGTACCCGTAAATTAGTGGAGATGAGACAAGTTTACACTTGCCTCACCCCCACTATGGGTGGCCAAGACTTAGACAACACACCAAGTGTGGTGTCAAGTTTACATACACACTAAGGACACATGTCCTTAGTGCTATGCAAAACAACTTAACCACAAAACAAGCTAACCATAAACCATTTCTCACATATGCAAACCAAGAGACTCTCCCAACTCTTCCTCTCTCCCCTTGAACGTCCAACACCACCATTATATCACCATCATCATCAAATTTTGACCATAAACAAAAGATATAATCAACATATGTTGATAACTACACAAAAAGATGAAGATTGGAGGTGATTTTAACATATAAAAAGGAGTTTTCATGGAGGTCTTTGGGGTGATTTTCAAGAAGGAGTTTAGGGCTGATTTGTTGAAGGTGTCTTCATATCCTTGTTAATCTTGAAGGTGGTCTTGATATTTCATAAGCTTGGTTACCAAAACCAAGCCATGTTCATCCAAAATCTCATCATTTTCATCACATTGGTGGTATAGAGATTGTTTCTTCCTATCATCTTTTTTTTTATTATGTAATCTTGTATTTTCTTTATTTATGTATATTTATATGATGATGAATGATGATTAAAAATATTATTTGGGGTTTTAGTGTTGATAAACATGGGTAAAAAGATGGAAAACCACATGTAAAATGGTTAAATCATGCTTAAAATAATTTGCTGTAGAAAAGAAGTAAGTAACCAAATGATAAACTGACAAAATGGCATAGTGTAATCCATTTACAGGAAATATTAGGTGTTATACACAAGTGAGAGTTGTCCATGCAATGGAATCATCAAAATGAGTGAGATATGATCAAAACAAGATTAGAGTGCAAATCTGCCTACAATGTTTTGGATGAATTTATTAAAATATTTAGAAGTTGATTCATCAGTAGCTATAAAGGAATAAAATGGATCACATATCATGTAGTTACTGTCATAAAAATTTGAGGTCCTATCTTATTATAGAACTCTAGATATGGACATTTTAGTGGATTGAAAATTTAGGATAGATTTGATAAAATAAATAGTATATAATATAAGCACTCAAAATTTTGTATATATAAAATATACATATATAAAACCCACTAGTTGCTAATAATAATTATAGATAAAGAGTTATATATATTGATATTAAAATGGGACATGTTATATAAATTACATGTATAAATGTTTTTCCAAGTTATAAAACTATATACTTAAGTTTTACGTCTTTTCGGCTAAAACCGAAAGATTAACGTTTTTGTCAAATAAAACTTAGACGTTTGGACCCGTCTAATGTAAACATTTATAAACTCACGTACTGATGTATAAACATATATAACAAGTAAAAACCGATAAAACCCGAGCTTTACAACATATAGACATTAACGGGCCAAAGTAGCCTTAATGGACAATAAACCCGACTAATTTGGTAAAACACTTATAAACTTACTTATTGGGATTAACCCACTTGGGCCCAACATGTAAAGTATAATACTGATAATAAAAGTGTAAAATGGAATAATATAAGGTATTGGGCTTATAATAGGCTTATTGGGCCTAAAACATGTAAATAAGTAAAACTAGTAAACTAGTATAAAAGTTACCAATACATAATACTAAAATAAGTAAATGAGAATGTATAAACCCACTTGATCATCATCATATATATATAAAATCATCATATATATACATAGTTATGGTTTTTATAAAGTCATTGGACAAAAGTCTAAGACGAGTATTGTTTGTCTAGATTTCCGTGATTGAAGCACGTACCGTACATCCGAATTGCCGATAACCCGCTTTCCCACATCAACGTGAGTTCATAGCCTCGCACTCTTTTAAATATTTTTATGAAATGTTTTTTAAACCCGCGAGGGAGATAACATGTTAGTTTTGATAAAATAGGACACCATTTGTCCCGATTGTTTGTTTATTGATTTGGACCGGAATGATTGTATGACCCGATTAATGATTATATGACCCGATAAATGAAATGAAATGGATTATTAAAGTTAGGTTATGTCACTAAAAGTCCCATTAGCATGAATTATGAACTAACGGGATTTGGTAGACTCTTATGCATATAATAGTACTATTTGGGGACGATCACCCCAGTTCGCGCCTTGACGGTTGATCCCCTTTGTGCCACATTGATTGGTAAGCGAATTTATGTATGAGAAGATTACACAAGCGTGATTATTGTGACGACTCGCTAATTTAGATGGGCAAATTGAGTTCGGGTTAGCTACCCGTTATTTGGTATAGTAAGGTAACAATGTCATGCGGCTTATAATAATCCAAAAATAACAAAATACCGCTATACGCACTGAAGATGTATTGCCTGACTAGCAATACGGGGTCTTATTATTGATATTGTATTCGTGTTTTGGTTTTACATAACCATATTCATATAACGGTTTTTATTAAACTTTATACAACATTATATAACGTATTGTATGATGATTTTACGACTTTGGTTCGTATAATGATTTCGAAGGCAAAAGCCTATAGTATGATTTACAACAAAGATTTGTATGAAATGTTTTTGGCTTATTTTGTGGCCTACGACAAAGAATTGTACAAAATGATTTTCGGTAATAATTTTATACCGATGATATATTAATGGATTTTATTAAACTCTATGAATTCACTCGGCGTTTTCGCTGACCTTTTCTTTTAACATGTTTTATCTCAGGTACTTGAAGGTAATTCTCGGGAAGACGACAAGAATTCATGGCCCGCACTTAAATAACAATTTCCATTCAAATCTTTTGTAAAATTGTATGAAATGACTATGACTTGGGACCTATGTAAATTTGACATTCATGAATGGAAATGCTTTATTATTAAACGACACGATTTTTAAGCGTTGTCTATGATGTGAGTAATGTGCTATCTCGTAACACCAACGAGTCTTCCGCTGTATTGAATTGTGTAAATTTGGGGGTGTTACAGTTTGGTACCAGAGCTCTCGTTATAGAGAACGAAAGATTTTTAAAACTAAGGTTTTGAATAAAGCATTTCAAAATCTTTTAACTATAAACATTTTTCTCAAAATGTCTAAAAATCTTTTGACTATAATGGTGCTGAAGAATTCCCGAGTTACTGACAAGACCAGACTGAGAAGTGTTATTTTAATATATATATATAACTTGGATTATATATATATATGTTGTAATTTGATTACATGATTGTTTGATGATTATTTTAATATTTATATAAGGTATTTATACGACGTAGATTGTCACAAGGAACCCTAAATCCCCTAGCAAATTAATATAAGCTATTTTTGTAGGAATTCTAGATATTCCAGATCTAAACCAAGTTGTGGATATTTATGATCCCAATAAAATGGTTGATATTCGTAGAAATGTAGATATTAGTTGATTATGATCTTGAAGAAGAATTGGCGAGATTAAAACTGATATCGATGTCATGACGATCTTTCCTTATTGAGTGGAGTTTGACAAAACTTTACCACCTGGAAAGGAGTCATCTGGTTCGTTGTCACCTAATTCTTAAATTTGAAATCGAAAGGGTGAATGTTGCACTTGAGGCTGTCATTGGAACCATTACCCAAAAGCCTCATGCCACTAGTACCTTTCCGAGAAGTCTGATTGAATGTGTGAGTCATTTAATACTAGTGACTCATTTGATAATTGTTGTTGTAAGAACTATAGGATTGGAAATTAAGTGTTGATCATATCGAGCTTTTATTGCCGTTTTAAGGTCTAAGAATAAGGTTGAAAGTATTGGAAAATGAGGTAGGATATCACAAGTATAAGTTGATTGAAACTTGAATGAAGTAAAACTTAACCCGTATGGAATATGAGATTGTTAAGAGGAAGTCGTTAAGTTCTGTGATTGACTTATATGGTTTTAATTGATTTTTGGTTCGTGTTAAGGTTGTTCCTAGACCATTGTGCAATGATGAGGATGCCCAGTGTCCAAGAAATAAATTGAAGAAATCTTCTTCTGAATTGGGACCGATGGATCTTCCGGGACAGGTGGAACCCCCATGACTCTTGTAGATTAGTATTCATTGTGGTATCTTTAACTGAGATATCAGTTGGTAGGATGAGTTCTTGAAATTGTATGACATAGTGACACACAATGTGTTACGGTACAATTCTGACTTGTTTGTGATTAACGAAAAGACTACCTTTGATTGCTAAATCCTACATGTATTGATGTTATCTATCCTTTATTGCTTCATCCTAATGTTCGCATTAGTGATGTAACCAATGAACAAGTACTCATCTCAGTTTGAGTTACGTTGTGAATTATTCTTTTTGAGTGCCATCGAGATCATGAACCTCATGATTATTTGGGTAAAGCTCATTTCCTATTATATTGTAGTTAGTTCTTGGTGAACGAATTTTCATCACTCTTTTGCAGAACACTCATTGTTTTATAAGTTGAAACAATATTACTTGAGAAATATTGAATTTTTATCACTATAAGGATTATTCAAAGTGAGATTTATAAGTGACTGTTATCGAAATGAAGTTGTTTATGAAACACCTTGGAAAACTTAATTGTTTCTATAACAAAGAACATCTTTGCAAATTTATTTTTGATTCTTATTCAAGAATTAAGCATGAAAATATTTTTATTTTAAACATGATGATAAAATCTTGACGAACTGAGTATTGCATCGTTAATTTTGAAATTGTATATAGTTGCGCGCCTACATACAAATTGGAAGTGACCATGAAAGGCTGATTAGTAGTCACCATGAAATTATTAATAAACAATAAATTTTCTTTGAAGATTGTGAATGATTAAATATTAAGAGATCTGCAAGAAGTGAAAAATAGAGACATATTGATGGGGACACCTACATATGTGCCCGTACTATTTATTCTTCTGAGTCGAACTTACTCATCTGTGGAAATTGTCTTAATTGACAATTGATATTCCCTTCTTGTCCAATTCTCCCGTGGTGAGATTCTCTAGAAAAGTATCTGATTATCGAGTGTTGATACCCGATTGGATGTATCGACGTTCCTATCATTTCTTTTGATTAGATTTTATTTGAATGACCTGGGTAACGATCCGAGGAGATTTCGAATGCGTACTCAAATTATGAAAACATGGGATATATTCATATTCATTAAATTTTTTCGTCTGTATCTGATTTGAAATTCTATCGCGTAGATTATGCATTGACCTTACTCTTTTATGGTTAGTTATGTCTCCAGATATCCTTGAATCTGTGAAGGGTTATCAGTTATTATTAGTCTTTTGAGAAGTTCACATCTTATCAACGGTAACTAAACTGGAAAGTTAATAGTGCCAGTAGAATGGATTGATTGATTATGACATGACGACATTGTCTTGATTGATGGGAACTAGAGTAGAAATCCCCTAAATGATAAGATGTTGATTATCAAAAGTGATCTAAATAATTTCTTGATGGATGATCATATCATGCATTTAGACTTGAAATTATACCGTGAATGGTTGTGAATTAGTCATAGATATTATAATCTAGAAAGAACTAAAAGAAAATTTATTAAAAGATGTTTCTGTTATCTGAAACTTTAGGAAGTATTTGTTGTTGAATTACCTAGACTTTCGCCATTAAGACAAGTTGAATTTAGTATTGATTATATTCCCGGTGTTGCACCTGTGGCATGTGCACTGTACGTCAGTATCATCTGAATTAAAGGAATTACCGTACAACTGAGAGAGTTGTCGGAGAAAGATTTTATTCTACGGAGCTCGTCATAATGAAGAGCTATGGTATTATCATTCCTTATATTTTTTTAATTACCGTGAACTAGGTAAATTGATGATCAAAATCTATATCCACTACCCAAGATGATAGATTTGTTCGATCATTTATAAGGTTCTAGCGTATATTCGAAGATTTGATTCACTGCATGGTTATCATCAACTTCGCATCCGCGAAAAAGATTATCTATTCCAATCACTACATCCAGAACTTGTAATAAACATTATGAGTTTCACGTGATGACGTTTGGATTGACTAATACACATGTAGCATTCATAAATTGGGTGAATCACGTGTGTAGGCTGTAAATTGATAAATTCATGTGTGTGATCATTAAGGACCATCTGCTTGTTTATAAGAATAAGAATGAGTTAATAATTATTTATAGATTGCCCTGAATTGGCCGAACAATGAAAACCTGTACCTTGAATATTTAACGTATGATTTAAGGCTTGATCCTTTACATAAAATGACCGTTTGATTTATGATGGTAAGATATATATATATATATATATATATATATATATATATATATATATATATATATATATATATATATATATATATATATATATATATATTGACTCTTCAAAAATTAGAAGTCATTTAAGACTTTGGGTTTTACCAAAAAGAAAGTGTAAAAATGTTTTATCAAAAGAATTTTTAAGGGATTATTCCCTTATACCCATAACATTTAACTAAACTCCTATTTAGGGGTAAATGTTCGTGTATACCTCAAGACAACCTAAGAGGGATTGAGTAAACCATTTAAACCATGACTTGGAATTTGAAACGACAATTTTTGCTTTTCAACTAAGAAAATTTCGACCAAAGTATAAACAAAGATTTTTCGAACATTTACGGATCTTATTAATTATTTTAATTAATTTCGATAAATCAACAAAAATCTTGTTAATTAAATTCAAATTTATTTTGAACATTTTCATATAACTGGTCGAACTAAGAAATTTAAAAAAATTTGTGTTTACGTTTCATAAAAATTAAATATTTATTATTTAATTACTTGTAATAACTATCGACGCTTTAGACGTCGGATTGAGTAAAACTGATAAAAATGATAGATGAGACGAAACTAAAACATAGAAGATATGAAGAAAGAAATTTTGAATTAATACGGTCATGATATATATTTCATCAGGAGAAAGTGAATGTAGATACTCACACATTATGTAGAAAAGATAAAGAACCAATTAGGACATGTTCCTTAATAATGAAGGTGCAAAATAAATGGCCGAACAATTTAAAAATAAACAATGATTGTAAAAAGGATAATATAGATAATAAAAAGGGGTTTGCGGCTAATGTGAACCATCAAAATTGAGAAGCCGATGGCGTTGAATGTATAACAGGCCACTTGAGGTTGCCTAAAAATGGAGATTTTGAGATATAGTTATGTTGGAATCTTGTAAGTATAAGTATTCTATTCCTGTCATTTCTGATTTAATGTATCATTATCAGAAGAAGTTGTACTGATGGCAAATTATGAAGGCAGACACCACCTCATACATTAGTAAACGTCTAGCCATTGCAAAGGTCATCATCTGAATTTGATTCGATTTGGGTCATCGTCGACAGACTGACCAAATCTGCTAATATCATTCATGTTAATGATAGATTCTTGATGAAGAAATTGACTCTTTTGTATTTAAAGGAGTTGTGTAAACATGGTGTGCCTGTATCGATCATCTCTATCAAGATCCACGCTTCGCATCGAATTTCTAGAGATTTGCTCAGAAGTCATTAAGAACGAATCCTGATGAGAGTACTGTGTACCACCCCAATCGAAGGGACGAGGTAAAGTAACGATACAAAATACTATAAGTGTTGTTTTATGTTTGAATGATTGACCTTTGGTAATAACAGTAAAATCGTTTTCCTTTGGAGAGATTATCATTGATAATTATCATATTATGATCAATATCGAATCTTGTGAGGATATATATTAGAGCATCTGTAAGCAGGAGTTGGGATGAAGACACCCGACATACACCCATTGAGAGTTGGACATGTCTTTTAGGTTTAAGGTTTCCTATGATGGCGAAAACCTAACCTTACGAAATACTCGATCCGCGAGACCTGAAATGATTGTTGAAATTAGGATCTGATTATTGACTGTCGGTAGTGGGCAGGAGGTTATGTGAATATGAAATGTAGATCTTGAAGTGCCAGATGGGTAGCGAAGTTATGCCAAAAATTTTAACCATGGAAAAATGAATTGATGATCTGAAAGATCATGGGATATAAGTCCCCGTTGTATGGGACCATTGAGATGATGTAAAAGATTGGTTTGAAAGGCATATAAGCTGGATCTACCCTAGGACTTCAAGAGCTGCGTGAATTACGTTTCATATATCGAACTTGATAAAATGCCTATCAAGTGAAAATCTTACTATTCCTTAATGAAGTTTAGATCGGCGAAAAGTTGCATTCATAAAAAACACGTGAACATCATGGATAGAGAAAGTAAGTCAACAATAAGCCTGATCTTATTCCCGTAGTTATGTTTGATGAAACTCGCGTATTGTAATGGATTACACTTGTGAGAAAAGACCGAATGTGGAGGAAATACCTACATGACTTTAACTCTATAAGAAGCGAGTAATAAGATAAAATGATCTTTGAGGACAAAGATCCTGTTTAGGGGTAAATGCTGTGACAATCCGTCAATTTATGGTTTATATTTTATTCTCAAATATTATTTAAAAACATTATTTTAATGTTATATTATGAACTCACTTATTTTTGGGAAGAAATTTGGATTTACGTCTTGAAGTAGCATCAAATACGTCTAAACCGGGGAATTCTACGTTACGTGCTTACGTTTACATACACCGTTTTTTATGATAGTCCGACATTTCAGAAAATAAATTTATCCGTGAATATTATTTTGGGATTTTGTATTTGTGCTGGTTCATAAACTCACAAATTTACGAGAAGAGATTAGGACCTACGATTATAATTTAACGTCCTTTACGACTAAACCGGAAACCTTAGGATTACGTATTTACGTTTTTGAACTTCGTTTTTGATGAGACAATTTTTATTAGATTCGTTTTGTGCCGTTGATTCATAATTTATAAAAACGTTTTTCGTAAAACGACCCGAGGGCACGTAAATCGAGGAAACGAGAATCGAGGAGTACCCGTAAATTAGTGGAGACGAGACAAGTTTACACTTGCCTCACCCCCACTATGGGTGGCCAAGACTTAGACAACACACCAAGTGTGGTGTCAAGTTTACATACACACTAAGTACACATGTCCTTAGTGCTATGCAAAACTACTTAACCACAAAACAAGCTAACCATAAACCATTTCTCACACATGAAAACCAAGAAACTCTCCCAACTCTTCCTCTCTCCCCTTGAACGTCCAACAACATCATTATATCACCATCATCATCAAATTTTGACCATAAACAAAAGATATAATCAACATATGTTGATAACTACACAAAAAGATGAAGATTGGAGGTGATTTTAACATATAAAAAGGAGTTTTCATGGAGGTCTTTGGGCTGATTTTCAAGAAGGATTTTAGGGCTGATTTTTTGAAGGTGTCTTCATATCCTTGGTAATCTTGAAGGTGGTATTGATATTTCATAAGATTGGTTACCAAAACCAAGCCATGTTCATCCAAAATCTCGACATTTTCATCACATTCGTGGTATAGAGATTGTTTCTTCCTATCCTCTTGTTATTTTGATCATATAATCGTGTATTTTATTTATTTATGTATATGTATATGATGATGAATGATGATTAAAAATATTATGTGGGGATTTGGTGTTGATAAACATGGGTAAAAAGATGGAAAACCACATGTAAAATGGTTAAATCATGCTTAAAATAATTGGCTGTATAAAAACAGTAAGTAACCAAATGATAAACTGATAAAATTGCATAGTGGAATCCATTTACTGTAAATATTAGTTGTTATACACATGTGAGAGTTGGTCATGCAATGGAATCATCAAAATGAGTGAGATATGATAAAAACAAGATTAGAGTGCAAATCTGCCTACAATGTTTTGGATGAATTTATTAAAATATTTAGAGGTTGATTCATCAGTAGCTATAATAGAATAAAATGGAGCACATATCATTTAGTTACTGTCATAAAAATTTGAGGTCCTATCTCATTATAGAACTCTAGATATGGACATTTTAGTGGATTGAAAATTTAGGACAGATTTGATAAAATAAATAATATATAATATAAGCACTCAAAATTTTGTATTTATACAATATACATATATAAAACCCACTAGTTGCTAATAATAATCATAGATAAAGATTTATATATATTGATATTAAAATGGGACATGTTATATAAATTACAAGTATAAATGTTTTTCCAAGTTATAAAACTATATACTTAAGTTTTACGTCTTTTCGGCTAAAACCGAAAGATTAACGTTTTTGTCAAATAAAACTTAGACGGTTGGACCCGTCTAATGTAAACTTTTATAAACTCACATACTGATGTATAAACATATATAACAAGTAAAAACGATAAAACCCGGGCTTTACAACATATAGACATTAACGGGCCAAAGTAGCCTTAATGGAGAATAAACCTGACTAATTTCGTAAAACACTTATAAACTTACTTATTGGGCTTAACCCACTTGGGCCCAACATGTAAAGTATAATACTGATAATAAAAGTGTAAAATGGACTAATATAAGGTATTGGGCTTATAATAGGCTTATTGGGCCTAAAACATGTAAATAAGTAAAACTAGTAAACTAGTATAAAAGTTACCAATACATAATACTAAAATAAGTAAATGAGAATGTATAAACCCACTTGATCATCATCATATATATATAAAATCATCATATATATACATAGTTATGGTTTTTATAAAGTCATTGGACAAAAGTGTTAGACGAGTATTATTTGTCTAGGTTTCCGTGATTGAAGCACGTATCGTACATCCGAATTGCCGATAACCCGCTTTCCCACATCAACGTGAGTTCATAGCCTCGCACTCTTTTAAATGTTTTTATGAAATGTTTTATAAACCCGCGAGGGAGATAACATATTAGTTTTGATAAAATAGGACACCATTTGTCCCGATTGTTTGTTTATTGATTTGGACCCGAATGATTGTATGACTCGATTAATGATTATATGACCCGGTAAATGAAATGAAATGGATTATTAAAGTTAGGTTATGTCACTAAAAGTCCCATTAGCATGAATTGTGAACTACCGGGATTTGGTAGACGCTTATGCATATAATAGTACTATTTGGGGACGATCACCCCAGTTCGCGCCTTGACGGTTGATCCACGTCGTGCCACATTGATTGGTAAGCGAATTTATGTATGAGAATTACACATGCGTGATTATTGTGACGACACGCTAATTTAGATGGGAAAATTGAGTTCGGGTTAGCTATCCGTTATTTGGTATAGTAAGGTAACAATGTCATGCGGCTTATAATAATTCAAAAATAACGAAATACCGCTATACGCACTGAATTACGATGTATTGCCTGACTAGCAATACGGGGTCTTATTATTGATATTGTATTCGTGTTTTGGTTTTACATAACCATATTCATATAACGGTTTTTATTAAACTTTATACAAGGTTATAAAACGTATTGTATGAGGATTTTACGACTTTGGTTCGTATAATGATTTCGAAGGCAAAAGCCTATAGTATGATTTACAACAAAGATTTGTATGAAATGTTTTTGGCTTATTTTGTGGCCTACGACAAAGAATTGTACAAAATAATTTTCGGTAATAATTTTATACCGATGATATATTAATGGACTTTATTAAACTCTATGAATTCACTCGGCGTTTTTGCTGACCTTTTATTTTAACATGTTTTATCTCAGGTACTTGAAGGTAATTCTCGGGAAGACGACAAGAATTCATGGCCCGCACTTAAATAACAATTTCCATTCAAATCTTTTGTAAAATTGTATGAAATGACTATGACTTGGGACCTATGTAAATTTGACATTCATGAATGGAAATGTTTATTATTAAACGTCGCGATTTTTAAGCGTTGTCTATGATGTGAGTAATGTGCTATCCCGTAACACTAACGAGTCTTCCGCTGTATTGAATTGTGTAAATTTGGGGGTGTTACAGGTACATATTTATGTTGATGATATAATATTTGTTGCTACTAATCAACGATTGTCTAACCATTTTGAGAAAATAATGTCCACACGTTTTAAGATGTCGATGATGGGAAAATTTTCATTTTTCTTAGGGTTGCAAATTTCTCAGAATCCCAGAGGCATCTTCATTAATGAATCCAAATTTGCTCTTGAATCATTAAAGAAGTATCAATTTGAAAACTGTGACCCCGTGGATACTCCAATGGTGGAGAGATCCAAGTTAGATGAAGATAAGGAAGGGATAGTTGTCGATCCTAAACTTTACCGTGGAATGCTCGGCACCCTTCTCTATCTGACTGCTAGCAGGCCTGATTTGCAATTTGCTATATGCATGTGTGCCCGGTATCAGGCTCGGCCTACCGAAAAGCACTTACATGTTGTGAAAAGGTTCTTTCGGTATCTTAAAGGAACACTTCGTGGTCTGTGGTATCCGAAGGGTTCCTCTATTGCACTAATCTCATATGCAGATGCGGATTATGCTGGGTGTCAAAATACTAGACGTAGCACTTCTGGCAGTGTGCAACTTCTTGGAGATAGACTTATTAGTTGGGCATAAAAAAGGCAGAAAAGCGCTACGATATCAAGTACAGAGGCTGAATACATTGCTATGTCCGGTTGTTGTGCTCAAGTTCTTTGTATGAGATCATAATTAACTGACTACGGTCTTGGATTCAACAAAATCCCGATGTACTGTGATAACAAAAGTGCAATTGCTCTGTGTTGCAACTACGTTCAACATTCCCGAGCAAAGCACATTGACATCCGCTACCACTTCATCAAAGAGCAAATGGAAAATGGAGTGATCGAACTTTACTTCATCAACACTGAGTATCAGCTGGTAGATATATTCACAAAGGCCTTAGATCGAGGACGTATCGAGTTTTTGATCGAAAAGCTAGGCATGAAATCATTCTCACCAGCGACACTTAAGGAGTTGGCAGAAGAATCTGAAGAATAGTGGTGGTAAACTATTCTCGAGTATCCTTTGATCGTGATCTTGTATATTATCGTATATATTTAAACCACCAAAAGAAAAATACAAAAATATAAAACATAGAAAAACCATAAAAATTATAAAACATACAAAATCCATAAAAAATATAAAATCAAGAAAATCCAAAAATATTTTTTCATTTTTTTTAAAATTCGGGCATGTCTTATAGTACGGTAATATTTACGGCCTTAGAAATGTCGATTAAAATTGACACGGCGCCATAAATAGAGTCCGTATAAAAGTTGTACAAGTCTTAACACATGCCCATGATGGCTTGTAGTTATTTCAGACTGCAACCCGTTTTTCGCATTAAAGTCACGTATTTCTTATGAAAACGTTGGCTCACAACGGGAATTAATTTTCTCGGGCAAGGTTTACTTTAAAACCTTGTAAGGGACTAAGTTTACTTTATAACTTGGTCTAACACAAATGAGTGTACGTATCAGTGAACTTATTTTGTCAAAATAAGAGAAATCTTATTGCCACCAGAATCGTTCCAACCAATCACCTAACCGGAAAATGTCTTCATGAATATTTGCGTCCTTAAAATCATTGACTACAGCTCTTTAAATAGAAAACGAGTCCGTGTTTAAGGGGGAGCAAATATTTGATCTTCTTGGAATTAAAATTGGACTTCAAAAAGGATTTTCAGAAAATATAAACTATTCATCATCATCATTTTATGCCAAGTGTGTCTGGTGTGAAATAGAAATTCATGTATAGGTTATTTGAATTTTGGCGTTAAGTATTTGTGTTCGTGTTTGTGAGTGGGTTGGTATTTCGTTAAGTCTATTTGGTTAATCCTAATAAGCTTTAAAAAAAATACTATTAACTAGGGGGACCATTCTTGCAAATGTTGCAAAATGGGGGTTTAAGGTGTAAACTTGGCAAAATTTGACCAAGTCAAAACACATCAACCCCCCCCCCTTTTTGGTTCTTCTCTCACCATCGCAAAAAACACACAAACACAAGCTTTGTCCGCCATTTTTGAACCTTGCCATATCCATCATACTTGATTTTCTTGATTGCCTGAACTTCGTACATCTTTCTATGTATTGAATCATGCTATAATTGTTATCATTTATCTCATGTCGTTGCATCTAAATCTAAACAGAATCCATAGTTTATCTCAAATTAGGGTTTCTAATTTTTTGCGATGAAAATGGAAATTAAGTTGTGGGATTTGTTTAGAATGACTAGATGCACAATGGTTTTGCCCAGAATTGTTTAAAATGTTGCCTAGCTCCTGGATTTGAGAAGTCAAAGTTTAGATCGGATCCCTGTCACGGATTCCGATGATAATTGTGACATCGACATTACGATGCCTTGTCATTGTGATGAGTCATTCCGATGACTCATTGCGATGGGCTATTGCGATGAGTCATTCTGCTGGCTAATTACGATGGCTCATTGCGATGTGTCATTGCGATGAGCTATTGCGATGGGTCATTCTGATGGCTCATTGCGATGCTCATTGCTATGGGTCATTGCGATGACGCATTGCGATGGCATATTGCGATGATGCATTCCGATGTGTTATTGCGATGGCATTGTAATGGTATTGCGATGGGGACACATTGCGATGGTTTCTCATACATTCTGATGGAATTGTACTTATTGCGATGGACTTAGATATTACGATAGAACATGATTTAGATAGGATTATGATGCTTTCATCATTGTGATGGTTATGTTAGGATTCCGATGGATTGATAGATTGCGGTGGACTTAGGACTCTTAGTATTCGGATGCCTTGTAAGTTTGCTATGGATTTTTAGAATTATGCACTTGCCTTAGACTATCTAATGAGTTCGGCCTAGACGGCATTCTTTCCTTATTAGGCTTTCAGTAAATTAGGGCCACTAACACGAAACCAAGTTTTATTGAAATTAATTAATTTTATCTCATAAGAATACTTGAAAGGTTTCATATTACAGAAGTTCATATTATATAATAAGTTGACTCCTCTGTAAACAAAAGAGATACAAATTACTTATTCAATGTCTTGTGTTTTGTTTCTAGGCCATGGAAGACAAAGTTTCATCGTTGTCTTGCCCTTTGTTCAAGCCTACTGAAATTTGGGTTGAGGATAATCCTACAATTCCTGGCGTAGTGGTTGAAACTAAACCAAAGCCCACTGAAGTTATGGTTGAAATTAAACCAAGATCTACTGAGGTGTTAGTAGAAATTAAACCTAGACCTACTGAGGTTCTGGTTATGACAACCAAGAAATCCAAATATTCTAAGAACTAATGCTAGGTCGTTATCTCTTTAGAATAAAATGTCTTTGACATATCTGTCTTTATTCTAAGTGTGCTGTTAAATGTAAGGACTTAGTCTATCTGAACCATGTCTGTATGTTGTTTCTCAATAATATGTGGTAATAGTTGTTATGATTTATTCCCTATACTTTAACTTGGCATAGACTTAAGAGATATATATTTTGTGTATATCATTTGTGCTTATGTCATCAAAGAAGGAAAATGTCAATCACAGAAGAACAACAACGACTACGTGATCTCGAACTTGTTTCGCTCAACGACAAGCTTCCATATGCAGAAAACAACTCTCTTCTACAAGAGGATTTTGATCCGTCTTTACCAACTTTCAAAATCGCCACGGATATCCTAGACATCTCACCCATCAGAGATACACTCAGATGTACTGCCTCTGTTCCTGAAGTCTACATGCACGAGTTCTGGAATACTGCATTTCTTACTAAAAAGACTATCTCATTCCAACTGAACAACACGCCAAGGGTAGTTAACTTGAGCATCTTTCGGAAACTGTTTAAACTTCCTAGGTTGGCACAAGGAGAAAATTTTGTGGCTAGCCCAAAGAACGATGAAGTTCTTCGTGCCATGAATTATGAAGGTGACATCCACAACCTATCCCAATTCAACACATCACACATAGGGAAACCTTGGAAAGCACTCATCACCATCATTGTCAAGTGTCTTACTGGAAAGACTAAGGGCACCGATGCAATGAGACCACCTCTGGCTCACTTATTTTGGGGATTGTACACTGCGTCTAAAGTAGACTATGCACTTCTTCTCTGGCAAGAATTTTGTTATCAGTTTACTGGAACGAAGAAGAAATCCGTGCATCTTACATTCCCAAGATTCACCAAGCTCATTATCAACCACTTTATGAAGAATAACCCAACCATTGACACTCACGGGAATTTCTTCTACCACAGCAAAGATGATGACTATGTGATTCTCACAATGAATGCAGACACTAATTCCACAAACTATGCTTTACGTCCTGCCCTAGTACCTAACACAATGGTAAATGACGGAATCAAGGACAGTGATAAATATCAAGAGATGCTTAATGATATTGACGCACAGTTTCGACGTTCAAATTCACTTCCCTCAGAGAAGCAAAAAGGTAAACGCAAGAAATGAGTTTCAAAGCGCCAATCAACTGCGTCTTCTAAAGATAAAGGCACGGGGAAAATGAAAATAGTTGATGAAGATGATGATGAAGATGAGACGGTCAATACTGAGGAAGAACAGGAAGAAGTACCACTTCGAAGGCCTAAGAAAGCAAAGCAGACTAAAGGTAAAGAAACAATGTTGCTTCAGATGAACCTGCTCCACAACAAATTTCTGAAGACAAACGACTGCGTATCGTTCTTCAACAAAGCAGACAGGAAGCTTTTGCAACTTCCACATGATCAGGCTCAAGAATGTTTGAAGACTTAGCAGATTTTGGTAATCTTGATGCTGACATGGCATTTTATGAAGATCCTACTGATGAAGATGCTTATGAAGATGCTGATAACTTCCATTTTGAAAGTCGTGAGCAGAGTGAAGAGGGTGGTAGCAGTGCAAACACAGATACAAGTTTGATGTATCGAGACTCCAATATCACCACATCCTTACCAGAACCAACTCACACAGTAGTACACGATGATGCTCATGCAACTTTCATACCAGAAACGCAACTTCAAAGTAAGTCTACTTCCAACTCTAACGATGTTATGAAATATCTTAATTTGGAGGGGAGGGTGTCGAGGTTACAAATACTAACCCATCGACAAATGAAGACATGGTGGATGTTCCCATAACTACTGTTACATCAACGACCACTCCTCCATTATCCACCCCAATCATTAGTGACGTCATAACACCAGCTATTGCACCAACACTTGTTGAACAACCGGTATCAACCACCATCCTAACCACTGAATCTACACCGTCATCCACAGCTGAACAACATGTATCGACCACCGCCCTAATCACTGACTCTACACCAACACCTATCCTTGAATAACCAGTATCATACACCACCACCTTAACAGTTATGGTTACACCTCCACCAGCAGAACAACAAGTATCATCCACATCCAATCCATTCCTCACAATCAGTGATCCATTGATACAGTCTCTTCAATCACAGCTGGAGGCTCAAGCTAAACAAATAGCTTCACTGACTGAAAGATTCACCACTCCTCTCAAGGAACCGCAACATGATGAGCCCACACTTAAGAAAATATCCGACAGAGTGTCAAAACTTAAAGCTCAACACAAATCATTTCTTGGAGAGAAGAAAACTCGTGATAAAGAGAATGCTGCCTTTCTTGGGTCAATTGATGAGAAGATGACCAAAATCATTCAACGAGAAGTCAAGTCACACGTTGATCAGCAGCTACCTACTTTTGTCGGTAATGGTTTATCTACACTTCAACTAATGACATTGTTACAGACACGTTTGCTAAGCATGTGGGCTCATAAATCGAAGAATAAACGAAAAGTTCTGCAATATCTCAACAAAGCAATTATTGACGATACACCAGCAGATACTACCGACTCTGAGTCTGGCAATGAAGACGAAATAGAGGAGGAAGATAATGAGGGTAATGGTGAGGAGGATGATGGTGAAAATGATCAAAATGAGGATGAGGACATGGAAGGAGATGAGGAGGAAGAAGAGGATGAGGAAGAAAAGGATAAGGATGAAGATGAAGATGAGGACGAGGATACAGATGACGATGAGGATGACGATGATGATAATGACGACGGTAATGAAACCAACAAGGGTGATAAGAATGACGACAAGGGTACTAATGCCGAAGAGTCTAATAAGGATGACAGTGATAAGGCTACTGAGAAAGGTTTAGAGGAAGCTGCAGAAAACATTGTTGACACCGCAGAAAAGAAGTTGGAGTCAACTGTAGAGTCAACTGTACCAGAAACTCAGCATATTGACACAGGTATATATACTGCACCAGTTTTAACTACTGATTCTCACAATGAATCTGTAGAATATATGCAAGCAGAAGAACCAACAGGGTCAATGCTAGAAGAAGAACCTCGCGATGATATACCGGTGACGTAAGATCAACCTTCAACACCATCTGAAGATCAGCACAGCATTGATATGGAAGTTGAAGATTTAAATATTCCAGAACCAACGTTTGTTGAATCTCTTATCATCGATAACACGGTACAAGAGAAACTCTGTCTCACAAATGCAGCACCACAACATCCTTTTGACACTGCAACTGAAATGGAGCTGACTCAATTCCTCAACAACCCTATCGATTTCTCAGCCTTTCTAAGGTATTCTT
Source organism: Glebionis coronaria (assembly GCA_025667525.1). Taxonomy (NCBI): domain Eukaryota; kingdom Viridiplantae; phylum Streptophyta; class Magnoliopsida; order Asterales; family Asteraceae; genus Glebionis; species Glebionis coronaria. The sequence goes on along the minus strand of CM046879.1, from coordinate 418,977,138 downwards.
ATGGGAAACCGACAATGACTCCGGATCTGATCAAAATGGTAGCCGTAAATGTGGACTTCTTGATACTTTGAAGATCAGCCATAATGAAGCAGAATATCACTTGAATGAGCTTACCAAGGCAATGAGAGAGACGACTACAGGAATTCAGACTCCGGTGTTACGACCTCTTACACCCACGGTCATTGCCGGTTCTTCAACAATCCCAATAGAGTACTTTGTTTCTCATGATCTTGAATACCTTGAAAATGGAGCAAAGAAATATGCCACGTAACTCACTATGGTCAAGGCTGTTAATTTGGAGAATGTTCCATGGATAGAGGATAAAGTACCTGATGCAATATGGAGAAAAACACTGCTCAAGTTTTATGATACCTTTGCTTCACTTGGCATCTCTCACTGGACTGCAAAGAAAAGGTTAGCTTACAATCATATCCATCGTCCTAAGAGAGGTTCTTCTATTGTCTCAGCTCACATAATCAAAAGCATCCAAGGAGCAACCACTCAGACTGTCTTCGGTTATGATTACTTAAATGTAATCGTGTTAAAACGTAGCAATGAGAAAGAATACGGAATTGACGAAAGTGATCTCCAGTACCTTCAACTTGAAGACATCGAAGATCTTTTATTGTTATTGGCTCAGGAAAAAGTTGACCATCTACCACCTGAGATTGTCATTGCCATGAGCTCCAACTTTCGTCAATATGCAAGGAAAATCGTTATTCAAAACCGGGTGGAAGACTTTCAACTTGGAGTAGAAAGTTATCAGAAGTAGCTAAACCTGGAACGTCCCCATACGACTCCACTCAGTAATTTCCATAAGAACAAGAAGGTTTACATGGGGACAACAACGCCGGAAGCAGGGATCTTTTATCCAAATGAGACTGGGGTCATGCAATATATGCGATTCTCCGAACTACACAAATTCAACGATGGAACGCTAAAGCATGTTCGAGATGATCTGACGGTTCTCAATGCCAATCTACCGCTTCCAGCAGTCAAGTACACCTGGACAACCCAGTGCAAAAAGGGAGCAACGTACACGATCAAGAAGATTGAGGAACTTCTAAGGTAGCGCCAGTTGCTACAAAGCATGGAACGATTCGCCGGTGGACGACCATATGGAGCTCACCATAGGTTCATGGAACGAGCTATTTAAATATGGTTCGTCTTATAACAGGTCAACTCCATATGTCTATAATTGTGAATATGTTAATTTTTGTATAATCAGCTTTTGTGGCTTGTTGTAGTGTAAAAGTATGATATTTTTCAAGAATTTCTCTCGAGATTCTAAATCTTTCAAACAAATCATACTCAAGCACTACAACTTACCCTCGTTAATTTGAGGGGGAGCACTAATATGTTCTTTGGCCAACATCTAATTTCATTTTATTACCCAAAGACCGGTTAATCCATTAATATCCAAAATATTGATGATTAACATTTTAGAAAGGGAAGAAAATGGGATTAAGGAGACTCAATGATACTTGGCTAAACAATGAAAAAGGCTTAAAAGATAAACCAACTTAACATGTGTAATGCACAAGTTAAGGGGGAGCGTTTTTGATGATCAAAACCACTTAAGGCACAAAAACTTTGATTACAATATCACAAGTGATTTAAGTGACTTTTCAAGTATTTTTAATGGTGACAATACTTACCCAAAACACACTTAATTCACGACCGATGTGGTGACAAAAGGGTGGTAGGTATAGGTATTAGTCCAATGATTCATCAGAACCGATGGAATCTTCCCAAGGACAATTCCCTAGATAGAATTAGAAGTCCTAGGAAAGATGGAGAATGATAGTGAACGTAGCTGAATGTCAACCAAGTACTTAAGCTAGCACTAGAACAATCACAACAAGGTGCTAGTGATGACGTATTGGTAAGCATTGAAGGGGTTGAAGCATGAAAAATAATCGTAAAGATAAAGGGTGTAAAGAAAGAATCCCTCCTTACAACTTTAGGCAGAAACCGGTCAATACATATGCTATTGAGATCATTTGTTAATGATTCTTGATATTGGAGAAAGACATCATGGACCCAGTGATGCAATGCACAACCCTCCCTAGCTAACTCAAATATCTCTCAAAAGGTATTTGTTTTAATCACACAGAGATCAACACGTTATCTATTGGTTTATTCACTCCGAATAGACTGATATTGAATAGGTGGCACTCCTCTCCAGCCATCACTCACTAAATCAAAACGCACTATCCAGTCTAGAGCCATGAGATCATCAAAACTCTTATTAGGACACTTTCCATTTATTCCTTGCTTCTTCACACACTGTGAAAAGTAAGAGATCTTTATGAGTCCTACACAGTATTCTTGTAATATTGCCAGAACATCCGAGTGATACGCAAGAATTACAATGAAGATGGAAATCCTGCTTGAGCCAACATCAAACAAGCTCATGGTAGGTGACACGTGTGGTTCTTTAAGAACCAATCTTGTGACAACTGGAAAGAAACAGTAGTTTAATTCTTAATTGAACTTAAACTCGTTCCAAGCCTCTACGCATTATCATATGATCTTGCCAGAACACTCAGAGTGACACTCTTAGTGTTCACAGTGACGAGTGGAAATCCTTCTAGTGTTAACATCAAACAGCACTTGGTAGGTGTCAAGCAAGATTCTATTTGAATTAAGTTTGTGACAACTAGAAAGCAACGATGGTGAATATCTTAATTGAAATTCACTTGTTCTAGGTTTCATGAATTGACGGATTCAATCATAAGGATTTTTAATCCAAATGATTCACTCTTTATGTTCGCAGTCAGCTTTGGACGGTCGAATAAAGAGAAAGGGTTTACCCGCGAAATCCTGTCAGGAAGTTACTTAACTGAAACTATCCGTCACGGGTACGATATCTAATATCGTCCAACGGTCTTCGCCGACCGGAGGTAAAATGCTACCGAATTAGAATAAAATTTCAAAGCCATTTTAATCGTGTCTTATTATGTTGCTGCATTCGAAGACGGTGGAGTTGCGGTGTACCTGTTGAAGACGTCCTCACATGCTTATTCCTTCTGCATCAAATACTTCTGCAAATTTAAGAAAGTTTGACCTAAAAGTCTTCCGCTGTATCGACTCTGAAACATTCAAGAATTAAACAAAGGATAAGTGTGTGGGACATGAAGTCACGAAGAGGCGAACATCACAAGAAGATAAAGACTGCATGTGAAAGGCCAAAAGAACGTGTTCCAAGCAAAAGGCTGATATTATTCAACACATATTCACAAAAAGAAGAAAAAGAAAGAAAGAAAGAAAGAGAAAGTGGACTACGAGCTCAAGAACAAGATCTAACATGCTAGATTAGGACTTTGTAAATTTGGAGTGACCTCCCTTTGGGGGAGATTGTTGGAAATACATTTTACGTATATAGAAAGTCTCGGTCACTCCAACAATGTAGTTATAAGCTCGTAGTAGTATTTAAGTAACATTTATTATATAGCCCGACCCATGAGCATGTTCATGGGCCGGAGGCCCAAGTCCATTAAGGACTTGGGTATATAAGCCTCTATCCACCATGGAAAGAGGTGTTGGTTGTTTCATTTCTCAAAGTCATAAAAAATAGTTTCTTTCATTTCTCTCTCTAAGTTTCTCTCTCTAGAAAACATCAACCCTCTTGATTCATAAAGATTATCATTGTTCTACATAGCTTAATTCAAGATATGCCTAAACTTAAGGGGTTAAAACTGCCAAAATGGAGTCAAGTTATGTTTGATCCCTGAGCTTATGAAGAGAACCAATGAGAGGCCTTAAAACTTGACACAAGGATTGCAACCTCACGCCAGCTGGCCACTCACAACCGTCTTTAATAAATACCAAATCACTACAGAGCAATCCCACTATCTATTTCTCAGCCAATAGAAAATCAGCTATTGGATAATGATCCGAGTGAAACCCTTTCAATCAATAACAACATTACACGTGTCTCTTCAACATTCAAACGATCCCAGAATCGATTTAGAGAAGGAGTGCATTTCAGATCAAGTGTTCTACATGAAAACTACTCAAAATAAAGAGATAAATCCATCCCAAGTGGTTAATTGACCTAAAAATCACTCAAAAGAAAAACCCCAATTTTGTTCTTCAACGAATATAATCAATTAAGAGATCAAGGCCACGTGGAAGCTAGGGATTGGCTCCAACACATCACTCATCCCCAACAAACACTAGAATCCTTCTATAAATAGCCCATATTGTACTTCATTTTTGTGTTGTACCTAGTGTGTGAATTTACAAACACTTAATATTTTCCCTCAATTTTCAGTTAGCTTTCTAGTTAATAACTAACCTCAAGAGATTGACAACCACTTGAGGTAGTTAGTTTGACCTATAATAGCTTTGTAACAAACTTTCCAACATTAATAAACCTTCAATTTCACTTTTCACTCAAATTCACTTCTCATTTCTTCATTATCCTACCTATTTTGTTACTGTATGCTTCTATTGATCAAACTTGATCAATAGATCTTGTTTGATGCATTTTGGAAGCTTGTAGCTGATTCAGACGTTTCTAGTTCATTTCCATAGCCAAAAGTAGCAGACTGTAGCAGGGGAGATCAGTTCTAGTTGATGATGATGAGTTGATGGTTAATGGTGGTAGATAGTTGGTGTTTGTATTGATCATAGTTGGCTCAGCGCCTCATTACTCCATCAGAGGAGGCTTCTAGATAAAAGGTATCAAATTCCTTGTTTATGTTCCACTAAACAGCTTTGCCATGCTTAATTCCTAGATACATAGCTTATCTGCTGAATAAAGTTTGAAATAGTGTTAATCTGGTGTGATAGTTATAATTTGTTAGTTGTTAGCTTGTTGCTTAGTTCCTATATCAGTCTTAGCTTTAGTTTTGGTTTATATTTGCTTAAATTTCATCAAGTCTGCACATTTCAGTTCCATAGTGTCAACTTGCTGGTTTTTGGTGTTATATCAGTTCATTGGTGTAGTAAAACAAGTTCTGATAAGCCTTTAATGTTTTCAAAAGCTTTTTCTCAAAAAGTCCTTACAAAACTTTGCATATCAGTATAAAGTGTTGTTTGGTTAAAGGTTGATTTAGTGTTTGAGCTTTTGAAACCTGTTGATTAGAGTTCATTTACACTCAATAGGTGTGTACAAGTTTACTTGCAAAGTTTTGTGGTCAAAACTTTAGTCAAAAGGCAATTGGCTAGTAAAAAGTATGGTCAAGTGTTCATTAGTGAAAACTAGCAATCTTTAATCCTGTGTCAATTCTTTGTTTGTGAATGAAATTAGCTGATTTTTGTTCCCACTTGTAGTCCAACTTATAAGCTTTCAGAATTGATAAGTGAGATTATATATTCTTTTGATTTGAGAAAGAAAACAGCTTAATAATAAGCTGTTGAGCTAATTCACTTTTCTGTGCTAAAGTCAAACTGCTTATCTCATTCCCACATTTCTACTTCATAAAACTTGCCTTTTTCTTTCACAAACCTGTCCACAAACATGTTTAAAGTGATTTTTGAGAAAATCAGCTTTTTGGAATTTCTTGGCCAACGAAAGTCAACCATAAGCACTTTTTGCTTATTACAAGATTCAACTTATTGGCTTAACCATTTTCCATGATTTCTGACATTCTAGTCTTCTTATCACTAGCTTAATCATTTTCATTAAAAAAATCAATTTGTGAAAGTCTTAATCAGCTTATAGCTTATTTTGGGATTATTGGAATAAGCTAACTAGAGATTTACTTGTTTTCAGCTCATTTCCTTGAAAACACCTAGCTTAATTCCAATTAGAAGTGTTTTGCAAAACGTTAGAACTGAGTTAGTTTAGAAATAAGCTCAATCGAGCTTATTGAAGTGACATAGCCCGGTTTTAGTTTAAACTTTTGTTTAATTGCAAATAGGTCCTGTATCTTTTAATACTTTGTTAATCAGCTTTTAATAATCAAATTTTTACGGTTTGCATTGATTAGTCCTTGTATTTTCAGTTTGTTACATTTCTGTTTGGCAGTTTTGGTATTTTGTTAGTTAGTTGTCATAGTTTGTTATAAATTTCACTTTTAGTCCCTAAACTTTATGAATTTACATAATTAGTCCTTGCACTTTTATTTTCTTTACAAGTTGAGCATTTTTACATTTGAGCATTTAATACTTGTAATCTTTGCATTAATCGCAACTTGTTTTACGGATACGTAGTTACACTATTTTACCCTTTTTACGTGATTGTTTGAATTAAACATAGATACCAAATACTCTTATTAACACCAAAAACAATAAAAACTTGAAGTTAATTGGACTTTCAATTTGTTGTGAGTTGGGAAATACGAACTTGAATAAGATCACATATTAATTTCATTTCAAAATTAAGTATCACTCAACTGAAATTGTTCTGATATGGTTGACAATGGTGTAAATCACTTTACTGATGTGTTATGCATTTAGGTGAAATTCAATAAGCCCTCAGGGGTGTTATAAGCAAATGGAACCCAAACAATTACTGTCGAACTCTTTACAATCCTAACAACTACCAGTGGACAACATAGCATGCATCAAATCACAATGTTCAGGTTCATACACCCCCTACTGATGAACTTACGCAATATTTTTTTTACTTGACCAAATTTTAGTTTATGTAGCAGTAGAATAAAAAGTGAATGGTAATGAATCTAACTTACTCAACTACACATAAACAATAACAAAGACTTGTAATAAGTCTACCCTAAGACCACATGACCAGCAATCCCAAACACTACTTATAGAGCTGATAACAAGATTAGGCAAAGACTAAAAAAATATAAAGCTACCAGTTACTAATAAACAATTAGTATTCTTAAATATCACTCAAACATTAACATTAAACCACTTAGAATAAACAACATACCCAAAAACTCATGAACAAGAATCAGATAGAAAAATAGAAATAGAAAAAGGCCAAAGTAGAAAACCTCAGGGATGCACTATCCACACCCCGGATTTGTTTGAGCTTATGTACTCGCATGAGTACAAGCTTCCTTCTCCTGAAATTATGAGAAAACGAACAAAAGAGAAACAAATTCAAGAATCAAGGTTTACCCCTTGACTCAGTGAGTATTAGTTAAAAATGCAACAAAAATTTCCCCATTTTTATTCTCTTGTTAACATTATATGTACCATTCAACGATTCTATGATAGATTAACATGAAAAATGAGTCCCACAAGATTCACCCACCCAAATTTGACAAGCCACAACTCCTTGATATATATATTGATATATCAGTTAGACATGGTCCTTCCCAAATTCATGTGCCAAAACTTATTTGACCTCATGTTCACTTAATCTTAGTACTTCAAAACGAGATTTCTAAAAACATATGGATTCTGCTACTTTTAACCAATAACTTAAGAGAATTTTTTTTTTCGAAACTTCAAATATTTTAAAACAGAAAACTTGACTTTCAATCAACTGAAATAAGTAAAACGGATCATAAACTAAAAACAACTTTTGGTTCTTGTTCTTCATCAACATAACTTCACCATCTCTTTCATTCACTAGAAATCAGGAATTTCAAGTATGTGACACAGGAAGAAAAAAAATCAAGAACAAGACTGAATGAGGTCCTATACGCCTTATAAATAGGCTACAATAATTCTAGATGAAAAAGGAAACATACTAAACCCTAGAAAAATGAATACCTATAATGCCTTCCTCGAATCTTGAAGATGCCAATAAGATGCTGATTTTAGAATTGAGGTCTTAGTCATATGTGCTTCTCCATGTGATGCCAGCAGGTATGGAAGGATCTTGGCAGTTTGATATGTGTGGAGACCAAGTAAATGAATCAAAATCGTTAAAGTTCTGCCACTGTTTTGTCTTCATGCCATTTTTGGAGTAGGGGAACTCGTAGGTGGTCCCATGGGTGATGTAGGGTTAAGTTTAGGGGTGTGGTTAGGTTTGTTATAAGCTTAATCAGTGATCTAGAAACACACAGATTAAACCCCTTTGCTTTGAGTTGATAGTAATTAGGGTTTATGAACGAATATTAAGTGTGAATTTGGGAAAGAGAGTGAACAGGATTTGTTTTCCACCCAAAATTAAGTATATAAAATTTGTTTGAAACTGATTAAAAAACGTTTAGTGGGAGGGTTTGACTAGGTGGTTGACTGAGGGTGAGGTGGCAAGGAGTGGTGATGTGGCGTATGGTTGTTGGAGGAGTGGAGATAGTGGGATATGTGGCAGTGAGGTAGTGGTGGATGATAGTTTTGTTGTCTGGTAAAAAGTGACCCCTAGACTCCCAATTGTTTGTCAAATCAAGTTTATCAGCTATATACCTGAAATCCTTTGTTAAATAAGTTTTCACTTTCACACTTTGGCCACAAATATTTTTGCAACGTATAATCTGGGTTATATTTTGTAATCTCTTGAATCTTCAAGGACCATTCATGACATGTCTTCAACTTTGAAGGTCTTTTCTTGTATACTTGACTCTGTGGAGGACTAAAAGTGACAAGTCTTCATTTTGTAAGGACCAATCTTGCCAATTCTTCAAAGTTAAGGGTCGTTTTTGTAATTTTGACAAACTTTAGGGACCAAACTTGTAATTATGAATATACAAGGGTAGAAAGTGTCAATTATTCAATAATGAAGGACCTTTCTTGTACATCTTCAATTCTTCAAGGACTTTTCTTGTAAATTCAACACTAGGGTCCGGTTCATTGCGCGGCTTCGTTTCCCGTGTTCGTTTTTAATGATTCTTGTGATATTTTGTCATTTTCTCGATATCCGTACCTAAAATACACATTGAACAAACACAAGCATATATTTGGCACTTTTTATGATATTTTTACCATTTTAAGCCCGTTTTGGACGATGAGACTATGTATAAAAGCAGTCTCATCACTCCCCCATACTAAACCATTGTCGTGCCCTCACATAATGCTAGAATAAAGTATCTAAGCATCTCCAAAATTCATCTTTATCGACTTTTATTGAAACGAAAACTTACTACACTACTACTACTTGCGTTTTAGACATAATGTATGATTTTCATCGCAAAATGGGACGTTTAGGTTCATAGAACAAGAACACGTTAATGCTTCGTTAGAAATAATTTCGTCGTCCTCGATTTTCACCCAATTCCATGCTAAGCGTGTAACGATATCATTGTCATTATAAGTTAGTAATGCTAACACTACTCATATGCCCTAATCACGTACTTAGATTCCCTTAATCCTAAGTGGTATCTCTTATATTTTATTTTTGTCTTGAATGATCATGATGATACATTTTTTACTTATGCGATGATAGAGATTAAGGTCCAAAAATAGAGTCATAACGGTGTAACCAAAACCATCGAATTAATAACCTCCCCTAATAGACAACGATGTCAAAAAATTAAGTCAACAAGAAGGATCGATAAACACGGTTTTATAACAGTTTTGAACATGAGACTTATTACCAAGACTTGTATACGCCCCCTAACAGATGGACCTTATTATCATAGGTTTACCTCCATCTTTTATTCAACTCCGCCATGGAGCTTTTATTATGACTTCGTTCTTGCCTTGCCTTTTATTTAACCTCGCCATGAGGTGTTTATTATGGCCAAAGACGTATATCCTCACGCTAAAGTGAATTTTGGATCTTTAAGGCTTCAAAGTTTAAGGCTTTCACTTTCAATTTTGCATAGATTTTTCGGCCTTGTGAGCTTCGAATTTTTGCTTGATTTAGGTGAGTGAGCACTTAAAATTATTATTGGGTGAAGCTTCGATTATTAGGGGTGCCAATACTTCAAAACCGTGACGCTGACGATACCTTATTGTTTTCCCAATTAATTACATGGAAGCTACTAGAAAAGACTAGAAACCAACAATCAAGATTAAACCGCTTAGTCAATACTTATTTGCAAAATATATATACAAGTGAAGGGAGAATAAGAAAACAATTTGAACACATGAGTTTTTGAAAGAACACGAGTACTCTACGTTTAGCATAGTAACTTATAATTAACTCTATCATTTCTCTTCCTCATTTAAGAGACTTAGCCTAATAAAAGTTAAGGAATCGAAGCTAAGTGCTCAACACGCACGGTCGAGTAAAAAATTACTCTTATTCTCGCCATCAGAAAATCTACATTCGTGTCTTTTAACACTTATGAGAACATGAGAAAAATTTTACAATTTGGCAATTTTTTGCCTTATTTGCAACAAAACGATAAACAAAAAGATAAACTTTGTAAAGGGTGAAGGTTTAGCAAGGAAAGTATCTATTCACCCCCATACTAAAGTTAAACATTCTCCTCAATGTTTTAAGTCTAAGGGTAGAATACCCATACTAGAGATGAAGTCGAATGCCTAATCTAGCATGGAAAGGGTGGAACCGTTAAATCTATAGCCGTTTATGAAGTATGCTAAAAGACCTAAGGTTAGAACATCAAAGGATATATCATTGGATATCGAGAAATTCTTCAAAGCAAACGATCGAGTGCTCACGTAAAACGAACACGAGAGGCTCCAATCGTAAAGATGATCATCTAAAAACCACAATTCACAAACAACCACAGAACAAAGGTTGGAAGAGCACAAATCCCCTCACATTAGCTACATTAGAAAGCGATAATATGTACATGGATAAGCATGGGATCTCCCCTACGAGGCACCTCGTTTTTTATTACCGATTCATAAGCTCGACTCGATCCCCTCAATACTAATTATCATTGGGGAAGGTGACTTGGTCGAGGTCGTCCAAAAAAGGGACTTACCCACCAAAGTAGTGCTTCAACCTATGACCATTCACCTTAAAGTTAGGACCATCATTTTGAGCTAGCTCGATGGTCCCATACGGAAATACTTGGGTGATGGTGAACGCTCCGAACCAACGAGATTTCAACTTGTCGGAAAATATTTTCAATCTTGAGTTAAAAAGCAATGCTTAACCTCCAATGTTAAAAACCCGGTTTTTAATTTTAGAATCATGAAACTTTTTAGTTTTCTCTTTATAAATCAATGAATTTTCATAAGCGTGTTGATCCCAAACTTAGATCGATTAGCTTTGTGTATACGAGATTAGATCAAGTATAACACGTAGAGAAACCTTTGTTATATGCTTTGTGAATCTAAGTGTTATGCGGAATTTAACACTTAAACAAGAACACAAGATGTAAACAAAACTTTCACTTTGATTGTGAATGTCTAACTTGCTTACAATGAAAGATGTTTACGAATGAAAACTTATGTAAAACTTGATATTAAACATTAACCTAAAGGCCTTCTTTTATAGACTAAGAAGCCTTGTACAATAAGCTACGTATCAACTATTCTAGGTAAAGATAAATATAGAAAATACATTGTTGTTTCTATCCTTACTAGAAGTATTCTAGAATATAATAAACGTGTAGCTTATATCTTCCATCAGTGCTTGTCTTCAATCTGTCAACGCTTGACTTTAACTTGTCAACGCTTGAGCTGTCAGCGCTTGCTTTGGTCTTGTCAACGCTTGAATCGTTCTTGTCAGCGCTCAAGTGATCTGGCCTTAATTTATTCCAAACAATCCTCCCCTAAACTTGATATCCACTCTTATGATCAAGTTTCTGAATAAGCATTAAGAACTAGGAGGAGTCTAACAAATCTTATCATATTGGTAATGAATAAATCTGATCAAATCCTTTTCCACGTCACTTGAATAATCTATCTCCAGCTGAGTGTCCTTCATCTTTTCCAAAATAGCCTTAGATATGAAATATTGAGCATCCACAAGTAGATACTCAGCAAACTTTGTAGAACTCAAATGGTATACACCAGCAGCTGAATATAACCTCCATTGAAGACCACTGAGGTCATCTTCAAGATCCTTCCATATTTCAGGATCTTCCTCATTTGTCCCACACATTCTCTTGAATGTGGTCCAAAGTTTTATTCCATTAGCTGAAGTTGGTGCTTCAGCCTCATACTTGGTCTCTAGCAACCTCCAAAGGTCCACCAAGTCTTCTCTATCACAACTTGCAAATAAAGATATGAGAGTGGTAAAAGTGTGTACCTCCTTGCCAAATCTGCCAATCTTCCAGAATCCACATTCATCCTCATCATAACTCACAACTGGATTCCTGGAATCTAATGGTAACACCTGCACCATATCTGAAGCTTCTAATGGGGAGAGCTTGAGGCTCTTTCTTATAACTGCTTCACTTGGATATAGTGGATCCATATCTTTTGGAAACTAAAATTTAAATCCCTTCTTCACTGGCCTGGGAATCATCATAGCTTTCTTGATTTCCATTTCTTCTGCAAGTTGCTCCCTTCTTTCATCTGAAAGAAGTCTGAGAGTGTTTGCTTCCTGCACTCTCACCCAAATGGGATAAGCCCTATGTTCCAACTCATCAAATGTAAAAGCCTTCAACTTCTGATGTGTCCATCCAACTCCATGACATCTGAGCAACATAAAGTAGAGCTCCCTTCTATCCCTTTTCAACTCAGAGAGAATATTGCTTGCCTTGTGCTTCAAAATCACCTTACAATCCTTCTGAACTCTAAGAAGAAGCTCCAAACCCCATATTTGATCTGAAATGGTCAAGTCTGGATTATCCATGCAGCTTTCTTCCCAAGAATTATACATTTGAACCACCTCTGGCATGTCAAAGTCAACCTGCAATTTTAAGTCTCTCAACTTTTCCCTAGCAAGCTCATCACCATACTCAAGCCTTTCTGGTTCTATAATCATCACACTTGAGTCTGAGCTAGCTCCATCACTTTCTTCTTCAGAAGTCACAACAAATGGTGACTTTTCCTTTTCACCTTGTTCCATCATTTGTTCAGCCAATCTTCTATCAAATTCAACTTGGGCTGTATCCTTTGGAACAATTTCTTCTACCAATTTACCCTTACCCTTATCTGATGGTGCAATGGTTGGTAAGGTAGATGGTAATACCTGAGTAGGAACCTCCTTGATGATAGATGATGACTGGAATACATCAACTTCATGTGCAGGTCTGTCAACGTCCAAATTTATCCTATCAGCGCCCAAAATACTTCTATCAGCGTCCAAAGTTGCCTTGTCAACACTCAAATATTTTCCCTCAGCGCCTTGTGTAACCTCTCTCAACATAGCTGTAAATGACAAATTTAGGTTGGTGGGAGAGATTAAGGACGTATCAAAACCTGTTTGTTCCTTCAAAGTTGTAAGGGCTTCAGCAACATCCACTGATTGACCATCTTGGCTGCCCTTATCACTCAGATTTCTTTGATCTTCCTCCACTTTGGAAGACTCCTCCATACCCCTCCTAGCATGATCACTCTCCAAAACAACAATCCTCTCCCTCAATTGCGTGAGTTCAAGGCCTTGTGAGCTGACAATTTGTACTAAGTCTGCATTTTGCTTTTGCAAGCTAATGCAGACTGCCGTCAATTCCAAAAGAGTCATTGGTTCCAGTCTGCCCTCTTCTGAAATGGGGATTTGACCTCCCAAGTCAGGTTCATTGGGCAAGGATGAGGACTTAACTATGGTGGGACTGCCTTGGCCAGCATCTAAGCCAGAACCAATAGTCCCAGCTTCATCCAGGTCACCAGCCACACTTGTGGTGGTGGTTCTCTCTGCTTCATGGCTAGGACCACCAGAGGAGAACACTCCAGTAGTCCTTTGGCGTTTTATCAACCTATATTCAGGTGGTGTGGAAGATGGTGTGGAAGAATGAGTAGATGTGGGTTGATTAAGGGGTGTTTGGGATTGTGATGGTTGTGTGTCAGCGTTGGAAATAGGCACATAAAAGCCAATATTAGATGTGTCAACGTCAAAGGGTTCTTGGTCAAGTTGCATTTGTTCAGGTGAGGGTAAAGGTTCAGGAATGGGTTCAAGTTGTGGTTGAGGGTCAATTTGAGGTTGGGGGTCTGGTTGGGGTTGTGCTGCTGCAATAACAGCAAGCATGGCTGGGGTTAAAGGTAAGTCTCTATGGGGTGGTGAATTCATCTTTGTAAAAATAGCTTTCTTTTGCTCAGGGATCTTATAAAAATCATTATGATCCCTTGAACAGTATCCTTGATCATCAAAAATCATTTGCAGAAAACGGGGATAAGCTAAAGTCATTTTTGTCCCCTTGTTTTTACACATCCCTTAAAAAATCATTTTAGAATAGTTATATTTTTGCCATGTTGCAATGCACACAATAGCACTGGCAATGGATCTATTGATCTCATTGTGTGTAGTACATTTGGGACTCAAACATTGAAGGAGGATGTGGATGAGGTACTTCCAGGCTGGGGGAAATTCCTGCTTATGGTACTTATTAAGAGTACCTTCATCAGGAAAAGGATATCCCAAAGCCCTAAGCCCTTGTTCTATTTCATTGATAGGAAGGATGGCTACACCATCAGCATCATCAAGATGCAAGGCCTGGCGTACCAAGGCCTCAGTAACCACCCAAGACCTCCCATGAACAATAGAAGTTAATGTGGTCACTCCATTAACTGTTGAGGAACTAACAGTGTTCCAAAACTGCTTAATGTGTGTGACTGGAATGAGTGGTGCATGAGAAAGAGCATACTTAAGTGGAGATGCGTTCAAATACGCCACCATTTGTGTGTATTGAGGAAACAAATCATTATCAGCAACAAGATAAGCAATCATGTTGTGTTGAGACTTGAACCCCAATTCCAATTCTACTGAGTTAAACTTTGGTGCCATTGATGAAAGCTGTTAATTTGAAGTGTAGAAGATGAAGTTGATAAGAGAAAAGTGTTAGACAAGAATTATAGATACCCTGTTTAAAATAGGAGCCAAGTTTATAGGAGTGAAATAATGCATGTGATTGGCCCAAAAATAGGCAAAGATTTTCAAAAATCAATCATGAAAATATTGAAAAAGTTTATAAGTTATCTCATGCATTTAATGAAAGTAACAACTCCTAAAATTACGGCTTGAAAATATGTCAAAAAGTAACAACTAGGTAGGTCCCATTGAGTGTCAACGGTCAAAAATAACCTATCAACGCCTAACGGCTATAATCTTGTCAACGTTCGCCTAAAGCCATGTCAGCGTCCAATTTGGTCACAACAACGCTTGGAAAAATCTTGTCAGCGTCCAAAAATAAAATTGTTTTAAAAAGTGAAAAATGACCTTAACAAGTAGTTTATCCTAGAGAAGATAACCAAAAGCTGATAATTATCATAGGGCGGCAAGCACTGTCCAGTTATGCACACTTGCATAAGCAAGATAGACATAACAGTCCTCTAGTGTCCCTTGCTAACCAAAATTCTTAACAACAAAGTTACCTTATAAAATCCTTGTTACTCCCAGGTAAATCCCATATCAAAATCATTCCCAAGTCTCCCAACAGACCACAACCAATTCTAGGCCAAAAATGTCTTGGCAGCATGCAAAGTTGATATACTATGCATGCTACAGTGCCTCATGGTTTAGTAAAACTAACCCATACTCACCTGTGGACACAATCTAGAATTGTGATAAGAGTATCATATGGATACCCAAACATCCTAAAGGTTCCTAAAACCTCCCCTTAAACCATGATACAAAAAGTTTGCTAAAAACATGCATGAACATAAAAGTTTATGTCAAGATAGGAATGAAACATTCCAACCATCATCCATAAATAAAAACTTGTCCAAATGCTTCTCCTTTGATCCATAAGCAACTCTGTATCCAATGGTATACTGCTAACACCATCTGCACATTTAGATTGAAAACCACAAAACTAACATTGTTGCTGACAACGCCCCGATAACACATGACAGCGTTGAAGGAAGCTTTGTCAGCGTTAGACATTTATATTGCTGACAACGTTGCAAAAACACTTATCAGTGTACAAGCAACCTTTGTCAGTGTTAGAAAAATATAGTGGAAAATCTAAATCATCAATAAGACTAATAATAATAATGCATCATCCTGTACATACTTTTACAAAAAGAATCCAAAACACATATTAAGTGAGATTAACCATTCCAATACTTGTTACCAAGTATTGAAATCTTCCAGTATCAAAAGGTTTAGTTAATAAATCTGACACATTTTCCTCAGTGTCAACCCTATCTGGTTGTATTAAACCTTTCTCAAAGCAATCTCTTATAAAATGGTGTCTAATTTCTATGTGTTTGGTTTTAGAATGATGTACAGGATTCTTAATGATGCATAAAGTACTATTATTGTCAACAAATATCTTAGTATGCATGAAATTATACCCATAGTCCAACAGCTGGTTCTGAATCCACAACACTTGACCACAACAAGCTGCTGCAGCCACATACTCTGCTTCAGTTGTAGAGTTAGCCACCACTGTTTGTTTTGTTGCATTGCCAACATATTAACCTGCTCCCAAGAAACTGACATCCACCAGTTGTGGATTTTCTATCAAACTTATCACCTCCATAATCACTGTCTGAATATGCAATCAGCTCCAATGGTGAATCCTTTGGGTACCACAAACCAAGATTAGGATAGCATCTTAGGTACCTAAAGATCCTCTTCACAGCATAAAGGTGACATTCTTTGGGAGTCACTTGATGGCGTGCACAAGCACACAGCAAACATGATATCAGGTCTTGAAGCAGTAAGATACATCAAGGATCCAATCATGGATCTATAATGCCTGACATCAACATCTTTCCCATCTCCAATCTTTCCCCAAGGGTGTTCTCTATCCATAGGAGTAGTAGCCCTCTTTTCATGTGGAGAAAAGCCAAACTTATTCAAGATTTCAGCAACATATTTGTCCTGGGAGATGAAGATACCATCTTCTTTCTGCTGAACTTTTAAACCAAGAAAGAAGTTCATCTCCCCCATAGCACTCATCTTGAATTTGTTTGTCATAAGCTTGGAGAAATCCTCACTCATCTTTGGATCAGTAGACCCAAAAATGATATCATCAACATAGACCTGCACAAGCAACACATCCTTGCCTTTCTTCTTTGTAAATAGTGCCTGATCTATGGTACCCCTCTTGAATCTATTGTCCACTAAATAGGTAGACAAAGTACCATACCATGCTCTAGGGGCTTGATGAAGGCCATACATAGCCTTTTTGACTCTATACACTTTATCTGGATGTTATGGATCCTCAAAACCAGGAGGTTGCATGACATATACTTTCTCAACAATGGTGCCATACAAGAAAGCACTCTTGACATCCATTTGATAGACTGTGAAGCCCATGCAGGAAGCATAGGCTAGAAAAATCCTAATAGCTTCAATCCTTGCAACTGGTGCAAATACCTCCTCATAGTCTATCCCCTCTTCTTGTGTATAACCTTGTGATACTTTGGTTTTGTATGGTTCAATTTTACTCTCGATATCCTCTCGAATTGATCTAGGCCTTAAGTGGAATGATTTGTTCTTGGTTACTAAAAAGGAGTTGGTTTGTTTATCTATTTTTAAACTAATAACACTTAAATGTAAATGACGTTGAGTGACTTAAAATTGAGTGCTTGAAAACGTAAAGGAAAGATTTGAAAATTACTTTGAAAACTTAATTGAATTAATGCTTAAAAACTTGTTCTATCGGAATATCAAAAATTATTTCTATCGGAATATAAGAAAATCAAAGGCATCGGAATGTAATCATAACTACCATCGGAATGTCCATGTTTATCACCATCGGAATATTCAAAATACAAGCTGTCGCAATGATGCTATCGGAATGCCCCAGATCGGAATAAAGCTATCGGAAAGTTTCTAGATCGGAATGTTGTATATAAAAATCGGCCAGAGTTTCGACCAGAAAAGGGACCTAAACCCCGTCGGAATGTGCGATCGCAATATGCGATCGCAATCCCAGATCGGAATAGGGGGTTTTACAACCTATCGCAAAGTAAAACCCCTTATGGGTTATTGCGATACCAAGCAAAGAAGACCCGTCGGAATGTGTTAAAACCCTTGTATTGCGATGGAAGTGGCTATGTTCCGAAAATGGTGGCAACTTTAAAAACTCAATAAGCAAAGGAAATAAGCTAGGTGATTCGAAATCTAAATACTTCAAAAAGATTAAATTTGATAACTTTTGAAAGTAAGAAACTTTAAAACTTAATAAACAAAACTTTTGAATGATTAAAACTTGAAGAAATCCGAAATCAATAAGCTTGAACAAGCAATAAGCCGCTAAGCATGGAGAGCTTATGGCTTATTCACGTAGAGCTTAAAAAGACTAGAAAGATCAAACTCTATTCACGAACACATCCAAAATCCCAACCGTATGGTTTTAACAATCGGATCAAGGATTGACAAATCAAGAAAAGTAGAAAAAGATTAAGGAACTTAAAAGCATAAACTTGATTAATGAAATCAAAAGTACAAGAAAGCTTAAATTTAAAAGATGAAATCAAAAGAAAAGTTTAGTGAGAGAAAGTATGGAACTTTCTCTCTCTAAAAACTAGAGAGAAAAATGAAAAGCTAAAGACTAGCTAAAAACTAAGTGTGTGAAAATTTGTGAGGTGAAGGCTTTATATAGGCGTGTGTATGGTGTTGATGGGCTCTTGATTGGGCTTTGATTCGGGCTTCTTTTTCTTCTTTCTTCTTAAGTCTTCACGCGTCTTTTAAATAAACGTTTCCGACTTGGATTTGAGAAGTGTCGGTGAATAATTCCAACTCGTCCTATAATATTTTATTTAATAGACTCGAGTTCTTCGACATATATGAATCTTCCATCTTTGGCTCTATTCTTCAATAAATCTTCAAATAGGCATAATGACTTCAAATCTTTTGCATCTCTTGGACAATAGACTTCGTCTTGAGTCTTTTTCCTTGATAAAACCCGTGCAATCCCATGTTTTCTTTAATATTCATCCGGTCGACTCTGAAAACACAATAAACACAAAAACCACGCATAATTCCAAACAAATGATATTAAATACGTGTTTTGGTCTCGTTTTAGCCCGATTTAAGTGGTAAAAGGATGGGTGTTTTTACACCTATCAAATCCCCTACACTTAACCATTGCCATGCCCTCATGCAATGCTTAGTGACAAAGCATAATTACACTTTTCTCATTATCAATTAACCTTGGCCTTATTAAAATACTACTAAACAAAAATTTTAAAGTACTAAGAAATTAAAATTTTAATGTAAACAAGAGAATAGAAAATAACTTAGGTGGTAATAACTTGGAAAGAGATCGAGAACTTACATTAGGGCTTCGGTGCTGCGAAGATTTATCACCCTCAAGTTTCACGTTCCCCAAACTAAGCTTAAAAACGAGATCATTGTTATTATAAGTTGGCAATTCAAACACTTACACACATGGCTTAATTAAATGCTTAAACTCCCTTATTCCTAGGTGTATCTCTTATATTTTATTTTTGTCTTAGAATGATCATGAAGATGCATTTTTGGACTTATTTCGATAGTTTATTAGGGCTGAAAGCAAAGTAGGACGATTTGATCAATAGTTAGCTAAAGGACAAAATCTTTTAAAACTGCTTCTCGGGATATCAAAAAGTTCATATCTTGGCATAACTCGGTTCGCGATTTGAGACCTTTCTCGGGCCGATATTTGGTATGTACTTCATACTTCATATCTTGAGAGACGTTCTTGAGATAATGGTCTTCTCATCGTAATAGAGTTTCTTCACTTGGAGACTTTTAAGGGGTACTCCAACTTTGTTGACCACGACTTCATTATTATTCTTCAATCTCTAATTGGGATTCTGAGATACAACGATCCGCCTCCTTTTCGGACTTGGATCTATTTATCCTCATACCTTGTTAGGGTCTTTTCGGATAGACTTCTCCATGATCTTTATGGGAGTTGATTGCTTTTCGTCGTGAGTCTTGATCCTTCATATTGATTTAGGGAATAATGCTTTTCACATCACTTTGGATCTTCAGCAATAAAATGGAATCCTCATGCCTTGTTAGGGCCTTTTCGGACTCGCCAATCTTCGCGCCCCGCTTCATAAGTTATGCCTTGGCTATGAACTCTTATCATTACCGAGCAACTTTTAAACGATCTTGGGCTAGAAGCTAAGTAACTTTTCAAATCGTACGACCTTACTTATTGCAGATAAATTATTAGCAAGTGATGGGAGAATAGGCAAATAATTACACCAAGTGGGCTTGCGCGAGAATACCGACTTATAATTGACTCTATCATTTCTCGTCCTCCACAGTTTAAAATCTCAAGTAATGAGACTCGTGGACACTTAGCCTAATAAACCAATTAAGGTCTACATGGTTAAGGATACTAGCTAGAATAAACTTGGATAAGTCTATTCGGGTTGAGTCAAAATAAACGCAACGGGCCTAATATGTCAAAGACTTCTAAACTAGCTACACCACTTTATTAATATTTTTGACTTTACTGCGGAATATATACATATGAAAGCAACGATAAAAATTTTAAAATTACGACTAAATGGCCAAAGTTAATTAAAAATTTGAAAAATGTTGAAAAATAGGATTTTCTGGTTAATTTGAAGGCATTTCCATGGAAAAGTCCACTTAAAACTTCGATAGAAGTCTCCCCTACACTTAAGATGAACATTGTCCTCAATGTTTAAGCATGTGGGAGAAGTCTCCCCTACACTTATGACATTGTGCACGTTGGTTAACTCGAGTTAAGGAAGAGACGACTAAAGTGATCAATTTCAAATGTGAGTATGAAGAAAATTGAATCACGATAGTTGAGAGATAGAACCGGATTTCGGATAACACGGGAGCACGGTTCTTCAAAGTTTCCAAGAGTGCACTTATCCCTGTAATCACATCACCACAAAGACAAACGCATATACAAGTCCCCCCCTACACTTAGGGGATTAGAACATAAAAGGATAGATACTCGGGCTGCCTCCCGAGGAGCGCTTGTTTTTGATGACCGAGTCACGAGCCTGACTCGACCCAAAATTAGTTCATGGGGAACGTGGTGAGGGATGGAATCATCTCCTGAGAGATGTCCTCACCAAAGTACAGCTTCAGACGCTGGCCATTCACCTTGAAATTGGGCCCATTTGGTTGAGAAAGCTCAATGGTCCCATACGGAAAGACGTTGGCGACGGTGAATGGGCCAGACCAGCGGCTCTTCAACTTGCCAGAGAAGATCTTCAACCGAGAGTTGAAAAGTAAGACTTGATCATCAACATGGAACTCTCGGTTCTTGATTTTTGCGTCATGGAGGATCTTCGTCTTCTCTTTGTAGATCAGCGAGTTCTCATAAGCTTCATTCGTCAGTTCATTGAGCTCGTTCAGTTGAATCTTACGATGATCACCAGCTTTGTTGATGTCGAAGTTAGCCCACTTTAAGGCCCAGTGCGCCTTATGCTCCAGCTCGATGGGAAGGTGGCATGCTTTCCCGTACACAAGACGATAAGGTGTACAACCGATCGGGGTCTTGTAAGCAGTACGGAAAGCCCACAGAGCATCATCTAACTTATCGGCCCACGCGGCACGATGCTCTCCCACAGTACGCTCCAAAATTCGCTTCAATCCACGATTGGATATCTCGGCCTGCCCATTGGTTTGGGGATGATAAGCGGTGGAAAGACGGTGAGTGACACCATACTTGGCCATGACTCTTGCAAATTGATCGTCGCAAAAATGAGTCCCGCGGTCACTGATAATAGCACGAGGAACGCCGAATCGAGCGAACAGCGATTTCAAAAAGTTACAAACCACCCTTGCATCATTAGTAGGTAAAGCTTTGGCTTCAACCCACTTGGAGACGTAGTCAACGGCAACAAGGATGTATTTGTTTCCTTTAGATGAAGGAAATGGCCCCATAAAGTCGATACCCCAAACATCAAAGATTTCACACTCTTGAATGAAATTCTGAGGCATCTCGTCTTTATGTGTGATCGTGCCTTGTTTCTGGCAAGCATCACATTTTTTAACCATATCGTGAGCGTCACGATAAATGGAGGGCCAATAAAATCCTGAATCAAACACTTTTTTGGCGGTGTAGTTGGGACCAAAGTGACCACCAGTGGGTCCTTTGTGGCAAGCATCAAGGATTTCGAAAGCTGCCGGTCCATCAACGCATCGGCGAATAATCAAGTCAGCACATTGTTTGAAAAGATACGGGTCATCCCAGAAGTAAGTCTTTATGTCTTTGAAGAACTTCTTCTTTTGCTGGGATGTTAACCCGTCAACGAGGATTCCACCCGCCAAGTAGTTTGCAATGTCCGCAAACCACGGGGTTTCATCAGCAGTCGAGTTTATAGACATTAAGGTCTCCAGGGGAAAAGAATCGTTGATTTCTTTGTTCGGATGATCCCCCTGGTAAGGATCCTCAAGTCTACTGAGATGATCCGCGGCTAGGTTTTCTGCTCCTTTTTTATCGCGAATTTCGATTTTAAATTCCTGGAGCAGCAAAACCCAGCGAAGAAGTCTTGGTTTGGAATCTTGCTTTGTCAACAAGTACTTCAGCGCGGAATGATCGGTATACACGATGGTGGTGGAAAGGACAAGATAGGGGCGGAATTTTTCAAAAGCATAGACAACAGCTAAAAGCTCTTTCTCAGTTGTCGTATAATGCAATTGTGCCCCAGTCATTGTCTTGCTAGCGTAATGGATCGGTTGGAAGTGTTTGTTCACTCTTTGTCCAAGAACCGCTCCAATAGCAAAATCACTAGCATCGCACATCAACTCAAAAGGAAGCTCCCAATTAGGGGTAACCAAGACGGGTGCCTTAGTAAGCTTATCCTTAAGCGAGTCAAAGGCTTCAAGACATTCTTTGGAAAAGATAAAAGGAGTATCTTTTTCCAAGAGGTGGGTCATCGGGCGAGCGATTTGAGAAAAATCTTTGATAAATCGACGGTAGAAGCCCGCATGACCCAGAAAACTTCTCACGCCCTTCACGGTAGAAGGTGGAGGCAACTTGGCGATAACATCGACTTTAGCACGGTCTACTTCAACACCGGCTTTGGAAATCTTGTGGCCTAGCACAATGCCCTCTTTTACCATAAAATGGCATTTTTCCCAATTAAGAACAAGGCGAGTGTCTTCGCACCGCTGTAGCATACGTTCTAAATTGGCAAGGCAAGCAGAGAAGGAATCACCATAGACTGAGAAATCATCCATGAATACTTCCATAGTGTCTTCCACCATGTCATGGAAGATAGCCATCATACACCTTTGGAATGTCCCAGGAGCATTACATAAACCAAAAGGCATGCGTTTGTAAGCAAATGTTCCATAGGGACAAGTGAATGTGGTCTTTTCTTGGTCCTTGGGATCGATGGGAATTTGAAAATACCCGGAGAAACCGTCTAAGAAGCAGTAATAGTCATTACCAGCTAGACGCTCGAGCATTTGATCCATGAAGGGGAGAGGAAAGTGGTCTTTTCTCGTGGCATCATTGAGCTTGCGATAATCAATACAAACTCTCCACCCAGTAACGAGACGAGTGGGAATCAACTCGTTGTGTTCATTGGGAACAACGGTTATTCCGCCCTTCTTGGGCACACAATGGACGGGACTTACCCACGGCGAATCCGAAATAGGGTAGATCAATCCGGCATCTAGAAGTTTGATAACCTCTTGTTTGATGACGTCATGAATTTTAGGATTAACCCTTCTTTGGTTCTGGATTGTGGGTTTGAAGTCATCTTCCATGAGAATCTTGTGAGTACAAAAGTTCGGATCAATTCCGCGGATATCGGAAATTTTCCAAGCAATTGCCTTCTTATGAGCTTTAAGCACAGCGATGAGACGAGTTTTCTCTTCATCCTTCAAATCCTTAGCAATGATGACTGGCGACTTCTTCTCTTCTTCAAGGAACGCATACTCGAGATGGGGCGGCAACTCCTTAAGTTCTAAATCCGGAGGATTGTCGATGGGAGGCGTATTCGAAGTCGGAGTCTCGATAGCAATAATAGTGGGAGATGGAGGGGAAGGATTGTCTTCTCTGAGGAGGTTTGCAATGAAACTAAGATCGTCATCCCAATTGGTAGTAGAATCGTCATTGTCGTGCTTCACATCTTCCAAGGTGGCTTCCAAATCTTTCCAAAGGAAATCACTTTCTCCAAATAGAGATAGTGATGAGTCGATAGAGGAAACGATCTCAACATTCGGAAGAGAGGTAGGAATGTTTTTACAAGCATCCTTGAAGTGTTCTTCACAAGCCTCATCAAGAACGTCAATACAATTAACATTCTCGTAAGAAGAAGGCTGTTTAGATAACTTTCCCATGTTGAAGACTACTTTATCGTCACCCACTCTCATGATAAGCTCACCGGCTTCAACATCAATGAGAGTGCGACCGGTCCTCAAGAATGGACGACCAACAATGAGTGGCACACGGGGATCCATCTCGTAGTCGACGACAACAAAATCAGCAGGGAAGGTGAATTTGTCGACTCCTACAATGACATCTTCGGCTATCCCCACTGGATAAGCAACCGTACGGTTAGCTAATTCCAAAGTCATTTTGGTGGGGACCAGCTCTGGGAGAGATAATTGTTTCCAAACACTTAGAGGCATGAGATTAATACTGGCACCTAGATCGGCTAGGGCCATGCAATTCTCTACTCCCGGGAAATTGCAAGGGATAAGGAAACGACCCGGATCACCAAGCTTGATTGGCAATTTCCTTAAGAGCACTGCAGAGCAGTTCTCATTAAGTTGGGTGTTGGCGAGATCGAGGAGCTTTTCCTTGTCGCTCAGAAGATCTTTAAACATTTTCGCGTACTTAGGCATGTGAGCGAGAGCCTCAGCGAAGGAGATATTGAAATTCAGTTGTTTAAACATTTTAAGAAAGTTAGAAACCTGAATATCGTCCTTGCTTTTGAGCTTCTCTTTCCTCAACCTAGATGGATAAGGTATGTTGGAAGAAGAGGAAGGCTTTGGGATGATAGGATCACTCACATCCTTGGGTGGAGGAGGGGTAGAAGGAAGAGGTGGAGAAATTGGGGAAGGAGAAGGGTGAGGAATAGGAGCAGGCGACTCGTTCTCCTTAGTCACAATCACCGGTGGAGGTATAGGAAGCTCGGGTTCCTTGGTACCTTTACCACTGCGAGTGGTGATTGCTTTCATCTCCCCTCTTGGATTCGCAACGGTATTACTCGGAAGAGTACCCGAAGAAGAGGGTTGATTACTGTTGAAGAAACTAGCCATCATGTTCCTCAAGTCATTCGTTTGACTATCCATAGTGTTCTTCATATCAGCTCTTAGATCATTCCCTTGTTTCATCAGATCTGCTTTCAAGTTGCGCACTTCCTGTTGGAGATTATCCACGATCACATCGTTAGTTCTCATGTAGGTTCCAATGTCTTGATGTGATGCGGGGGTTTGGTTGGAAGGAGCAGTGTATGCGGGTGGTTGATAAGCAGGTTGCTGGTAAACTTGGGTGTTTCGTTGCGGTGGTTGTTGCTGCTTGTGAGGAGGGATGTATGGTGTGCGAGTTTGTTGTTGTTGAGGAGGGCGGTTGAGGTTTTGTTGTTGGTTTTGGTTGTTAGGATTAAAACCAGGTGGTGAGAGATAGTTGTTGGAACGGTAGCTAAGCAGGTTGCGGTCACCTTGAGGTTTTGCTTGATAAGCAGGTTGAGTATAGGTGCCATATGCTGCATTAACATTCTCAGCAGGGTAATCTTGGGTGGCAGTGCACGTTGTGTAAGAATGGGGACCACCGCATATCTCACAAGGTTGGCTGACAGCGTTCACTTGTGCGTTTTTGGCGTTGTTGCTGTTGTTGTTGCTGACGGTGTGGGTGACAAGCGATTCAAGAAGCGTGGTGATTTTGTCAAGTCGCTTGTCGCTGTCATTAGTGCTAGCACTAGCAACATTGGTCCTAACACTCTTGGTTTGCACGCGAGATTTGTTCTCAATGATATCCCAAGCAGCATTGGAAGTCTTAGCCAATAGATTACCCCCCGAAGCACTGTTCAGTGAATCTTGGTCATTCATGCTTAAACCATTGTAAAAAGTATTTATTTGATGAACTTTGGTAAAACCATGTTGTGGGCATTTTCGTAAAAGATCTTTGAAACGATCCCAAGATTCACTCAATGACTCATCGTACTTTTGTTCAAAATTTATGATCTCATTTCGCAAAGCGGTAGTACGAGAGGGTGGAAAAAAGTAGTTGATAAACTTTGTTTCCAAATCCGTCCACGAGAGAATACTCTGTGGCGGTTCCTTAGCAAGCCAATGTCGGGCTTGTCCCTCTAAAGAAAAGGGAAAAAGTTGTAACCTTATCACTTCTTGTGGCACTCCATTGAACTTGACCGTGTTGGTGAGTTGTAGAAATCTCTTGATATGGTCGTGTGGGTCATCAATGGTTCGTCCCAAGAATGGTTGAGCTGAGACCATCTGGATAAAGCCTGACTTTAGCTCGAAATTGTTGGCGGCAATTGGTGGTATAACAATTGGATCCGTATTGCCATCGACATGAGCTTGCAGCAATTCAATCATTGGGCGATTATCCGGAAGGTGCTCATTGTTGTTGTTATTGTTCATGTTGTTGAAAGGCGGGTTGTTGTTGTTATTATTGTTGTTCGGAGGTGGTATGTTATTGTTGGTTTGTACACCAGCCATGTCTAAGTTATCGAGAGGCTCGGGCTCTTGATAAGACGTGGATCGAGTGCGCATACACCTGCAAAAGAACGAACAAAGAAAAACAAAGCAAAAATATTTTTGGTTTTTTATGTTTTTTTTTTTTTTTTTTTTTTTTTTTTTTTTTTTTTTTTTTTTTTTTTTTTACTTTTTAGGATTTTTGAAAATTTTTATGAAAAAGTAACGTTCACGGGGAACGGATCCCAAAATCCAAGTTCTCACAAAAAACTTTTGATCTTAACGAGAAGAGCCGGCAGCGGCGCCATTTGATACTTTGGTTTTGTATGGTTCAATTTTACTCTCGATATCCTCTCGAATTGATCTAGGCCTTAAGTGGAATGATTTGTTCTTGGTTACTAAAAAGGAGTTGGTTTGTTTATCTATTTTTAAACTAATAACACTTAAATGTAAATGACGTTGAGTGACTTAAAATTGAGTGCTTGAAAACGTAAAGGAAAGATTTGAAAATTACTTTGAAAACTTAATTGAATTAATGCTTAAAAACTTGTTCTATCGGAATATCAAAAATTATTTCTATCGGAATATAAGAAAATCAAAGGCATCGGAATGTAATCATAACTACCATCGGAATGTCCATGTTTATCACCATCGGAATATTCAAAATACAAGCTGTCGCAATGATGCTATCGGAATGCCCCAGATCGGAATAAAGCTATCGGAAAGTTTCTAGATCGGAATGTTGTATATAAAAATCGGCCAGAGTTTCGACCAGAAAAGGGACCTAAACCCCGTCGGAATGTGCGATCGCAATATGCGATCGCAATCCCAGATCGGAATAGGGGGTTTTACAACCTATCGCAAAGTAAAACCCCTTATGGGTTATTGCGATACCAAGCAAAGAAGACCCGTCGGAATGTGTTAAAACCCTTGTATTGCGATGGAAGTGGCTATGTTCCGAAAATGGTGGCAACTTTAAAAACTCAATAAGCAAAGGAAATAAGCTAGGTGATTCGAAATCTAAATACTTCAAAAAGATTAAATTTGATAACTTTTGAAAGTAAGAAACTTTAAAACTTAATAAACAAAACTTTTGAATGATTAAAACTTGAAGAAATCCGAAATCAATAAGCTTGAACAAGCAATAAGCCGCTAAGCATGGAGAGCTTATGGCTTATTCACGTAGAGCTTAAAAAGACTAGAAAGATCAAACTCTATTCACGAACACATCCAAAATCCCAACCGTATGGTTTTAACAATCGGATCAAGGATTGACAAATCAAGAAAAGTAGAAAAAGATTAAGGAACTTAAAAGCATAAACTTGATTAATGAAATCAAAAGTACAAGAAAGCTTAAATTTAAAAGATGAAATCAAAAGAAAAGTTTAGTGAGAGAAAGTATGGAACTTTCTCTCTCTAAAAACTAGAGAGAAAAATGAAAAGCTAAAGACTAGCTAAAAACTAAGTGTGTGAAAATTTGTGAGGTGAAGGCTTTATATAGGCGTGTGTATGGTGTTGATGGGCTCTTGATTGGGCTTTGATTCGGGCTTCTTTTTCTTCTTTCTTCTTAAGTCTTCACGCGTCTTTTAAATAAACGTTTCCGACTTGGATTTGAGAAGTGTCGGTGAATAATTCCAACTCGTCCTATAATATTTTATTTAATAGACTCGAGTTCTTCGACATATATGAATCTTCCATCTTTGGCTCTATTCTTCAATAAATCTTCAAATAGGCATAATGACTTCAAATCTTTTGCATCTCTTGGACAATAGACTTCGTCTTGAGTCTTTTTCCTTGATAAAACCCGTGCAATCCCATGTTTTCTTTAATATTCATCCGGTCGACTCTAAAAACACAATAAACACAAAAACCACGCATAATTCCAAACAAATGATATTAAATACGTGTTTTGGTCTCGTTTTAGCCCGATTTAAGTGGTAAAAGGATGGGTGTTTTTACACCTATCACCTTGAGCCACTAACCTTGCCTTGTTTCTGACCACAATACCTCTTTCATCTCTTTTGTTCCTTAGAACACATCTTGTCCCTATAGGTCTGACATATCTAGGACAATCAACCAGCTCCCAAACATCCTGAATTGCAAATTGGTGAAGCTCATCCTGCATTGCTTCCACCCAACTTGGTTCTTTGAGAGCATCAAATATTTTCTTGGGTTCTTCTTGTGACAGAAAACATGCAAACAAACATGCTTGCACAAGAGGGGTATCAACCTTCTTGTGTATATTGGCAATAAACCCACCAAGACCTTGATGAGATCTTCTAGTCTGAACTGGAGTCATAATATCACCAATGATCTGAGATGTGGGGTGATTCTTCATTGTGGAAGTGAGAACCCCTCCTTCAAAAAGTCTGGTGTCCTCAACCTCATGCTCCATGTTGCCAATGTCTTCTTCATCAGACTCTCTTATGTCAACATAAGGATGACCTTCTTCATGGGAATTGGAAGGTTCTC
Organism: Glebionis coronaria; assembly: GCA_025667525.1. Taxonomy (NCBI): domain Eukaryota; kingdom Viridiplantae; phylum Streptophyta; class Magnoliopsida; order Asterales; family Asteraceae; genus Glebionis; species Glebionis coronaria. The sequence continues at coordinate 418,948,286 of CM046879.1, read as the reverse complement.
CTTGTTCAAAAGTGGAAGAGAAAAGATGTGCAAAGGTGTTGTCAACGTCTGAACCTTGTTTGTCAGCGCTTGGGCTAACAACGCTTGAACTGTTGTTATCAACGTCTGAGCCATCAACGTCTGAATTGGTCTTGTCAGCGCTAGATTTGCCTTTGTCAGCGCCTGAAGAACCATGCATGTTTGTATCTGGTGGTATTTGGAAACCACCATTATCTTGTCCAGCAGCAGCAGCAGCAAAAGCATCTGTCCAAATGGGAATTGTGACATATTCAAATGTAGGAGATGCCTTTTCTGCTTGTGATCCAACCTTCTCATGAACCTGTGTACCTGAAACATTAACAACTTGTTCCTCCACAACATTTGAAGTTACCTTCACAATGTCTGGATTAGTAACAGGCATATAATTTAAAGTTCTAGATAAGGGTTCCAAATCAAACAACCAATTAGGACCACTCTCAGGATCACTAGGTTTATTCTCTAAGAACCTAACATGTACTCTCTCAACAATACGTTTGTCCTCTTTAAGATAAACCCTATAACCCTTGCTCTGGACTGAATACCCCATGAAGTAACCTTCATCACCTTTTGCACTAAATTTCCCTAAGGCATCACTAGTATCCAACACTACTACATGACAACCAAAAGGTCTGAGAAAACCAATATTAGGTTTTATTCCCCAAAGTAACTCATAAGGTGTTTTGTTCTGAATTTTGTTAACCAATGCTCTATTCTGCACATAGCATGCTGTATTAAAAGCCTCAGCCCAAAAGGCTATTGGAAAGTGAGCATCAGCCAACATTGTTCTGGCTGCTTCAATTAGGGTTCTATTTTTCCTTTCAGCAACCCCATTTTGTTGTGGGGTTCTAGCAATGCTAAATTGCCTAGTAATTCCTTTCCTGGCACAAAAATCATCAAGCTTCTTGTTCCTAAATTCTCCACCATTATCACTCCTAAGGATTTTAACCTCATTGCCAGACCTTTTCTCAATTTGAGTGATAAAATCAATAAGAACATCAGTTGTGTCACTCTTCATAGCTAGAAAGAATGTCCAAGTAAACCTAGAAAAGTCATCTGTGACAACAAAACAATATGACTTGCCATTCAAACTCTCTATATTTGTTGGACCAAAGAGGTCCATGTGAAGCATATGAAGAGGTCTGGAACTAGTATGCACCTGCTTGGACTTGAATGAGACCTTGTGCTGCTTGCCTTTAAGACATGCAACACAAGAGTGGTCATTGTGGAAGGCCTTCTCAGGCAAACCATCAACTAAGCCAAGCCTCACAAGTCTATTTATATTTTTAAAGTTTATGTGCCCTAGTCTCCTGTGCCACAAATTACTTTCATCTACTGAGGCCTTAGCATAAAAACAAGACATATTTGCATTCATTTTAATCCCATTTAAATTCACATTATATATGTCCTTATGCCTAGGTGTTCTATACTCAATATATTTCTCATCAGGGATCTTAAAATCCTTGCTTAACACCAAGCACTCAGTATCAGTGAAAAGAACCTTATTTTTGTTATCACAAACTTGTGATACACTAAACAGATTATAATCAAGTTCTTTTACCAGGAAGACGTTTTCAAAACGCAGATTATTGGTGAGAAGGGTTCCTTTGCCTGTAATGGTGCCGTAGCCACCTCCAAAGCATACCTTATCACCATCTTTAATAGGAGTGAAGTTCGTCAGATAGTCTTCCTTTCCTGTCATGTGCCTTGAGCATCCACTATCCCAATATCCATAATCATTGATCTGTCTTTGAATGCCCTGCACATAAAGAAAACAATTTAGTTTTCTTTGGGAACCCAAGTCTCAGAAGACTTGGATTCATCTGGTTGTTCAATAAGAACAGACTTAGTTCTCACAACAACCCCATTCTCATCCTTTTTAGGATGAAATACCCAGTTAACCCCAATTGGTTTTGTAATGACCTTTGAAATGTAATTAAATCTATTGCAAGTCATTGAAATTCCATTATCATTAGGGTTTTGATCTTTCTTGGGTCTCCATGTTAAGCTTGAAGAAGCTTTAGACCTCTTACCTTGTGGCTGCAAATATTTAGGTCTGGTCACGTTTCTGTCAGCGTTGGATTTTGTCCTGTCAACGCTGAAATTACCCTTGTCAGCGTTGAACCTAGAGTTTGCTACAAGAACCCATTGCCTATTTGACCAAGTGTTTGTCTTTTAAAAAGTTCTTTGTCCATGAGTGTTAGACCTTCTAGAAAAGAATGGGGCAGGTCTAATCACTTGTGGACTTTGCTGCACACAAGGTTTGGGTCTGACAACGTTTGACTTTCTAACAACGTTGACTTTCTACCTATCAGCGCTGAAATTGTTCCTGTCAGCGTTGGCTTTGGGAGCGTTGACACACTTGTATGCCAAATGTGAAAAGCTACCACAAGTATAACAGGCTTTCTTAGACACACTCTTAGGTCTAGTAGAGAAGAAACCTGTTCCATGATTGCTAACTAGGCTCTTGGGTGACCTATTATTCCTATACATCTCTGCATATTTAATGGTAGGTCTTCTAACAGTGTTTGAGCCTAGGTCAACAGGTTTACTAGTGACTGGGTTAGTAACCTTAATGGGTGGTGATTCATTGGGACTTTCACATAGCAAACCTCCCTTAACAAATAAAGTAGGGTTAGCTTTCTTCCACTAATTTAGGTCAGTCAGTTTTTGTTGATACTCTTCAACTGGAGTGACAACTCTTGGTGGAGGAGAGAATTCCTCTTCTTGGCATATACCAGTCCAAGACAAATCCTTTCTAAGGACACCATAGAAGTCACCGGCTGGTGGTGGAACCAGAGAGTAATCATTCATCCCAATCCCAGTCATGTCCTTAGGATCCCTTTGTTTAGCTACACAGTCTCCTAGGGTTTGGGTGGCTCTATCAAATCTTTGAATCTTGAGGTCAACATTATCTTTATTCTTAATGGCCTCATCTAACTTAGCATGTAGGTCTCTATTGACCTTTGTCATGATATTTCTAATATCCATACTACCTTCTAGCTCATGTTTTAAGATATTGATCTTATCTTTTAAGTCAAATTCCATTTTCTTGTATTTAGAAACGGTTTTCTCAGTTTCAGTAAGAGCTAGTTGGTAATTGGACAATTTACACCTTTCAGTGCTCATATCATCTTTTAATTTTAACACCTCTTTGTTAAGTCTATCAGTGTTTAACCTACAACCTTTGCTACAAAAGGCATCATCATATACCTCATTATCAGATGAAGAGGAGGAGTGTGCCATGAGAGCATATTCAACATGCTCTTCTTCTTCAATGTCAGCAACCAAAGCTTTGTCCTCTTCAGCATTCTTAGCCAGATAGCTCCAATCCTATCCTGTACCATCAATTCCTTGAACTGCAACCATGGCTTTGGAATCTTGAGCTTTAACAACCTGACTTGAGGGTTTACCAGCATCAGATCTTCTAGGAGATCTGCATTCCCTCATGAAGTGCCCTATACGATGACAGTTGTAGCATTCAACTTTGGATTTATCAAATCCAGCTGTGTCTTTAGCATTGAAGGTCATCTTCTTCTTGAACCTTCTATTCCACCTATTTGCTCTTATACTAGCAAGGGCCATGTTCCACTCGATGTCCATCTATTCCAAGTGCTCATCACTTATCTGCTCAAGGTCCTCATATGTAATCACTGAACCATTGGGCAAGGAAGAAATGTAAGCACACACAGTATCCAAATCCAAACCAGCAGGTTTAACTCTTGGGGAGTCATTCATGAATGTGTCAGCGTCTGAAAAGGAGACGTTGACAAGACTTGTTCCAGCGCTGACAAATGATGATCCAGTAACTGGATGCATAAAAGAGTCCTTATGATTGATGTGACCTTTACTATGAGAGAAGAAGGCCATGTTGCTGGTGCTAGATTTGCTTCCATGATCTGAAAGAGTTTCATCTTCCAACAGTCTTAGTTTGTTGTAGATGTCATCAAACGAGGAGCTCTTGTAAGTATTATTTGCAAGAATAGATCTTGCCTTAATCTTCCATGCCTCACCAAGACTTTTCAGAAAGGTAGCATTGGTGTCAACATCACCAACTTGTGTCCCCATGAAGGACAACTTGCTTGTGATGTCAAGCAATCTGCTTCTCACACTACTCAGTTTCTCATTGGGCTGAGCTTTGAAGACAGCATAATCATGCAGAAGTTGCTTTTTCTTTTCTTCATTAGTGTCTGCATTGCCACCATATGCAACTTCAAGTGCTTCCCAAAGATCCTTAGCAGATTCATAGCCTCTATATTTGTGCTGGTTTTCTTGTCCCAAAGAAACTTTCAGAATATTTAGGGCTTTCATGTCAACCCTTTTCTTTGCAATATCTTCAGCACCTACAGCTCTACCATCTCTAGGTTTTTCTTTCTTATCTTCATCAGGACATCCTTCAACAGCTGATCTTTGAGTAATGGCATCCTGAATCTTTTGAGCCTTATTGAATGAGTTTCCATATTCAATAATCTCCCAGAGTGTGTAATCAAAGATCCCCAGATATTGTTCAAAGTTGAACTTCCATAAGTCAAAGTTGGTTGCATCAAGCATGGGAATCCTGATGTTTGGTAAGGGTGAAGAGGAGGTGGTTATTGCTTCAGACATGATGTTTTTAGGGTTTTGGTGTTTTTAGGGTTTCTGAGAAAATTAGGGTTTTGGTGTTCGTGTATGGTTCTGGTGTTCTTCAAAGATCAAAAGTTCCTCAACAAGCTCTGATACCACTTGTTGATCCCAAACTTAGATCGATTAGCTTTGTGTATACGAGATTAGATCAAGTATAACACGTAGAGAAACCTTTGTTATATGCTTTGTGAATCTAAGTGTTATGCGGAATTTAACACTTAAACAAGAACACAAGATGTAAACAAAACTTTCACTTTGATTATGTATGTCGAACATGCTTACAATGAAAGATGTTTACGAATGAAAACTTATGTAAAACTTGATATTAAACATTAACCTAAAGGCCTTCTTTTATAGACTAAGAAGCCTTGTACAATAAGCTATGTATCAACTATTCTATGTAAAGATAAATATAGAAAATACATTGTCGTTTCTATCCTTACTAGAAGTATTCTAGAATATAATAAACGTGTAGCTTATATCTTCCATCAGTGCTTGTCTTCAATCTGTCAACGCTTGACTTTAACTTGTCAACGCTTGAGCTGTCAGCGCTTGCTTTGGTCTTGTCAACGCTTGAATTGTTCTTGTCAGCGCTCAAGTGATCTGGCCTTAATTTATTCCCAACAAAGCGATGTCTCTCATTTCATCTAATTCATTCAATTTCATTTTCCGGTGTTTTTCCATGGTCTCAATGTCATCATTACAATGCTTTAGGGCCCAATAAGCTTTGTGTTCGAGTTTAATTGGCAAGTGAAAATTCTTCCCATACACGAGCTTGTAAGGAGTGCACCCAATGGGCATCTTATAGGCGGTACGAAAGGCCCATAAAGTATCGTCTTACTTATCCGACCAAGATTGTCGGTTCTCTCCTATCGACCTCTCCAAAATTCTCTTCAAAGCTCGGTTTGAAACCTCGACTTTCCCACTCGTTTGTGGGTGATAAGCCCTAGAAAGCCGATGTGTAACCCCATATTTCTTTAGAACCTTTTCGAATTGGTCGTTAAAAAAATTGGTTCCATGATCACTTATGATTGCACGAGGGGTTCCAAACCGAGAGAACAATTGCTTCAAAAACTTGACCACCACACGATCATCGTTCGTGGGTAAAGCCTTAGCTTCCACCCACTTGGATAGGTAGTCAACGGCGAAAAGGATGTACTTATTACCACGAGATGATGGGAATGGCCCCATAAAATTAATGCCCCATACGTCAAAGATCTCACACATTGTTGATCCCTTTGATTGGATCTATATTTTGTTAAGAACTAGAATTGTAGTTTGTAATCAAACTAAAACACTTTGAGAACTCTTACTCAAGCTAAATAAGTTATGCGGTATCTAACTTATAAAGCATCGAAGAACATAATTACTTTTAACTATTCGATTCTCTTATTAATCGACTTGCATGAGGTACATGAATGATATCGTACCTATGTCCCTTTTATAGAGTAAGAAACCCTAGATACCTTAGAATATTCTATAAAGATAACTATATCACAAACGATATATTATGCTAACTATTTAAGTATATCACATAAGATATACTCTAACTATAACTATGACATATCTTATACATAGATATATTTGTCCTAATCGATATAGCAGTACTTACTTTATAAGTAGCAGTACTTACTTTATAAGTAGCAGTACTTACTATGTACCGCGTTAACACTAACGGTACTTGAAAGATAACTAACAGTACTTCAATAACACTAATGGTAGTTGACACTTACAAATAATTCCCAACAATCCTCTCCTAAACAAGAATGATAACTTGTTGTCTTCTTGTTTCTCTTTGTACTGAATGTATTTAGAATACATGTCTTTAGTCTTCTCTTCAACCTTGGATTGAACTTGGTAATTTGTATTTGTATCCAACTGAATGTAGCCAAACACTTCACTGTAGATCTTCTTCTGATAAGATAACCTTCAAGCATCATGAACATCATCTTTGTCTTCAAACTATGATCTTCTTGTGTCTTGTAAACATTTAGTTGTCTTTGAAGCAACAGTTATTGTCTTCTTGAGTTAAATCTATGAACACTGAATCATGAACTTCAGTCTTGATTTGATGAGACAAAACGTTCTAAGTATCTTTTTCTTTAATACTTCTTTGCTTGCAATCTTCATACCTGAAATAAAACAGTTAACAACAAAAACCAATTTGTATTGGCTTCATGATTTTTAGCAAATCATCAGCTATCAATGGATTTGATATATTCTTTACCAGTTAGCCGTACCCTCTGGAATAGCCAATACTTTATTCATAAAGAATAAGGTATACTGATAACCCTACAATTTTTGGTAAATTGTCAGCAATCAACGGATTTGATTAAGTCTTTACCTAGTACCGTTTGTCTAGGACTAGCCAACTCTTTGTCTTGAAACAAGGTGAGTCAGAACCATATAGTTTTTAGCAAACTACCAGCTTTCAACGGATTTGAGAAGTCTTTACCACAAACCGTTTGCTTATGGACTAGCCAGTTCTTATGTGTGTTAAACATGGTGAACTGAGAACCATTTGTGAAGTGTAACTGAAAGTCAAACACTTAAGGCTCTTTCTCAGCTTCTTCCTCTTGCTCCAAATCCTTGATTTGTTGTTTAACAATTCTGATCAACTCAAAAGCACCAACAGACTCTACTGAGACTTCTAATTGTTGTTCCAACATACTTTCCAACAATCTTCTCTCAAATGGATAAGTATTATCTTGTAGCATATAGTAAGTAACATCATCTATATCCAAAATATGTATTCCACATGACCTATAATATCTCTAGTAACTAGGAACCTGATTCTCTAATACCTTCAACATTTTCTGTTTCACAGTTGTGTGGCTCATACATGAAGAGAAATTCATTGTATAATAGTGATACCTCAGTTTTACCTACACTGGCTTCTTGAACTAACCTGAAAAGATCTTGAATATCTCGTCTGTCAAGAATATTAAGAATGTCTTCCAAAAGTCTGAACATTCTTGTTGTCCCATCAGTTCTTTGTATTCCATGAGCTTCCAGTCCTTGATCCATAGCGTATATCCATTTATGAATGGATGAACTCTTTCCAAAAATATCTGTATCAATACATTGATCTTCAAAATTTACTATCTTCAAGTACTTTTTCAAACTCTCATCATCATCACTATCTTATGTTGTTGGTTTAGCCTTTTTCTTGACTTTCTGCTTCTTCTTTGTTGATCTTTTCCTCTTAACACCCTTGAAGGTTCTTTCAAATTCCATTGAACCTTCTTCTAAGTTTGTATGTACCGCTTCTTCAGTATGTACTGTTGAATGTGTATGTACTACTTGTACATTTTCAGTCTGATCAATATCTTGAACTTTATCTCCTTCATTCATTCTTTGAGCAGTCTCTTCCTCTTTTGATCTTACCTTCTCCTTTCTATTCTTACTCACATATGTAGTCTTGATAGGTAGAGATGTTGTTGTATGTTCAGCTGTACTTAACTCAAATCTAGGAGCACTTCCAAATTGCCTTTGTTGTTGCATATGTCTTCTAGCTTCTTCAACAGCTATCCTATCTGCTTCAGATTCAATCTCAACAAAATTCAATTTAGCTCTTTTGTGTTGTTCATACAAAGTATTTATTTCTTCAAAATTCTTCTTAACCAGTTGAGCATGAGTGAAAAGCTTACCTTTCTTGAGGAATGTCATCATTTGATTCCTAATCTGCATGGTAGTTGGAGGCTTAATCTTTTCTCTTCTTCTTTTCTCAGCAAAGAATCTTTGTTTCTCCCTTACCAGATCATCTATCAATTTTGATTTCTCTTCTTCATCATAAGCATCTCTTTCTTCTGCTAACAATGAGTCTGCAAGAAGCTCACTTGCATGTAATTCAACTTGAATCCTATCATACTCTTGTATGTTCCATTCTTGTTGTATTCTCCTAGATTCTAGCAAGTGCTGCTTTACTGCAAGTTCCTCTTGTAAGTCTTCTTTACGAATTTGAGCTTGCATTCTGAAAGCATATTCCTCATCATGGTCCAATTGATTAAATCTATTCACGACTTTGCTGATATCTTCATTTGAATCACTTTCATTTTCAGATTTTGATTGTAATTGCTTCTTTCCCTTATCCTTTGGATTAATCTTTGGTAACTTCTTCTTCAGCTTAGTAGGTCTTTCCTCATCAGCATACTGTTGAATAACTATACCTTTAGTGGGATGAGAAGCTTGAACTTTCTTACCTTTAGTTTAATCCTTTTTGGCAAGAACTTCTTGTTGTGTCTTCTTCTCAAACTCTGCTTGTTTTGCTTTTTCAGCTGAACTCTTCTCTCTTAAATCAAGCAGTATTTGGGCTAAAGTCTCATCCTCCCCAAAAGGAGTTTGACTTTCTAGTAAAGGATGATCACCAGCGGTATTTGTGGTCGGCTTAGTTGGCTTAGCAGTACTTGGGTCTTCAATAATGTTAGTGGTACTTGCAGTCAGCGTAGTTGGCCTAGCAGTACTTGGATCTTCAACAATGTTGACTTCACCAGTGTTAGACACACTTGTTTCTTCAATCACTAGAGTATCTCCAGATACATTATCTTCTACTGAAGCTATCCTTTCAACTTGTACCTCTTTAGTCTTGTCTGATCCATAGCTCACTCTTAACCTTGACAGTACTTGTAAAGAATGTTTCTTATGAAACCAGAACCGTCTTTATGGTGAAGTTGAAGATATAGGAAATTCAACATTAATCTCCTCCAACTTCTCATAGAAAGTACTCCAATTCACTTGAAGTTGTGGTGACTGTGGTTGTGGCTCTAGCTGAGTTACCACAATTTCTTCAATTTGTGGTTCCTCATAAGTAGGTTGTGGCTCTTCCTATTGAAACTCCATGTTAGTAGGTTCATCCACACCAGTCTCTAAACCATTGTCATCTTCATAATTCCCAATGACATCATTATCTAATTCAAAATTGATGTCATTTCCCTGATTATCAGAAGAAGGTATTTGTTCTTCATAATTCCTCCCCTGTTTGGTTACATTTAGTTGCTTTTTCTTGTGGTTTCTGAACCTTTGCTTTTTAAGTGCAGCTTTCTAAATAGACCTATTCTGCCTCATCCAAGGGGATACTTTATTCCTTAACTTGATTAGGATGGCCTCCAATTCAGCAATTTTCTTGTCTTAAACAATCTTTTCCTTTTGCAACACCTGTACCTGTTGGGACAAACTAGTACACAAAGCAGTTAAATTTGCAACATCCACCACCTCTGGTGCATGTGCTTGTGGTAAACCACTAGCAGCAATGGAAGCAGCAGGTGTATGGATCATCTCATCAGTATTTGGTTGAACACCAATATTGTGAGAAGAAGATTGAGAATCTTTTGAGAAATGGTAACTCTGGGTAGAAGGAGTTTGCTGAGAAGCACTAGCATTGCTAAGTTCCTCACCTTCTTGGTTGGCAGGTTGGGCTAACATATGAGCAAATAATGGTGTAACAGTTCCTATAAAGGCATTTCCTTGTTTGGTCAAGAAAGAGAAAGTTCTCTTTGTGAATGTAGGAACATCCCATGTATTTGTTAACTCTGATAGGTTAGGGATTTGGTCACTAACTAAAGTCTGAATGAATCTATGATACATAAAAAACTTCTTAGTTTCTTCCAAATTCCTAGTCATGCCTTCAAAAATTAATCTTGAAAAATTGAAAACTCTGTTATTTGCTAGACAAAATACCAGCTGATGCCAATGCAACAGGAATTTAATTAAAAAGAAGTACTTTTGGAGCTTAAACAGTGAATAATGGCATGAAAAAGCAATTTCCATTGTGGTGAAAACAAAGCTTAAAAGAAAGTAAGACTTTCCCTACCACCCTCATAGCCCGTGGTTATAAGGCCATCATGTATCTCTGTATTATTAAGCATACTAAGTCCATTTTCATCATTTAATCTCAAACTAGCCCTTAGCAGTACCTCAGTTACATAGATATTTGTATGATTTACCCTATCCTTAATGTAAGGTTGATCAAACCGAGTACCTAACACATCAGTATTCCAAAAATGTTCAACAATAGGAATAGAGACTATAGGACTTACAGTGAGTGCGAAACTAACATGACTTCGAGATAAAAATCCAAGAATCTCATGATTTCCAAGAGAGTCATCATTCAGAGCAATATTCGCAACCAAATTATGCTTATAGATCACTTGTAATGCAACCATTAGTATTTTTGATGATTAAAAAATTAGAGAGAATGTTATAGAATTAAGAGATAAGAATAAAAGATTAGGTGAATCATTTGTATAATTGGAGTAAGTATTTATGTAAATAACAAACCCAAGCGCGAAGAAACTGCCAAATTTACAAAAGAGACCCTTAACGATACGACAGATATGTACCGGTACAAGGAACATACTCGGTACTTGGATTTGTGCTAGCGGTACATAGATCCATAACGGTACCTCACAATTTTGACCAGTTCATGCATTCCACTATCATTATAACCTCTTTTATCTTATTCTATCAACTTGCAATCACATCAAAAACACAAAAACATACACTATACAATAAAAATTAGCATAAAAATTGTATAGCTATCACCTCCCCTCAACATATGCACCAGTCTACTGGTTGAGCATACCAATATGTGTCACCAAGAATTCAAATCTCTTTGCATCAAATGCCTTGGTCAACAAATCAACCACATTGTTGTCTGTTTGAATCTTCAAGACTTGAATAAGCTTTTTTTCATAGGCATCTCTGATGAAGTGATGTCTTATTTCAATATGCTTGGTCTTGGAGTGAAATACTGGATTGTTGACAATGCATATAGTACTTTCATTATCAATGTAAATATTGGTGTCCATGAAGTTGAACCCATATTATAACAACTGATTTTGAATCCAAAGTACTTGTCCACAACAACGAGCAGCAACTACATATTCAGCTTCAGTTGTAGAAGTAGCAACATTGGTTGCTTCTTACACTACCATGATATGAGTCTTCTGCCTAGGAATTGACAACCTCCTGTTATGGATTTCCTATCATGATTAGTTGTAGTATAATCACTATCTGAGTAAGCTTCTAATTCAAAGGTTGAATCTCTAGGATACCATAATCCTAAATTAGGTTGACTTTTAAGATAGTTAAAATCCTCTTAAAAGCATGTAGATGTGACACCTTTGGATTAACTTGGAACCTTGAACAAGCACACACAACAAACATAATGTCTGGTCTTGAAGCAGTAAGATACATCAATCAACCAATCATTGACCTGTATAGATGAATATCAACATTTTCACCATGTTCCTCTTTTGATAAAGACTTCTTAGCTTCAAATGGTGTGCTTGTACTCCTTGAATCCATACATGAAAACTTTTTCAAGATTTCAGCAACATATTTATCTTGACTGATAAATATTCCATCTTTCCTTTGTTTGACTTGTAGTCCCAAAAGAAAGTAAGTTCTCCCATAGAACTCATTTGAAATGTTCCTTTCATCAAAGCCTCAAACTCTTCACACCATGATTTCTTGGTTGAACCAAAAATAATGTCATCAACATAGACTTGCACTAGAATAATATCCTTAGCATTCTTCTTGATGAACAGAGTTTTGTCAATGGTACCTCTCCTATATCCATATTCTAAGAGAAAATTGGATAAAGTGGCATACCAAGCCCTTGGAGCTTGATGCAGACCATAAAGTGCTTTGATAACCTTGTAGACTCTGTTGGGGAACTTAGGATCTACAAAACCTGGAGGTTGTGAAACATATACCTCCTCTGAAATAGTACCATAAAGAAAGGCACTTTTCACATCCATCTGATAGACTATAAAACCCATATATGATGCAAAGGCCAAAAATAACCTAATGGCTTCTATCCTTTCCCATGGTGCAAAAACCTCATCATAGTTGATCCCTTCTTCCTGTCTATAGCCATGAGAAACAAGCCTTGCCTTGTTCCTCACAACAACTCCTCTTTCATCCTTCTTGTTCCTTAAAACCCATCTAGTACCAATAACCATTTTTCTTGAGGGAAGATCCATAAGAATCTAAACCTTTTGTAGCTTAAATTGTGTTAATTCTGCTTACATGGCATCTAACCAACTTTCTTCATCAAGAGCTTAAGAAATGTTCTTGGGCTCTATTTGTGATAAGAAACATGCAAACAAACAATGATGAGTATCCTTATGATTGGTTCTCTGCTGTTGTTTGACATAACTGAAAAGTGCATGAGTTTCAGTAATGGCTTGAAGTTGTCTTCTGGTTTGCACATCAGACTTGGGATTTCCAATGATCTGAGTAGAAGGATGATTGTTGTTGACTTTATGAGTGGGAATATAACTCACAGGAATTTCAGTTTCCAAATTATTGAAATCAGTTACTGCACCCTGCTCATCATAGGAAGCTTTGGAGAAGATTCCTTTAGCTGGACTAGCATAAATGTCTTCATCGTCCATAGCTTGTAATATATCCTCTAATGAATCAGCAGAGTTTGTAGATTTTGACTTAGCAGTACTTGTAGATGAGGTACCTCTAGGTGTAGTATGTACTGCTGAGTGTTGTGACTCAAAAGATTCTTCTCTTGAATGCTTATTAGCAGATGTAGCATTCTTTTCTTGATCTTGAAGCCTTTGAAGCTCTTGGGAGGCCTGATCATCAGTTGATGGCATAGTTTGCTTTTGGGGATAGCAGACATGGGAGTAACAGTATGCATACTAGGTACATAGATGTGAACATCATCATCTGATGAAGAAGATTCTCCTTGAGTACCTGACTTAGTTGTACCAGACTCTATTGGGAACAAAATGAGCTAAGTCACTCAGACGCTGACAAGAGTAAATTGGACGCTGATAGGAAGAAATCAAGCGCTGACAGATCAAGCATTAACAAGAGATATTCAAGCGCTGACAAGAAGAAGTTCAACCACTGATAGGAAAACTTAGTCAACACGTTTATTATGTGAAGTAAAGATATACTCGATATTGTATTTTCTATAGTTATCTTTACCTAGAATAGTTGATAGGTTATCCATTGTATACGACTCCTTATGTTATAAAAGTAGGTCGTAGGGTTTGTAGTTTACAAATTAATTCAGTATTCAACTCTCATTATAAGAAAGTTCGATTATCAATCAAAAAAGAAAGATTAGTTTAATTGTTTTACTTGTTCTTTATTCTACGTGTTAATTCCGCATAACACTTGAACTGTTCATAACAACAACAAAGTTTCTCTACGTGTTAAACTTGATTCAATCTCGTTAACACAAAGCTAATCGATCTAACTTTGAGATCAACAAGTGGTATCAGAGCTTGTTGAGGAACTTTTATCTAGAAGAATAGTAAACCCTAAAAAAACCAAAAACCCTAAAACTAGAAAAGATATCTGCTACAGAATCTTCTTCCTCATCAAACCACAACCTAAAAATCCCCATGCTCGACACTGAAAACTTTGAACAATGGAAGTTCAATTTTGAACAATACCTTCAAATCCATGATCATACTCTCTGGGAAATTATTGAATTTGGAAATCAATTCGATAAAGCAGCTAGGGTTACTACTGCTATTACACCAAGGACTACTGTTGGTTCTCCTGCTGAAGAGCGTAGAGAAAGACCTGCAGATGGAAGAGCTATCTCAACTACTGATATAACAAAAAGAAGGAATGACATGAAGACCTTAAGCATTCTTAACTCTCTTTGGGTCCAAACAATCAACACAAGTATAGGAGTTTTGAGTCTGCTAAAGAACTTTGAGCAGCTCTTCAAATCAACTATGATGGTAATGATGACACCACCAAAGAAAAGAAGAAGCAACTCTTGCATGAATATGTTGTATTTAAGGCTCTTCCTAATGAGAATCTAAGTGAGGTAAGAAGCAGGCTTCTTGATATCACTACCAAGTTGACCTTTATAAGAACAAAATATGATGATGTAGACATCATTACTACTTTCCTTAAGAGTCTTGGTGAGGCATGGAAAATTGAAGCTAGGTCTATAATTGCTACCAATGCCTATAAGAGTTCTACTTTTGATGACGTCTACAGTAAGCTAAAGATTGTAGAGAATGAAATCTTACTTAATCATGGAAGCAAGTCGACATCTGGAAACATGGCTTTCATCTCACATAGTGAAGCTCAAGTCAATGAGACAGAGTCATATGTGCATCCTGTTACTGGATCAACTTATGTCAGTGGTGGATCAACCTTTGTCAGCGACTCACATTCAGACGCTGATACATACAATGTTGACTAACCAAAACTTAAACCTGTTGGTATTGATTTGGATACAGTATGCGCATACATTGCTTCATTGCCCAATGGTTCCTTGATTACATATGAGGATCTTGAGCAAATCAGTGATGAGAATTTTGAAGAGATGGATATTAAATGGAATATGGCACTAGCAAGCATAAGGACCAACAGATGGAATAGGATATTTAGAAAGAAGATGACATGCAATGCTAAAGACACTGTTCGATTTGATAAATCCAAGGTTGAGTGTGAAAACTGCCACAGGATGGGTCACTTTATGAGGGAATACAGATCTCCAAGAAGATCTGATGCTGGATAGACTTCAAGCCAAATCATCAATGTTGAAGATTCTAAGCTAAATGATATGGTTGTAACACCTCACTTTGATAAGTGGACCGTTACGCGTAATTATGGTGTGTCATCAAAGCATGCAAGGTAATATGTAGTAAAACATACATGACCATAGGGAAAACCGGAATCAAACATCGGTTCCCAGACATAAGCCCAAAACATAATAAAGTAAAGGAAAAGAGAAATGACTAAACAAGCATAGGTATATGAAGGCAAAGGAAGAAGTCTATGGCAGCTTCCATCCTAAGCACGTCCTCCACATGCTCGAGTCCTGGGTACCTGCTGTTTTGGGAACATGAAAGGAAAATGTTTGAGCATAACGCTCAGAGCACGGATATACAAGCATAGCATGAATAACATAAGCATAAACAACATATAGCAACCGAATTGATTAAGTCCTTGAAAACAGGACGTGACTTAGTAAACTGGTTTTATAGTTTGAAAAGCCTTATGTTTATCTTATAAAAACTGTTTAATATGTTAACCATTAAGCCAATATAGGTCATGAAATATCAACGTGCATGAATACTTGGAGGGGTGACCTCGTCATGCAATTAGAGGGGTTGCCTCTAATTAATATTTGTTTTTGGGTAAGAGGGATCAGCTCCTTGTGAAGGATGCAAGGCACACATCACATTCACTTGGATAATCTGCTAAAAACATGTAACCTAGGATGCACCCATGCGCCCCACATGATAACATAATAATATGGCCAAAAGTTGAAGGGACGCCACGAGCTATCACTTCGTCGTGGTGAAGTCATAACACTGGTGCCTCTAGTGTTATGGTTATGGTACCTCCATAACTAGGTGAAACTGGTCATGCATGTATATGGCTTTAGGCATTTAATTAAACATATGAAATCAAAACATATAAAACATATACTAGAAAAACAGTTGGTTGCATACGGGAAAATCCTAATAAGGAAAGAATGTCAATACTAAAAGGACGGAGAATCCGTACCTTGTGTCCAGTGAACGAAGAAGACGAACGGAAGAGAGTCCTACTTCGATATCACTAATACTACATAAATAATATACGTGTATAAGTATTCTAAATACTGAGTATGTAACTAGTTTTATATCATGTCTTAGCTTGTTTTATATGTTCATGTCATGTTTTACTTATTTTATCGTTATGCTGTGTTTATCATGTATTATGTCTATTATGATTAAGTATTATTTATAGTATTATTATACTTTTTGTGTAATAATAAGTATCTTTGATAGGTGTGAAAACACCCATCCTTTTTACCACTTAATTACAATAATAACCGAGCCAAAACATGTATTTTATGTCATTTATGTCGGAATTATGCGTGGTTTGTGTTTTTGTTGTGATTTAGGATGAAAAGGTGAAAAGTGGAGAAAACACGGGATATCACAGGCTTTTATCGAAGAAAAAGACGAAAGACGAAGTCAAGAGATCAAGAGTGCAAAAAGAACGGAAGTCCAAGGCCTATTCTGAAGATTTATCGAAGAACAAGTCTAAAGACGGAAGTTTAATAAAGCCGAAGAACTCAAGTCTAATAAATAAAGAAATTATAAGACGAGTTTAATTAATCCCGAGACAAAGTCGATAAATTCGAAGAACTTAAAAGACGAGAAGACATGAAGAAAGAAAGAAAGAGAAGGCAACACATGCACCTCCCCATTTTCCTATAAATACCCTCCTAAACTCATTTAGGAGGGTCGGTTAGTTTTTAGTTAGTTTAGTTTTCCTTTCATTTTTGTAGGAGATTCTAGAGAGAGAAAGTGACAGTTTCTCTCACTAGAATCCCAATCTTTTATCTTCCTTTCATATTCTAAATCAAACCTTTATCTTTGATAGTTTAATTCTTGTCTTAATCTTAATCTTACTCTACCTTTCTTAGCTCCCATTCACTTTAATCCGAGTTTTCTACACGTATTGTTTTAATTTGATGATTGATTTATTAAAAAGTTTATCTTTTTATTAATCTTTAAGTTTTCATATGGAATGAGCTATAAGTTTGACATGCTTATTGGCTTATTTTGTATTTAGCTTATTTACTTTTTAGTTTTCTTAAAAATTTTAGTCTTTTTAAAGTTTGCTTATTTCTTATTTTTAAAGTTTTCAAATTTATGCTTATTGATCTTTTAATGTTTGATTTTTATAGCTTAAAGTGTTTTAGTGCTTATTGTGTTAATTTTCTTATTTTTTATTAAGTGCTTTTTAATTAATTTTTATAAAAAAGTTGTTTTTAAATATTTTTATTATTTAGTATTCTTAAAAGTTTTTAAATTTTGGTCTATTAGCTTTTTCTTAAATTTTATTTGGTTAAATTTTTAGATAAGTGCTTATTTGGTATTTGCTTATTTGCTTATTGTTGCCATCGTATTGCTTAAGGGTTTTACCAGTACGATCGAGTAAGTGTGATCGCATAAACCCCGAGGGTTTCTACTTGCGATCCATTACTGCGATCCATAGTACGATCGTCACCACGATCACACTCCATAATCCTCACCACGATCACTTGTTGCGATCGTGGGTGTGATCCGTGGGTACGATCCATGTTACGATCCATGTTACGATCCAGCATTACGATGGCATAAACATGCATTACGATGGCATAAACATGCATTACGATGGCATAAACATGTAGAGTACGATGGAACATAAATGATGGAACATAAATGACTACGATGGATTTTTTTAAAACAAGTACGATCCAACATGCATGCATGCATCAAATTGGCGCCAAAATGAGCAACCTAGTTGGCTGCTTCCAGCAGCTAGCCTGGCTGCTTGCTTATTTATTAGTATTGTTCCGTAATTGTTTAGTTTTATCTGAAAGTTGTTCCGATTTTATTTTTGAAAGTTACGTATTTTTAATTGAATTTTTCTTCCAATTTTAAAATTAATATTTTTACGTAAAGTTCAAGTTTTATCTTTTATTTAGTACTCGCTTTAGGTTTTGCCTCGTTTAGCTTTAAAGTACCATTTTAGTTTTATTCTCTCCTTTTTCATTTAGTAAACTTTATTTTCGAGTCGATAGTTAATTTCGTCTTTTAGTTTTATTTTTATTAATTGTTTCGCTTTAAATTACGTTTTATTATTTGTTTTACTATTAGTTTTAATATCGTTTTAACTTTTAGTTTTTAATATTCACCTTGTTTTACTTTTATTATTGGTATTTATCTTTAGTTTGTGTTGAAATACTTTTCGCATTTACTTTTTAATTAGTTATAGATAATCAACTTCCCTTTTTCTTAACCAAAAACAATTGAGTCGCACTTTGAACCGGAAATCAATTCGTTAAGACACCGAGAAAACGAACTCTTTCAACTAGTAAAATCTCTACATTAAAATGGCGCTGCTGCCGGCTCTTTTCGTGAAGATTAACGGTTTTTTGTGAGAGACGCGTTGGCTTTTGGGATCCGTTCACTTGTGAACGTTATCTTTCGTGTCCAAAAATTTTTAAAAAATCCAAAAACATTTGAAAAATCATAAAAAGCATTTCTTTTTCAAAGTTTTGCACCAAAAATATTCTTCTTGCTTATCTATCTTTCTTTATGGATTTTTATGTCCATTGCGTCCGGTGTGGGAAACAATTATCTGGGAACGACTCATGTAAATGGTGTTCATGCGAGCGATGCGGATCTTCCTCCTATTTCAATCGATTCACAACTAGGATTTTGTCCCTTCTGCAACTCGACTAATTCGTCCTTTTTGAATCCACCTCCTGTTCCCCCGTGCATCTATTGTGGAAGCGATTCTCATTGGCATGTTTCGTGCCCGGTTTGATACCCGTATGGTCACGGGCAAGAACCGGGGTACAATTATGACAATGATAATAGCTATCCACAAGACGCACCTGATTTTTCTCCATACCCGTTTTGCAACAACTGTGGGGGCCCTCACGATACATATTATTGTCAACCAATGAATTATTATGAGCAAAATCCGGGTCCTCAGTTTTCTTCACCTATGGATTATTATGAACCAAACCCGGTTTCTAATTCTTCTCAACCGATGAACAACTATGAGCCACAACCTTGCTATAATTCAGGTTTTCAACACTTTGAGCCCCCACATCACAACCTCAATCATCAATCCTCTCAGAGAATTCAACAACTCACTACTTTGAATGAAGAAACACACTCCATTGTTTTGCAACTTCAAGAAGTCGTTGTTCTGCTTAAAGAAATTAGGGACGAGGAGAAGCGACAGCAACAAGAGCAAGTTTCTAATCTTAGTGATTCTACCCCTCCTCTTGTGCGTCAATACCATTATGATGATGATGACGATGAGAATACTATTTCTTGGTATGATCTAGTTGCTCAATGTCCTAGTGCAATTGTACTTCCCTCTCTTAATTTCCCCAACGCCTCTAAGGATTGTGATACTTCGAGTGAGATTAGTGATATCGGTCTTGATAAATTCTTTGATGAGGTTTGTGATGTGCTAACTTTTGAGGAGCATATGGATGAGGTCGCTCTTAATGATGATGTTCCTTCCACCAACACTTTGGGAGATGATTCTTTGGCTTTCTCTAATCCTCTTTTCGATCAAGATGATGATTTTACTTCTAGTGATGACGAGTCACTATCCGATGAAGACGTTCTGCATGAAACTTTCCAGATTTATTCGAACCCTTTATTTGATTTTGATGACGCCTACATATCTAGTGAGGTGAATCCTCTCTTTGACAAAGGGATTGAGGACATTAATAGCCCTGATTCTCTTGCTATTAATGAGCATACTTTGTTAGCCATACCTCCTTCTATCCTAGAGGTGGAAAGACTTGACTCTACTGAAAAAGGGACGCAGGTTGAAGGTAATTGTTCTCATACTTCTCATATTATATTGCCACCTCATCCTACCGCGTGCACAGCCAAGCGGGTGATGTATCGCTTTTACTCTCCTTGTTTCATACCGGGAAATGAGGATGAGTGCTTTGACCCGGGAGGTGACAATGGCAATTCTATAATTGATACCATCACGGCTTTGCCGAGTGCTCAACATCCATTGTCTTTGGGGGATGACAATGTGCTTACTTTACCCACCTCACCTCTCGTGGATCTTGATTTCACATACTTCTCGTATGTTGAACGGACCTTTCTCCCATTCAAGACTTATCCCCCCGCCTCTCCTTTGTTGATGTCAACCGGGAACGAGGACAAGGTCTTTGATCCCGGTATTACATTCGAGGCTTCCCCATGGACCATTTAATTCGGGGACGAGTCAGGCTGGTGACTCGGTTAACAAAAACAAGCGCTCTTCGGGAGGCAACCCGATTATCTATCTTTATCTGTTTTCACCATAAGTGTAGGGGGGAGCCCCGTGGTGTTCCTTGTTCTCTTTCTTATCATATGCAGGGATTCGAGCTTCAAAGAAACACTCATGATGACTTTTGACGAACTGTGATTCCGTGTTCTCTTATTCCCGGTTCTATCCTAAACTCTTTTCGATTCACTATTTTATATTTCTCAATATTAAAATAGGAATCTCATTAGTTGTCTCTTCCTTAGCAAGATTTAAACAACGTACACAATGTCCTAAGTGTAGGGGATTTTACTCCCACATGCTTAAACATTGAGGACAATGTTTATATTAAGTGTAGGGGGACTTCTATCGAAGTTTTAAGTGGACTTTTCCATTAAAATGCGTTCATTTTACCAGAAAATCAGCTTTTTCAGCATTTTTCAAATTTTTTATTAACTTTGGCCATTTATTCGTAATTTTTAAATTTTTATCGTTGCTTTCATATGTATATATCCCGCAATAAAGGCAAAAGTATTAATAAAGTGGTGTAACTAGTTTAGAAGTCTTTGACATATTAGGCCCGTTGCGATTATTTTGACTCAATCCGAATAGACTTATCCAAGTTTATTCTAGCTAGTATCCTTAACCATGTAGACCTTAATTGGTTTATTAGGCTAAGCATCAACGAGTCTCATTACTTGAGATTTTAAATTGTGGAGAACGAGAAATGATAGAGTGAATTATAAGTCGGTATTCTTGCACAAGCTCACTTGGTGTAATTATTTGCCTATTCTCCCATCACTTGCTAATAATTTATCTCCAATAAGTTAGGTCGTACGATTTGAAAAGTTACTTAGCTTCTAGGCCAAGATCGTTTAAAATTTGCTCGGTAATGATAAGAGTTCATAGCCAAGGCATAACTTATGAAGCGGGGCGCGAAGATTGGCGAGTCCGAAAAGGCCCTAACAAGGCATGAGGATTCCATTTTATTGCTGAAGATCCAAAGTGATGTGAAAAGCATTATTCCCAAAATCAATATGAAGGATCAAGACTCACGACGAAAAGCAATCAACTCCCATAAAGATCATGGAGAAGTCTATCCGAAAAGACCCTAACAAGGTATGAGGATAAATAGATCCATGTCCGAAAAGGAGGCGGATCGTTGTATCTCAAAATCCCAATTAGCGATTGAAGAAATAATCATGAAGTCGTGGTCAACAAAGTTGGAGTACCCCTCAAAAGTCTCCAAGTGAAGAAACTCTATTAACGAAGAGAAGACCATTATCTCAAGAACGTCTCTCGAAGATATGAAGTATGAAGTACATGCCAAATATCGGCCCGAGAAAGGTCTCAAATCGTGAACCAAGTTATGCCAAGATATGAACTTTTTGATATCCCGAGAAGCAGTTTTAAGAGATTTTGTCCTTTAGCTAACTATTGATCAAATCGTCCTACTTTGCTTTCTGCCTAAATAAACTATCGAAATAAGTCCAAAAATGCATCTTCATGATCATTCTAAGACAAAAATAAAATATAAGAGATACAATTAGGAATAAGGGAGTTTAAGCATATAATTAAGCCATGTGTGTAAGTGTTTGTTTTGCTAACTTATAATAACAATGATCTCGTTTATAAGATTAGTTTGGGGAACGTGAAACTTGAGGGTGATAAATCTTCACAGCACCGAAGCCCAAATGTAAGTCTTAGATCTCTTTGCAAGTTATTTCCATTTAGCTATTTTCTAGTGAAAATGGGTTTCTATCCTTTTGTTTACTTTAAAGTTTTAATTTCTCTTAGTACTCTAATTTTTATTTTAGTAGTATGTTAATAAGGCCAGGGTTGATTGATTATGAGAAAAGTGTAAAATTGCTTTATCACTAAGCATTGCATGAGGGCATGGCAATGGTTAAGTGTAGGGGATTTGATAGGTGTGAAAACACCCATCCTTTTTACCACTTAATTACAATAATAACCGAGCCAAAACGTGTATTTTATGTCATTTATGTCGGAATTATGCGTGGTTTGTGTTTTTGTTGTGATTTAGGACGAAAAGGTGAAAAGTGGAGAAAACACGGGATTTCACGGGCTTTTATCGAAGAAAAAGACGAAAGACGAAGTCAAGAGATCAAGAGTGCAAAAAGAACGGAAGTCCAAGGCCTATTCTGAAGATTTATCGAAGAACAAGTCTAAAGACGGAAGTTTAATAAAGCCGAAGAACTCAAGTCTAATAAATAAAGAAATTATTAGACGAGTTTAATTAATCCCGAGACAAAGTCGATAAATTCGAAGAACTTAAAAGACGAGAAGACATGAAGAAAGAAAGAAAGAGAAGGCAACACATGCACCTCCCTATTTTCCTATAAATACCCTCCTAAACTCATTTAGGAGGGTTGGTTAGTTTTTAGTTAGTTTAGTTTTCCTTTCATTTTTGTAGGAGATTCTAGAGAGAGAAAGTGACAGTTTCTCTCACTAGAATCCCAATCTTTTATCTTCCTTTCATGTTCTAAATCAAACCTTTATCTTTGATAGTTTAATTCTTGTCTTAATCTTAATCTTACTCTACCTTTCTTAGCTCCCATTCACTTTAATCCGAGTTTTCTACACGTATTGTTTTAATTTGATGATTGATTTATTAAAAAGTTTATCTTTTTATTAATCTTTAAGTTTTCATATGGAATGAGCTATAAGTTTGACATGCTTATTGGCTTATTTTGTATTTAGCTTATTTACTTTTTAGTTTTCTTAAAAAGTTTAGTCTTTTTAAAGTTTGCTTATTTCTTATGTTTAAAGTTTTCAAATTTATGCTTATTGATCTTTTAATGTTTGATTTTTATAGCTTAAAGTATTTTAGTGCTTATTGTGTTAATTTTCTTATTTTTTATTAAGTGCTTTTTAATTAATTTTTATAAAAAAGTTGTTTTTAAATATTTTTATTATTTAGTATTCTTAAAAGTTTTTAAATTTTGGTCTATTAGCTTTTTCTTAAATTTGATTTGGTTAAATTTTTAGATAAGTGCTTATTTGGTATTTGCTTATTTGCTTATTGTTGCCATCGTATTGCTTAAGGGTTTTACTAGTACAATCTAGTAAGTGTGATTGCATAAACCCCGAGGGTTTCTACTTGCGATCCATTATTGCGGTCCATAGTACGATCGTCACCACGATCACACTCCATAATCCTCACCACGATCAGTTGTTGCGATCGTGGGTGTGATCCGTGGGTACGATCCATGTTACGATCCAGCATTACGATGGCATAAACATGCATTACGATGGCATAAACATGTAGAGTACGATGGAACATAAATGATGGAACATAAATGACTACGATGGATTGTTTTAAAACAAGTACGATCCAACATGCATGCATGCATCAAATTGGCGCCAAAATGAGCAGCCTAGCTGGCTGCTTCTAGCAGCTAGCCTGGCTGCTTGCTTATTTATTTGTATTGTTCCGTAATTGTTTAGTTTTATCTGAAAGTTGTTCCGATTTTATTTTTGAAAGTTACGTATTTTTAGTTGAATTTTTCTTCCAATTTTAAAATTAATATTTTTACGTAAAGTTCAAGTTTTATCTTTTATTTAGTACTCGCTTTAGGTTTTGCCTCGTTTAGCTTTAAAGTACCATTTTAGTTTTATTCTCTCCTTTTTCATTTAGTAAACTTTATTTTAGAGTCGATAGTTAATTTCGTCTTTTAGTTTTATTTTTATTAATTGTTTCGCTTTAAATTACGTTTTATTATTTGTTTTACTATTAGTTTTAATATCGTTTTAACTTTTAGTTTTTAATATTCACCTTGTTTTACTTTTATTATTGGTATTTGTCTTTAGTTTGTGTTGAAATACTTTTCGCATTTACTTTTTAATTAGTTATAGATAATCAACTTCCCTTTTTCTTAACCAAAAACAATTGAGTAGCACTTTGAACCGGAAATCAATTCGTTAAGACACCGAGAAAACGAACTCTTTCAACTAGTAAAATCTCTTTATTAATCTTTCTAAAAATAGTAGGTTTCCTAAAATAGAAAGTTTCCAAAAATAGAAAGTTTCCAAAAATAGAATAGGTGCCTCAAATAAATAAGTTTCTAAAAATAGAAAGTATCCATAAATAGATTCACTGCTTAAAATAGATAAGTTTCTAAAAATAGAAAGTTTCTATAAATAGAAATAAGCTGGATTATTAAGCTAATAATATAAGCTTAAATTTTACTGATAAATATTCTAAGTCATGATTTTATAGTATAGTTTATTAATTAATACATTTAAATTAAATAAACTATAGGTTATAAGATTTAATTAAATATAACATGATTTAATTAAATTAAAGTGTAAATAATACTTAGGTTAAAGCATGTATTAATATCTATTATTAATATAACCTAAGTCATGGAAATTAATTAATTATATGTCATGTTTTAATAATTAATTACTCACATTAGTTTCAAATTAAATCATAAAATACTTAGGTTAAAATCATGTATTATTATTAATAATAATTAACCTAAGTCATGTCTAAATTAATTAATTACATAGCATGTTAAATTAATTTAATTAATCTTGTAATTATTTAACTTGTAAAAATAATTAACTTGTAAATATAAATCATGAACCGAAACCATGTTTTAAATCTAAACATGTCATGAACCAGTCCGTGAAACCACTTGAATCGGATCTATAAACCCTTAATTATGGCAAACTGCCACCCGGCTTAAGCCGGTGGTGCTTCTTGTTTTCAGCCGAGACCCCCATGACCACCAAGGTTAACCCCGACATGCGTCGAGGTCCCTTGGTTTCTTGCGGCCGAGACACCCAAACCAAACCGAGAGCTTGTGGTCTCGGTTCTACCCATTAGCTGAACCAAACACCCCCTTAAACCATATGTTTTTAATACCCCATGATTAGATCTACATGTTTATTAATTATTTTTTAATAACCCCATGACTCCATGTGTTTAGATCTAATAAACAATTAAAAAGAAAAGTTTTAAGAAATTACCGATTCGTGGATCAAAAGGAAATTAATAACACGAACGATCTAGCAAGAATTGGATCTACCAAAATCAACCAAACACCCCTTTGTGGTGTTTATATGCGGCGGACAAGAGGAGAAGGAAAAGGAGGTTAGGGTTTTGTTTTTTTTTTTTCTAAATCTCTGTAAATGAAATTATGTTTTCCCTTTTCCTTGTTTTAGTTAAATCAAAAGTGGGCTTGGCCCCTTCATTTCCTCTTCTTTCCATGGGTATGTGGGCCCCCAAAGGGGAAACCCGTTGTTTTCCCGTGTTCTAATATACTACGTGTTCTCGTATCGTGTTTACGTGATTTATTTATTATTCGTTCGTGTCGTAATATATATTTATACGTAATCGTAATAAATATACGTAAATACATATAATAGGGTCGTGATATTTACGTTCATGATTTCATGTTCGTGATTATACTTATTGTTTATAATAACTATCGTGTCTTAATACGTATTGAATACTTATCGTGTAATAATACGTACGTAATACTTGTAATTCTTATTCGTGAAACGTAAACGTGGTATAAAAGGAAAGTTCTAATCATGTACGTACGATTATATATGTATTGTTCATGGTAAAAGCGTGCGGGTTTTACAACTCTCCCCCCCTAAAAAGAATAATTCGTCCCGGAATTATAGATAAAGTAAGCTGAAAGAGGAACATACCCGAATCAAACTGAGAGGGTAAGTAAGATAAAAGGACATGCGGGTGACATGGTAGAAGGAACGTGGAACGTGACATGTCTTGAAAGGACATGGAATGTGACGTGACCGAAAGGACATATCTAATCGAAAAGAGAAAAACGGATAAGAAGTCCGGATGAACTTGTCCGTTTCCAAGTGGCTTCCCTCTTGGAACGGTTCTGATAGGTGTGTAAACACCCATCCTTTTACCACCTAATTCTGGCTAAAACAAGACCAAAACACGTATTTAATATCATTTGTTTGGAATTATGCGTGGTTTTTTGTGTTTATTGTGTTTTCAGAGCTAACCGGATGAATATTAAAGAAAACATGGGGTTGCACAGGTTTTATCAAGGAAAAAGACTCAAGACGAAGTCTATTGTCCAACAGATGCAAAAGATTTGAAGTCAATGGGCCTATTTGAAGATTTATCGAAGAATAGGACCAAAGATGGAAGATTTACATATGTCGAAGAAACTCAAGTCTATTAAACGAAGAAATTAAAAGGCGAGTTGAATTTAATCGTCGACAAATCCCGAATCAGAATCGAAAACGTTAACTTTTCTGAAAAGACGAGAAGACAAGAAGAAAGGGAGATAGCCCACTCACCAACCAACCACTAGGAGTATAAAAGGATTTTTCCTTCACACAATTAGGGAGTTAGCTTTATTTTTCTTTCCCAGGTTTCTTTGGTTCGTTTCATCACCAACACCATTAGGGTGTTTGGTGATTTCTTTTAATTTTTCCTTCAATCTTGTAAGTGTTTGATCATTACTATTGTTAACTTTTACATTAATCTTTCAATCAAAATCTTTCCATTCATCTTGTTCATCTCCTTTTCTATTCAAAGTTTTCAAGTTCTTGTTTGATTAATTTTAAGCTTTTGAAAGTTGTTGATTTAGTGTTTTTATTGTTGGGATTTGTTACTTATGATATTTAAATGATTATTGGTTAATTTGGCAAACCCTTTTTGAGTATTTTGGTGATTAGATTGAAAAAACGTTTTTGTTGTACTGTTACTGTTCTTTAGTTCTTAACTTTCCGAATAGAGCCTTCATTCCGAATAGACCATCTGTATTCCCCCTTATTCAGAATATTTAATATTCCGAATAGCCTTGCCTTTCAGCCCTTACTCGGAATATAGAAATATTCCGAATTGCCATTTCATTCTTTCCTTATTCGGAATGTTTGGACATTCCGAATTGAGCAATTATTCCGTGTAGGACAATTTTTCCGAATAGTCAGTTTTTTCCGCATAAGCTTGTTTTCCGAATAGAACGTTTTTCCGAGTAGAGATAATATTTCGTATAGATTAGATATTCCGAATAGGACTTCTTTTCCGCATAGGCCTTTTTTCCGAATTGAACATTTATTCCGAATAGGGTATAGTCAGCTAGGGTATTTTTCCAGTTACTGTTTAACTTAAATTTTCAATTCAAGTTTTTACTTTTTAATTATTTTAAGCTTAAATCTTTATTTACTTTATTCTTTTCCCTGTTTTAATAGATTAGAAAACCAAAACCACTTTTTGTCACCAAGAACAAATCATTCCACTTTAAACCGAGATCAATTCGAGGAGATATCGAGAATTATTTTGAATCCAATGAAAATGCTAGTATCAAATGGTGCCGCTGCCGGCTCTTCTCGTTAAGATCAAAAGTT
Organism: Glebionis coronaria; assembly: GCA_025667525.1. Classification (NCBI taxonomy): domain Eukaryota; kingdom Viridiplantae; phylum Streptophyta; class Magnoliopsida; order Asterales; family Asteraceae; genus Glebionis; species Glebionis coronaria. Next base: position 418,920,515 of record CM046879.1, on the reverse strand, counting down.
TTTTGTGAGAAATTGGATTTTGGGATCCGTTCCCCGTGAACGTTAATTTTTCATAAAAATTTTCAAAAAAATCCTAAAAAATATAAAATTTTCAAAAATACAAAAAAAATAAATAAAAAAACATAAAAACCAAAAATATTTTTTCTTTGCTTTTCTTTGTTCGTTCTTTTGCAGGTGTATGCGCACTCGATCCACGTCTTATCAAGAGCCCGAGCCTCTCGATAACTTAGACATGGCTGGTGTACAAAACAACAATAACATACCACCTCCGAACAACAATGATAACAACAACAACCCGCCTTTCAACAACATGAACAATAACAACAACAATGAGCCCCTTCCGGATAATCGCCCGATGATCGAACTGCTGCAAGCTCATGTTGACGGCAACACTGATCCAATTGTCATACCTCCAATTGCCGCCAACAACTTTGAGCTAAAATCAGGCTTTATCCAGATGGTCTCCGCTCAACCATTCTTGGGACGTACCATTGATGACCCACACGACCATATCAAGAGATTCTTGCAACTCACCAACACGATCAAGTTCAATGGTGTGCCACAGGAGGTTATCAGGTTACAACTTTTTCCCTTTTCTTTAGAGGGACAAGCCCGGCATTGGCTTGCTAAGGAACCGCCACAGAGTATTCTCTCGTGGACGGATTTGGAAACAAAGTTTATCAATTACTTTTTTCCACCCTCTCGTACTACCGCTTTGCGGAATGAAATCATAAATTTTGAACAAAAGTACGATGAGTCGTTCAGTGAATCTTGGGATCGTTTTAAAGATCTTTTAAGAAAATGCCCACAACATGGTTTTACCAAAGTACAGCAAATTAATACTTTTTACAATGGTTTAAGCATGAGTGACCAAGATTCACTGAACAGTGCCTCAGGGGGTAATCTATTGGATAAGACTTCCAATGCTGCTTGGGATATCATTGAGAATAAATCTCGTGTGCAAACCAAGAGTGTTCGGACCAATGTCGCTAGTGCTAGCACTAGTGACAGCGACAAGCGATTGGACAAAATCACTACGCTTCTTGAATCGCTTGTCACCCACACCGTCAGCAACAACAACAGCAACAACGCTAAAAACGCCCAAGTTAATGCTGTCAGCCAACCTTGTGAGATATGAGGTGGTCCTCACTCTTACACTACTTGTACTGCCACCCAAGACTACCCTGCTGAGAATGTGAATGCGGCATATGGCACATATCCTCAACCTGCTTATCAAGCTAGACCTCAAGGTGACCGTAATTTGCTTAGCTATCGATCCAACAACTATCTTTCACCACCTGGTTTTCCTCCTAACAACCCAAACCAACAACAAAACCTTAATCGCCCTCATCAACAACAACAACAACCTCGACAACCATACATCCCTCCTCACAAGCAGCAACAACCACCTCAACGTAACAACCAAGTTTACCAACAACCTGCTTATCAACCACCCGCATACAATGCTCCTCCCAACCAAACCACCACTGCATTACACCAAGAGGTTGCAACCTACATGAGGACCAATGATGTGATCGTGGAAAATCTCCAACAGGAAGTGCGCAACTTGAAAGCAGACTTGGTCAAACAAGGGAACGATCTGAGAGCCGACATGAGAAATACGTTGGATAGCCAAACTAATGATCTGAGGAACATGATGGCTAGTTTCTTCCAAGGTAATCAACCCTCTTCTTCGGGTACTATTCCGAGTAACACCGTTGCGAATCCAAAAGGGGAGATGAAAGCAATCACCACTCGAAGTGGTAAAGGTACCAAGGAACCCGAGCTTCCTATACCTCCACCGGTGGTTGTGACTAAGGAGAACGAGTCACCTGCTCCTATTCCTCATCCTTCTCCTTCCCCAATTCCTCCACCTCTTCCTTCTACCCATCCTCCACCCAAGGATGTGAGTGATCCTATTCTTCCAAAGCCTTCCTCTTCTTCCAATATACCTTATCCATCTAGGTTGAGGAAAGAGAAGCTCAAAAGCAAGGACGATATTCAGGTTTCTAACTTTCTTAAGATGTTTAAACAACTGAATTTCAATATCTCCTTCGCTGAGGCTCTCGCTCACATGCCCAAATATGCGAAAATGTTTAAAGATCTTCTGAGCGACAAGGAAAAGCTCCTCGATATTGCCAACACCCAACTTAATGAGAATTGCTCTGTAGTGCTCTTAAGGAAATTGCCAACCAAGCTTGGTGATCCGGGTCGTTTCTTAATTCCTTGCAATTTCCCGGGAGTAGAGAATTGCATGGCCCTAGCCGATCTAGGTGCCAGTATTAACCTCATGCCTCTAAGTGTTTGGAAGCAATTATTGTTGATCCCAAACTTAGATCGATTAAGCTTTGTGTATACGAGATTAGATCAAGTAATACACGTAGAGAAACCTTTGCTTATGAATAAAGTAACTAAGTGTTATGCGGAATTAACACTTAATCTAAAACACAAAGATGTTAAACAAACTTTCACTTGTATTAGAATGAACGAACTTGATTACACTGAAAGAGGTTTAACTTGTGAAAACTTATGAAAACTGATAATAACTTTAACCTAAAAGATCTTCTTTTATAGATTAAGAAGTCTTGTACAATAAGCTACGAATCAACTATTCTAGGTAAAGATAATAATAGAAAATACAATGTCGAACTTATCTTTACCATACACAAATAAAGAAACAAATAAACAAAAAGATTCGTATGAAGATATATTTCATCAGTGTTAATCTTCAAGGCTGTCAGCGTTGACTTCTTTAATGTCAACGCTTGGCTGTCTGCGTCCAATGTCATCCTATCAGCGCTTGAATTCTTCTTATCAGCGTCTAGTGAACTGACCCATAATTTATTCCCAACAATCCTCCCCTAAACTTGATATCTATTCCAATGATCAAGTTTCTGAATAAAAACTTAAGGCTTAGGAGGAATCTTGCAAAAACTTCTTATGTTGGTGATAAACATATCTAATCAAGTCCTTGGCCACGTCACTAGTATAATCAATCTCCAAGGGTGTCTCCTTCATCTTCTCCAACACTTCTTTGGACAAGAAATAGTTAGCATCCACAAGTAGATACTCTGAAAACTTTGTAGAGCTCAAATGAAATACACCACAAGTAGAATAAAGCCTCCAATGAAGATTACTGAGATCATCTTCAAGATCCTTCCATATGGCAGGATCTGCTTCTCTTGGACCACACAAATTCAAAAATGTGTTCCAAAGTCTTATTCCATTTGCTGAAGTAGGTGCTTCAGCTGTATACTTGGCCTCTATTAATCTCCATAGATGCACCAAGTCTTCTCTGTCTATGCTTTCAAAGATAGAAATAATTGAAGTGAAAGTATGTACCTCCTTTCCAAACCTGCCAATCTTCCAAAATCCACACTCATCTTCATCAAAACTGATGATTGGATTTCTGTCATCTAGAGGTACTACATTAACCAAATCTGAAGCTTCCAATGGAGAAAGCTTGAGATGCTTCCTTATGACACCTTCAGTTGGATAATACACATCCATATCTTTGGGAAATTGGAGAGGATCTCCTTTCTTCACTGGTCTTTGAGCAATCCTCATTTCCTTTTGAATCTGCATTTCCTCAGCAAGCTCTTGTTTCCTTTCTTCTGAAAGAAACTGGTAGACATTATTTTCTTGCACATTCCTCCAAATAGGATGTGCCCTATACTCTAACTCCTCAAAAGATAAAGCCAGCAACTTCTTGTATGTCCATCTAGGTTGATGGCATCTAAGCAACTTGTAATACAACTACCTTCTATCTCTTTTAAGCCAAGTCTTGACCTCTTGTGCATTAAACCTCAAAATCACCTTTATATCATCTTGTACCCTGAGAAGAACTTCCAACCCCCAAATTTGATCTGACAAACTCATCCCTGGGTTGTCCATAACCTTGTCTTCCCAAGCATGGTACATTCTGGTGATTTCTGGAAGGTCCCAATCAATCTGATTCTTCAAATCACTCAATCTTTCCTTTGCTAACTCATCCCCATATTCAAGTCTTTCTGGATCTACAATAATTTGAACACTTGAATCTTAGCTATCTTCTTCTTTTTCATCACCACTCTCTTCCTCACTCTCAGAAGTAGCAACAAATGGTGATCTACCACTCCTCTTCAAATCTCTTTCCAAAAGTTGTGCAGCCAACTGTTCATCAAATGCAATTTGTGCTGCATCTTTCTTTGGAACATCTTCTTCAACCAGAATCCCCTTACCCTTGTCTTTTGGATCAATAATAGGGAAGGTAGAAGAAGAAACCTGTGTGGACACATCTTTGATGATAGTTGATGACTGGAATACATCAACACCACCTGCAACTTTGTTAGCGTTCAAGTTACCTTTATCAGCGCCCCGATTACCTTTGTCAGCGCTGGATGTGTCAGCGTTCAAACCTGTATCAGCGCCCATTGTTTCTGTGAAAGATCCTTCCAAGTTTAATGGTGTCACCTTGGATGTATCAATAACAGGATGCTGCTTCAGACTTGTAAGAGCTTCAGCAATACCTAAAGATTCACTAAATTGTGAACTCTTCTCACTGGCTGTATGAATCAGCTCATCCTCTTCATCCTCCCCTTTGGAAGATTCCTCCATCCTACTCCTGCTACTTGGATTCTCCAAAACAGTTACCCGCTCCCTCAATACTTGGAGTTCACGGCCCTGTTTGTTGACAATTTGTACAAGGCTGACATTTTGCTTTTGCAAGCTAATGACAGCAGCCGTCAATTCAGTCAATGTCATAGGTTCCAATCTGCCCTCAGCTAGAATGGGAATTTGACCTCCCAAAATAGAATCATAGGGCATGGATGAGGTCTTAATGATGTTGGGACTGTCTTGACCAGCTTCTAAGCCTGTGTCAATAGCCCCAGCCTCATCCATAGCACCAGCCACACTTGTGGAGGTGGTTCTCTCTGCAACAAGGCTAGGACCACTAGAGGAGAACACTCCAGTAGTCCTTTGGCGTTTATTCAACCTAGATTGTAATGGGGTGGAAGATGAGGTAGATTGTGTGGGAGTTGGTTGGTTAAGGGGTGTTTGGGATTGTTCAGGGATGTCATCAGCGTTGAGATTGGCTGTGTCAGCGCCAACATTTTGAGTGTCAGCGTTGACATTGGGTTGGTCAACGTCCATGTGGTCAGGTGAAGGTAATGGTTCATGGATAGGCTCAAGTTAAGGTGCAGGGTCTGGTTGTGGTTGAGCAGCCTGAATTACTTCAAGCATGGCTTGGGTGAGAGGGATAGATATGTTTGTGGAGCTCATCTTGTCAAAAATGGTTTTCTTTTTCTTAGGGATCTCATAAAAAGTGTCATGATCCCTAGTACAATATTCTTGTAAATCAAAGACCATTTGCAAAAATCTTGGGTAAGCCAAAGTCATTTTACTTCCCTTATTTTTACACATCCCTTCAAAAATCATTTTTGAAAAATTATACTTAAGCCCACGTGTGATACAAACCAAAGCACTTGCAATTGACCTGTTTATTTCATTAAAAGAAGTACATTTTGGACTTAAGCATTGAAGAAGGACATGTATCAAATATTTCCAGTCAGAGGGAAATTCATGCTTATGATATTTATTTAAAGATTTACCAGCAGGAATAGGATAACCCAATTCCCTAAGACCTTGTTCTATTGTTGCAACGGCAAGGGTAGTCACACCATCAGCGTCATCAAGACGCAAAGCTTGGCGAACCAAGGCTTCAGTGACCACCTATGTTCTTCCATGAACAGTAGATGTTAATGTGGTCACTCCATTAGCTGTTGTGGAACTAACATTGTTCCAAAACTGTCTAATGTGTGCGACAGGGACTAGTGGCTCATGAGAAAGTGCATACCTTATAGAAGATGCATTTAAAAATGCCACCATTTGTGAATACTGAGGGAACAAATCATTATCAGCGGCCAAGTAAGCCACCATATTATGTTGGCTCTTGAACTCCAATGTCAGATTGCTTGAGTTGAACTTTGGTGACATGTTTAAAGCTGTTTAGGTTATGTGATATGGGAAAAATCTAGGAGAAAAATATTAGACAAGAAAATATGAATACCCAGAATAAAAAAGTTAGCCAAATTTATAGGAGAGATGCATGAGTTTGATTGGTCAAAAATGAGGCAGTTATATTCAAAGAGTAATGATGAAAATATTGAATCAAATATAACTTATCTCATGCATTAATTAAAAGTAACAACTCCCCAAAATTACGGCCAAAGATTAGTCAAAAAATAACAACTGGGTAGGACCCACTAGGTGTCAACGGTCAAAAATAGCCCATCAGCGCCCAACGGCTATATTTTCTTGTCAGCGTTTGCCTAAAGCCTTGTCAGCGTCACGATTGAACGTAACAGCGTGTGGAGAAAAACTTGTCAGCGTCTAAAAATAAAAATAAAAATATTTAAAAAGAAAAAGACCTTAACAAAGTAATTTATCCTAAGGGAAATATCTTACAAGTTGATAATAATTACTGGGCGGCAAGCACTGTCCATTTATGCACACTTGCTTAAACAAGATAGACACAAACGTCCTCAAGTGTCCCTTGCTAACCAAAATACTTACCAACAAAGTTATTTCATAAAATTCTTTGTAACTCCCAGGTAAACCCATAACCAAATTATTCCCAAGTCTTCCATCAGACCACAACCAATTCTAGGCCAAAAATGTCTTGGCAGCATGCATAGTTTATCAACTTTGCATGCTACAGTGCCTCATGGTTTAGTAAAACTAACCCATACTCACCTGTGGACACAATCTAGAATTGTGATGAGAGTATTATAAGAATACCCAAAAGTCCTAAAGGTTCCTGAAACCTCCCCTTAAACTATGATACATGAGTTTCTCAAAATATATATGAACATTAAAAATTTATGTCAAGATAGGAATATAAATATTCCAACCATCATCCATAAACAGAAACATGTCCAAATAGCTCTTCAAAGATCCATAAGCAACTCTGTATCCAATGGCATAAAGCTACCACCACTTACACATTTAGATTGAAAAACCACAAAACTAACATTTGTTGCTGACAGCGGCCCGACAACACTTATCAGCGTTGAAGGAACTCTTGTCAGCGTTAGACAATAATATCTCTAACAACGGCAAAATAACACTTATCAGCGTTACATTTACCTTTGTCAATGTTAGAAAAATAAAGTGGAAAAATCTAAATCATCACAAAGACCAACAACAATGCATTATCCGGTACATACTTTTACAAAAAGGTTCCAAAACACATATTAAGTGAGATTAACCATTCCAATATTTGTTACCAAATATTGAAATCTTCCAGCATCAAAAGGTTTAGTTAATAAATCAGCCACATTATCTTCTGTGGTTACCCTATCTGGTTGTATTAAACCTTTCTCAAAGCAATATCTTATAAAATGATGTCTAATTTCTATGTGTTTGGTTTTAGAATGATGTACAGGATTTTTAATAATGCATAAAGTACTGTTATTGTCTACAAAAATCTTGGTATGCATGAAATTATACCCATAATCCAACAGCTGGTTCTGAATCCATAAGACTTGTCCACAACAAGCAGCTGCTGCAACATATTCTGCTTCAGTTGTAGAGTTTGCCACCACTGTTTGTTTCTTGCATTGCCAAGATATCAGTCTACTCCCAAGAAATTGACATCCACCAGTTGTGGATTTCCTATCAAACTTGTCACCACCATAGTCACTGTCTGAATATGCAATAAGCTCCAATGGGGAATCTTTTGGGTACCACAAGCCAAGATCTGGATAACATCTGAGGTACCTAAAAATCCTTTTCACAGCAAAAAGGTGACACTCTTTGGGAGTCACTTGATGGCGTGCACAAGCACACACAGCAAACATGATGTCAGGTCTTGAGGCTGTAAGATACATCAATGAACCAATCATTGATCTATAGTGCCTAACATCCATATCCTTTCCAGCTCCAATTTTTCCCCAAGGGTGTTCCCTATCCATAGGAGTGGAAGCATCCTTTTCATGTGGAGAAAAACCATATTTCTTCAAGATTTCAGCTACATACTTGTCTTGGGAGATGAAGATACCATCTTCTTTCTGCTGAACTTGTAAGCCTAGAAAGAAGTTCATCTCACCCATTGCACTCATCTTGAATTTATCTGTCATAAGCTTGGAAAAATCTTCACTCATCTTTGGATTGGTAGATCCAAAAATGATGTCATCAACATAGACCTGAACAAGTAAGACATCCTTACCTTTCTTCTTTGTGAACAATGTCTGATCTATGGTCCCCCTTTTAAAACCATTTTCCACCAAGTAAGTGGACAATGTACCATACCATGCTCTTGGGGCTTGATGAAGTCCATACATAGCTTTCTTCACTCTATAAACCTTGTCTGGATTTTCAGGATCTTCAAAACCAGGAGGTTGCATGACATATACCTCCTCAACAATTGTTCCATAGAGGAAAGCACTCTTCACATCCATTTGATAAACAGTGAAGTTCATACAAGAGGCATAAGCTAGAAAAATTCTTATAGCTTCAATTCTTGCAACTGGAGCAAAAACTTCTTCATAATCTATACCTTCCTCTTGTGTATATCCTTGAGCTACCAAACGTGCCTTGTTTCTGACCACAATACCTCTTTCATCTTTCTTGTTCCTTAGAACCCATCTTGTCCCAATTGGTCTCACATATCTAGGACAATCAACCAGCTCCCAAACATCCTGTATAGCAAATTGGTGAAGCTCATCCTGCATTGCTTCCACCCAACTAGGTTCTTTGAGAGCATCAAAAATCTTCTTGGGTTCTTCTTGTGACAGAAAACATGCAAACAAACATGCTTGTACAAGAGGGGTATCAACCTTCTTGTGTATATTGGCAATAAATCCACCAAGATTTTGATGGGATCTTCTTGTCTGAACGGGAGCCATAACATCACCAATGATCTGAGATGAGGGGTGATCCTTTGCTATGGAAGTGAGAACTCCTCCTTCAAAAAGTCTGGTGTCCTCAACTTCATGCTCCATGTTGCCAATATCTTCTTCATCAGACTCTCTTTGATCAACAAGAATCTCTTCATGGACATTAGAAGGTCCACCTTGTTCAAAATGTGAAGAGAAAAGATGTGCAAAGGTGTCATCAAACTCTGAACCTTGCTTGTCAGCGCTTGGGCTGACAACGCTTGAACTGTTGTTGTCAGCGTCTGATCCATCAGCGTCTGAATTGCTCTTGTCAGCGCTTGATTTCCCTTTGTCAGCGCCTGAAGAACCATGCATGTTTGTATTTGGTGGTATTTGGACACCACCATTATCTTTTCTAGCAGCAGCAGCATAATACTCATCTGTCCATATAGGAAGTGTAACATATTCTTGTGTGGGAGATGACTCAACTGCTGGTGATCCATCCTTCTTAGTAACCTGTATACCTGAAACATTACCAATTCTCTTTTCCAAAACACTTGAAGTTACCTTCACAATGTCTGGATCAGTAACAGGCATATAATTTAAAGCTCTAGATAAAGGTTCTAAGTCAAACAACCAATTTGGACCACTTTCAGGATCACTAGGTTTACTCTCTAAAAACCTAACATGTACTTTTTCAAGTATACGTTTTTCCTTTTTAATGTAAACCCTATATCCTTTGCTCTGCACTGAATAACCCATGAAGTAGCCTTCATCACCTTTTGAATCAAATTTACCTAGGGCCTCACTAGTTTCTAAAACAACTACATGACATCCAAAAGGCTTGAGAAAGCCAATATTTGGCTTCCTTCCCCAAAGTAACTCATAAGGTGTCTTATTATGTATTTTGTTGACCAATGCCCTATTTTGAACATAACAAGCTGTGTTAACAGCTTCAGCCCAAAAGGCTATAGGAAAGTGGGCATCAGCCAACATGGTTCTGGCTGCTTCAATAAGGGTTCTATTCTTCCTTTCAGCAACCCCATTTTGCTGTGGGGTTCTAGCTATGCTAAACTGCCTAGTAATCCCTTTCTTGGCACAAAAATCATCTAACAACTGATTTCTAAACTCACCCCCATTGTCACTTCTAATAATTTTGACCTCATTACCATTCTTCTTCTCAATCTGGGTAATGAAATTAATCAGACTTTGGGCAGTTTCACTTTTCTTGGCTAAAAAGAAAGTCCATGTAAACCTGGAAAAATCATCAGTGATAACAAAACAATATGATTTACCCTTCAAACTTTCTATATTAGTTGGACCAAAGAGGTCCATATGCAATAAGTGAAGTGGTTTAGAACTAGAGTGCACCTGTTTAGATTTGAATGAGACCTTGTGCTGCTTGCCCTTAAGACATGCAACACAAGAGTGGTCATTGTGGAAAGCCTTTTCAGGCAAACCATCAACTAAACCAAGCCTCACAAGTCTATTGATATTTTTAAAGTTTATGTGCCCTAATCTCCTGTGCCAAAGATTACTTTCATCTACTGAGGCTTTAGCATAAAAACATGACATTATTTTATTATTCATCTTAATTCCATTAAGATTCACATTATATATGTCTTTATGCCTTGGTGTTCTAAATTCTATGTATTTCTCCTCAGGGAGCTTGTAATCTTTGCTTAACACCAAGCACTCAGTATCTGTGAAAAGAACCTTATTTTTGTTATCACACACTTGTGATACACTAAACAAATTATAATCCAGTTCTTTTACCAGGAAGACATTCTCAAAACGTAGATTATTGGTAATAAGGGTTCCTTTTCCTGTGATGGTGCCATAGCCCCCTCCAAAGTATACCCTATCACCATCTTGAATAGGAGAGAAGTTCGTCAGATAGTCTTCCTTTCCTGTCATGTGCCTTGAGCATCCACTATCCCAATATCCATAATCATTGATCTTCTTCTGAATGCCCTGCACATAAAGAAAACACATTAGTTTTCTTTGGGAACCCAAGCCTTGGAAGACTTGGATTCTGGTTGTTCAACAAGAACAGACTTGGTTCTCATAACAACCCCATTTTCATCCCTTTTTGAATGAAATTCCCAGTTAACCCCAACTGGTGTTGACATGCCCTTTGAAATATAATGAAACCTGTTGCATGTCATAGAAAGACCAGTAGAATTAGAGTTTTGGTCTTGTTTTGGTCTCCATTTTAAGCTAGTAGAAGCTTTAGACCTATTTCCCTGTGGTTGCAAATACCTAGGTTTGGCAGTGTGTCTGTCAGCGCTGAAATTGTTCTTGTCAGCGCCCCGATTGCCTTTATCAGCGTTGAACCTAGGGTTTGCTACAGGAACCCATTGCCTATTGAACCAAGTGTTTGACTTTTGGAAAGGTCTTAGGCCTTGTGTGTTAGACCCTCTAGAAAAGAATGGGGCTGGTCTAACAGCTTGTGAACTTTTGTTCACAAAGGTATTGGGTCTGACAGTGTTTGACCTATGTTGACTTTTGTCAGCGCTGAAATGGTTCCTATCAGCGTTGACATTGGAAGCGTTGACACATTTGTATGCCAAATGTGAGAAGCTACCACATGAGTAACAAGCTTTTCTAGACATAGTCTTAGGTCTAGAAGCAAAGAAGCCTGTTCCATGGTTACTAACTTGGCTTTTTGGTGACCTAGTATTCCTATACATTTCTGCATACTTAACACTAGGTTTTCTAACAGTTTGTGGGCCAAGGTCAACAGCTTTGCCAGTGGTTGGGTGTGTGATTTTAATAGGTGTAGGATCATGGCTCGTGATTGGTGTGGGCTCATTTGGACTTTCACACAACAACCCTCCCTTGACAAACAAAGTGTGGTTAGCTTTCTTCCACTCATCTAGGTCAGTCAGTTTTTGCTTGTATTCTTCAACTGGGGAAGTCACTCTAGGTGGAGGAATAAATTCCTTCTCTTGGAGTTCTGGCAAGCCAGTCCAAGATAAGTCCTTTGATTGGACACCATAGAAATCCCCAGCTGGTGGTGGAACACTAGTATAATCTTTCATCCCAATCCCACTCATGTCCTTAGAGTCTCTTTGTTTACTAACACACTCTCCTAGGGATTGTGTGGCCTTATCAAATCTCTGGATTTTAAGACTCACATTATCTTTATTTTTGTTAGCCTCATCTAACTGAGCTATCAAATCAATATTAACCCTGTTTGTGATATCTTGAATATCTTTACTTTGATGTAACTCATGTTTTAAGATATTTATTTGATCCTTTAAATCAAACTCCATTTTCTTATACTCAGCTACTATCTTTTCTGTTTGGGTAAGAGCAATTTGATAATTAGATACTTTGCATCTTTCAGTACTTGCCTCATCTAATAATTTTACTATCTCTTGATTTAGTTTTTCAGTATTTAAACGACAACCCTTAGAACAGAAAGCATCATCATATACCTCATTATCTGATGAAGAGGAGGAGTGTGCCATGAGAGCATATTCAACATGCTCTTCTTTAACTTCAGCAACCAAGGCTCTGTCCTCTTCCTCATCCTTAGCCATAAAGTTCTAGCTCCAGTCCCATCCTCCAACGCCATCAATTTGTTGAACAACAACCATGGCCTTGGGATCTTGGCTCTTAACCATTTGGCTTGAAGGCTTACCAGCATCAGATCTTCTTGGAGATCTACATTCCCTCATAAAGTGCCCCATCCTATGACAATTGTAGCACTCAACTTTGGATTTATCAAATCCAGCGACATCCTTAGCATCAAAGGTCATCTTCTTCTTGAACCTTTTATTAAACCTGTTTGCTCTTAAACTTACAAGAGCCATAGTCCACTTGATGTCCATCTTTTCCAATTGCTCATCACTTATCTGCTCAAGATCTTCATATGTAATCCTTGAATCACTGGGCAAAGAAGCAATGAATGCACACACAGTATCTAGATCTAAACCAGCAGGTTTAATTCTATCAGCACCAAAGTTGTGTGTGTCAGCGCTTGAGTATAAAGCGTTGACAGGGTATGATCCAGCGCTGACAGACTGTGATCCAGCGTTGACACATTGAGATCCAGTGACTGGATGTCCATAGGAGTTCATGGAATCAAATTGGCCTTCACTTTGTGAGAAGAAGGCCATGTTGCTACTGGAAGATTTATTATCACTCTCCAAAAGCCATTCATTCTCCAACAGTCTTAGTTTGTTGAAGATGTCATCAAACCTGGAGGTCTTGTGGGTGTTATTGACAAGAATGGATCTTGTCTCAATCTTCCATACATCACCAAGGCTTTTGAGAAAAGTTGCATTCAAGTCAGGGTCATCAATCTGTGTTCCCATGAAGGAAAGTTGACTTGTGATGTCAAGCAGTCTACTTCTCACACTGCTGAGATTCTCATTGGGTTGAGCCTTAAAGACAGCATACTCATGCATGAGTTGCTTCTTCTTTTCTTCTTTTGTGTCAGCATTGCCACCATGTGCTACTTCAAGAGCTTCCCAAAGCTCTTTTGCAGACTCAAAGCGTTTGTACTTGTGCTGATTCTCATGACCTAGGGCGTGTTTCATGATGTTCAAGATTTTCATGTCCACCCTTTTCTTGGCTATATCTTCAGCAGATACAGCTCTTCCATCTTCAGGCTTTTCCTTCTTATCAGCTTCAGGACAATTAGGAAGAGCTATCCTTGTGGCAATAGCAGCAGCAATCTTTTGAGCTTTGTTGAATGTGTTCCCATATTCAACAATCTCCCAAAGAGTGTAGTCATGGATGGCTATATATTGCTCAAAATTAGACTTCCAAAGCTCGAAGTTCCTGGCATCAAACATGGGAATTTTGATACTATGGTTTGTGGTGTTGTTTTGTAGCAAAGCTGGAGCAGGAGGCTGATTTGTGCCAGACATGATGTTTTTAGGGTTTTGAGAAATTTAGGGTTTTTAGGGTTTTTGGTGTTTTAGGGTTCTTGCGTTACTTAAAGATCAAAAGTTTCTCAACAAGCTCTGATACCACTTGTTGATCCCAAACTTAGATCGATTAAGCTTTGTGTATACGAGATTAGATCAAGTAATACACGTAGAGAAACCTTTGCTTATGAATAAAGTAACTAAGTGTTATGCGGAATTAACACTTAATCTAAAACACAAAGATGTTAAACAAACTTTCACTTGTATTAGAATGAACGAACTTGATTACACTGAAAGAGGTTTAACTTGTGAAAACTTATGAAAACTGATAATAACTTTAACCTAAAAGATCTTCTTTTATAGATTAAGAAGTCTTGTACAATAAGCTACGAATCAACTATTCTAGGTAAAGATAATAATAGAAAATACAATGTCGAACTTATCTTTACCATACACAAATAAAGAAACAAATAAACAAAAAGATTCGTATGAAGATATATTCCATCAGTGTTAATCTTCAAGGCTGTCAGCGTTGACTTCTTTAATGTCAACGCTTGGCTGTCAGCGTCCAATGTCATCCTATCAGCGCTTGAATTCTTCTTATCAGCGTCTAGTGAACTGACCCATAATTTATTCCCAACAATTATCTCTCCCAGAGCTAGTCCCCACCAAAATGACTTTGAAATTAGCTAATCGTACGGTTGCTTATCCAGTGGGGATAGCCGAAGACGTCATTGTAGGAGTCGACAAATTCACCTTTCCTGCTGATTTCGTTGTCGTTGACTACGAGATGGACCCTCGTGTGCCACTAATTGTTGGTCGTCCATTCCTGAGGACCGGTCGCACTCTCATCGATGTTGAAGCCGGTGAGCTTATCATGAGAGTGGGTGACGATAAAGTAGTCTTCAACATGGGAAAGTTGTCTAAACAGCCTTATTCATATGAGAATGTTAATTATATTGACGTTCTTGATGAGACTTGTGAAGAACACTTTAATGATGCTTGCAAAAGTATTCCTACCTCTCTTCCCAATGTTGAGACCGTGTCCTCTATTGATTCATCATTGTCTCTATTTGGAGATAGTGATTTATTCTGGAACAATCTTGAAGATACCATGGGAGATGTGAATTTAGCTACTAATGATTCTCCCACCGAGGGGGATGAAGACATGAATTTCTTTGACAATCTTCTCACCGAAGACAATCCTTCACCTCCATCTCCGACGGTTATTGCTATCGATACTCCGACTTCGAATACGCATCCCGTCGAAAATCCTCCGGATTTAGAACTTAAGGAGTTGCCGCCCCATCTCGAGTATGTATTCCTTGATGAAGAGAAGAAATCGCCAGTCATCATTGCTAAGGACCTAAAGGAAGAAGAAAAAGCCCGACTTATCACCGTGTTGAAAGATCATAAGAAGGCTATTGCTTGGAAGATTTCTGATATTCGTGGAATTGATCCTCACTTCTGCACACACAAAATTCTCATGGAGGACGACTTTAAGCCCACAATTCAAAGCCAACGAAGGGTGAATCCAAAAATCCATGAAGTCATCAAAACAGAGGTTATCAAACTTCTAGATGCGGGTATGATTTACCCTATTTCGGATTCACCATGGGTTAGTCCAATCCATTGTGTGCCCAAGAAAGGCGGAATAACCGTTGTTCCCAATGAACACAACGAGTTGATTTCCACTCGTCTCGTTACTGGGTGGAGAGTTTGTATAGACTACCGCAAACTCAATGATGCCACGAGAAAGGATCATTTCCCTCTACCTTTTATGGACCAAATGCTTGAACGATTAGCGGGTAATGAATATTACTGCTTTCTTGATGGTTTCTCGGGTTATTTTCAAATACCCATCGATCCCCAAGATCAAGAGAAGACAACATTCACTTGTCCCTATGGCACATTTGCTTACAAAAGAATGCCTTTTGGCTTATGTAATGCGCCCGGGACTTTCCAAAGGTGCATGTTAGCTATCTTCCATGACATGGTTGAACAAACCATGGAAGTCTTCATGGATGATTTCTCGGTCTTTGGGGATTCCTTCTCTTCTTGCCTTGCCAATTTGGAACGTATGCTTAAGCGGTGCGAAGACACTCGCCTTGTTCTGAATTGGGAAAAATGCCATTTTATGGTAAAAGAAGGCATCGTGCTGGGACACAAGATTTCCAAAGCCGGTCTTGAAGTAGACCGTGCTAAAGTCGATGTTATCGCCAAGTTGCCTCCACCTTCAACCGTGAAGGGTGTGCGAAGTTTTCTAGGTCATGCGGGCTTCTACCGACGATTCATCAAAGATATTTCTCAAATCGCTCGCCCGATGACCCACCTCTTGGAAAAAGATACTCCTTTTATCTTTTCCGAAGAGTGTCTTGAAGCCTTCAACTCGCTTAAGGATAAGCTTACTAAGGCACCCGTCTTAGTTACCCCTAATTGGGAGCTTCCCTTTGAGTTGATGTGCGATGCTAGTGATTTTGCTATTGGAGCGGTTTTAGGACAAAGAGTGAACAAACACTTCCAACCGATCCATTACGCTAGCAAGACAATGACTGGGGCACAATTGAATTATACGACAACCGAAAAAGAGTTTTTAGCTGTTGTCTATGCTTTTGAAAAATTCCGCCCCTATCTTGTCCTTTCCACCACAATCGTTTACACCGATCATTCCGCGTTGAAGTACTTGTTGACAAAGCAAGATTCCAAACCAAGACTTCTTCGCTGGGTTTTGCTGCTCCAGGAATTTAAAATCGAAATTCGCGATAAAAAAGGAGCTGAAAACCTAACCGCGGATCATCTCAGCAGACTTGAGGATCCTTACCAGGTGGATCATCCGAACAAAGAAATCAATGATTCTTTTCCCTTGGAGACCTTAATGTCTATCAACTCGACTGCTGATGAAACCCCGTGGTTTGCGGACTTTGCAAATTACTTAGCGGGTGGAATTCTCAAGGAAGGGTTGACGTCCCAACAAAAGAAAAAGTTCTTCACTGACATTAAGACTTACTTTTGGGACGACCCTTACCTATTCAAACAATGTGCCGACCTGATTATCCGCCGATGTGTTGACGGACCGGCAGCGTCAGAAATCCTTGATGCTTGCCACAAAGGACCCACCAGTGGTCACTTTGGTCCCAACTACACCGCCAAAAAAGTGTTTGACTCGGGATTTTATTGGCCCACCATCTATCGTAACGCTCAAGATATGGTTAAACGATGTGATGCTTGCCAAAAACAAGGCAAGATCACACATAAAGACGAGATGCCTCAGAATTTCATTCAAGAGTGTGAAATCTTTGATGTTTGGGGTATCGACTTTATGGGGCCATTCCCTTCTTCTAAAGGAAACAAATACATCCTTGTAGCCGTTGACTACGTCTCCAAATGGGTTGAAGCCAAAGCTTTACCCACTAATGATGCAAGGGTGGTTTGTAACTTTTTGAAAACTCTATTCGCTAGATTCGGTGTGCCTCGTGCAATTATAAGTGATCGTGGGACTCATTTTTGCAATGACCAATTCGCAAGAGTCATGGCTAAGTATGGTGTAAATCATCGTCTTTCCACAGCCTACCACCCACAAACTAATGGCCAGGCTGAAATATCCAACCGAGGACTAAAGGGAATTCTAGAAAGAACCGTGGGAGAGCATCGTGCCGCATGGGCTGATAAACTTGATGATGCTTTGTGGGCTTTTCGTACTGCATACAAGACTCCGATTGGTTGTACACCATATCGTCTCGTGTATGGGAAAGCGTGCCACCTCCCCATTGAGTTGGAGCACAAGGCTTACTGGGCCTTGAAGTGGGACAATTTTGATATCAACAAAGCCGGTGACCTACGGAAGATCCAACTCAATGAGCTGAATGAACTCCGTAATGAGGCTTATGAAAATTCTTTAATCTATAAGGAAAGGACTAAGCTCATTCACGACTCTAAGATTAAGAACCGAGAGTTCCATGTTGGAGACAAAGTCTTACTTTTTAACTCTCGGTTGAAAATCTTCTCGGGCAAGCTCAAATCTCGTTGGTCCGGCCCATTCACCATTGCCCAAATTTTTCCATATGGTACTCTCGAGCTCGCTCAACCTAATGGTCCGAATTTTAAGGTGAATGGCCAACGAGTGAAGTTGTACTTTGGTGAGGACACCTCTCAGGAGGTGATTCCATCCCTCACCACGTTCCCCATGAACTAATTTTGGGTCGAGTCAGGCTCGTGACTCGGTTATAAAAAACAAGCGCTCCTCGGGAGGCAGCCCGAGTATCTATCCCTTTAACCCCCTAAGTGTAGGGGAGGACCTATTTTGGTCGTTTGTGTTTGTGTGGTGACGTGATTACAGGGATAACTGCAATCTTGGAATTCTTTGAAGAACCGTGCTTCCGTGTTATCCGAAATCCGGTTCTATCTCTCAACTATCGTGATTCAATTTTCTTCATACTCACATTTGAAATTGATCACGTTAGTCGTCCCTTCCTTAACTTGAGTTAACCAACGTACACAATGTCATAAGTGTAGGGGAGACTTTTCCCACATGCTTAAACATTGAGGACAATGTTTATCTTAAGTGTAGGGGGGACTTCTATCGAAGTTTTAAGTGGACTTTTCCATGAAAATGCCTTCATTTAACCAGAAAATCATATTTTTCAACATTTTTCAAATTTTTAATTAATTTTGGCCATTTAGTTGTGATTTTTAAATGTTTATTGTTGCTTTCATATGTATATATCCCGCAATAAAGTCAAATTTTAATAAAATGGTGTAGCTAGTTTAGAAGTCTTTGGCATATTAGGCCCGTTGCGTTTATTTTGACTCAAACCGAATAGACTTATCTAAGTTTATTCTAGCTAGTATCCTTAACCATGTAGACCTTAATTGGTTTATTAGGCTAAGTATCCACGAGTCTCATTACTTGAGATTTTAAATTGTAGAGGACGAGAAATGATAGAGTCAATTATAAGTCGGTATTCTTGCACAAGCTCACTTGGTGTAATTATTTGCCTATTCTCCCATCACTTGCTAATAATTTATCTGCAATAAGTAAGGTCGTACGATTTGAAAAGTTACTTAGCTTCTAGCCCAAGATCGTTTAAAAGTTGCTCGGTAATGATAAGAGTTCATAGCCAAGGCATAACTTATGAAGCGGGGCGCGAAGATTGGCGAGTCCGAAAAGGCCCTAACAAGGCATGAGGATTCCATTTTATTGCTGAAGATCCAAAGTGATGTGAAAAGCATTATTCCCAAAATCAATATGAAGGATCAAGACTCACGACGAAAAGCAATCAACTCCCATAAAGATCATGGAGAAGTCTATCCGAAAATACCTTAACAAGGTATGAGGATAAATAGATCCAAGTCCGAAAAGGAGGCGGATCGTTGTATCTCAAAATCCCAATTAGAGATTGAAGAAATAATCATGAAGTCGTGGTCAACAAAGTTGGAGTACCCCTCAAAAGTGTCCAAGTGAAGAAACTCTATTATGATGAGAAGACCATTATCTCAAGAACGTCTCTCGAAGATATGAAGTATGAAGTACATGCCAAATATCGGCCCGAGAAAGGTCTCAAATCGCGAACCAAGTTATGCCAAGATATGAACTTTTTGATATCCCGAGAAGCAGTTTTAAGAGATTTTGTCCTTTAGCTAACTATTGATCAAATCGTCCTACTTTGTTTTCAGCCTTAATAAACTATCGAAATAAGTCCAAATATGCATCTTCATGATCATTCTAAGACAAAAATAAAATATAAGAGATACACCTAGGAATAAGGGAGTTTAAGCATATAATTAAGCCATGTGTGTAAGTGTTTGATTTGCTAACTTATAATAACAATGATCTCGTTTTCAAGCTTACTTTGGGGAAAGTGAAACTTGAGGGTGATAAATCTTCGCAGCACCAAAGCCCTAATGTAAGTCCTTGATCTCTTGGCAAGTTATTTCCATATAGCTATTTTCAAGTGAAAATGGTTTTCTATCCTTTTGTTTGCTTTAAAGTTTTAATTCCTCTTAGTACTTTAATTTTTGTTTAATAGTATGTTAATAAGGCCAAGGTTGATTGATTATGAGAAAAGTGTAAATTTGCTTTATCACTAAGCATTGCATGAAGGCATAGCAATGGTTAAGTGTAGGGGATTTGATAGGTGTGTAAACACCCATCCTTTTACCACTTAATTCTGGCTAAAACAAGACCAAAACACGTATTTAATATCATTTGTTTGGAATTATGCGTGGTTTTTGTGTTTGTGTTTTCAGAGCTAACCGGATGAATATTAAAGAAAACATAGGGTTGCACGGGTTTTATCAAGGAAAAAGACTCAAGACGAAGTCTATTGTCCAAGAGATGCAAAAGATTTGAAGTCAATGGGCCTATTTGAAGATTTATCGAAGAATAGGACCAAAGATGGAAGATTTACATATGTCGAAGAAACTCAAGTCTATTAAACGAAGAAATTAAAAGGCGAGTTGAATTTAATCGTCGACAAATTCCGAATCAGAATCGAAAACGTTAACTTTTCTGAAAAGACGAGAAGACAAGAAGAAAGGGAGATATCCCACTCACCAACCAACCACTAGGAGAATAAAAGGATTTTTCCTTCACACAATTACGGAGTTTGCTTTATTTTTCTTTCCCAGGTTTCTTTGGTTCGTTTCATCACCAACACCATTAGGGTGTTTGGTGATTTCTTTTAATTTTTTCTTCAATCTTGTAAGTGTTTGATCATTACTATTGTTAACTTTTACATTAATCTTTCAATCCAATCTTTCTATTCATCTTGTTCATCTCCTTTTCTATTCAAAGTTTTCAAGTTCTTGTTTGATTAATTTTAAGCTTTTGAAAGTTGTTGATTTAGTGTTTTTATTGTTGGGATTTGTTACTTATGATATTTAAATGATTATTGGTTAATTTGGCAAACCCTTTTTTAGTATTTTGGTGATTAGATTGAAAAAACGTTTTTGCTGTACTGTTACTGTTCTTCAGTTCTTAACTTTCCGAATAGAGCCTTCATTCCGAATAGACCATCTGTATTCCCCCTTATTCGGAATATTTAATATTCCGAATAGACTTGCCTTTCAGCCCTTACTCGGAATATAGAAATATTCCGAATTGCCATTTCATTCTTTCCTTATTCGGAATGTTTGGACATTCCGAATTGAGCAATTATTCCGTGTAGGACAATTTTTCCGAATAGTCAGTTTTTTCCGCATAAGCTTGTTTTCCGAATAGAACGTTTTTCCGAGTAGAGATAATATTTCGTATAGATTAGATATTCCGAATAGGACTTCTTTTCCGCATAGGCCTTTTTTCCGAATTGAACATTTATTCCGAATAGGGTATTGTCAGCTAGGGTATTTTTCCAGTTACTATTTAACTTAAATTTTCAATTCAAGTTTTTACTTTTTAATTATTTTAAGCTTAAATCTTTATTTACTTTATTCTTTTCCCTGTTTTAATAGATTAGAAAACCAAAACCACTTTTTGTCACCAAGAACAAATCATTCCACTTTAAACCGAGATCAATTCGAGGAGATATCGAGAATTATTTTGAATCCAATGAAAACTTTAGTATCAGGTTCCTTCACAAGATCTTGACACAAATGATAAATCTTGGTCCTCCTGACCTTGACTTGAAAACACGAAGAGTTCATTGTCATCTACGTAAGATAGATCCCCTAAATTTGATCAAGGAAATAAGAGTTAACGTGCAAGGGTAACTGAAACATTACGATGCAAAATAATCTATCCTAACTGACAATTAGCAACGATGCACGAGACATATTGAAACGTAGTACATCAAAAATTCTGAACGTGATACGTGAAAAATTTTGAACGTGATACGTGGAGACATGGTGAGTGTAGTATAAGCAAACATATCGTGATCAATTATACGTGTAACATATCGTGAACGTGATATAAGGAACGTGGAATAAACATGACGTGTGAAACATATCGTAAACATGGAATACAACTGTGGTACACCAAACGCCACAAGGTGAGACATGGAATATGACGTGAAACGTCTGTCTGAGCATAGAGAGTTATACTTGACTAGAGTCTGTCTGAGCATAGAGAGTTATACTGGACTTTAGGATACGATCATGAACGTGAATAGTGTCATGGACGTGAGCCTGAAAGAAAGTCGTGAAATCAGAATAAGGACGTGAACGTAAATAATGAGCACAATGTGAACCTTTGTCTGGCCCGATAGCTGAGGGATTACCAAGCGATCAGATGAGCCTTGGCTGGAACATGTCCGATCAATCTGTTGGTTCTGAAATCCTTGTGGATGTAAGGATTCTACAGACTTGATCAAACTGTTGGCAATAACACAGAGAGCATCTTGTTTCTTCTGATTTTGCGTTAATCTGGTAACCAAAATCCACGGGAATCATGTCCCATATCTATTCACAATTTCTGATGGTGGATAAACATCCCAGTCAGTTGGTGTTCTATCTTAGCCTGTTGGTATGTCAGGTACTTAGATATGAAAGTAACTATATCTTGCTTCGTAGAAACTTGATACATAGAAATTTGAGGAACTATGAGTCTCCGAAATAAGACTTCTCTTGGCGTAGGATTACCTGGAACACCTAATGTAGTGTAGGGTTCTCACCTTTGCGCAGAAGCTGAGTCATGGTAAGGTTAACCGTGCGAATCCATGTGATTCAGCGTGTCACTGTAATCAACCAGAATTTAGAATTGAAAATTTCATGGTGAAATTTATCCTGTCGTAGAATTTGCAACATAGTGTGTAACTTCCCGACTACTCATACCATAATATTGTCCGCTTTGCCCGCAAGCTCACGACTTTGCTTTGTGGCCATCTTGTGAAGACTTCCCGGCAGGTCACCCAAGCTAGTACTACTCTCCCATGAGCACGCTTAACTGCCAGTTCCTAAGAACCCCACGTGCAGTAGACCACAAAACGCGTTGCGTCATGAGAAGGCGACTGTTATCTTATGAACCATGGATCTCTCCTTGCCACAGCCGATGTGGGATTTGCCTAGGGTGTCACAATCACCCCCCCCCTTCGGGACTCATCGTCCTCGATGAGGTTTGCCCCACCATCCCGAACGGCTCAGGAGTGGCTCTGATACCACTTGTAACATCCCGACTACTCAAACCACAATATTGTCCGCTTTGCCCGCAAGCTCACGACTTTGCTTTGTGGCCATCTTGTGAAGACTTCCCGGCAGGTCACCCAAGCCAGTACTAGTCTCCCATGAGCACGCTTAACTGCCAGTTCCTAAGAACCCCACATGCAGTAGACCACAAAACGCGTTGCGTCATGAGAAGGCGACTGTTATCTTATGAACCATGGATCTCTCCTGGCCACAGCCGATGTGGGATTTGCCTAGGGTGTCACATAGTGAAAATATGTTCTTCCTGCTCTTCTCTAGACTGTAGAGAAGGTTAGGTTGTCATAGATGAAAACACTGATGAATTTGTTTATGAGTTCATGGAAACTCAATTTATTAAGTCCATAATGTTGCTGGAGCATTTATGAGACTAATACAAAATCATGAATCTAGCATGACCGAGACGTGTACGAATAGCAGTCACGAAATGTCCTGCTCTTTCACTCGTCCCTATTGGCAGCATGATCATGAATCTGATCTTGGAAAAGTGTTTGATACCCTCAAGTCGATTGGGCATATCATCAATACGTTGAGGAGAATAACGGTTATGAATGGTTATTTGCTTTAAATCGACGGTAGTCGACACATAATCTCATGTTACCGTCCTTCTCCTGAAGGTTCTTTTGGAATGTATGGGAAGATTTTGGAATAATCGTCTGGTTATGCGCAAAAGGAACTTCAGTGGTCATGTCATAACTGACAGATAGAAAGTTTAGCAGTCAAGGCTAACAAAGCACGTTCTTGGAAAGCATAGATAATTTATACAGATTTTCCTGATGAAAAACCATGCTAAATGTATTCATGAGCCTGCACATTACTGTACAAAATCATGAATCGTAGCAGGGTGTGCTGCTTGTAGTCCATGATTAGGATTAAATTCAACTCGCATCTGTCCGAGGTAAAAGATTGGATCTCATCCTTAGGCTGAAGGAAAACCTTCGTATACATGGGCGATACGAATGGCATCCTTTATGGTCATGAATATATAAAATATGGGTGCAAGAAATGAAAGTGTCATCGTGCAAACGTGACATATATCACTGATACGCCGGTGATGGTACTAAAATTCTTGTGGCCTAATTAATACATGGCACAAAAAAATGGATATAGCCTTTGGAGGGTACCCTGAATTTCTTAGGAATGTTCCAGAATTGGACGTGAGTCATGTATCTTGACTCGTGTCTTGGGAAATATAAGCATGACATGTGTCTTGACTGGTGTCTTCAAGAAGTATACGTGAGACACGTGTCTTGACTGATGTCTTGACATGTTTCTCAAGATGTGAAACAAATAAAACTACAAATATTAGGTTATTATGCCAGAATTAGCGGATCAGTTGGAATACTGATCCTTTGTATTTATGATCACGTCTGAGGCCGGAGCTTCGGTTGCAATTGCTATTATAGTTGCTGTCATAGTAGTGGTTACTATCGTCTTGTCTGCCAGTTCATGACGGTCATTCTCATGACTGTGATTCATGTAACTATTCAGTTGAGTGGTCGGACGGTACCGGTTCTCTACTCATATGACTGAAACGACAATTAAATGACGTGTGACATGTACTAAGAATTAGGGACAATGATTGATGGAAATTGTCTGGTGATGAAACATCTTCTCGTCCGATCGCTTTGATCTAACGCCTTTGTCTTTGTCGTGTAAGATCTCCAAGTTTTGAACAACATCAACGTCTCGTAGCGTCTCTAAGATATCAGCAGCATCAACCTTTAGTAACATCTCCAAGTTATGAGCGGCATCAACAATCTTGTAGAATATCAGCAAGTGAAATTACGCCTGAGATGATTCAGAATCGACTAGCGAATACCCGTGAAGTATTGCAAGTGAAATATACATGGATAAGGTACGCGTAATACACACTGAATACGGTACATGGAGTACACATGGAATGCACATGAAATGATCGGTATGGGGTCGATCATTTGTCATGATTTTAAAGGAAGTATAATCGGTAAAACGGTTAGAAAGACCATCATGAGAACCTGGCAATGCCAGTATATACCTCATTCTGGTTGCATAGAGAAACACTAACGTGTGGTTAAACGAATTTCAACAACGATTTTCCTGAAAGCATGATTAATGAAAACCAACCATGACTATCATGAAAGTAGGATTTAAATGAACTTCAACAGTGTCTTGCATGAAAGCATAAACAACAAAAGAGACGTAAGACGTAATCAATCATGAAGACGAAATCATCATGAAGAAACATGAAACAACTTAACATGAAGGATGAAACTGAAGTTATATAACATAATCAGTATGAATCTGAAGTTAACCATGATAGTATGAGAACATACTTGACCTAAAAACATATTAACTTATGAGGGGACATAAAAAATATTATGCCAATAAATCATGAGAAAAATGTTATGCATGAAAACAGGGCATGCATACATGATGTAGTTTATAAAAACCTTTATATGCGCGATGGTAAACGCTAATGGTCAGTTTACCCAAAACAAAAGACATGGCGAGGGGACGCCTATGGGTTGGTCCCAAAGTTAAAAGTTTCGATAAAAGCACATGCGACTAAATAGGGCCACTGTTGTACCATCCATTACTTAGTCATAATTCCTGTGACAATGATAGATGAAATAAATGAATGAAACTCAGCAGTCAAAACATAACATAAATTTTTTTATGTGACTAATTATGAACTACTGGGGTTCAGTCCACATAGTCACAGTTCACGAGGAACATCACGCATGAAACAATGACACATAACTAAATACGAATGACGGTTATCCATCCATATTAGTAAAACAATATCGATGAAAACATCAAGGTTAAAACATCAAGGTGCAGAAAACATCATGGTTAAAACAACAATGCGCTGAACACATCAATACATGGAAGAACAAGCATTGGCTTAGGAAGCTCCTGGTGACTACCCACTAGTCACATGTCAAGTTTTAGAGCCTACAGGTCGAAGCCTTTGCTCTGATACAATAATTTTAACACCACACTTTGATAAGTGGACCGTTACACGTAATTATGGCGTGTCATTAAAGCATGCAAGGTAATATGTAGTAAAACATACATGACCATAGGGAAAACCGGAATCAAACATCGGTTCCCAAACATAAGCCCAAAACATAATAAAGTAAAGGAAATGATAAATGACTAAACAAGCATAGGTATATGAAGGCAAAGGAAAAAGTCTATGGCAGCTTCCATCCTATGCACGTCATCCACATGCTCGAGTCCTGGGTACCTGCCGTTTTGGGAACATAAAAGGAAAACGGTTGCGCATAACGTTCAGTGCACGGATATACAAGCATGGCATGAATAACATAAGCATATACAACATATAGCAGCGGAATTGATTAAGTCCTGGAAAACTTGACGTGACTTAGTAAAACTGGTTTTATAGTTTGAAAAGCCTTATGTTTATCTTATAAAAACCGTTTAACATGTTAACCATTAAGCCAATATAGGTCATGAAATATCAACGTGCATGAATACTTGGAGGGATGACCTCTTCATGCAATTAGAGGGGTTGCCTCTAATCAATATATGTTTTTTGGGTAGGAGGGATTAGCTCCTTGTGAAGGATGTAAGGCACACACCACATTCACCTGAATAATCTGCTGAAAACATGTTACCTAGGATGCACCCATACGCCCCACATGATAACATAATAATATGGCTAAAAGTTGAAGGGACGGCACGAGCTATCACTCTGCCGTGGTGAAATCATAACATTGGTGCCTCTAGTGTTATGGTTATGGTACCTCCATAACTAGGTGAAACTGGTCATGCATGTATATGGCTTTAGCCATTTAATTAAACATAAGCAATCAAAATATATAAAACATATACTAGGAAAACAGTTGGCTGTTACGGGGAAATCCTAATAAGGAAAGAATGTCCATACTGAAAGGACGGAGAATCCGTACCTTGTGTCCAGTGAACAAAGAAGACGAACAGAAGAGAGTCCTACTTCGATATCACTAATGCTACATAAATAATATACGTGTATACGTATTCTGATTACTAAGTACGTAACTGGTTTTTTATCATGTCTTAGCTTGTTTTATATGTTCATGTCATGTTTTACTAATTTTATCGTTATGTTGTGTTTATCATGTATTCTGTCTATTCTGATTAAGTATTACTTTTATTTATTGTATTATTATACTTGTTGTGTAATAATAAGTAACGTTCTAAAAATAACAGGTTTCCTAAAATAGAAAGTTTCCAAAAATAGAAAGTTTCCAAAAATAGAAAGTTTCCAAAAATAGAATAGCTGCCTTAAATAAATAAGTTTCTAAAAATAGAAAGTTTCCATATATAGATTCACTGCTTAATATAGAAAAAATTTCTAAAAATAGAAAGTTTCCATGATTAGAAATAAGTTGGATTATTAAGCTAATAATATAAGCTTAAGTTTTACTGATAAATATTCTAAGTCAGGATTTTATAGTATAGTTTATTAATTAATACATGTAAATTATATAATGGAAATTAATTAATTATATGCCATGTTTTAATAATTAATTAATTACCTTAGTCGAAAATTAAATCATAAAATACTTAGGTTAAAATCATGTATTATTATTAATAATAATTAACCTAAGTCATGTCTAAATTAATTAATTACATAGCATGTTAAATTAATTTAATTAATCTTGTAATTATTTAACTTGTAAAAATAATTAACTTGTAAATATATATCATGAACCGAACCCGTGTTTTAAATCTAAACATGTCATGAACCGGTCCGTGAAACCCCTTGAACCAGATCTATAAACCCTTAATTGTGGCAAACTGCCACCGGCTTAAGCCGGTGGTGCTTCTTGTTTTCAGCCGAGACCCCCATGACCACCAAGGTTAACCCCGACATGCATCGGGGTCCCTTGGTTTCTTGCGGCCGAGACACCCAAAGCAAACCGAGAGCTTGTGGTCTCGGTTGGTGATGATCACACAACCACCGAGAGCCTTGCTCTCGGTTCTACCCATTAGCCGAACCAAACACCCCCTTAAACCATATGTTTTTAATACCCCATGATTAGATCTACATGTTTATTAATTAGTTTTTAATAACCCTATGACTCCATGTGTTTAGATCTAATAAACAATTAAAAAGAAAAGTTTTAAGAAATTACCGATTCGTGGATCAAAAGGAAATTAATAACACGAATGATTTAGCAAGAATTGGATCTACCAAAATAACCCAAACACCCCTTTGTGGTGTTTATATGCGGCAGCCAAGATGAGAAGGAAAAGGAGGTTAGGGTTTTGTGTTTTTTTCTAAATCTTTGTAAATGAAATTATATTTTCCCTTTTCCTTGTTTTAGTTAAATCAAAAGTGGGCTTGGCCCCTTCCTTTCCTCTTCTTGCCGTGGGTATGTGGGCCCCCAAAGGGGAACCCGTTATTTTCTCGTGTTCTAATATATTACGTGTTCTCGTGTCGTATTTACGTGATTTATTTATTAATCGTTCGTGTCGTAAAATATATTTATACGTAATCGCAATAAATATACGTTAATACATATAATAGGTTCGTGATTATTTACGTTCGTGATTTCATGTTCGTGATTATAATTATTGTTGATAATAATTATCGTGTCTTAATAGGTATTAAATACTTATCGTGTAATAATACGTACGTAATACTTGTAATTCTTATTCGTGATTCGTAAACGTGCTATAAAAGGAAAGTTCTAATCATGTACGTACGATTATATATGTATTGTTCATGGCAAATGTAAAACCCGTAAAAATAAGGTCATAATTTAATTATAATTTTCAATTATTTTGAAGTATTTTATAACGTTAAATATTATTATGTTTAACGGTTTAAGTTGAAACCGATATTAAATATTATGTTTTAATATTTTGACGAGTAACGAGGACTACTAGTGATCGTGATACCGACGGATGCCCACAATCTTATATTTTATTATCAAACGTTTCGTTATTTAATATTTTCGACGATATCGTTTTAATTACGTATCGAGTCGTTATATTATTATTTTTCGTGTGCGTTTAAACTTTTTAGTATTTTTACGAAACCCGAGTCTCGTAAATATTTCAAAATTTACAATTTACAATTTCCACCCTTTTAAACTATTTTATTACATTTTGGACCAAAACTATCACAAATTGGCAAAAACTACCCTAACCATACACTATATATAAAATTCCCACTAACTACATCACATTTTTTTTAATCAAAAAAATCACTTTCTCCTTCCTTTCTCTCTTTCTTTGCCATACAACACCAAGAACCCCATCACCAAAACCTTCAATCTTCTTAATTTCTAGTTTGAATCTTCAAAAACCAATCAAAGTCCCATCCTAGATTTTTAAAGGGCTACATTTTGATACCATTTTCATCAACATGCATGAACTTTGAAATTTTGATCAAGAATCTTGGTGACTAAAGTTGTTAGATGATGTTGCATGTGATTATCTAGTGATAATCATGTGTAGATCATGTTATTTTTGTAAAGAAAATATATTTTTAATTTCTGTGTTTTGATTTTGATGATGATACAAGTGTTAGGATTGGTTTATGGTGATATTAGGATGTTAGGTTGATGATAAAAATGATTGGTTTTGATCAAAAACATGATTTTGTGGGAGATTTTGAAAGGTGATTTTGGGCAGTAGGTTTGAGGCCATTTTCGAGGGTCTTAAGTCTGAATATAGGATGATATGATGGGATTATGTTGTAGAGAATTTTGTTAGCTTCGATTTGATATAAAGTAGGCCTTCCAACTCCAAACGAGGTGGAAGTTACACTAGTTTGATTTTCGTGTACCGGGAGACGAGTGTCGACACAATCCGAAAATTATTGTCGATATTTGGATCGAATCTCGGGGACTATAAAATGAGTTTCAAAATGATTCATGGGCTGTTCTCAGGCTCCAAGTTTAGCAATTTGAGTCTATTTTTAGAATCAAGTGGCGGTTTTACAAACGGAGTTGTTTAGAATGGTCAAAATGGTTTCGTAAGTCAAGGTCCCTAAACTGTCCGGATTTTGTGATTCAAAGATGAGTCGGGCAGGGAACTTTAAAAGTAAAATCTTTTGATGGGCTCTTGGGAGGACTTTATACATATAGTAAGTAAGTTCTCTGAGTAGTATCATAAAAAGTTGATATGTTTAAGTATGGGAAAACGGCTTGGACATTCGGTATGTTCCGGCAGATTTTTATTAAAGACATAGAATAATAAAATGAATATATAGGAGAGTGTAATAGTATCACTTGTATCGTTTTCTCTCGAGTTTGTCGTGATTATATGAGTCGAGTTTTATATTCTTATGTATGGTTTATTTCTCGAGTCTATTATTAATGAACGCACCTCATTTGATAGGTTGCGATTCTCGTGTTTGAAAGGCATCATCTATCGTCGGCGATCGTCTCATTACCACTATTGGCTAAGGTGAGTCTATAGCCTCGCTTTATACTAGTTATTAAATTATTTTAAACCCGCGAGGGGGAATACATGTTTTATAAACTTAGAACATAAGATTTTTATGGTATGCTTTGTCCCTCTATGAATGGACCCGTGGTTGCCTTTAAATTGCATTAAGTGATTGCCTTAGTTACAGCCTCAATTATGGACCGTTAATTAACCTATGATGGGTTAACCGCTAGTACAATTAATAGATCTATGGGGGAAGCCGTCCCGGTTCAGTTTGTGTGGACTTGTCATAGAAGCTTAGGCCCGACCTCCGCACTGTTTGGACATATTGTATTGAGAAGTCAGGTATACGGCAATGTACCAAAAATCTAGAGGTAACCGACAATTAATAAATCTCCTGTCTTATCAGACCTCTAAAAGGAGTGTTTAAGGGATCGGTTCCATGGGCTTATTGCAATTTATGCTATATACAATTATTATTGTTGATGCGAATTATTATTTGATGCTTGTTGCCTTTAAGCATGCCACGAACTTAAAATCTTTGCTTGTGTTCAAAAATGATTACATAAACCTATAGATTCACTCGGCATTTTTGCTGATGTTTTACTCACATGTATTTCAGGTAATCAAGAAGGGTGAAGCTTGGAAGCCACGGGGAATGAAGTTGTGCACTGCTTTTGTTGTTCAAACTCTTTGATTTATTTATTGTTCCATTTTTTTTAAAACAAACCAATATGTTGTTTTAACTTATCTTTTGGTAACGATTACTTGAGACTACGCTACTCTGACAAATGTTTTAGGAACGATAAATCTAAAACGTCTCTTTTCGAGTCGTTCTTTATAAATTATGTGTTGTTGTATCATTGTTTAGCACCCAAAGATGTATTCCGCTGCATGTAAATTTGGGGGTGTTAAAGATTGGTACCAGAGCCATGAGTTATAGAGAACTAGGTCTTATTTTTCAAAGAGTCGGTGCACATGATTTCGCGTGACTTCAGGTTCAAGCTACTTCTGGGATTACAACTTTAGTATACATTATTATGTATGCATTATTGCTAATTATTTCTAAATAAATACAATAATCCTTTATCGATATATATTTATGTCGTTAAACTTTTCGATAAAAGTTTATCATTTATTAATGATTAACTTAAATAAATACAATGAATTTTCAAGATCTTTCTAAATATATTTTTGAATTTATTTTTGAAGTATTTAAATTTCTTTTATTGCAAATTTTACATTATGACATTACATACATCCATCAGCGCGCGTTACTTTTATTGCTTAACCCTTTGAGATATCTATATAGATATCCAAATCGTCTTCCGACTATTTGTGTTTAGACGTCTTGAAACGTAATTTATAGACCATTGTGTAGCTCAATGTGTCCTTGGAATAGACTAACCGCTATTTATTGACATTTATATGTATCGACTCCGAAGTGTATTGTTCACATATATCTCGGTAACGTCATCGTCATTTTATAAATCATCGTCTAGATTATGGCGCTAGAATTGGAATACGATTTTACTTATATAAAATTGTATCATTTGTTTTTCATTAACCTTCTCGCTCCCGGAGTGTAGCATGTTAATGTTCCATTCTTTTCTTGTTATGTTTTGTGTTTTTGACAATCGTGGCACCAAGGAGATTTGCCTACATTGCATTTTGGAATCTAAATTACGAACGTCTTTCACCGTCTTGCTTCCTAAATTTCGTGTTGAATACCTTGAAGCATTTTCTGTCATTCATTATACTATATTTTTATATGATGCTCATTATGAGAATTATTTTTCGTTTTCATAAAATCCACAAGATAATAAGTGTGAAAACACTTATCCTTTTACCACTTATTTCCAATAATAACAAGACCAAAACGTGTGATTTATGTCGTAAAAGTCGGAATTATGCGTGGTTTGTGTTTTTATTGTGTTTTAGGACCAAAATATGAAAAAGGAAGAAAACACGGGGTTTCACGGGCTTTTATCAAAGAAAACGGGAAAAGACGAAGTCAAAAGATCAAGAGTGCAAAGAGAACGGAAGTCCAAGGCCTATTCTGAAGATTTATCGAAGAAAAAGACTAAAGACGGAAGTTTAACGAAGTCGAAGAACTTAAAGTCTAATAGAAGAAGAAAATTAAAAGACAAGTTCAAATCCCGAGACGACAAAGACAAAGAATTAAAGTCGAGTCGAGAAAACGTGAAGAAAGCAAGAAAGAAGAAAGCACCACACATGCCTTCCACTTCCCTATAAATACCTTCCTAATCACATTAGGAAGGGGTTAGCTAGTTTTTATTTTCTTTAGTTTCTTTCTAGTTTTTAGAGAGAGAAAGTCTTAAACTTTCTCTCACTAGTTCATCTTTTTCTTTAATCTTTCAAGATTAAATACTTTTGTATTGCTTATTTCATCAATCAAGTTCTATTTTAAGCTTTTGATCCTTATTCTCATTCTACACTTCTTGATTCATTTACCTTTGATCCGATTTACATTCTTCATGTTTATGATTTGATGTTTTCGTGATTAAAGGATTGCTCTTTTTAGTTTTACACACACGCTCTTTCGTCTAAACCATAAGCTCGTAATGCTTATTGGCTTATTCGAATCTTAGCTTATTGATTTTTCGGATTTCTTCAAGGTTTTTAATGGTTTAAAGTTCATTTCATAAAGTTCTTGATTTTAAGTTTTGAAAAGTCATCGAATTTGAGCTTTTTGGGATCGTTTAAGATTCGTTTGGATTTGCTTATTGCGTTTGCTTATTGAGATTCACACTTGCCACGAATTTCGGAATCAGTTACATCCCATCGCAATCTTAGGGTTTTGACACACATTCCGACGGTTACTCCACATTGCGATAGCTTTGGTTTTAGATCGCAATAACCCATTAGGGTTTTACTTTGCGATCGGTTGGTTAATCCCCTTATTCCGATCTGGGTTGCGATCGCTTATTGCGATCGCATATTCCGACGGGTCTTAAGGCCTTGGTCAAGACGAAGTGCTGCCCATTTTTCGATAGCATCATTCCGATAGATAGACATTGCGACAGTAGCACTTTACATCATTCCGATCTGGATCATTGCGATAGTGGCTTTCCGATAGATGGTCATTGCGATAGTATTGATCTTGACTATTCCGATGGTTAATGTTAGTTATATTCCGATGGTTGCTATTTGGTGTATTCCGATGAACATGAATTTTTTTCTTACAATTGATTAAGTCTTTAAGTTTTTAAGTTTTTCAAAGTTTTAAGTTTTAAGAAT
The DNA here is from genome assembly GCA_025667525.1 of Glebionis coronaria. Taxonomy (NCBI): domain Eukaryota; kingdom Viridiplantae; phylum Streptophyta; class Magnoliopsida; order Asterales; family Asteraceae; genus Glebionis; species Glebionis coronaria. The sequence continues at coordinate 418,886,989 of CM046879.1, read as the reverse complement.
TTTCATAAATTAACTTTAAGTTTAATTTTGTCAAAGCTTTAATTTACTCAACGACACTTTAATTACTTGCTAATAGTTTAAAATTAGATAAACAAACCAAACCATTCTCTTGATTCACCAAAAGACAATTGAGTCGCACTTAAGACCGGTTTTCAATTCGAAAAGATTCGGAACTATAACGAACTTGAACTTTCATATAGGGTGTCAAAAACCTTATATTAAATGGCGCCGCTGCCGGCTCTTTTCGTTAAGATAAACGGTTTCTAGTGAGAGACGCATTGAATTTTGGGATCCGTTCTGTGAACGTTATTTTCCTCGCTTCAAACAATTTCAAAAATCCATAAAAATTATAAAACTTTTCAAAAATACAAAAACATTAAAAAAAAACCTATAAAAACCAAAAATATTATATAGATATTCCTTGTGTATATTTTTCCTCTGCAGGTGTATGCGTACTAGATCTACAAACTATTCTGAGCCCGAGAATCGTGAAGATTTAGATATGGCTGGTGTTAACAACAACAATAATCACCCACCTCAAAATAATTTGAATAACAACAACAACAACAACAACAATGTCCTTCTACCTGATTTACGAACCATGGAGGAATTGTGCCAACCCACCATGAATGGACGCGGAGGACCGATTGCGCCAATGCACGTCACGGCTCAGGAGTTTTCGTTGAAGCATCATATGATACAACAAGTGCAAACGAACCCGTTTCGTGGAATTCCGGATGATGATGCCAACAAACACCTCGACAAATTCATTACCATTACCCAAAGCATGAAGTGCCCCGGTGTTTCTATGGATGACCTTCGACTTCAACTTTTTCCACACTCACTTTCTCACCATGCCGAAAAATGGTTTGACCGTCTTCCCAAGAATTCTATTCACACATGGAACGACATGACTCAACGCTTTTTATCGCGCTACTTTCCCCCATCCATGGTCACTAGCCTTCGTAACCAAATCAGTGGATTTATGCAAGAGAATGATGAATCGCTTTTCGATGCTTGGGAACGTTACAATGATTTGATCGACCGCTGTCCTAATCACAATATGCTCCCCGTCACTCTCATTGACACCTTCTACAATGGTCTCACCTTTCGTGATCGTGACACGATAAATGCCGCCGCCGGTGGTACTTTTATGAAAAGGAGACCGGAGGAGTGTCGAGAGTTGATCGAAAACATGACTACTCACCACAAGAATTGGGATTCATCCGCATCCTCAAGATCTAACTCGAGAGTCAATGTTTCTTCTTCTTCCTCCAATCCTGAAATGTCTGAAATTTCTCGCCAACTCGCTGAAATGAACAAGAATTTCATGGCCATGGCCACAAACCACTTTCAACAAGCTAAAGCCGTTGCTATTTCTTGTGACACATGTGGTGGCCCTCACTCTTATAATGATTGTCCTTCTACCCAAGGCAATTATTCTGAAAACGTTAACGCAGCTTACGGCACTTATCCCACGGGAGGCTATCAAGCTCGCCCGCAAGGAGACCGTGGCTTGCTAAGTTATCGTTCCAACAATTATCTTGCTCCTCCCGGTTTCCCTCCTGCAAACCAAAACCAACAACAAAGCTACAATCAATCCCAACCTCGTGCAAACAATCAGTATCAATCCCAAAGAAACCCATACCCAACTCAAGGAAATTCTCAAGCTTACCAGGCTCCACCTCTCAATCAACCGATGGCAGTGAATCCAGAAGTCGAGACATTCATGAAGACTAATCGGGAGTTGGTGACGAATCTTCAGAGTCAAGTCCGCAACTTGAAGGGAGAGATGGCAAAACAAGGGAACGATATTCGAGCCGAGCTAAGGAATGATATGGCCAAACACAATGATACAATGAATGCAAACATGCAAAACTCTTTTAACAATCAAGCTCTTCACCTTCGTGATATGATTGGTTCGCTCATCCAAAGTAATCGACCCTCTTCTTCGGGTACTCTGCCGAGTAATACCGTTGCGAATCCAAGGGGGGAGATGAAAGCAATCACCACTCGAAGTGGAAAAGGTTATATGGAACCCGAGCTTCCTACACCACCACCCGTGATTGTGAACAAGGAAAAAGAGCAACTTCCCCCACCTCCTTCACCTTCTATCCCCATTTCCCCACCACCCGTGGTTGTGAGTGATCCTACTCCCTTAAAGCCTTCTTCTTCATCCAATATACCTTATCCTTCAAGGTTGAGGAAAGAGAAGCAAAAGAGCAAGGATGATATTCAGGTTTCGAACTTCCTTAAAATGTTTAAACAACTGAATTTTAACATCTCCTTTGCCGAGGCTCTCGCTCACATGCCCAAATACGCTAAAATGTTTAAAGACCTTCTGAGCGACAAGGAAAAGCTCCTCGACATTGCCAACACCCAACTTAATGAGAACTGCTCTGCAGTGCTCTTAAGGAAATTACCAATCAAGCTTGGTGATCCGGGTCGTTTTCTTATCCCTTGCAATTTCCCGGGAGTAGAGAATTGCATGGCCCTAGCCGATCTAGGTGCCAGTATTAATCTCATGCCTCTAAGTGTTTGGAAGCAATTATCTCTCCCAGAGCTAGTCCCCACTAAAATGACTTTGGAATTGGCCAACCGTACGGTTGCTTATCCAGTGGGGATAGCCGAAGACGTTATTGTAGGAGTCGACAAATTCACTTTCCCTGCTGATTTTGTTGTCGTCGACTACGAGATGGACCCCCGTGTGCCACTTATTGTGGGTCGTCCATTCCTTAGGACCGGTCGCACTCTTATTGATGTGGAAGCCGGAGAGCTTATCATGAGAGTAGGTAACGACAAAGTAGTCTTCAACATGGGAAAGTTGTCTAAACAGCCTTATTCATATGAGAGCGTTAATTGTATTGACGTTCTTGATGAGGCTTGTGAAGAACACTTCAAGGATGCTTGTAAAAACATTCCTACCTCTCTTCCCAATGTTGAGACCGTTTCCTCTATCGACTCATCACTATCTCTATTTGGAGAGAGTGATTTCCTTTGGAAAGATTTGGAAGCCAGCTTAGGAGATGTGAAGCAAGACAATGACGATTCTACTGCCACTTGGGATGAAGACCTCAGTTTCATTGCAAACCTCCTCAAAGAAGACAATCCTTCCCCTCCATCTCCCACTATTATTGCTATCGAGACTCCGACTCCGAACACGCCTCCCGTCGACAATCCTCCGGATTTGGAACTTAAGGAGTTGCCACCCCATCTTGAGTATGCATTCCTCGAAGAAGAGAAGAAGTCGCCAGTCATCATTGCTAAGGATTTGAAGGATGAAGAGAAAGCCCGACTTGTCGCTGTGTTGAAAGATCACAAGAAGGCTATTGCTTGGAAGATTTCGGACATTCGTGGAATTGATCCTCACTTCTGCACGCATAAAATTCTCATGGAGGACGACTATAAGCCCACTATTCAAAGCCAACGAAGGGTGAATCCAAAAATCCATGAAGTCATCAAAACAGAAGTCATTAAACTTCTTGATGCGGGTATGATTTACCCTATTTCGGATTCACCGTGGGTTAGTCCAATCCATTGTGTGCCCAAGAAGGGCGGAATAACCGTTGTTCCCAATGAACACAACGAGTTGATTCCCACTCGTCTCGTTACTGGGTGGAGAGTTTGTATAGACTACCGCAAACTCAATGATGCCACGAGAAAGGATCATTTCCCTCTACCTTTCATGGACCAAATGCTTGAACGATTAGCCGGTAATGAATATTACTGCTTTCTTGATGGTTTCTCGGGTTATTTTCAAATACCCATCGATCCCCAAGATCAAGAGAAGACTACATTCACTTGTCCCTATGGCACTTTCGCTTACAAAAGAATGCCTTTTGGCTTATGTAATGCGCCCGGGACTTTCCAAAGGTGCATGTTGGCTATCTTCCATGACATGGTTGAGCACACCATGGAAGTCTTCATGGATGATTTCTCGGTCTTCGGGGATTCTTTCTCTGCTTGCCTTGCCAATTTGGAACGTATGCTTAAGCGGTGCGAAGACACTCGCCTTGTTCTAAATTGGGAAAAATGCCATTTTATGGTAAAAGAAGGCATTGTGCTAGGACACAAAATCTCTAAAGCCGGTCTTGAAGTTGACCGTGCTAAAGTAGATGTCATAGCCAAATTACCTCCACCTTCAACCGTGAAGGGTGTGAGAAGTTTTCTGGGTCATGCGGGTTTCTATCGTAGATTCATTCAGGATTTCTCTAAAATCGCTCGCCCGATGACCCACCTCTTAGAAAAAGATACTCCTTTTATCTTCTCTAAAGAGTGTCTCGAAGCCTTCAATCTTCTCAAGGATAAGCTCACTAAGACACCGGTCTTGGTTACCCCTAATTGGGAGCTGCCCTTTGAATTGATGTGCGATGCTAGCGACTTTGCTATCGGTGCGGTTTTGGGCCAAAGAGTGAATAAACACTTCCAACCAATCCACTATGCTAGCAAAACAATGACGGGGGCTCAATTGCATTATACGACAACCGAAAAAGAGCTTTTAGCTGTTGTCTATGCTTTTGAGAAATTTCGCCCCTATCTTGTTTTATCCACCACCATCGTATACACGGACCATTCCGCGTTGAAGTACTTGATGACTAAGAACGATTCTAAGCCAAGACTTCTTCGCTGGGTTTTGCTACTTCAAGAATTCAACATTGAAATTCGTGACAAGAAGGGAGCCGAAAACCTGGCCGCGGATCATCTGAGTCGACTTGAGGATCCATATCAGGGGGATCATCCGAACAAAGAGATCAATGACTCTTTCCCCCTGGAGACTCTAATGTCTTTAAATCTCAATCTTGATGGCACCCCGTGGTTTGCAGACATTGCAAACTACTTAGCGGGTGGTATTCTCATCCAAGGGTTAACATCCCAACAAAAGAAGAAGTTCTTGAACGATGTTAAGACTTACTTTTGGGATGACCCTTATCTATTCAAACAGTGTGCTGATCTGATTATTCGTCGATGTGTTGACGGACCGGCAGCTTTTGACATCCTCCAAGCTTGCCACAAAGGACCCACCGGTGGTCACTTTGGTCCCAACTACACCGCTAAGAAAGTGTTTGATTCTGGATTCTACTGGCCCACCATTTATCGTGACGCGCACGAAATGGTTAAGCATTGTGATGCTTGCCAACGTCAAGGCAAGATCACACATAAGGATGAGATGCCTCAAAACTTCATAAAGGAATGTGAAATCTTTGATGTATGGGGCATCGACTTTATGGGGCCATTTCCATCATCCAAAGGGAACAAGTACATCCTCGTCGCCGTCGACTACGTCTCTAAATGGGTTGAAGCTAAGGCTCTTCCTACGAATGATGCAAGGGTGGTTGTGAACTTTTTGAAGCAGCTTTTCGCTCGATTTGGCGTTCCTCGTGCAATCATCAGTGACCGTTGGACTCATTTTTGCAACGATCAATTTGCACGAGTCATGGCAAAGTATGGTGTCAATCACCGTCTTTCCACCGCCTATCATCCCCAAACCAATGGGCAAGCCGAAATTTCCAATCGTGGCTTGAAGAGAATTTTGGAGCGTACTGTGGGAGAGCATCGTGCCGCGTGGGCCGATAAGTTAGATGATGCTCTGTGGGCTTTCCGTACTGCTTACAAGACCCCGATTGGTTGTACACCCTATCGTCTTGTGTACGGAAAAGCCTGCCACCTACCCATCGAGCTGGAACATAAGGCGCACTGGGCCTTGAAGTGGGCTAACTTCGACATCATCAAAGCCGGTGATCATCGCAAGGTTCAACTCAACGAGCTAAATGAACTACGGAATGAAGCTTATGAGAACTCGCTGATCTATAAGGAGAAGACGAAGATTATCCACGATGCTAAAATCAAGAACCGAGAGTTCCACGTTGGTGATCAAGTCTTACTCTTTAACTCTCGGTTGAAGATCTTCTTTGGCAAGTTGAAGAGCCGCTGGACTGGTCCATTCACCGTCGCCAACGTCTTTCCGTATGGGACCATTGAGCTTTCTCAGCCGAATGGGCCCAATTTCAAGGTGAATGGCCAGCGTCTGAAGCTGTACTTTGGTGAGGACATCTCTCACGAGATGATTCCATCCCTCACCACGTTCCCCATGAACTAAAATTGGGTCGAGTCAGGCTCATGACTCGGTGAACAAAAACAAGCGCTTCTCGGGAGGCAACCCGTGTTCTATCCTTTACTGCTTTCATAATAAGTGTAGGGGGAGCCCGCATATGTTTGTTGTCTTGTTTCTTGTGCTGTGCAGGGATTAAAGCTTCAGAGAGCATCTTGATGACTTTTGACGAACCGTGATACCGTGTTTCCCATCTTCCCGGTTCTATCCTAGACTCTTGTGATTCAATATTTCATATTCTATATGTTCACATTGAATTCACTTTAGTTGTCCTTTCCTTAGCCAGATTTAAACAAAGTGCACAATGTCCTAAGTGTAGGGGAGTTTACTCCCACATGCTTAAACATTGAGGACAATGTTTATCTCAAGTGTAGGGGGGACTTCTATCGAAGTAAGTGGTCTTTTCCATGTATTTGCCCTCATTTTAACCGGAAAATTTGATTTTTCGACATTTTTCAAAATTTTTAATCTATTTTGGCCTAGTTGTATAGTTGAATTTGCCTTTGTTACGTTTCCTTTACTAGAATAAATTTTTAATATAATGGTTTTAGATTTTTCTTAGTCGTGAACATTTTGACTCAACCCGAGTTTGCTTGCCTAAGTTTACTCTAGCTAGTATCCTTAACGTGTTTAAGTCAAGTTTTGCTAGGCTTTTATATAGGGAGCTATAAAACGCGAAAGTCTTAACTCTCACGGGTTAAGAACAAGAACTTTTCGCAAGTTCCTATAATTGATCCTAGAGAGTCGTTTATCAAGGGAACTTTAAAATGCGATTTCTAAACTTGAAAAAGTCTAAGAATTTGCAAGATCCTATAGGCGACTCGAAAACCCAAAACTTTGATTTAATAGGCTAAGCATCCACGAGTCTCATTACTTGAGATTTTAAACTGTGGAGAACGAGAGATGATAGAGTCAATTATAAGTTCTGTATTCTTTCATGAATTTATGTGAGTTAATTATGAGCCTATTCTCCCTCCGCTTGTTAATAAATTAATCTGCTAATAAGTAAGGTTGTACGATTTGAAAAGTTACTTAGCTTCTAGCCCCAGATCGTTTAAAAGTTGCTCGGTAATGACGAGAGTTCATAGCCAAGGCATAACTTATGAAGCGGGGCGCGAAGATTGGCGAGTCCGAAAAGGCCCTAACAAGGCATGAGGGCTACATTTTGTTGCTAAAGATCCAAAAGTGATGTGAAGAATCATTTATCAAAAATCAATATGAAGGATCGAGACACACGACGAGAAGCAAGAACTCCCCAAAAGTCATGGAGAAGTCTATCCGAAAAGACCCTAACAAGGTATGAGGATAAATAGATCCAAGTCCTAAAAGGAGGCGGATCGTTGTATATCAAAGTCCAAAATAAAGATTGGAGAAAAATGAAGAAGTCGTGGTCCAAAGATGAAGAATCTCTCAAAAACTTCAAGTGAAGAAATTCCTATTATGAAGAGAAGACCATAATTTCAAGAACGTCTCTCGAAGATTCGAAGTATGAAGTCGCTGCCAAATATCGGCCCGAGAAAGGTCTCAAATCGCGAACCAAGTTATGCCAAGATATGAACTTTCTGATATCCCGAGAAGCAGTTTTAAAAGATTTGGTCCTTTAGCTAACTATTGATTAAATCGTTCACCTTATTTTCGGACTAAGATAACTATCGAAATAAGTCAAACAATGCATCCTCGTGATCATTCAAGACAAAAATAAAATATAAGAGATACACCTAGGAATAAGGGAGTCTAAGTGAATAATTGGCCCACATGAGTTCGTGATAGTTTGCTAACTTATAATAACAATGATCTCGTTTCTAAGCTTGGTATGGGGAACGTGAAACTTGAGGTTGATAAACGTTCATGGCTGCCAAAACCAATGTAAGTTTTTAATTTCTTTACTTGTTTCTATCTTTTCATCTTTAGTATTTAATAAAGGCCAAGGTAGGTTATTTATGATGGGAAATGTAAACCGTGCTTAAAATTAATGCATTGCATCAGCGCGCGTTACTTTTATTGCTTAACCCTTTGAGATATCTATATAGATATCCAAATCGTCTTCCGACTATTTGTGTTTAGACGTCTTGAAACGTAATTTATAGACCATTGTGTAGCTCAATGTGTCCTTGGAATAGACTAACCGCTATTTATTGACATTTATATGTATCGACTCCGAAGTGTATTGTTCACATATATCTCGGTAACGTCATCGTCATTTTATAAATCATCGTCTAGATTATGGCGCTAGAATTGGAATACGATTTTACTTATATAAAATTGTATCATTTGTTTTTCATTAACCTTCTCGCTCCCGGAGTGTAGCATGTTAATGTTCCATTCTTTTCTTGTTATGTTTTGTGTTTTTGACAATCGTGGCACCAAGGAGATTTGCCTACATTGCATTTTGGAATCTAAATTACGAACGTCTTTCACCGTCTTGCTTCCTAAATTTCGTGTTGAATACCTTGAAGCATTTTCTGTCATTCATTATACTATATTTTTATATGATGCTCATTATGAGAATTATTTTTCGTTTTCATAAAATCCACAAGATAATAAGTGTGAAAACACTTATCCTTTTACCACTTATTTCCAATAATAACAAGACCAAAACGTGTGATTTATGTCGTAAAAGTCGGAATTATGCGTGGTTTGTGTTTTTATTGTGTTTTAGGACCAAAATATGAAAAAGGAAGAAAACACGGGGTTTCACGGGCTTTTATCAAAGAAAACGGGAAAAGACGAAGTCAAAAGATCAAGAGTGCAAAGAGAACGGAATTCCAAGGCCTATTCTGAAGATTTATCGAAGAAAAAGACTAAAGACGGAAGTTTAACGAAGTCGAAGAACTTAAAGTCTAATAGAAGAAGAAAATTAAAAGACAAGTTCAAATCCCGAGACGACAAAGACAAAGAATTAAAGTCGAGTCGAGAAAACGTGAAGAAAGCAAGAAAGAAGAAAGCACCACACATGCCTTCCACTTCCCTATAAATACCTTCCTAATCACATTAGGAAGGGGTTAGCTAGTTTTTATTTTCTTTAGTTTCTTTCTAGTTTTTAGAGAGAGAAAGTCTTAAACTTTCTCTCACTAGTTCATCTTTTTCTTTAATCTTTCAAGATTAAATACTTTTGTATTGCTTATTTCATCAATCAAGTTCTATTTTAAGCTTTTGATCCTTATTCTCATTCTACACTTCTTGATTCATTTACCTTTGATCCGATTTACATTCTTCATGTTTATGATTTGATGTTTTCGTGATTAAAGGATTGCTCTTTTTAGTTTTACACACACGCTCTTTCGTCTAAACCATAAGCTCGTAATGCTTATTGGCTTATTCGAATCTTAGCTTATTGATTTTTCGGATTTCTTCAAGGTTTTTAATGGTTTAAAGTTCATTTCATAAAGTTCTTGATTTTAAGTTTTGAAAAGTCATCGAATTTGAGCTTTTTGGGATCGTTTAAGATTCGTTTGGATTTGCTTATTGCGTTTGCTTATTGAGATTCACACTTGCCACGAATTTCGGAATCAGTTACATCCCATCGCAATCTTAGGGTTTTGACACACATTCCGACGGTTACTCCACATTGCGATAGCTTTGGTTTTAGATCGCAATAACCCATTAGGGTTTTACTTTGCGATCGGTTGGTTAATCCCCTTATTCCGATCTGGGTTGCGATCGCTTATTGCGATCGCATATTCCGACGGGTCTTAAGGCCTTGGTCAAGACGAAGTGCTGCCCATTTTTCGATAGCATCATTCCGATAGATAGACATTGCGACAGTAGCACTTTACATCATTCCGATCTGGATCATTGCGATAGTGGCTTTCCGATATATGGTCATTGCGATAGTATTGATCTTGACTATTCCGATGGTTAATGTTAGTTATATTCCGATGGTTGCTATTTGGTGTATTCCGATGAACATGAATTGTTTTCTTACAATTGATTAAGTCTTTAAGTTTTTAAGTTTTTCAAAGTTTTAAGTTTTAAGAATTTTCATAAAATAACTTTAAGTTTAATTTTGTCAAAGCTTTAATTTACTCAACGACACTTTAATTACTTGCTAATAGTTTAAAATTAGATAAACAAACCAAACCATTCTCTTGATTCACCAAAAGACAATTGAGTCGCACTTAAGACCGGTTTTCAATTCGAAAAGATTCGGAACTATAACGAACTTGAACTTTCATATAGGGTGTCAAAAACCTTATATTACAAGACATGTGTGTATATATGTATATATTTTGAGCCGTTAAGAAGTGTCGAAAAATACACTTTATGCAGAAACTGTAGGGGCAGTATAAACAGGTCAAAACTTAAAAGTAAAACCTGCGTTTTTAAAATAAAATAGTCAAATCTGCACAGAACTTTCAGGGGTATTTTGGTCATTTTACATTGGGTTTCAAGTCTCGGGTAAAACTAGAAAGTCGTCTGAAACGTCGTTTTGCATCAAAATGCTTTAGACTCCGAGTCTTGGAGATGTCGTTTATCGGGTCAATAAATCGGCTCATATTAAAAGTTAAATCTGATAGAAAATTTCAGAACATGGGTTTTAAACGTTTCTAAGAAGTTTTGAGTTCATTTGAGATCGTAAAATTTTAACGAATATTATTTTACAACTAACTAATACTAGTTGCATGTGAAAATAATTAAAAACAGAAACATTACAGGATTAGCAATTACCAGATTAATGGTGTAATTTGAAAACGAATAATATATTTTCTTAAAAGTATTTTTGTATCGTGTAGCTTACGATGAGTACACATTTGGATTGTTTTATTCTTTTTATATATATGACTCTTTTGTCATTCGATATTATTTTTATTTTTCTTCTAACCTTCCACTGATTTGAGTTGAGTTTTGAAGTTTTGCCTTCACATTCTTCGTTGACATTCTTATCGCGTATCTCATGACGTTTTCGTCTAAACCTTATAACCCTTTGAAAACTTAACAACTTGTAACCATTTCATTGGTTGTTTTATGAGCTACTATTTGCCACTTTTTGCAAAACTTTGACTACTTTATACGTTGTCATAATGTCATATTATAAATAAATCTGATATTTTTTTACGATTATTTTCACCAATTGTTTTTACTTTGGTTTTAATACTTTTCGTAACATTAAAAGTTGCTTATTGAGTATCTCACAAATTACTTGCATCCTTTAAATTTATAAACTATTTTTAAATTCCATTTTACAAATGGCATGGTTTATATATAAACATAAGAAACGTAATACTTTTCGACGAAATGAAACACTGCATTGCTAGCCCTAAATTATACATGGCCTGATCACCTATGTCTAATTTAGAAGGAGCCATGCTAGGCTGAATAGTAGTCACCTTAAAAATCTTGATAATAATCAACTTTTTACTTGTATTTATGATAAAGATAAATAAAATGAAATAAAGTGAAAAGAAGTTTTGAAAACCTTCATATGCAAGTAGCGCAATTTCTATGCATACGCATACGTTTTCTTACCTTTTCTTGAACGAATTACGCGCTTACGAATACGTTTTTACTCGACAATCGTTTTTCCACTTGTTACTTCATTTTGTCTTATAACTGATTTCTTTTGACTGTTCGTCTAATTACTGAATGTTGATAAATGACTTGAAAGTCTCGATGTTTTATCCTTCCTTCTCGTACAATCTTCTTTATGCGACTGGGTAGATATTGGGAATGTCTCCGCACGTGAATAATGAATTATCATTAGAGTGAATTCCGTATATCCGGGATGACGTCGTCACTCTCGTTTGTCTCGAAATCCACTCTTGTGAACCGTGCTTTGACTCCTCTCTTTAAGCACTAACAGCGTTCATTTGAATTGTTTTAATTACAAGTGATCATTAGGAATTTTCTTTGATTAAATTTTTGTATGGATCTTATTTCCGATCATGTATCGACCACCGCTAAGTTAACGAGCTGATATTGGTGAACCACAACCGCACTAACAAAATTGACAACTTGTTTAATCTATTATTTTTTTTGTTTTTATCGTCTTACCATCGACGCCTTTATTTTATTATTCTATTTAAGAATTCATACGACATTTGCTTCGTTCTCTTTTGTACAATGGATTTCGTACTGATTGTTAACCATTATTTCCATTCGTATTCGTTTGTTATCTTGTCACATTTCGAAACCCGAATATATCCCATGTTTATTTTGAAATAATAAACACCTTTATGTATTTCTACAACGTATTATAAGATTTTTATGGAACTTTTATACATTTTCAAATGATTTTCAATTATCGAAATAACCATCACAAGTAAAAGGTCAAATTTATACACCATATTTTGTATAACTAAAACTAATGTTTAAAACAAAATTATGTTCTACCTTTTGAACTAATTGACTTATCATACTTTACTTTTAATGTAATGAAATTACCAGTTTAATTTATATTCCTAATAATGATTTAATTTAGAAATTATATTTTCTAATTGTAAACATCAATACGAGTTTAATTAATAAATTCATGTCAATCTTTCAAAGTTTCTTAAGACAACCAAAATAAATTATGAAGCTATCTAACTCCTATTTTGATATATCATCTTTATCAAGAAAGTACCTCAATTACGTTTTAAGGTAATACCAAAACCGGGATGGATGATTGTGAGAAACGTTATTTTAATGTTAATATTTAATTCATTCTTCGCTCTCATTTTTCTAGTATTGTGAATAATTATGTTTTACGGTTACGTGAGTCGAGATCCCTCGTCGATCGTTAATCTTAAATCATTTTACCACATCTTGTTCGTTTATGCGTTTATTGAAGTCATTTTTATCTCGTTCGGTTCCTCGTATTGAAGATCACTATTTTATTCTGAGTGTAAAATGAATCTCGGGAAGGAGTGTATAAGAAGAAACGATAAGTGTCACTATGATTTATGCGTGTACTTGTGGAATGATTGATTACCGAATCTCTTAATGAATGGAGTTCATAAATTCGTTACGACCTCGAGGAGTATGTTGAAGCCGACACCGCAAGTGGAAAGACTCTTGAGATCAAGTGGTTATTATCAAGGGTTCGTTCAAGGTTTTCTCGATGATTAACGGTGGAGATTTATACTCGATGTTTACGTTCGACCTTTTCTTTTATGTACTTACATGGTGTGTGATCTAGTCAAATGATCGTAAGTTGTGAGAACTTGAGACGGCATCATTCGATGACGTCCGATCATATAGAACACATATTATGTAATATCTTTTTTACTTTCAAGGACGATATTTATTGAGACTTTAATGCACGTTGACGAAAGTGAGATGGTGTCTTTGTATTATATTTTGAGTAGGGACCCGCGTGTGAGCACCCTCTGATGACGAAAATGGTTTTCTTGTTAGTTCTTTTGATGTGTGTCCATGGCTATCCGGCCGATGGATATCCTTTAACTTGCAACATTCTTTTTAACTGGACTTATCCGAAAATCCTGTCACCTATTCTTGTCGTTGAATTAACTTCGTGTGATTCATAAAATTTTCATGTGTCGAGCCTGACGGGTGACTGGTGGATAAGGATTTATTTATTCCTTTTTGGTGAGATACAACTTGACGACAAGTTGCGTTTTGCAAAAGAACCAGTGGAGATCGTGGATTAGATTCACGTGGGAACGTAAGGACTTCTTTATAAAGAATGCCCTCATCCTTCCGGGTAGTGAACAACTCGAGTATGAGAAGAGTTGAGCGCCGGGACGTCGCTCCCTTAAGGTGGTGAGGATGTAAAACCCGTAAAAATAAGGTCATAATTTAATTATAATTTTCAATTATTTTGAAGTATTTTATAACGTTAAATATTATTATGTTTAACGGTTTAAGTTGAAACCGATATTAAATATTATGTTTTAATATTTTGACGAGTAACGAGGACTACTAGTGATCGCGATACCGACGGATGCCCACAATCTTATATTTTATTATCAATCGTTTCGATATTTAATATTTTCGACGATATCGTTTTAATTACGTATCGAGTCGTTATATTATTATTTTTCGTGTGCGTTTAAACTTTTTAGTATTTTTACGAAACCCGAGTCTCGTAAATATTTCAAAATTTACAATTTACAATTTCCACCCTTTTAAACTATTTTATTACATTTTGGACCAAAACTATCACAAATTGGCAAAAACTACCCTAACCATACACTATATATAAAATTCCCACTAACTACATCACATTTTTTTTAATCAAAAAAATCACTTTCTCCTTCCTTTCTCTCTTTCTTTGCCATACAACACCAAGAACCCCATCACCAAAACCTTCAATCTTCTTAATTTCTTGTTTGAATCTTCAAAAACCAATCAAAGTCACATCCTAGATTTTTAAAGGGCTACATTTTGATACCATTTTCATCAACATGCATGAACTTTGAAATTTTGATCAAGAATCTTGGTGAGTAAAGTTGTTAGATGATGTTGCATGTGATTATCTAGTGATAATCATGTGTAGATCATGTTATTTTTGTAAAGAAAATATATTTTTAATTTTTGTGTTTTGATTTTGATGATGATACAAGTGTTAGGATTGGTTTATGGTGATATTAGGATGTTAGGATGATGATAAAAATGATTGGTTTTGATCAAAAACATGATTTTGTGGGAGATTTTGAAAGGTGATTTTGGGCAGTAGGTTTGAGGCCATTTTCGAGGGTCTTAAGTCTGAATATAGGATGATATGATGGGATTATGTTGTAGAGAATTTCGTTAGCTTCGATGTGATATAAAGTAGGCCTTCCAACTCCAAACGAGGTGGAAGTTACACTAGTTTGATTTTCGTGTACCCGGAGACGAGTGTCGACACAATCCGAAAATTGTTGTCGATATTTGGATCGAATCTCGGGGACTATATAATGAGTTTCAAATTGATTCATGGGCTGTTCTCAGGCTCCAAGTTTAGAATTTTGAGTCTATTTTTAGAATCAAGTGGCGGTTTTACAAACGGAGTTGTTTAGAATGGTCAAAATGGTTTCGTAAGTCAAGGTCCCTAAACTGTCCAGATTTTGTGATTCAAAGATGAGTCGGGCAGGGAACTTTAAAAGTAAAATCTTTTGATGGGCTCTTGGGAGGACTTTATACATATAGTAAGTAAGTTCTCTGAGTAGTATCATAAAAAGTTGATATGTTTAAGTATGGGAAAACGGCTTGGACATTCGGTATGTTCCGGCAGATTTTTATTAAAGACATAGAATAATAAAATGAATATATAGGAGAGTGTAATAGTATCACTTGTATCGTTTTCTCTCGAGTTTGTCGTGATTATATGAGTCGAGTTTTATATTCTTATGTATGGTTTATTTCTCGAGTCTATTATTAATGAACGCACCTCATTTGATAGGTTGCGATTCTCGTGTTTGAAAGGCATCATCTATCGTCGGCGATCGTCTCATTACCACTATTGGCTAAGGTGAGTCTATAGCCTCGCTTTATACTAGTTATTAAATGATTTTAAACCCGCGAGGGGGAATACATGTTTTATAAACTTAGAACACAGGATTTTTATGGTATGCTTTGTCCCTCTATGAATGGACCCGTGGTTGCCTTTAAATTGCATTAAGTTATTGCCTTAGTTAAAGCCTCAATTATGGACTGTTAATTAACCTATGATGGGTTAACCGCTAGTACAATTAATAGATCTATGGGGGAAGCCGCCCCGGTTCAGTTTGTGTGGACTTGTCATAGAAGCTTAGGCCCGACCTCCGCACTGTTTGGACATATTGTATTGAGAAGTCAGGTATACGGCAATGTACCAAAAATCTAGAGGTAACCGACAATTAATAAATCTCCTGTCTTATCAGACCTCTAAAAGGAGTGTTTAAGGGCTCGGTTCCATGAGCTTATTGCAATTTATGCTATATACAATTATTATTGTTGATGCGAATTATTATTTGATGCTTGTTGCCTTTAAGCATGCCACGAACTTAAAATCTTTGCTTGTGTTCAAAAATGATTACATAAACCTATATATTCACTCGACATTTTTGCTGATGTTTTACTCACATGTATTTCAGGTAATCAGGAAGGGTGAAGCTTGGAAGCCACGGGGAATGAAGTTGTGCACTGCTTTTGTTGTTCAAACTCTTTGATTTATTTATTGTTCCATTTTTTTAAAACAAACCAATATGTTGGTTTAACTTATCTTTTGGTAACGATTACTTAGGAGTACGCTACTCTGACAAATGTTTTAGGAACGATAAATCTAAAACATCTCTTTTCGAGTCGTTCTTTATAAATTATGTGTTGTTGTATCATTGTTTAGCACCCAAAGATGTATTCCGCTGCGTGTAAATTTGGGGGTGTTAAAGTAAAAGCATGCAGGTTTTACAATGGTTGCAATACAAGACATTGATGGAATTGGATCGGACTGGAGCTTTTTGGCAAAGGATGTGGAAGAGAATAAGGCCTTGATTGCTGAGAAGAAAGAAGAAAAGCATGTTCACTTTGCTCTTATGGTCAAATCCTCGTCTTCATCTGATAATGAGGTATATGATGATGCTTACTGTAGCAAAGGCTGTCTATTAAACACTAAAAAACTTAACAAAGAAATTTTAAAGTTAAAATCAGATGTTTTTGATGTAGAATGTAGGCTATCAAATTATTAAATGGCTCTTGTACAAACTGAAAAGACTGTAGAAGAATATAAGAAAATGGAATTTGACCTATAAGATCAAATTAATGTTTTGTCTCATGATCTTAAAGTTAGTGTTGAACTTAGGGACACTCTGATGAGATCCAGAGGTGAAGTACAACTTAAGTTAGATGAAGCCATTAAGGATAAAGAAAATGTAGGGCTGAAAATTAAAAGTTTTGATAAAGCCACCCAAACCCTAGAAAAATGTGTAAGTAAACAAATATACCCTAGGGATATGTTTGGATTGGGATGAATGAATATGTTGTTGTTCCTCCACCTGCTTGGAACTTTTATGGTGTTCAGAGAAAGGATCTCTCTTGGACTGGTATTCCAGAACTCCAAGAAGAGGAATTTATTCCTCCACCTAGAGTGCTCACCCTAGTTGAGGAATATCAACAAAAGGTGACTGACCTTGAGAAGTGGAAAGTAGACAACCCTTTTCTTTTTGTTAAGGTTGGGATGCTTAGTGAAAGTCCATTTGTGCCTACACCCATTACTGTGACTAACCCTACTACTTGAAAACCTGTTCACCTTGGCTCATCTATTAAGAGAACACCCAGTGTTAAATATGCTGAAATGTATAGAAAACCTAGGTCACCACAAAACCAAGCTAGTGTTAATGGGACAGGGTTCTTTTAATATAGACCTAAAGTTATGTCTAGAAAAGCTTGTTACACATGTGGGAGTTTTTCTCATTTGGCCTATAAATGTGTCAGTGCCTCAAAAGTTAACGCTGACAATAGGTCAATCATGGTCAAACCCAGACGTTTTGTCCAACCAAGTCCACAAGTTACTAGACCAGATCCCTTCTTTACTTAAGGGACAAATACTCATGGACAAAGTCCCTTTCAAAAGACCAACACGTGGTCTAACAGACAATGGGTCCCTGTAGAAAACCCTAATTTACGCACTGATAAGAACAAGTTCAGCGCTGACAAGAACAAGCTCAGCGCTGAAAAGAACAAATTTAACGTTGACAGGAACAATTCCAACACTGACAGCTCTAGGTATGGTGTGCAAATTCCACAACAAGATGGTGTTGGTTCTTGTGTTAGACCAAGTAAGAATATGTACTTACAACCTAAGGGAAAGAGGTCTAAAGCTTCATCTAGTTTGACTTGGAGACCTAAACAAGATCAAAATCCTAATTCTGATGGGAATTCAATGACCTGTAACAGATTTCATTATATTTCAAAGGTCATTACTAAACCAATTGGGGTAAACTAGGTGTTCAGGCCACAAAGGGATGAACAAGAGGTTGTTATAAGGACTAAATATTTTCTTGTTGAACAACCACATGAACCCAAGTCTGCTCAGGCTTGGGTTCCCAAAGAAAACTAATTTGTTTTATTTATGTGCAGGGCATTCAAAAGCAGGTCAATGATCATGGATATTGGGACAGTGGATTCTCTAGGCACATGACGGAGAAGTAAGATTATTTGTCAAACTTTACTCCCATTAAAGATGGTGAAAAAGTATACTTTGGAGGAGGATATGGTACAATTTCTGGCAAAGGCAATCTTATCACCAACAATTTACGTTTTGAAAACGTTTTTCTGGTAAAAGAACTTGACTATTACTTGTTTAGTGTGTCACAAGTATGTGATAACAAAAATAAGGTTCTTTTAACTGATACTGAATGCTTGGTGTTGAGTAAAGATTTTAAGATGCCTGATGAGAAGTTTATTGATTATAGAACACCTAGGCATAAGGATATTTATAGTGTTTATCTTAATGGAATTAGGATGAACAACAATTTGTCATGTCTTTATGCTAAAGCTTTAGTAGATGAAAGTAATCTATCGCACAAAAGGTTAGGGCACATAAACTTTAAGAATATTAATAGACTTGTGAGACATGATTTAGTTTATGGCTTGCGTTCAAAGGCTTTTCACAATGATCACTCTTGTGTTGCATGCCTTAAAGGCAAACAGCACAATGTCTCCTTTAATTTTAAACTTGTGCATTCCAGTTCTAAACCACTTCACTTGCTGCATATGGACTTATTTGGCCCAACTAATATAGAAAGTTTGAATGGTAAATCTTATTATTTGTTATAACATATGATTTTTCTAGATTTACTTGGACTTTCTTTTTGGCCCTAAAAAGTGATACTGCCACAGTTTTGATTAACTTTATTACCCAAATTGAGATAAAGACAGGGAATGAGGTTAAAATACTTAGAAGTGATAATGGTGGTGAGTTTAGAAATAGATTGTTAAATGCCTTCTGTGTTAATAAAGGGATTACTAGGGAGTTTAGCATAGCTAGAACTCCACAACAAAATGGTGTGGCTGAAAGGAAGAATAGAACACTCATAGAAGAAGCTAGTACAATGTTGGCTGATGCTAAGTTTCCCATTGCTTTTTGGGCTGAGGCTGTGAATACAGCCTGCTATGTTCAGAATAGAGCTTTGGTCAACAAAATCCACAATAAGACACCTTATGAGCTATTTTGGAATAGGAAACCCAACATAGGTTTTCTTAATCCCTTTGGATGTCATGTAGTGATTCTAGATACTAGTGATGCCTTAGGTAAGCTTAGTGCAAAAGGTGATGAAGGCTACTTTATGGGTTATTCTGTGTAGAGCAAAGGGTATAGGGTTTACAATAAGAAAGAAAAACGCATTCTTGAAAAAGTGCATGTTAAGTTTTTAGAAAGTAAACCTAGTGATCCTGAAAGTGGACCAGACTGGTTCTTCGATTTAGAACCATTATCTAGGACCTTGAATTATATGCCTGTCACTAATCCAGACATTGTGAAAAAGGATTCAAATGTTGTGGAAGAACCTATTGTTGAAAGTACAGGTAAACAGGTAAACAGGTTACCATTCCTATATGGACTGATGAGTTTGTACAAGCTTCTACTGCTGCTGAAAAGGAGGAAGAAGGGCTACAAGAAAGGCCAGTTGATAAAAACATGTATGCATCTTCAAGCACTGACAAAGACAAATCAGACGTTGACGGGTTAAATTCAGACGCTGATAGCTCAAACGCTGACAACCTGTTTGGACATTAATTCTCTTCCAATACTTTTGAACACGGTGAACCTTCCATACCTAATCAAGAGGTTCATTTAAGTGAGGATGAGAGTAGAAATGAAGATGATATTCGCAACATGGAAACTGATATTGAAGACAACACACTACTTGGGGAGGAATACTTACAACTACTGTCAAAAATCCTCCTCCTTCCCTAATCATTGGTGATGTTTTGTCTCCTGTTCAAACAAGGAGGTCTCATCAGACTCAAGTTGATTTCATTTCCAATATCCACAAGAAGGATGATACCCCTCTTGTACATGCATGTTTGTTTGCTTGTTTTCTGTCACAACAGGAACCCAAGAAGATTTTTTATGCTCTCAAAGAACCAAGTTGGGTGGAAGCAATGTAGGATGAGCTTCACCAGTTTGTCATTCAAGATGTATGGGAGCTAGTAGACTGTCCAAGGTATGTTAGGCCTATTGGGACACGTTGGGTTCTTAGAAACAAAAAGGATGAAAGAGGAATTGTGGTTAGAAACAAGGCACGTTTAGTTGCTCAAGGCTATACACAAGAAGAGGGAATAGACTATGAAGAGGTTTTTGCACCTGTTGCTAGGATTGAAGCAATAAGGATTTTCCCTAGCCTATGCTTCTTGCATGGGTTTTATAGTTTATCAGATGGATGTGAAGACTGCTTTCCTATATGGCACAATTGAAGAGGAGGTGTATATATTGCAACCTCTGGTTTTGAAGATCCAGAGCATCCAGCTAAAGTGTATAGAGTCAAAAAGCAATGTATGGACTTCATCAAGCCCCAAGAGCGTGGTATGGTACATTATCCACCTATCTGGTGGAAAATGGATTTAAGAGGGGCACCATAGACCATACCTTATTTACCAAGAAGATTGGTAAGGATTTTCTACTTGTTCAGGTCTATGTGGATGATAATATCTTTGGTTCATCAAATCCAAAGATGAGTGAATACTTTTCCAAGCTCATGACAAAAAAATTCAAGATGAGTGCAATGGGAGAGATGAACTTCTTTATGGGTTTACAAGTCCAACAGAAAGAAGATGGTATCTTTATCTCTCAAGACAAGTATGTAGCATGAATCTAGAAGAAGTTTGGTTTTTCTCCACATGAAAAACGGGCTAGCACACCCATGGATAGGGAACACCCTTGGGGAAAGACTGGAGATGGAAAAGAAGTGGATGTCAGGCATTATAGATCAATGATTGGTTCATTGATGTATCTTACAGCTTCTAGACCTGATATCATGTTTGCTGTGTGTGCATGTGCACGCCATCAGGTGGCTCCCAAAGAATGTCATCTTCATGTTGTCAAAAGGATCTTTAGATACCTTAGGTGCTATCCCACCTTGGGATTATGGTATCCAAAGGATTCTCCATTGGAGCTTATTGGCTATTCAGACAGTGAAAATGGAGGTGATAAGTTTGATAGGAAATCCACAACTGGTGGATGCCAATTTCTTTGGAGCAGACTGATATCTTAGCAATGTAAGAAACAAATAGTGGTGGCCAACTCTACAACTGAAGCAGAATATGTTGCTGCAGTTGCTTGTTGTAGAAAATTTCTATGGATACAAAACCAGCTGTTGGATTATGGGTATAATTTTATGCATACCAAGATATTTGTAGATAATAACAGTACATTATGCATTATTAAGAATCATGTACATCACTCTAAAACAAAACACATAGAAATTAGACATCATTTTATAAGAGATTGTTTTGAAAAAGGTTTAATACATCCAGATAGGGTAGACACAGAAGAAAATGTGGCTGATCTTTTAACTAAACCTTTTGTCGTTGGGAGGTTCTAGTACTTTGTAACAAGTATTGGAATGATCAATCTCACCTAAATGTGTTTTTGAAATCATTGTATAGTTTGTACCAGATGTGTACTGTTATTAGTCTTTGTACAAGATTAGGTTTTCCACTTTATTTTTCTAACACTGACAAAGGTTATTGAAAACTGACAAGTGTTCAAATGGACGTTGACAGCAATATGTTTGTTTTGTGGTTTTTGTTCTAACCATGCACACATTATGAGCATTGTACAAATGGATAAAGAGTTGCTTATGGATCTTTAGAGCTTACTAGGAATGTGTTAAAGCTTATGGATGATGGTTGGAATGTTTACATTCCTATCTTGACATAAATTTTTATTACATACTTTTTCTTTGGTAACTTTGTATATCATGATTTAAGGGGAGGTTTAGGAACCCTTTAGGTTTTTGGGTATTCTTAGAATACTCTAATCACAATTCTAGATTGTATCCACCGGTGAGTACGAGTTAGTTTTCTAAATCGTGAGGCACTGTAGCATGCAACGTTGATATATTGTGCACGCTATCAAGACTTTTTGGCCTAGAATTGGATTTGGTCGGTTAGGAGACTTGGGAACGTTTTTATTGGGCTTACCTGGGAAGTTACAAAGGGTTTATATGAGGTAACTTCATTGTTAAGAACTTTGGTTAACAAGGGACACTTCAGGACAATTATGTCTATGTTGCTTAAGCAAATGTGCATGATTGGACAATGCTTGCCACCCTATAGTCATTTTCAGTCTAAGAGTTATCTTCACTAGGGTAAACTACTTTGTTAATGTCCTTTTTATTTTTAGTTATTTTTATTTTTGGCCGCTGACATTTTTCCTTCCAAACGCTGATAAGACCAATTTTAACGCTGACATGGCAAATTTCCAACGCTGACAAGAATATAGCCGTTAGACGCTGATGTTTAATTTTTGACCATTGACAAACATTGGGTCCTACCCAGTTGTTATTTTTGACGAAAATATGGGCCGTAATTTTAGGAGTTGGTAACTTTTAATTAATGTATGAGATAAGTTATATACTTTTCAAGATTTTCATCATTACTTTTTGAATATAACTGCCTCATATTTTAACCAATCGTTTGTTTTTACCTCTCCTATAAATTTGGCTAATTTCTTTCAAACAGGGTAACTGATAGGTGTGAAAACACCCATCCTTTTACCACTTAATTACAATAATAACCATGCCAAAACGTGTATTTTATGTCGTAAATGTCGGAATTATGCGTGGTTTGTGTTTTTGTTGTGATTTAGGACCAAGATGTGAAAAAGAAGGAAAACACGGGCTTTCACGGGCTTTTATCGAATATAACGAAAAAATACGAAGTCAAGATATCTAGAATGCAAAAAGAACGGAAGTCCAAGGCCTATTCTAAAGATTTATAAAAGAACAAGTCTAAAAGACGGAAGTTTAATAAAGCCGAAGAACTCGAGTCTAATAAATAAAGAAATTATAAGACGAGTTTAATTAATCCCGAGACAAAGTCGATAAAGTCGAAGAACTTAAAAGACGAGAAGACGTGAAGAAAGAAAGAAAGAGGAGGCAACACATGCACCTCCATGATAGGTGTGTAAACACCCATCCTTTTTACCACTTAACTACAATAATAACCAAGCCAAAACGTGTATTTTATGTCGTAAATGTCGGAATTATGCGTAGTTTGTGTTTTTGTTGTGATTTAGGACGAAATTGTGAAAAGGGGAGAAAACACGAGCATTCACGAGCTTTTATCGAAGAAAAAGACAAAAGACGAAGTTAAGAAATCAAGAGTGCAAAAAGAACGGAAGTCCAAGACTAATTCTGAAGATTTATCGAAGAAAAAGTCAAAAGACGGAAGTTTACTTAAAGCCGAAGAACTCAAGTCTAATTTATTGAAGAATTACAAGACGAGTTTAAAGAAATCCCGAGACAAAGTCATTAAAGTCAAAGAATTAAGAAGATTAAGGACTTAATGATTCAATTAAAGAAAGAAGAAAGAGGGGAGGAAGCTTCCTAAGCACCTCCCTAATCTCCCTTATAAATAGATCATTAGTGTTTTCATTTCATTTTGTTGGCTAGAGTGACACTAGTTCTTCCATTTTCATTTCTTGCAAAATTTACTTTTCATGTCATTTTAAATACTTGTCTTGCACTTTAATTCATTTTAATTCCAAGTAAGTGTTCTTAATTTTGTTGCTTTAGTCTTTATTTACTTTTGATCAAGTTTCTTTTATTATTCTCTTTCTATCTTTCTCTTGTTTTTGGTTTGTTTTAAAATTCGGATTAAGCAAGGTATGCTTAATCCCTTTGCTTATTTGATTAAAAGTTTTGTCTTTTCTTTTCCCTTTAAGTTTTCATATGAAATAAGCCACAAGTTTGACAA
Organism: Glebionis coronaria; assembly: GCA_025667525.1. Lineage (NCBI taxonomy): Eukaryota > Viridiplantae > Streptophyta > Magnoliopsida > Asterales > Asteraceae > Glebionis > Glebionis coronaria. The sequence continues at coordinate 418,863,063 of CM046879.1, read as the reverse complement.
TCTTATGTGCTTATTTGGTATTTAGCTTAAATGTTTTCATGTTTTTTTTTTAAAAGTTTTACCTTTTAAATTCTATTTCATTAAGTTTCGTCTCTTAAAGTTTTATCTTTTAAAGTTTCTTAAAAAGTTTTACCTTTTAAGTTTTTTTTGAATTCAACTTATTAGTTCTAGCTTATTTGGACTTGTGCTTATTGCGAATTTGTTCTCCATCGGAAAGTAAAGGATTCTCCACATTGCGACGGCTTGCTTTCTCCACATTCCGATAGTGACAGTATTGGAAGAAGGGTTTTGGATTCCGACGACTTTGCGATCTGGTATCATCCCCCTCATTCCGATCCGGGATTGCGATCGCATATTCCGACGGCTCTTGAGGTTTTCTAAGTCGAAGTACTGCCCAAATTTATTAAGCAACATTCCGATCTAGGATTGCGATCTAGGCTTTCCGATCTAAAATATTATTGCGGCAGCTTACTTTTCATTATTCCATAGATAGCATTTCTCTACATTCCGATGGGTTTTGTACCTATATTCCGATCTGACATTCCGATGGACTTGGTGACAGCTTTTCCGATCTGGATTCCGATGGTTTGGGGTTTAGAATTATATTTTGCTTTGTTTTGTTTTTAAGTTACATTTTTAATACTTTGTCAAATTTAATTTTCGTCACGCTTTAATTTTAAGTCATTTAATTAATTCACTTTTCAAAGTTTTAATACTCGTCATTTATTTTCAATTAGATTTAGATTTAAATTAACGTCATTTTCATTTACGTCTTGCACATTTATTTTACTACAACGACACAACTATTTGTTTCACCAAAGACAACTGAGCCATAGTTAACCAAGGATCAATTCGATTAGACATACATCAACGAACTTTCTTACTAGGTAAAACCCCAGTTATCAAATGGCGCCACTGTCGGCTCTTTTCGTACAACGACACAACTATTTTACTACAACGTCATTTTCATTTACGTCTTGCACATTTATTTTACTACAACGACAAAACTATTTGTTTCACCAAAGACAACTGAGCCATAGTTAACCAAGGATCAATTCGATTAGACATACATCAACGAACTTTCTTACTAGGTAAAACCCCAGTTATCAAATGGCGCCGCTGCCGGCTCTTTTCGTAAAGATTAACGGTTTTCTGTGAGAGACGCGTTGCTTTTTGGGATCCGTTCATTCGTGAGCGTTATTTTTCTTGCTTAAAAATTTCAAAAAACCATAAAAATTAAAAAATTGTTAAAAATAAAAAAAAATTAAAAAAAAAATTAAAAATTAAAATTTTCAAAAATCCAAAAAGATTTTATTTTTATTGTGTATATATATTCTCTTTGTGTTTGGTATTGTTTTCTTTTGCTTTCGCAAGTGTATGCGTACTATATCTTCTACTTATCAAGAGCCCAAGACTCGAGAAGATTTAGCTATGGCAGGTGTTAACAACAACAATAATCCACCGCACCTCAATAATAACAACAACAATGTTCTTCCACAGCCCGATCTTCGGACAATGGAGGAGCTTTGTCAACCGACCATGTTTGGACAAGGAGGACAGATTGCGCCGATGCAAATCACGGCTCCGGAGTTTTCGTTGAAGCACCACATGATTCAGCAAATGCAAACTAACCCATTCTGTGGATTGCCTGATGATGATGCCAACAAACACCTAGACAAATTCATTACTATCACTCAAAGCATGAAGTTGCCCAGTGCCACAATGGATGTTCTTCGCCTACAACTCTTCCCACATACTTTATCACACCACGCCGAGAAATGGTTTGATCGTCTCCCGAAGAATTCAATTCATACTTGGGATGACATGACTCAACGCTTTTTTTCACGCTCCTTTCCACCATCCATGGTCACGAGCCTTCGCAATCAAATCAGCGGTTTCATGCAAGATCCCGATGAATCTCTCTTTGACGCTTGGTGTTAGCCCTATATTTTATATAGCCGAACAAGAATGTAATAGGTCATCTTAGTCGTTAAAAGGTCTTGTATTGTAATAGGTTAGTCGGGAAAACAGGGCTTGGACTTTAAGCTAATATTGTCTAAGTTAGGGGCGTAAGCCCAAGACTAAGCCAAGCCGGGCCCAAGTCACAAACCCACGGCCCATGGAAAGCCCATTGGTTCGTGGGGTATATAACCCTCTTTCTCATGTGAAAGAGGGTGTTGGTTCATTTCATAAAACACATAATTTTAGTGTAAACCTTCCACTTCTCTCTCTACTTTCTCTTTCTACTTTTCTTCTCTTTCTCTCTCTAAGAATCTTGTGTTATGGATTGAAAGGGAACAACATTTGGTATCAAGAGCCTATAGTGGATAGGTGATTGAAGATTCGTGTGTTTTGTTCTTGATTTTTTCGTGCCTATTTTGATCCAAAAAACTCACGTACCAAAAATTTTCTTGTGTTTTTATGGCTTATTCTTGATACAAATCATCTACTTACTATTGGTAGTGATTTGGTATTGTTCTTTTGGTTAAAAACACAAACTTTTTGGGTGCTTGATTCATTTTTAGGCTAAAAATCACGAATTTGGTGTGTTCTAGTACTATCCGAGAAAAGGGGTATTTTGATTCCTTGGTACGATCTGACTTTGTGTTTGCATAAACCCTGGGGGTTTCTACTTCCGATCCATAGTCACGATCCTGACTACGATTGCTTAGTACGATTTCTCAGTACGATCACAATACGATCTGGGAGTACGATCTAGCAGAGTACGATCACGGCTTCGATCAGGTTACGATCACTCAGTACGATCTATAGTGCGATCCCTCACTGCGATCACTCATCACGATCATAGAGTACGATCACCAAGTACGATCAGAGTACGATCCGACTGCGATCTTGGAGTACGATCATAGTGCGATCAGACCACGATCATAGAGTACGATCAGAGTGCGATCAGACCACGATCATAGAGTACGATCAGAGTGCGATCAGAGTGCGATCTAAGAGTGCGATGGCTCACATTGCGATGGACAGATACAAAATTTTTTCCCTACTAGTTTTTGGCTATTTCTAACTCAATTTCAAAATTTGGCGATACAAAATTTTTTCGGCTTACCGTTTTGTCGGACTGAGGAATTTATTGTCGGACAGAAGATTCTCGGAACTCTACGAAATTTCAACCACACCTCATCACAACAAATCCACTAAGATATGCAATTCAGTCACAAGTATTCACAATGTCTAACAACAACATCAACATTGCAACTGCTAATCAAATTCGTTTGGAACAAGGTGGCAACGGTAATCCACCTGTGCTCACTGCCGGTTGTTACGTTCAATGGAGATCTCGTTTTCTCAGATTTCTTGACGGAAAAGAAAACCGAACTGCTCTTCGTCACTGCCTTGAGAATCCACCTCCAGTTTTTGAATTCAGACCAATTACCACACAGGCAGAGGATGGTACTTCATCAACTATACGAGCTATGGAGGATTTTGACACATGTTCTGCTGAGAAAAAGAAACTCCTCCAAACTGAAGCTGATGCTGTAAATTTCATACTCAGTGGAATTGATAACGATATCTATTCCACAGTTGATGCATGTCCTAATGCTATGGAAATGTGGAATGCAATTCATCGATTGAAGCAAGGTGAGTCAATCAATGTTCAAGATCTCGAGACTAATCTACTTTGTGAGTTTGGAAAATTCACATCGGAAGATGGTGAATCCATTGACTCATATTACTCGAGATTCTACAAAATGATGAATGAGCTTGTCAGAAATCAGTGCACCATCTCCAATCATCATGCCAATGTTCAGTTTCTACTTCAACTCAAACCGGAATGGCAAAGGTTTGTGACTTTGGTCAAACAAAGGGAGGATATCAAGACTATATCTTACCACAAACTTTATGACATATTGAAACAACATCAGAATGAAGTGAATGAACTTAGGGCTGAAAAGGCAGAACGATCTGCGAACTCTATTGCTTTTGTGGCTGCTACTTCAACAAAACCCGTTCCCCGTCAACAACCACCTATTCATTCCTCAAAGTCATCTAGCTCATCCACCAAACCTCTAGCTGCTGCTAAACACAAAGCAAAAGCAATTGTCCCCACTCCACCTCCAAAATATGACACCGAGTCAGATGGAGACAGTGATGATGAACAAACTTCAAGGGACAAGAAGATTGAAGAACTCATGTCTTTACTCACCACAACTTATAAGAAGATCTACAAACCTACCAACAACAACCTCAGATCATCATCCAATGCAAGATATAAGGAAGTTGATCATGCACCTCGGTATGATCATGATGCTAGGTATGATAATCAGAGGATGCTGAATCAAGTTGGGGCTAGAGACACTGTAGGCACTCCGGTTGTGCAAAAGACTGGGATTTAATGCTTCAACTGCAAGGGATTTGGGCACATGGCTAGGGAATGCAAGAAGCCAAAACGGGTTAAGGACTCAGGGTATCATAAGGAAAAGATGTTGTTGTGTAAGAAAGAAGAAGCAGGAATTCCACTCACAGCAGATGAAGTTGACTAGCGTGATGACACTGATGATGAAGCCGATGATCAAGAGTTGGAGGCACATTATGTGTACATGGCAAAGATTCAAGAAGTGATCCCAGAGACTGATGATACTTCTGGACCCATCTATGATTCTGAGCCACTTGAAAAGGTACCATCACATGATAACTATAATGTGTTTGCTAATGAACGACGGCATCCTGAGCAACCCGAAAGCATCAATGACACATATGTAATGGACACGGAGGATAGCAATATCTCTATGGATTTACAGCATATGTGTAATGATGACGGAAAAGTTGTTCAGGATACTGACTCGGATGAGGACCGTGATTTGCTTGCGTCTATTATTAATTCTTTAAAACGTGAAATTGATGAAAACAAAGAAGTTAATAAACGTTTGAAGCAAGCAAACACATCCTTAGCCGAGGAGATAGACAGGCTTAAAGAGTGTGATTATGTAAAAGAAGCTGATCGACGGGTTGCAATAGCTAATGGTTTGGTATATGAACGTAAGGTGCTCAACGAACAATATTGTTCTGAAGTAACACACGAAATTCATATGTCAAAACAGAAGATATCGGAACTTGAAGAACAACTGCTGCTACATAAACTCCAAATTACTGAATTAGAGTCGGTTAACAAAGAACAAACTGAGCTTTATAAAACTCGTGAAGAAAAGGATATTGAAAAAATTCTTGCTTTGGAAAAGAGAGTCGACACGTTAAACAACATTGTTTACAAAACGGGTCAGTCTATTCAAACTATGAATATGCTCAATAGAAATATGAAAACGAGTTTTGTCAAGCCTGAATATCTCAAGAAAGTTCAAAGTACCAAGCCTGCTCTTTATGATATCGGTTGCTATGTTGATAATCTTGCTCTTATGCTTTCCCCTTACTGTGACGAAATCATTCGTCAACAAGAAGAAAGTCGATCAAACTTAAGTGATTTAATAAACCTTTCTGATTCTAACAATCATATTAAGTTTGTCCCACAAAAAGAACTTTCAAAAGAACAAAAGATGTATAATAGTGTTCCACCACCAAGTGATGAACCACAAAAGAAAGTTTCTTCAAAAAGGAGTTTCAAAAAGCAATCAATTTTGTTAGAAAAGCGAATTTTGGATGAAAAACGTAAATGGGATGAGAAAAGCAAAAGTGTTCAGCAATTTGAGTTTATAAAACAAGGGGTTTTAAATTTGTACAAAGGTGTCATCGACTATGAAAAAGTTTCTAGGGATACCATTTGGAATATTAAACCTAACCCACAAGTAGAAGTCGTCATTCAACAATGTATTGTTCCAACCATTGATGATCTTTCAAAAAATGTGGAAATGTTTTATACAGCTCTCACTGAGAAAATGTTAACTGATTTAAGTTATGTTAAATCTCTTGAAGATGAAGTTGATTTTCTTCAAACTAAATTAAAGACCCAAGAACACCAACTTTCTAACGAAATTGATCGACTTTCTAAGGAATACTTTTATGCTGACCATATGAATGCTATACTTGGTGTGTATACCGATCTGGATCAATATTGTCATGTAGCATGTCTTGTGTCAGAATCGGACGCGAAATGTCGCAATCTTGAAGTAGAGCTTTCAAAACAAATCCAGTCATACAACAAACTTTCGAAAAGCTTTTCTCAACTTGAGAAACACTCCATTTCTCTTGAACTTGATTTACAAAAAGGTGAAAAATCTCATAATCATATAAAGTGTCAAGAAATGTCAGCTTCTTCGTTTCGTCTACTAAATGAAAAGGATTTCGAAATAAATGATTTGAAAGCTCAGCTAAAATAAAGGGACATTGCCATAAGTGAGTTACAGAAACTCATTGAGAAAATGAAAGGAAAGTCTGTTTTAGGTAAACCATCCGCCGTTCGTCAACCAAATGCGGTTAAATGCCATAAATCATCTATTTTGGGACAATCCCCACACACTTTGCCTAAGATAGGAAATGATAAGAGCACTAATGTGATAGCACCTGGAATGTATAAGATGAACACTAGGTCCACTTAAACTGGAACAACGCAGTTACCTCAGAATACTAGGAAAACTAATCAACGTGTGTCTTCTTCTACAGGAGTAAATCCCACTACTAGTGTTAGCGGACCACAACTTAAGAGCGCTAGAATTGAAGATAGAGTCATGCCTAACAATAGTCAAGGGAAGAAGAAGGAAGTAGAAGATCACCGTAGGAATTTTCAGTTTTCTAAGAATAAAACGTCTGTAACTGCTTGTAATGACAGTTTAAATGCTAAGACCTCGAATGTTGAAGTTGTTTGTGTTGAATGTGGAAAATGTGTTCGTACTTTCAATCATGATGCTTGTGCTCTTAATCATAATGGCGTGAATACTAGAACTAGGAAGCCTATTCCTGTGCCCACTAGTACTAGAGAACCCACAAGAACTTTGAACCAATCCACTGATCAACCACTTAAGAAACTAAGTGCGTTAGACTCCACTACTCTGCGTAAAGAAAACAGATTAAAGAAGCTATATGAGAACATGATTAGGACATGTACACGGGGGTATTCGAGATTTACACCACCCGGATACAAATGGGTACCTAAGTTAACCACTTTAGTGATTGGGTCTAGGAATATCAGCTTGCATGTAGACTTTGCATCTAGGCCCACTACTATTTTGGAACCCGTTTCTATCAAGGGCTCCCATTTGTCAAATGCTACATTGTCTTCTAATTCTTTTGCAGCTCGTCGAACTCATCATATTCATAATGGACTCCGGGTGCACAAAGCACATGACGGGCAATCTCAAGCTTCTCATTAACTTCGTGGAGAAGTTTCTGGGTACGGTACGGTTTGGAAATGATCAATTTGCACCGATACTCGGATATGGAGACTTGGTTCAAGGGAATATCACTATAAAACGGGTTTATTATGTCGAGGGACTGAATCACAATTTATTCTCGGTTGGTCAATTTTGTGATGCGGATTTGGAAGTGGCTTTTCGGAAATCTACTTGCTATGTTAGAGACTACGATGGGAATGACCTTCTTACAGGTTCTCGTGGTTCTGATCTCTACACAGTAACTCTTCAAGACACATCTTCAACAAATCCAATTTGCTTAATGGCTAAAGCTTGATCATCTCAAGCATGGTTATGGCATCAACGATTGTCACATCTCAACTTTGACACCATCAACTTGCTTTCGAAGAATGATATTGTGACAGGTCTTCCTAAGTTGAAATTCGTCAAAGACCATCTTTGTTCTTCTTGTGAGTTGGGGAAAGCAAAACGAAAGTCTTTCAAAACAAAGACTACCCCTAGCTCAAAAGGACCATTGGAACTTCTACACATGGATTTATGTGGTCCCATGCGTGTAGAGAGTATTAACGGGAAAAAGTATATTCTAGTGATTGTTGATGATTACTCTAGATACACATGGACTTTCTTCTTAAGGTCCAAAGATGAAACCCAGAGGTTCTCAAAAACTTTCTCAAGATGATACAACGCAATCTTCAAGCTCAAGTCTTAACCGTAAGAACGGATAGGGGTACTGAATTTTTGAACAAGAACTTGCAATCTTACTTTCAAGAAGAAGGCATCGAACATCAAACGTCTATTTCTCGAACTCCTGAACAAAACGGCGTTGTCGAAAGACGGAACCGTACTTTGGTTGAGGCTGCTCGAACAATGCTTTCTGCTTCAAAATTACCGCTATTCTTCTCGGTTGAAGCAATTGCAACTGCCTGTTATACTCAGAATCGTTCTATCGTTATCCCTAGACATGAAAAGACACCTTACCACATCATCAATGACAGGAAACCTACTGTCAAATTCTTTCACGTATTTGGATCTTTATGCTACATTCTTAAAGACAGTGAGAATCTCGACAAGATGAAAGAAAAAGGTGATGCATGTATTTTTGTGGGGTATGCGACATTGTCGAAAGGATATCGGGTCTATAACAAGAGAACAAAGATTATTGTCGAAACAATTCATGTGAACTTTGACGAATTGCCACTAATGGTACTTGATCACAACAGCTCAAGTCCCGCACCTCAATGTCCAGCAATGGCACCTACACACAACAGTGTACGTCCCGTGCAAGAATGTCAAGAAAATACTCCTACAGCAGACTCGACGGATACGACATAAATGAATGAGTTGGTTGATTTATATGATCCAATGTTTGATGAATATTACTATGGAAACAATCAAGTTGTGTCAAAGCCTTCCGCTGTCAATACTGCTGATGCACCCGCACAAAATCAACAAGACACAACTGCATCTACTTCAGCAACCATTGCTCAAGAGACAATTCCAGTGGATACTCAACAAACTCAAGAAATTGTCATACAACCAACATCACCAACCGTCAATGCTGAAGGAGGAAACAACAATCAAGCAGTCGATGCACAACCTGACGATGAAGAATTTATCAATCCCTTCGGTACACCGGTACACGAAGTCGGAGAGTCTTCTACTCAACATGTTGATCCGTCCAACATGCATACATTCTACCAACCATATCCATCCATTCACCATTGGACACGTGATCATCCATTGGAGCAAGTCATTGGAAATCCTTCACAACCGGTTCGAACACGCAGACAACTCGAAACCGATGGCGATGTGTGTATGTATGCACTCACCGTGAGTTCAACTGTACCTACATACATCAAACAAGCCATGACTGATCATGCGTGGATTGAATCAATGCAAGACGAAATTCATCAGTTTGAACGCCTAAATGTTTGGGAACTTGTTGACAGACCCTATGGAATGTCAATTCTAGATTTCAAATGGATCTGGAAAAATAAACTTGATGAAGAACAAACCATCATCAAAAACAAATCTCGTCTTGTGGTTTAGGGATACCGTCAACAAGAAGGCATAGACTACGATGAATCATTCGCTCCAGTCGCTCGTTTGGAAGCTGTCAGGATATTCCTTGCTTATGCTGCACATAAGGGCTTCACAGTTTTTCAGATGGACGTTAAAACTACTTTTCTCAACGGTCATTTGAAGGAAGAAGTGTATGTGAATCAGCCGGAAGGATTCATCGATCCTCATCATCCTGACAAAGTCTATCGTCTCAAGAAGGCTGTATATGGACTTAAACAAGCTCCAAGGGCATGGTACGAAGAACTATCCAACTTCTTGGTCTCAAAAGGATTCTCCAAAGGTTCTATTGATCCTACTCTATTTACTAATAAATATGGGGATGACATAATGCTGGTGCAAGTTTATGTTGATGACATTATTTTTGGTTCTACGAACCCAAAACTTTCAAAACGTTTTGAAAAATTAATGCACAGCAGATTTGAAATGTCAATGATGGGGGAGCTAAAATTCTTTTTAGGCCTCCAGATTCATCAATCCCCACGTGGTATCTTCATTAACCAAGCTAAGTACGCTCAAGAGATACTTAAAAAGCATGGTATGACCTCATGTGCTCGCGTTGGTACACCATTGTTGACCACATCCCTAGACGCTGACTTGTACTCATATCCCGTAGATCAAACGCGATATCGCAGTATGATCGGGTCACTTATGTACCTTACAGCCAGCAGGCCTGATATTCATCATGCCACATGCTATTGTGCACGATATCAAGCCAGACCTACTCAAAAGCACCTCAAAGAGGTTAAACGGATCTTTCGGTACCTTAAGAATACCATTCACATGGGACTCTGGTATCCGAGGGAAACCGGTTTTCATCTAACGGCTTTTTCAGATTCTGATCACGCAGGTTGTCTTGATAGTCGTAAAAGCACTTCTGGTAGCATACAATTTCTAGGGGAAGACAAGCTTGTCAGCTGGTCGTCAAAGAAGCAGGATTGCACTTCGCTCTCATCAGCTGAAGCAGAATATGTGGCTCTATCCGCGTGCTGTGCTCAAGTCCTCTGGATGATAACTCAACTCACGGATTATGGCTTCCACTTTGATAAAATACCTATGTATTGTGACTCAAAGTCGGCCATAGCCATATCTTGCAATCCGGTTCAGCACTCCCGCACCAAGCACATCGATGTCAGATATCACTTCATCAAGGAACAAGTGGAACGTGGCATCGTGGAATTATACTTTGTTAGAACTGAGTACCAGCTGGCAGACTTGTTTACAAAAGTTCTATCGAAAGATAGGTTTGCGTATCTCGTTGGCCGTCTTGGTATGAAGTATATGACTCCAGAAGACTTGGAGGTTTTGGCAAATGAAGCTGCTTGATATTCTCTCATTATGACTTCTAGGCGCATCACAGCTTAGAACTCGGACCTCAACTAAGGAAAGTTTATCTCGGACGATAACTTATCCTCCTCAACGAGAAATTCATATTTCTCGGTCATGAGCTTCTCATAAAAACATTCAAAGTTTTTAAGTTCATGAAAAACGATTTCTAAGTAAATGTCAGCTTAGAACTCGAACTTAAACTTAAGGAAAGTTTATCACGGATGATAACTTATCCTTCACAACGGGAAATTTATTTTTCTCGGTCATGAGCTAGTCACAAAACAATCAAAGTTTTGAGCTCATGAAAAACGGACCCGAAAGGGGAGTGTACGTTTCAGTGCGCTTTCCCTAATCAATAGAAGAGAAGTCTTCTATCCTGATTATTTTAAATCGTTGAACACAATTTTTCAAGAATTTCTCAAAAGGTTTTTCTAAATCTTTCAAAATTGTGTGTTCAACACTCCCTTCCTCATAAGTGGCTTTTATATCTCAAAATTGTCATATGTTATTTTGATCAATTTTTGAGGGGGAGCGTTTTAAAATCAAGCCTTTTAATGTTGTTGGGTACATCTCTAAAAATGTCATATTTTATGTATCCAACACATTCCGAAAATGATATGAAATTGTCAAATGTAATATATTATATCGGAAAAGGCATCTCAACTCCGTACCTCAACATATTTTGTGGTGTCGTTTTTCTAAAATTTTGTCAAATTTTATCTCAAGACACACATATATTGTTGAGGGGGAGCGACCCGACTGAAAATGTTCCATGATTCATGCGTGCACACATGTTTCTCCCCCAATCGGTTTTCAGAAATTGTCATATTTTAATCAATTAATATCTCTAATATGATGTTTTTATATTAGAGATAGGGGGAGAAAATGTGATTAAAATGTAATATATCGCAACATGTGATCTTAAAGACTCAAGTGCAACTCTTTCCTTCACATGCCAAACTATTTCGTATATCGATGCATGTGTGTAGGGGGGGGCTTTTCGAAAAGATAAAACTTTCAAAGTGTTAAAAGCTTTGATTTTTATCAAGCACTTTGAATGGTTTTCAATGGTTTTATGGTTACGATCTTTACCCAAAACAACCTACTATCCACGACGGAACGATGGAGTCAAAAGGTGGTTTAGGATAGGAAACTAAGTCCTATGATCCAACCAGAACCGGAGGGATCTACCCAAGGACATTCCATAGCTAGAAATAGTTGTCCTTAGGAAAGATGGAGTGAAATGAAGCTAAATGCGGACCAATTACTTAAGTTAGCACTAGAACAATCACAACAAGGTGCTAATGATGACGTATTGGTAAGCATTGAGGGAGTTGAATATTCTGTGAAACTTAGGTAGAAACCGGGTTAACACATCTTTTGAAGACAAGTGTCATGGACCCAGTGATACGATGCACAACCCTTCCCCAGCCATTCGAGTTTCTCTCAAAAGAAACTTGTCTCATTGTCACGGAGATCAACACGTATCTATTGACTTTCTCACTCCGAGTCAGTTAATATTGAAAAGGTGGCAGTCTGCTCCAGCCTCCGATTACCAAAGTGCACTTATTGAGTCTAGAGCCAAACGAGATCAATTTATCATCTCATAAGGACAAAATCGAGTCCTACTAATACTTTGATTTTACTCGTTGAAAGTTCGTTTTCTCGGTGTCTAATCGAATTGATTTCCGGTTAATTGTGTGAGATTAGTTGTTCTTGGTGAAACAAATATTTTTGGTATTGGTAAAATAAATGAGCAAGACTTAATAATGAATGACGAGAAATTAAGACTAAAACTAGTTGAAACGTAAACGGAGCATATTTAAAACATCAAAAGTAAAAGACGAGAATTTAAATAACGTGAACTTGAAACTTAGCGAAACGTAAATTGACAATTAAATAACGATACAAAGCGAAATTATAATGAACTTAAAAATAAGAAACATTAACCCTTTAACTAGAACAAAATATTAAAACAAACCAAAACCACCCAAATCGTAGTACACCCAAAAAGGGTTCCAATCGGAATGTATTACGATTGGGAGTGATCGGAATATGGGAATAGGTAGTGATCGGAATACCCCACAAGTCCACCAATCGGAATATCTAAAAGGGCCAAATCGGAATGATGAGCAAATGATCCAATCGGAATCTTCCAAGACCCTTTTCCGATCATCCGATCGGAATGAGGGGTGGCTCGGTCGGAAAGTAGTGGTCGGAACACAGTGGTCGGAAAAGGGTTTTAAAACCCTTTCCGATTGGTTACTTTGGTCCGAAAATAAAGGCAAGGTGATAAGCTATGGAATAATCTAAAACCAAAACTAGAACGAATCCTATATCAAGCGGATCAAATAAGCACTAAAATCAACTTATCAAACATAAAACAAACAAACTTTAAAATCAAAACATAAAAAGATGAACTTTAAGTAAAGAAGGATTAAAAAGATCAAAACTTTTAAATACGAACTAGATGAAAAAGATGATGAAAACAAGATTAAGATTAACAAGAAAGATTAATAACATGAAGATTAAGACAAGATTAAACTTAAAAGATTTGATTAAAAACAAGAAAGATAAAAGATGAAAGATTAAAATTCTAGAGAGAGAAACTGTCACTTTCTCTCTCTAAACTACTCCTACTCCTAAAACTAAAACTAAACTAAAACATGACTCACTCCCTTCATGTGGTGATATGAAGGGTATATATAGGAAATGAGGGTGGTGGGAGGCTTCCTCTTTTCTTTTCTTTCTTTCTTCACGTCTTCTCGTCTTTTAAGTTCTTCGACTTTTTTCGACTTTGTCTCGGGATTAATTTGAACTCGTCTTATAATTCTTCAATAATTTAGACTTGAGTTCTTTGGCTTTTGGTGAACTTCCGTCTTTTGACTTTTTCTTCGATAAATCTTCAGAATTGGTCTTGGACTTCCGTTCTTTTTCCACTCTTGATCTTTCGACTTCATCTTTCGTCTTTTTCTTCAATAAAAGCCCGTGAATGCCGTGTTTTCTCCACTTTTCACCTTTTCATCCTAAATCACAACAAAAACACAAACCACGCATAATTCCGACATAAATGACATAAAATACACGTTTTGGCTTGGTTATTATTGCAATTAAGTGGTAAAAAGGATGGGTGTTTTCACACCTATCAAATCCCCTACACTTAACCATTGCAATGTCCTCATGCAATGCGTTAGTTACAAAGCACGTTTACACTTTTCATCATAATCAATCCGTCTTGGCCTTTATTAAACAACTAGGAAAATTTAAAAGATAGGAAATAACAAAATGAAACAAGGAAGAAACTTGTAAAGAAATCTAAGACTTACATTAGGGCTTTGGTGTCGTGAATGTTTATCACCCTCAAGTTTCACGTTCCCCATGCCAAGCTTAAAAACAAGATCATTGTTAGTACAAGTTAGCATAACCAACATTTACTCATGTGGTTCAATTAATCACTTAAACTCCCTTATTCCTACGTGTATCTCTTATATTTTATTTTTGTCTTAGAATGATCATGAAGATGCATTTTTGGACTTATTTCGATAGTTTATTTAGGCTGAAAGCAAAGTAGGACGATTTGATCAATAGTTAGCTAAAGGACAAAATCTCTTAAAACTGCTTCTCGGGATATCAAAAAGTTCATATCTTGGCATAACTTGGTTCGCGATTTGAGACCTTTCGCGGGCCGATATTTGGCATGTACTTCATACTTCATATCTTGAGAGACGTTCTTGAGATAATGGTCTTCTCATCGTAATAGGGTTTCTTCACTTGGAGACTATTGAGGGGTACTCCAACTTTGTTGACCACGACTTCATGATTATTCTTCAATCTCTAATTGGGATTTTGAGATACAACGATCCGCCTCCTTTTCGGACTTGGATCTATCTATCCTCATACCTTTTTAGGGTCTTTTCGGATAGACTTCTCCATGATCTTTGTGGGAGTTGATTGCTTTTCGTCGTGAGTCTTGATCCTTCATATTGATTTTGGGAATAATGCTTTTCACATCACTTTGGATCTTCAGCAATAAAATTGAATCCTCATGCCTTGTTAGGTCCTTTTCGGACTCGCCAATCTTCGCGCCCCGTTTCATAAGTTATGCCTTGGCTATGAACTCTTATCATTACCGAGCAACTTTTAAACGATCTTGGGCTAGAAGCTAAGTAACTTTTCAAATCGTACGACCTTACTTATTGCAGATAATTTATTAGCAAGTGATGGGAGAAAAAGATCATAATTAACTCACATAAGTTAATGAAAGAATACCAAACTTGTAACCAACTCTATCATTTCTCGTTCTCCACAATTTAAAATCTCAAGGAATGAGACTCGTGGATGCTTAGCCTAATAAACCAACTAAGGTCTACATGGTTAAGGATACTAGCTAGAGTGAACTTGGATAAGTAAACTCGGGTTGAGTCAAAATATTCACAACGGGCCTAATATATCTAAGATATCTAAACTTGCTACAACCATTTTATTAAAATGTTGGAAAGTAACAAAAATAAAGGAGACTACAACTAGGCCAAAATGGATTTAAAATCTTGAAAAATGTCGAAAAATTGATTTTTCGGTTAAAATGAGGGCAAATACAAGGAAAAGACCACTTAACTTCGATAGAAGTCCCCCCTACACTTAATATAAACATTGTCCTCAATGTTTAAGCATGTGGGAGTAAACTCCCCTACACTTAGGACATTGTGCACTTTGTTTAAATCTCGTTAAGGAAAAGACAACTAAAGAGATTCCTATTTTAATATTGAGAAATATAAAATAGTGAATCGAAAAGAGTTTAGGATAGAACCGGGAAGAAGGGAACACGGAATCACGGTTCGTCAAAAGTCATCAAGAGTATGTCTTTGAAGCTCTAATCCCTGCACATGATAAGAAAGAGAACAAGAAACACCAACGGGGCTCCCCCCTACACTTATGGTGAAAATAGATAGATAATTGGGTTGCCTCCCAAAAAGCGCTTGTTTTTGTTGACCGAGTCACGAGCCTGACTCGTCCCCGAATTAAATGGTCCATGGGGAAACCTCGAATGTGATACCGGGATCAAAGACCTTGTCCTCGTTCCCGGTTGACATCAACAAAGGAGAGGCGGGGGGATAAGTCTCGAAAGGGAGAAAGGTCCTTTCAACATACGAAAAGTATGTGAAATCAAAGTCCACGGGAGGTGGGTTGGGTAAAGTACGCACATTGTCCTCCCCCAAAGACAATGGATGCTGAGCAAGCGGCAAAGCCGTATTGTTATCAATCATAGCATAATCAATGTCACCTCCCGGGTCAAAGCACTCATCCTCCGAGATAGTCTCTAAAGGGGAGGATGAAAGGTGCTCGAGAGGGGGACTTAGGAGAATATCTTCCTGCAACAAATTATCAAAAAATATAATGTCCCCCTCCGTGTCATAGTCATCAATACCTGGAGGGCTGGAGTGGATATCGATTTCTTCCTGCAATGGGTCATTATCTTCAACGGGAGGAATAGATGGAGGTAAAGACTTGGAAAGAGAAGGAGAAGTCAACTCTTCGATTTGAGCAATAAGAAGATGAACTTTCCGTAATCTATCGCGAAGAAGCACGTCTTCCACCTCATCCACACGATCATGTTCATTGGTGAACTTCTCGTAAACCGGAGAGAATAAATCGTCATCGTCGGCATCTCCCGGTGGAGATTGAGAAATTTCAAAAGTGAAATTCTCATAGCAGAGAGAAGAATCGTCATCACTAGGATCGACTTCTTCCGTAAGAGCAATGTCGTCCTCAGGCTCCATAGCAGGTAAGTCACAAACCTCATCATCCAATACTTTGTTGAGAACAACATCACTAAGCTCATTCAACGAATCTAGATCCTTAGATACAGTAGGAACATCGACAGTAGGAGCAGTAACTTCAGAGGATTGGTTGAAAGTGTAGACATCATCGTCGTCGTCATCATCATAGTAGATGGGACGAGTCCAGTTAGGAGTGACGTAGTCGGCTAACTCATCCTTGATAACCTCCACATCTTTAAGAAGCTCATGCAGCAACTTTTGTTGTTCATCGCCCCGAGTATGTTCAATTTCACCAATTCTATCCCACGCTTTAATTAAACATTTTGGTGTAGAAAAGAAGGGAAAACGACTAAATTGGCTCAAAAAGGTGTCGGTGGTTTTCAAGGTTTCGTCCACATCAAGCAACGGTTGCCTTTCCTGATGCAAGTCAGCTCGGAGTTGAGCTAGACTTTCTAGAATGCCATTTAAAGAAGTGAGTTGTTGATCAAGACTAGTTTGCCCATTGGATTGATGATTGAGGGTGTGATGTGGGGGCTCAAAGTGTTGAAAACCTGAATTATAGCATGGTTGTGGCTCATAGTAGTTCATCGGTTGAGAAGAATTAGAAACCGGGTTTGGTTCATAATAATCCATTGGTGAAGAAAACTGAGGACACGGATTTTGCTCATAATAATTCGTTGGTTGACAATAATAGGTATCATGAGGACCCCCACAGTTGTTGTAGAACGGTTGAGGAGAAAGACTGGGTGCGTCTTGTGGATAGCTATTATCATAGTCATAATTGTACCCCAGTTCTTGCCCGTGATTATACGGGTATGGAACCGGGCACGAAATATGCCAATGAGAATCACTTCCACAATAGGTGCACGTGGGAATAGGAGGTGGGTTCAAAAAGGACGAATTAGTCGAGTTGCACAAAGGATAAAATCCGAATTGTGTGTTGTCGATATCGTTTCCGCACCGCTCACATGTACACCATTGACAAGAATCGTTCCCGTACAGTTGTCTCCCACACCGGACGCAATGGATATAAAAATCCATAAAGAAAGATAGATAAGCAAGAAGAATATTTTTGGTGCAAAACTTTGAAAAAGAAATGCTTTTTATGATTTTTCAAATGTTTTTAGATTTTTGAAAAAAATTTTGAAACGAAAAGTAACGTTCACAAGTGAACGGATCCCAAAAGACAACGCTTCTCTCACAAAAAACTTTCGATCCTCACGAAAAGAGCCGGCAGCGGCGCCATTTAATACTTTGATTTTACTCGTTGAAAGTTCATTTTCTCGGTGTCTAATCGAATTGATTTCCGGTTAATTGTGTGAGATTAGTTGTTCTTGGTGAAACAAATATTTTTGGTATTGGTAAAATAAATGAGCAAGACTTAATAATGAATGACGAGAAATTAAGACTAAAACTAGTTGAAACGTAAACGGAGCATATTTAAAACATCAAAAGTAAAAGTCGAGAATTTAAATAACGTGAACTTGAAACTTAGCGAAACGTAAATTGACAATTAAATAACGATACAAAGCGAAATTATAATGAACTTAAAAATAAGAAACATTAACCCTTTAACTAGAACAAAATATTAAAACAAACCAAAACCACCTAAATCGGAGTACACCCAAAAAGGGTTCCAATCGGAATGTATTCCGATTGGGAGTGATCGGAATATGGGAATAGGTAGTGATCGGAATACCCCACAAGTCCACCAATCGGAATATCTAAAAGGGCCAAATCGGAATGATGAGCAAATGATCCAATCGGAATCTTCCAAGACCTTTTCCGATCATCCGATCGGAATGAGGGGGTGGCTCGGTCGGAAAGTAGTGGTCGGAACACAGTGGTCGGAAAAGGGTTTTAAAACCCTTTCCGATTGGTTACTTTGGTCCGAAAATAAAGGCAAGGTGATAAGCTATGGAATAATCTAAAACCAAAACTAGAACGAATCCTATATCAAGCGGATCAAATAAGCACTAAAATCAACTTATCAAACATAAAACAAACAAACTTTAAAATCAAAACATAAAAAGATGAACTTTAAGTAAAGAAGGATTAAAAAGATCAAAACTTTTAAATACGAACTAGATGAAAAAGATGATGAAAACAAGATTAAGATTAACAAGAAAGATTAATAACATGAAGATTAAGACAAGATTAAACTTAAAAGATTTGATTAAAAACAAGAAAGATAAAATATGAAAGATTAAAATTCTAGAGAGAGAAACTGTCACTTTCTCTCTCTAAACTACTCCTACTCCTAAAACTAAAACTAAACTAAAACATGACTCACTCCCTTTATGTGGTGATATGAAGGGTATATATAGGAAAGGAGGGTGGTGGGAGGCTTCCTCTTTTCTTTTCTTTCTTTCTTCACGTCTTCTCGTCTTTTAAGTTCTTCGACTTTTTTCGACTTTGTCTCGGGATTAATTTGAACTCGTCTTATAATTCTTCAATAATTTAGACTTGAGTTCTTTGGCTTTTGGTGAACTTCCGTCTTTCGACTTTTTCTTCGATAAATCTTCAGAATTGGTCTTGGACTTCCGTTCTTTTTCCACTCTTGATCTTTCGACTTCATCTTTCGTCTTTTTCTTCAATAAAAGCCCGTGAATGCCGTGTTTTCTCCACTTTTCACCTTTTCATCCTAAATCACAACAAAAACACAAACCACGCATAATTCTGACATAAATGACATAAAATACACGTTTTGGCTTGGTTATTATTGCAATTAAGTGGTAAAAAGGATGGGTGTTTTCACACCTATCACCTACGCATTATCCTTGTGATATTGCCAGAACATCTGAGTGATACGATTCACAATGAAGATGGAAATCCTACTTGAGCCAGCATCAAACAAGCTCATGGTAGGTAACTTGTGCGATTCTACACGAATCAAACTTGTGAGAACTGGAAAGCAACTAAGTTTCGATTCTTAATTGATTCAAACTTGATTCCAGGTTTCTTCGTAAAATCCATGTGATCTTGCCAGAACATTCAGAGTGACACTCATTAGTGTTCACAGTGACGAATGGAAATCCTTCCAGTGTCAACATCAAACAGCACTGCGGTAGGTAACTCGCAAGATTCTCTATGAATCAAGCTTGTGACAAACTGGAAAGCAACAATGGTGCGATTCTTTAGAATCAAACTTGTTCCAGGAAATCTGAATTGACGACTCTAATCAGACGAATAATTTATCCTTATGATTTACTCTTTACGTTCGCAGTCTGCTTTGAGACGGTCGAGTAAAGAGAACTGGCTACTACCGCCGGGAAACCCTGTCAAGGAGGTTCTTAATCGAATCTACCTGATCACAGGTACGATATTTTAATACCGTTTAACGGTCTTCACCGACCAGAGGTAAAACGCTACCGAGTTAGGATGAAATGTTCAAAGCCATTTTATCCGTGTCTATATGTGTTGCTGCATATCAAGAAGGTGGCGTAGCTGTGTAACCGATGTCGATTCAGAAGTCACAAGAGCACAAGATGGCGATAATCAAGATACCTAAGAATGTAAGAATGTAATAGGTCATCTTAGTCACAAGGAGTACAGATGAAGATCTCAAGCACTCAAAGTCAAATGACAAAGGCTCAAGATAAAGACCACGAAAGCATGAAGGAACAAAGCTGTTACAAACAAGATCAAGACCAAGATACAAGACCAAAGCAGGAAGATCTCCGCTACAAGAATGTATTCACTCAATCATCTTATGTTTTTTAAGCTTTTTAAGATGACCGATACATTGAGGGAGATTGTTAGCCCTATATTTTATATAGCCGAACAAGAATTTAATAGGTCATCTTAGTCGTTAAAAGGTCTTGTATTGTAATAGGTTAGTCGGGAAAACCGGGCTTGGACTTTAAGCTAATATTGTCTAAGTTAGGGGCGTAAGCCCAAGACTAAGCCAAGCCCGGCCCAAGTCACAAACCCACGGCCCATGGAAAGCCCATTGGTTCGTGGGGTATATAACCCTCTTTCTCATGTGAAAGAGGGTGTTGGTTCATTTCATAAAACACATAGTTTTAGTGTAAACCTTCCACTTCTTTCTCTGCTTTCTATTTCTACTTTTCTTCTCTTTCTCTCTCTAAGAATCTTGTGTTATAGATTGAAAGGGAACAACACTTGGGAAAGATATAATGTTTTGATCGATCAATGTCCAAACCACAACATGCTCCCTGTGACCTTAATTGATACTTTCTACAACGGTTTGACTTTTCGTGATCGTGATACGATTAATGCAGCCGCCGGTGGCACATTTATGAAAAGAAGACCCGAGGAGTGTAGAGAGCTTATTGAAAACATGACTACTCATCACAAAAACTGGGATTCCTCCGCTTCTTCAAGGAACAACCCGGGGGTCAATGTTTCTTCTACTTCAGCAAACCCCGACATGACCGAATTCACACGCATGATGACCGAAATGAATAAAAATATATTGCTTCTCGCTAAAAACCAACAACAAGTTAAAGCGGTAGCTAATCCTTGTGAGACATGCGGCGGTCCTCACTCATACACTGATTGTCCTTCTACTCAAGGCAATCCGGAAAATGTGTATGCAGCTTATGGTAATTATTCACCGGAAAATTACCAAGCTCGACCTTAAGGGGATCGAAATTTGCTGAGTTACCGGTCAAACAACTACCTTTCCCCCGGTTTTTCTCCTCAAAACCAAAACCCCAACAACAATTACAATAGAAGCAACCAAATCCCACCTAGAGCTTCTAATCCTTATCACCCACCCGCTCAACAAGCCCCACCCTTGAATCAAGATGTTGTAGCCTTAATGAGAACCCAAGGAGAGCAAATCAAGAATCCGCAGAGCCAAATTATCAATTTGAAAGGGGATATCACCAAGCAAGGAAATGCAATTAGATCCGAGCTTCGAGATAATATTCAATCCTCCTTCAGAAATCAAACGAATGATTTGTAGAATATGCTGGCTAGTTTCTTGCCCACCACTCAACCCTCTTCTTCGAGTTCTCTACCTTCAAACACCGTCGCCAATCCGAGAGCGAATGTGATTGCTATTACTACCCGTAGTGGAGTTACCATAGTAGGACCACCTATCCCGCCCCCATCATCTACACCTCCTCCACCACCATTTATCCCTACTACTCCTACACCTAGTATTAGTACACCATTACCGTCTCCGCCTCGTCATGACGAAGTACCCAAGCCGCATCCTCCAACAACCCCACCTTCCACCTTTAACCCTTCAACATCTCAACCTTTACCTACTACACCTACACCTTCACCACCCAAACCCAATATTCCTTATCCATCTCGCTTAGGCAA
Organism: Glebionis coronaria; assembly: GCA_025667525.1. Lineage (NCBI taxonomy): Eukaryota > Viridiplantae > Streptophyta > Magnoliopsida > Asterales > Asteraceae > Glebionis > Glebionis coronaria. Next base: position 418,841,294 of record CM046879.1, on the reverse strand, counting down.
GGACAAAATGCACACCAAGGATGACATTCAAGTGTTAAACTGTTTGAAGAAAGTTTCGGAAATGACCATCACTTTTCCCCTTGTCGAAGCTCTAGCACAAATGCCCAAATTTGTTAAGATGTTTAATGAATTGCTTAGCAAGAAGGAGAAGATGGCCGAGTTTGTTAACACTCGATTGAATGAAAATTGTTCTGCCATCCTTCTTAAAGAACTTCCGGAGAAAGTTGGAGATCCCGGTCGTTTTGTGCTTCCTTGTACTTTTAACCAAACCGACAAATTTACTGCCTTAGCCGATCTCGTGGAAAGTATTAAATTGATGTCGTTAAGTGTTTGGAAAAATTTATCATTGCCCGACCTTACACCCACCAAAATGACTCTTGAGCTTGCCAATCACACTCTCGCTTACCCCGTTGGTATTGCAGAAGATGTGTTCATTAAAGTTGGCACATTCACTTTCCCGGTCGACTTTGTCGTTGTTGATTATTAAATGGACCCTCGTATTCCGTTAATACTTGGACGCCCATTTTTGAGAACCAGTCGAGCTTTAATAGATGTGGATAAATGTGAGCTCATCTTAAGAGTCGGGGATGATGCACAAGTTTTTGAAATGGGGAAGCTTACTAGCAAATCCTTTGAAGGACGAGAATCAGCGAATATGATCAATGTGCTCGATGATTTTTTCATCTACAACAATCCTCTATTCGATTCGTGCATTGATAATACACTTTTTCAAGAGGATGTGGATGATTCTCTCTCCAATTTGGAACTTCACCCATATATGATTCTCCACCGTTCTTTGATGCTTATGATGATGATTGTAGCTCAGATACGGATGATTTTGATGATTTTACTTCCGAGTATCCTGACCTGCCCACTTATGATGATTTTGATGAGGCTGATACTCTTTCGAGTGATTCTTCACATGATGAAGATCCTCCGCCTACCATGCTTAATCCTACTTTGGATGATTACTCATTTGAGGAAGACTTCTTTACTTTTCTCAATACATACTTCCCTCATGAGAGTGATGCTCCTCCTTTAGACTTTGATGATTATGGTCTTGATCCTACTTTGGATTTGAAGAAAATTCTTTCAAAGGAGAAGCAACCGGATGACACCAGCATCCGCAGCACATATAATTTGACACCTCTTTGTCCACCTTCTGAGGACGAGGTTGTGCATTTTCTTCGCGGATCTTCTTCAAATTCTGCTGAGCCTGAGTGCTATTTTCCTCTAAAGGAAAAGGTGTTCGAACCCGGTATCGATATTCTTCAGCCATCTCAGTATCCGTCTGATGAAATAAAAGGAAAGATTTTTGGACCTACTGAAGATATGCTTGCACCTCTTCACCCTTGCTACCACCGTGCTCCATCTTTGCTTAAGGGAACCTTGCCTACTCTTCTTTGGCTTACCTTGTTCGCCTTAAGCTTGTGCTATTTGATGGACGGAAACTATGTCTTTGATCCCGGTGGATATGTTTTATGCTTCTTCCTATGCTAATCAAGGTCGAGTCAGGCTCACGACTCGGTGAACAAAAATCAAGCGCTTCTTGGGAGGCAACCCATGCATCTATCTTTTAGCTTTCTTTATCCTAAGTGTAGAGGAGACCCGTTGGTGTTTGCTATTTCTTCTCTTCTCATATTCAGTGATTCGAGCGCTTAATGATCCACTCTTGATGATTTTTGATGACCCGTGATTCCGTGTTTCCTTCTTCCCGGTTCTATCCTAAACTCTTTTCGATTCACTATTTTATAACTCTCAATATTAAAATAGGAATCTCGTTAGTTGTCTTTTCCTTAGCAAGATTTAAACAACGTGCACAATGTCCTAAGTGTAGGGGAGTTTACTCCCACATGCTTAAACATTGAGGACAATGTTTATATTAAGTGTAGGGGGACTTCTATCGAAGTTAAGTGGTCTTTTCCTTGTATTTGTCCTCATTTTAACCGGAAAATCAATTTTTCGACATTTTTCAAAATTTTTGATCTACTTTGGCCTATTAGTTTTTACCTTTGTATAGTTATTTTCTTTCTTTACTAGAATAAATTTTTAATAAAAGTAGTTTTAGTTTTCAAACGTTGTGAATCTTTTGACTCAACCCGAGTTTACTTATCTAAGTTTACTCTAGCTAATATCCTTAACGTGTTTATGTCAAGTTTTGCTAGGCTTTTATATAGGGAGCTATAAAACACGAAAGTCTTAACTCTCACGGGTTAAGAACAAGAACTTTTCGCAAGTTCCTATAATTGATCCTAGAGAGTTGTTTATCAAGGGAATTTAAATGCGATTTCTAAACTTGAAAAAGTCTAAGAGTTTGCAAGATCCTATAGACGACTCGAAAACCCAAAACTTTGATTTAATTGGCTAAGCATCCACGAGTCTCATTACTTGAGATTTTAAACTGTGAAGAACGAGAGATGATAGAGTCAATTATAAGTTTGGTATTCTTTTGTGAATTTATGTGAGTTAATTATAAGCCTATTCTCCCATCGCTTGCTAATAAATTTATCTGTAATAAATAAGGTTGTACGATTTGAAAAGTTACTTAGCTTCTAGCCCAAGATCGTTTAAAAGTTACTCGGTATGGATTAGAATTCATAGCCAAGGCATAACTTATTGAAGCGGGATGCGAAGAATGGCGAGTCCAAAAAGGTCCTAACAAGGCATGAGGGCCACATTTTGTTGCTAAAGATCAAAAGTGATATGAAGAATCATTTATCGAAAATCAATATGAAGGATCGACACACACGACGAAAGCAAATACTCCCGAAAAGATCATGGAGAAGTCTATCCAAAAAGGCCCTAACAAGGTATGAGGATAAATAGATCCAAGTCCGAAAAGGAGGCGGATCGTTGTATATCAAAGTCCAAAATAAAGATTGGAGAAAAATGAAGAAGTCGTGGTCCAAATATGATGAATCTCTCAAAATTTCAAGTGAAGAAATTCCTATTATGAAGAGAAGACCATTATTTCATGAACGTCTCTCAAGTTTTAAAGTATGAAGTCGCTGCCAAATATCGGTCCGAGAAAGGTCTCAAATCACGAAGCGAGTTATGCTAAGATATGAACTTTATGAGGTCCCGAGAAGCAGTTTTAAAAGATTTTGTCCTTTAGCTAACTATTGATTAAATCGTCCCACTTTAATTTCAGCCTAATTAACTATCGAAATAAGTCAACAATGCATCCTCGTGATCATTTAAGACAATAATAAAATATAATAGATACACCTAGTAATAAGGGAGTCTAAGTAAATAATTGGCCCACATGAGTTCGTGTTAGTTTGCTAACTTATAATAACAATGATCTCGTTTTTTAGCTTGGTTTGGAGAAAGTTAAAACTTGAGGATGATGATCATTCATGACATTTCCAAAACCCGAAGGTTTATTTTTGATTTCTTTACTTTGAATGTTTATTATTTTCTATCTCTTTAATAAAGGTCAATATGGATTGATTATGATGAAAAGTGTAATCGTGCTTTGTAACTAATGCATTGCATGAGGACATTGCAATGGTCAAGTGTAGGGGATTTGATAGGTGTGTAAACACCCATCCTTTTTACCACTTAACTACAATAATAACCAAGCCAAAACGTGTATTTTATGTCATAAATGTCGGAATTATGCGTGGTTTGTGTTTTTGTTGTGATTTAGGACGAAATTGTGAAAAGGGGAGAAAACACGGGCATTCACGAGCTTTTATCGATGAAAAAGACTAAAGACGAAGTCAAGAAATCAAGAGTGCAAAAAGAACGGAAGTCCAAGACCAATTCTGAAGATTTATCTAAGAAAAAGTCAAAAGATGGAAGTTTACTTAAAGCCGAAGAACTCAAGTCTAATTTATTGAAGAATTACAAGACGAGTTTAAAGAAATCCCGAGACAAAGTCATTAAAGTCAAAGAATTAAGAAGATTAAGGACTTAATGATGCAATTAAAGAAAGAAGAAAGAGGGGAGGAAGCTTCCTAAGCACCTCCCTAATCTCCCCTATAAATAGATCATTAGTGTTTTCATTTCATTTTGTTGGCTAGAGTGACACTAGTTCTTCCATTTTCATTTCTTGCAAAATTTACTTTTCATGTCATTTTAAATACTTGTCTTGCACTTTAATTCATTTTAATTCCAAGTAAGTGTTCTTAATTTTGTTGCTTTAATCTTTATTTACTTTTGATCAAGTTTCTTTTATTATTCTCTTTCTACCTTTCTCTTGTTTTTGGTTTGTTTTAAAATTCGGATTAAGCAAGGTTTGCTTAATCCCTTTGCTTATTTGATTAAAAGTTTTGTCTTTTCTTTTCCCTTTAAGTTTTCATACGAAATAAGCCACACGTTTGACAATCTTATGTGCTTATTTGGTATTTAGCTTAAATGTTTTCAAGTTTTTCTTAAAAAGTTTTACCTTTTAAATTCCATTTCATTAAGTTTCGTCTCTTAAAGTTTTATCTTTTAAAGTTTCTTAAAAAGTTTTACCTTTTAAGTTTTTTTTGAATTCAGCTTATTAGTTCTAGCTTATTTGGACTTGTGCTTATTGCGAATTTGTTCTCCATCGGAAAGTAAAGGATTCTCCACATTGCGAAGGCTTGCTTTCTCCACATTCCGATAGTGACAGTATTGGAAGAAGGGTTTTGGATTCCGACGACTTTGCGATCTGGTATCATCCCCCTCATTCCGATCCGGGATTGTGATCGCACATTGCGATCGCATATTCCGACGGCTCTTGAGGTTTTCTAAGTCGAAGTGCAGCCCAAATCTATTGAGCAACATTCCGATCTAGGATTGCGATCTGGGCTTTCCGATCTGAAAAATTATTGCGACAACTTACTTTTCATTATTCCGATAGATAGCATTTCTCTACATTCCGATGGGTTTTGTACCTATATTCTGATCTGACATTCCGATGGACTTGGTGACAGCTTTTCCGATCTGGATTCCGATGGTTTGGTGTTTAGAATTATAATTTGCTTTGTTTTGTTTTTAACTTACATTTTTAATACTTTGTCAAATTTAATTTTCGTCACGCTTTAATTTTAAGTCATTTAATTAATTCACTTTTCAAAGTTTTAATACTCGTCATTTATTTTCAATTAGATTTAGATTTAAATTAACGTCATTTTCATTTACGTCTTGCACATTTATTTTACTACAACGACACAACTATTTGTTTCACCAAAGACAACTGAGCCATAGTTAACCAAGGATCAATTCGATTAGACATACATCAACGAACTTTCTTACTAGGTAAAACCCCAGTTATCACTCCTCATTTCCTATAAATACCCTCCTAAACTCATTTAGGAGGGTTGGTTAGTTTTAGTCAGGAGTAGTTTCATTTTCATTAGGTAGGTGATTCTAGAGAGAGAAAGTGACAGTTTCGAGAGAAAGTGACAGTTTCTCTCACTAGGATCTTAATCTTTTATCTTCCTTTCTTGTTTTTAATCGAATCTTTACTTTTAACAGCTTAATTCTTGTTTTAATCTTAATCTTATTCTACCTTTCTTAGTTTTTCTATATGATCTTAAATCCGATTTCTTTTATGTACACGTCTTGTTGATTTTTATGTTTGATTCCTTAAAAAGTTTGTCTTTTCATTTCCATTTAAGTTTCATACGGAATAAGCTATAAGTTTGACAATCTTATTAGCTCATTTTGTATCTAGCTTATTTGTTTTAAGTTTTCTTAAAAGTTTTAGTCTTTTTACAAAGTCTACTTTATTTGTGTCTTGAAAGGTTTTGAATTTTAGCTTATAGTGTTCATCTTATACCTGTTTATCTAGTTTCGGTTCATGCTTATTAGTCATAGCTTATTAAACTTGTGCTTATTGCAAGATTCAGTTCCATCGGAAAGTGAGGGCTTTTACACATTGCGACAGGTTCCTTTGCATCGCAAAAACCTAAGGGATTTTACTTTGCGATGCCTTGTGTTTTCATCCCCCTTATTCCGGTCATGATTCCCATTGCACATAGCGATCTGGATTGCGACGGGGTGTAGGTTTGCATTGCGATGGAATGCTGTCCAATTTTGGACAGCCATATTCTGATAGCTCGCATTCCGATGAGATTTTGATGCATTATTCCGATGGTTTGTCTTTTTAATATTATTCCGATGATTTCATTTTTTATACATTCCGATGGCTTTGTTTATTCCGATAGATTTCCTTTCATTATTTCGACAGCTTTGTTTTAAACATTCCGATGGATTTTCCTTGTATATTCCGATGGGATTCCGATGGGTGCATTCCGATCTGGATTCCGATCTGAGGATTCCGATGGAGTTGTGTTCGTTTCAATATTTTCCTTAGTTTAGTTTTTATTAATTGTTTAGTTTTAAATTCACGTTTTATTATTCACGTTTTATTATATATATTGTTTCATTATTTTTAGTTAATTGTTTTTACCTTATTTTATTACGTTTCGCTTTTACCTTTTTACTTAGAAATAGATAATCAAAACATTCTTTTTTTTAACCAAAAACGACTGAGTCACACTTTGAACCGGAAATCAATTCGATTAGACATACGACAAAGAACTTCATTTTTATACTTAGCTAAAAGCTTTGTATTAAATGGCGCCGCTGCCGGCTCTTTTCGTGAAGATTAACGGTTCTTTGTGAGAGACGCGTTGGCTTTTGGGATCCGTTCACTCGTGAACGTTATTTTTTGTGTCAAACATTTTCAAAAAAAAAATCCAAAAACATTTGAAAAACCATAAAAAGCATTTCTTTTTTCAAAGTTTTGCAACCAAAAATATTCCTCTTTATCCTCTATTGTGTTTAATTCTTTTCTCTACCCCTCTTCTTTATAATTCTTCATAGATTTGTCTTGCATAACGGTGTGGGAGACCATGACATGGTTTTCAAACATGTCAATGGTGTACTTGTGAGCGGTGTGGTTCTGATATCGACGATACACAATTTGGATTTTGTCCATTTTGCAATTCAACAAATTCGTACTTCTCCTCTTACAATACTTTCTCACCCTCTCCCATCTATGACGATCCTTATCCTCAAAATGCACCGGATTTTTCTCCATACCCGTGGTGCTATATTTGTGGGGGTCCTCACGAAAGTTTTCACTATCCAACGGGGGATCAAAATTACTATAATTATACCCCTTCTAGTTTTGACCAACCCCTGCAATACCCAATTGATCATCAGCCTCGTCACGGGATGAGTTACCAAGAACCAGTTGACGATCTTGCTACAGTTGTTCAAGAACAAACGAAAGAGATTTTACACACGCTGCAATCTTGTATGGAGTCATTTTTAAAGCAGCGAGATCAGACGAGTACTCATATCCCTGAGCTTATTGTTGGCCCTTTAGGTAATGAGGAGAGCGATGATGATATTGAGGTTATTTTTGACGAGGAGGAATTTCTAAAGCAACGTAAGACTTCTCTCATTCCTCCTGCGTCTATTTCTATCACACCCGAGTAGCCCGTTGGCTCTCTCATAATGGAGGATGAGCATCTTGACATTATTTCGGCAACGGAATCGGACAAATTCTTAAAGTCTAGTGTCGAGGAACTTGTTGTCATCCAAACTGAGCCCAAGGGTATTCCTGAAAATTTGTGTGATATACCGACTTTTGTGGAGCTTAAGGCCGAGGTCACTTCGCTTATCGATGATCACATACTCACAAATCCACAAGCGCTAATTGATTCTCCCAACATGAGTTCAACATGTGGTGAGTATGATGATTTCGTCTTCGAGCCCGAGATTGAGGAAATTATCGACCGAGAGCTAGCTCTTTTACCTCCACTTCCACCTTCGAGTGAGGAAGATTTTTCCAATATCGAGGCCAAACATGATGAGTTGGAACGTCTTATTTTTCATAATAATGACGAACCAACTCACATGCCCAAACATCCAATTCTCGAGGAGTTACCTAATCAACACTCCTTTAATGAGAATTACGTTTACCACATTCGTGAGGATTTAACTTATCAACAATCCTCAAAAATGAATGTTGGTTTCGTACTTGATCATGATCTTTTCAAACGAGTTTCTACAGTCCTTATCTACGATGAAATCGAAAAGATTAACGTTCATGAGGATGAATGATTTGACCCGGGAGGTGACATGGACCATTCTATGATTGATAACTTTACGGCTTTGCCAATTGTTCATCATCCATTGTCTTTGGAGGATGACAATGTGAATCCTTTACCCACCCCACCTCCCGTCAATCTGGACTTCACTTGCTTTTCTTATATTGAGCGGACTTTCCTACCATTCACTACTTATCCGCCTGCCTCCCCTTTATTATTTTCCTCCGGTAACGAGGACAAGGTCTTTGATCCCGGTATTACATTCGAGGCTTCCCCATGGACCATTTAATTCGGGGACGAGTCAGGCTCGTGACTCGGTTAAGAAAAACAAGCGCTTTTTGGGAGGCAACCCAATTATCTATCCTTTTATTCTTTTTTTCTAATAAGTGTAGGGGGAGACCCTAGTATGTGTTTGTTGTTTTCTTTCTTATCATGTGCTGAGATTCGAGCTTTCAAAGATCCATTCTTGATGACTTTTGACGACCCGTGATTCCGTGTTCCTGTCTTCCCGGTTCTATCCTAAACTCTTTTGATTCTCTATTTTATATTCTTCAATATTAAAATAGGAATTACTTTAGTTGTCCTTTCCTTAGAAAGATTTAAACAATGTGCACAATGTCCTAAGTGTAGGGGAGTTTACTCCCACGTGCTTAAACATTGAGGACAATGTTTATATTAAGTGTAGGGGGGACTTCTATCGAAGTTAAGTGGCCTTTTCCTTGTATTTGTCCTCGTTTTAACTGGAAAATTGATTTTTCGATATTTTTCAAAAATTTTAATCTATTTTGGCCTAGTAGTATAGTAGTATTCTCCTTTGTTATCGTTATTTACTTTCCTTGCTTAAATAAATTTTAATAAAGTGGTTTTAAATTTTTCAAAGTCGTGAATATTTTGACTCAACCCGAGTTTACTTATCTAAGTTTACTCTAGCTAGTATCCTTAACGTGTTTAAGTCAAGTTTTGCTAGGCTTTTATATAGGGAACTTTAAAACGCGAAAGTCTTAACTCTCACGGGTTAAGAACAAGAACTTTTCGCAAGTTCCTATAATTGATCCTAGAGAGTCGTTTATCAAGGGAACTTTAAAACGCAAATTCTAAACTTGAAAGAGTCTAAGAAGATGCAAGATCCTATAGATGACTCGAAAACCCAAAACTTTGATTTAATTGGCTAAGCATCCACGAGTCTCATTTCTTGAGATTTTAAACTATGGAGGACGAGAGATGATAGAGTCAATTATAAGTTCGGTATTCTTTCATGAATTTATATGAGTTGATTATAAGCCTATTCTCCCATCGCTTGCTAATAAATTTATCTGTAATAAATAAGGTTATACAATTTGAAAAGTTACTTAGCTTCTAGCCCAAGATCGTTTAAAAGTTGCTTGGTATGGATTAGAGTTCATAGCCAAGGCATAACGTATTGAAGCGGGATGCGAAGATTGGCGAGTCCGAAAAGGCCCTAACAAGGCATGAGGGCTACATTTTGTTGCTAAAGATCCCAAGTGATGTGAAGAATCATTTATCAAGAATAAATATGAAGGATCGAGACACACGACGAAAAGCAAATACTCCCGTAAAGATCATGGAGAAATCTATCCAAAAAGGCCCTAACAAGGTATGAGGATAAATAGATCCAAGTCCTAAAAGGAGGCGGATCGTTGTATATCAAAATCCCAAATAAAGATTGGAGAAAAATGAAGAAGTCGTGGTCCAAGTATGAAGAATCTCTCAAAACTTCAAGTGAAGAAATTCCTATTATGAAGAGAAGACCATAATTTCAAGAACATCTCTCAAAGATTCGAAGTATGAAGTCGCTGTCAAATATCGGTCCGAGAAAGGTCTCAAATCGTGAAGCGAGTTATGCCAAGATATGAACTTTATAAGGTCCCGAGAAGCAGTTTTAAAAGATTTTGTCCTTTAGCTAACTATTGATTAAATCGTCCATGATAAGTGTGTAAACACCCATCCTTTTTACCACTTAACTACAATAATAACCAAGCCAAACGTGTATTTTATGTCGTAAATGTCGGAATTATGCGTGGTGTGTATTTTAGGACGAAAATGTGAAAAGGGGAGAAAACACGGGCACTCACGGGCTTTTATCGAAGAAAAAGAAAAAATACGAAGTCAAGAAATCAAGAGTGAAAAAAGAACGGAAGTCCAAGACCAATTCTGAACATTTATCGAAGAAAAAGTCAAAAGACGGAAGTTTGCTAAAAGCCGAAGAACTCAAGTCTAATTTATTGAAGAAATTACAAGACGAGAGTAGAAATCCTGAGAAAAAGTCGTTAAAGTCAAAGAATTAAGAAGATTAAGGACTTAATGACAATTAAAGAAAGAAGAAAGAGGGGAGGAAGCTTCCTCTAAGCACCTCCCTAATTCCCCTATAAATAGTCTTCATTTTCATTTCATTTGTTTTTGTTGGCTAGAGTGACACTAGTTCTTCCATTTTCATTTCCTTGCACATTTAAATACATGTCATTTACTTAATTGTCCAATTTAAATATTCGTCTTGCACCTTAAATTCATTTAATTTCAAGTAAGTTTCCTTTTAATTATTATTAATCTTTACTTTTATTGTTCATCTCCTATCTACCTTTCTTGTTTGATTTTAATCTTTATGCTTTATTGTTTATGTTCATGTTCTTGAGTTTTTATTAAATTGATTAAGTGGGTTTTGATTATTTTGATTATTATTGTTAGTTTGATTGATTTGGATTGTTTGTTTATGATTAGTTTGATTTTATTTGGGTTAGATTGATTGGATTTTATGTGGTTAGTTTGATTTAATCTTTTGGTTGATTTGGGTTAGATTGGTTTAGATTCGTGTTTCTTTTTGTTCCTTGTTCTTCGCTGTATGTTACTGTTTCCCAGGTTTATTCCGAATCAAGGGTTTCAAACAGGTTGTTCCCAATCAAGGTTGTGTTGTGATTATTCCGAACCAAGCAACAATATTCCGGATCAGCTGTTCGTTACGAATCAAACATCTTCATTCAGAATATCATATATTCCGGATCAAGGACGTTCATTCGGAATAATCAGTTATTCCGAATAAAGGGTGATTCATTCGGAATATCAATTATTCCGGATCAAAGTGCTCATTCGGAACATTCCGAACCAAGAAGATATTTCGGATCAAGGGAAGTTCATTCGGAACATTCCGAATCAAAGGGTGTTCATCCAGAATATTCAACATTCCGGATCAAGGCACTTCTTCTAAATATTCCGAATGAAGGGTTTCTGCAAATTTGTTCCGAATCAAGGATCATACAAGGTTGTTCATTCGGAACATCAAATATTCCGGATCAAGGCAATATTCCGAATAAAGAGTTTATTCTGGACAAGTGACATATTCCGAGTAAAGGATTTATTCCAGATGAAGGTTTTGTTCAAATATTCCGAGTGAAGAAGATATTATTCCGGACGAAGGTGACATTCCGAACGAGTGATTTATTCCGAACGAAGGATTATTCCGAATGAGCTGTTTTCAGGTTATTTTAAGTTTCTGTTTTTAAGTTTTAATTTTTAAGCTTTACTTTTCCCGCCTTTTTCCTTAGTTGCACTTTAAGTTTACTTGCCTTAGATTTATTTTAAGCCTTGCCTTAGTTTAAGTTTTAGTTGCGTTTTAAGTTTGCCTTAGATAGTTTTAAGTTTGCGTCATTTACTTTAATAGCTATTTACTTTTCGTCACGCTTTTATATTCTTGTTATTTATTTTAAATTAGATTAAGATTTACTTTAAAGTCTAGCACTTTTAAATTTACTACAACGACACAACTATTTATTCCACCAAATACAGCTGAGTCACATAGTTAACCAGTTATCAATTCGAGAAGACAGGAACAACGAACTTTAATTTTTATACTAGGTAAAAGCCTTGTATCAAATGGCGCCGTTGCCGGCTCTTTTCGTAAAGATTAACAGTTTTCTGTGAGAGACGCGTTGCTTTTTGGGATCCGTTCATTCGTGAGCGTTATTTTTTTTGCTTAAAAATTTCAAAAATCCATAAAAAATTAAAAAATTTCAAAAATCCATAAAATTAAAATTTTTCAAAAATCCAAAAACATTTGATTTTTAACTTTATATTGTATATATATTCTCTTTTTGTTTGGTATTGTTTTCTTTTACCTTCGCAGGTATATGCGTACTAGATCTTCAAATTATCAAGAGCCCGAGACTCGTGAAGATTTAGCTATGGCAGGTGTGAACAACAACAATAATCCACCGCACCTCAATAATAACAACAACAATGTTCTTCCACAGCCCGATCTTCGGACAATGGAGGAGCTTTGTCAACCTACCATGTTTGGACGAGGAGGACCGATTGCGCCGATGCAAATCACGGCTCCGGAGTTTTCGTTGAAGCATCACATGATCCAGCAGGTGCAAACAAATCCATTCTGCGGAATGCCTGATGATGATGCCAACAAACACCTCGACAAATTCATTACTATTACTCAAAGCATGAAGTTGCCCGGTGCTACAATGGATGTTCTACGCCTTCAACTCTTCCCACATACTTTATCACACCACGCCGAGAAATGGTTTGATTGTCTCCCGAAGAATTCAATTCATACTTGGGATGACATGACTCAACGCTTTTTGTCGCGCTACTTTCCACCATCCATGGTCATGAGCCTTCGCAATCAAATCAGCGGTTTCATGCAAGAACCTGATGAATCTCTCTTTGATGCTTGGGAAAGATATAATGTTTTGATCGATCGATGTCCAAACCATAACATGCTCCCTGTGACCTTAATTAATTCTTTCTACAACGGTTTGACTTTTCGTGATCGTTATACGATTCATGCAGCCGCCGGTGGCACATTTATGAAAAGAAGACCCGAGGAGTGTAGAGAGCTTATTGAGAACATGACTACTCATCACAAAAATTAGGATTCCTCCGCTTCTTCAAGGAACAACCCGAGAGTCAATGTTTCTTCTACTTCAGCAAACCCCGATATGACCTAATTCACCCGCATGATGGCCGAAATGAACAAAAATATCTTTCTTCTCGCTACAAACCAACAACAAGTTAAAGCGGTCGCCAATCCTTGTAATACATGCGGCGGTCTACACTCATACACTGATTGTCCTTCTACTCAAGGAAATCCGGAAAATGTGTATGCGGCTTACGGTAATTATTCACCGGAAAATTACCAAGCCCGACCTCAAGGGGATAGAAATTTGCTAAGTTACCGGTCAAACAACTTCCTTTCACCCGGTTTTTCTCCTCAAAACCAAAACCCCAACAACAATTACAATAGAAGCAACCAAATCCCACCTCGAGCTTCTAATCCTTATCACCCACCCGCTCAACAAACCCCACCCATGAATCAAGATGTTGAAGCTTTAATGAGAACCCAAGGAGAGCAAATTAAGAATCTGCAAAGCCAAATTATCAATTTGAAAGGGGATATCACTAAGCAAGGGAATGACATTAGATCCGAGCTTCGAAATGATATACAATCCTCCTTTAGCAATCAAACGAATGATTTGAAGAATATGCTGGCTAGTTTCTTACCCACCACTCAACCCTCTACTTCGGGATCTCTACCTTCAAACACCGTCACCAATCCGAGAGCGAATGTGAGTGCTATTACCACCCGTAGTGGAGTTACTTTAGTAGGACCACCTATCCCGCCCCCATCATCTACACCTCCTCCACCACCATTTATCCCTACTACTCCCACACCTAGTATTAGTACACAATTACCGTCTCCGCCTCGTCATGACGAAGTACCTACCAAGAATCCTCCACTAACCCCACCTTCCACCTTTAACCCTTCAACATCTCAACCTTCACCTTCTACACCTTCCACCCATAAACCAAAAATTCCGTATCTATCTCGCTTAGACAAGGCCAAACTACACACCAAGGATGACATCCAAGTGTCAAACTATTTGAAGAAAGTTTCGAAAATGACCGTCACTTTTCCCCTTGTTGAGGCTCTAGCACAAATGCCTAAATTTGTCAAGATGTTTAAGGAATTTCTTAGCAAGAAGGAGAAGATGGCCGAGTTTGTTAATACTCGATTGAATGAAAATTGTTCTGCCGTCGTTCTTAAAGAACTTCCGGAAAAACTTGGAGATCCCGGTCGTTTTGTGCTCCCTTGTACTTTTAACCAAACCGACAAATTTACTGCCTTAGCCGATCTCGGGGCAAGTATTAATTTTATTCCTTTAAGTGTTTGGAAAAAGTTATCATTGTCCGACCTTACACCCACCAAAATGACTCTTGAGCTAGCCAATCGTACTCTCGCTTACCCCGCTGGTATTGCCTAAGATGTGTTCATTAAAGTTGGCACATTCACTTTTCCGGTCGACTTTTTCGTTGTTGATTATGAAATGGACCCTCGTATTCCGTTAATACTTGGACGCCTATTTTTGAGAACCGGTAGAGCTTTAATTGATGTGGATAAATGTGAACTCATCATAAGAGTCGGGGATGATGCCCAAGTTTTTGAAATGGGGAAGCTTACAAGCAAATCCTTTGGAAGAGAATCAGAGAATATGATTAATGTGCTCGATGATTTTGTCATCTACAACAATCCTCTATTCGATTCTTGCAATGATAATCCACTGTTTCAAGATGATGTGGATGATTCTCTCTCCAATTTGGAACCTTCACCCATATATGATTCTCCACCGATCTTTGATGCTTATGATGATGATTCTAGCTCTGATGGAGATGATTATGATGACTTTTCTTCCGAGTATCCCGACATGCCCACTTATGATGATTTTGATTAGGCCGATACTCTTTAGAGTGATTCTTCTCATGATGAAGATCCTCCGCCATCCATGCTTAATCCTATTTTGGATGACTACTCATTTGAGGAAGACTTCTCTACTTTTCTCAATACATACTTCCCTCATGAGAGTGATGCTCCTCCTTTAGACTTTGAGGATTATGGTCTTGATCCTACTTCGGATTTGAAGAAAATTCTTTCAAAGGAGAAGCAACCGGACGACACCAACATCCGCAGCACGTATGTTTTGACACCTCTTTGTCCACCTTCTGAGGACGAGGTTGTGCATTTTCTTCGCGGATCATCTTCAAATTCTGCTGAGCCTAAGTGCTATTTTCCCCTAAAGGAAAAGGTGTTCGACCCCGGTATTGATATTCTTCAGCCATCTCAGTATCCATCTGATGAAATAAAAGGAAAGATTTTTGGACCTACTGAAGATATGCTTGCACCTCTTCACCCCTGCTCCCACCGTGCTCCATCTTTGCTTAAGGGAACCTTGCCTACTCTTCTTTGGCTTGCCTTGTTCGCCTTAAGCTTGTGTTATTTGATGGACGAAAACTATGTCTTTGATCCCGGTGGATGTGTTTCATGCTTCTTCCTATGCTAATCAAGGTCGAGTCAGGCTCACGACTCGATGAACAAAAATAAAGCGCTTCTTGGGAGGCAACCCATGTATCTATCTATTAGCTTTCTTTATCCTAAGTGTAGGGGAGACCCGTTGGTGTTTGTTATTTCCTCTCTTCTCATATTCAGGGATTCGAGCGCTCAATGATCCACTCTTGATGATTTTTGACAACCCGTGATTCCGTGTTTCCGTCTTCCCGGTTCTATCCTAAACTCTTTTCGATTCACTATTTTATATTTCTCAATATTAAAATAGGAATCTCGTTAGTTGTCTTTTACTTAGCGAGATTTAAACAAAGTGCACAATGTCCTAAGTGTAGGGGAGTTTACTCCCACATGCTTAAACATTGAGGACAATGTTTATATCAAGTGTAGGGGGAACTTCTATCGAAGTTAAGTGGTCTTTTCCTTGCATTTGTCCTCATTTTAACCGGAAAATCAATTTTTCGACATTTTTCAAAATTTTTGATCTATTTTGGCCTATTAGTTTTTCCCTTTGTATAGTTATTTTATTTTCTTTGCTAGAATAATTTTGAATAAAGCGGTTTTAATTTTCAAAAGTTGTGAATCTTTTGACTCAACCCGAGTTTACTTATCTAAATTTACTCTAGCTAGTATCCTTAACGTGTTTAAGCCAAGTTTTGCTAGGCTTTTATATAGGGAGCTATAAAACGCGAAAGTCTTAACTCTCACGGGTTAAGAACAAGAATTTTTCGCAAGTTCCTATAATTGTTCCTAGAGAGTCGTTTATCAAGGGAACTTTAAAATGCGATTTCTAAACTTGAAAGAGTCTAAGAATTTGCAAGATCCTATAGGAGACTCGAAAACCCAAAACTTTGATTTATTAGGCTAAGCATCCACGAGTCTCATTCCTTGAGATTTTAAACTGTGGAGAACGAGAGATGATAGAATCAATTATAAGTTTGGTATTCTTTCGTGAATTTATGTAAGTTAATTATAAGCCTATTCTCCCATCGCTTGTTAATAAATTTATTTGCAATAAATAAGGTTGTACGATTTGAAAAGTTACTTAGCTTCTAGCCCAAGATCGTTTAAAAGTTGCTCGGTATGGATTAGAGTTCATAGCCAAGGCATAACTTATTGAAGCGGGATGCGAAGATTGGCGAGTCTGAAAAGGCTCTAACAAGGCATGAGGGCTACATTTTGTTGCTAAAGATCCCAAGTTATGTGAAGAATCATTTATCAAAAATCAATATGAAGGATCGAGACACACGACGAAAAGCAAATACTCCCCTAAATATCATGGAGAAGTCTATCCGAAAAGGCCCTAACAAGGTATGAGGATAAATAGATCCAAGTCTTAAAAGGAGGCGGATCGTCGTATATCAAAGTCCAAAATAAAGATTGGATAAAAATGAAGAAGTCGTGGTCCAAGTATGAAGAATCTCTCAAAACTTCAAGTGAAGAAATTCCTATTATGAAGAGAAGACCATTATTTCATGAACGTCTCTCAAGATTTGAAGTATGAAGTCGCTGCCATATATCGGTCCGAGAAAGGTCTCAAATCGTGAAGCAAGTTATGCCAAGATATGAACTTTATGAGGTCCCGAGAAGCAGTTTTAAAAGATTTTGTCCTTTAGCTAACTATTGATTAAATCGTCCCACTTTATTTTCAGCCTAAATAATTATCGAAATAAGTCAACAATGCATCCTCGTGATCATTCAAGACAACAATTAAATATAAGAGATACACCTAGGAATAAGAGAGTCTAAGTAAATAATCGGCCCACATGAGTTCGTGTTAGTTTGTTAACTTATAATAACAATTATCTCGTTTTTAAGCTTGGTTTGGAGAATGTGAAAACTTGAGGATGATGATCATTCATGACATTTTCAAAACCCTAAGGTATGTCTTTGATTTCTTTACTTATTTTCTTCCTTTGAATGTTTATAATTTTCTATCTCTTTAATAAAGGCCAATATGGATTGATTATGATGGAAATGTAATCGTGCTTTGTAACTAATGCATTGCATGAGGACATTGCAATGGTCAAGTGTAGGGGATTTTATAGGTGTGTAAACACCCATCCTTTTTACCACTTAACTACAATAATAACCAAGCCAAAACGTGTATTTTGTGTCGTAAATGTCAGAATTATGCGTGGTTTGTGTTTTTGTTGTGATTTAGGACGAAAATGTGAAAAGGGGAGAAAACATGGGCATTCACGGGCTTTTATCGAAGAAAAAGACAAAAGACGAAGTCAAGAAATTAAGAGTGCAAAAAGAACGGAAGTCCAAGACCAATTCTGAAGATTTATCGAAGAAAAAGTCAAAATACTGAAGTTTTCTAAAAGACGAAGAACTCAAGTCTAATTTATTGAAGAAATTACAAGACGAGAGTAGAAATCCCGAGACAAAGTCGTTAAAGTCAAAGAATTAAGAAGATTAAGGACTTAATGACAAATAAAGAAAGAAGAAAGAGGGGAGGAAGCTTCCTCTAAGCACCTCCCTAATTCCCCTATAAATTGTCTTCATTTTCATTTCATTTGTTTTTGTTGGCTAGAGTGACACTAGTTCTTCCATTTTCATTTCCTTGCACATTTAAATACATGTCCTTTACTTAATTGTCCAATTTAAATACTTGTCTTGCACCTTAAATTCATTTAATTTCAAGTAAGTTTCCTTTTAATTATTGTTAATCTTTACTTTTATTGTTCATCTCCTATCTACCTTTCTTGTTTGATTTTAATCTTTATGCTTTATTGTTTATGTTCATGTTCTTGAGTTTTTATTAAATTGATTAAGTGGGTTTTGATTATTTTGATTATTATTGTTAGTTTGATTGATTTGGATTGTTTGTTTATGATTAGTAGATTTTATTTGGTTAGTTTGATTTAATCTTTTGGTTGATTTGGGTTAGATTGGTTTAGATTCGTGTTTCTTTTTGTTCCTTGTTCTTCGCTGTCTGTTACTGTTTCCCAGGTTTATTCCGAATCAAGGGTTTCAAACAGGTTGTTCCGAATCAAGGTGGTGTTGTGATTATTCTGAACCAAGCAACAATACTCCGGATCATCTGTTCGTTCCGAATCAAACATCTTTATTCAGAATATCATATATTCCGGATCAAGGACGTTCATTCGGAATAATCAGTTATTCCGAATAAAGGGTGATTCATTCGGAATATTAATTATTCCGGATCAAAGTGCTCATTTGGAACATTCCGAACCAAGAAGATATTCCGGATCAAGGAAAGTTCATTCGGAACATTCCGAATCAAAGGGTGTTCATCCGGAATATTCAACATTCCGGATCAAGGCACTTCTTCTAAATATTCCGAAAGAAGGTTTTCTGCTGATTGTTCCGAATCAAGGGATCAGACAAGGTTGTTCATTCGGAACATCAAATATTCCGGATCAAGGCAATATTCCGAATAAAGAGTTTATTCCGGACAAGTGACATATTCCGAGTAAAGGATTTATTCCGGATGAAGGTTTTGTTCAAATATTCCGAGTGAAGAAGAAATTATTCCGGACGAAGGTGACATTCCGAACGAGTGATTTATTCCGAACGAAGGATTATTCCGAATGAGCTGTTTTCAGGTTATTTTAAGTTTCTGTTTTTAAGTTTTAATTTTTAAGCTTTACTTTTCCCGCCTTTTTCCTTAGTTGCACTTTAAGTTTACTTGCCTTAGATTTATTTTAAGCCTTGCCTTAGTTTAAGTTTTATTTGCGTTTTAAGTTTTCCTTAGATAGTTTTAAGTTTGCGTCATTTACTTTAATAGCTATTTACTTTTCGTCACGCTTTTAAATTCTTATCATTTATTTTAAATTAGATTTAGATTTACTTTAAAGTCTAGCACTTTTAAATTTACTACAACGACACAACTATTTGTTCCACCAAAGACAGCTGAGTCACATAGTTAACCAGATATCAATTCGAGAAGACAGGAACAACGAACTTTAATTTTTATACTAGGTAAAAGACTTGTATCAGTCCACTTTATTTTCAGCCCTAAATAACTATTGAAATAAGTCAAACAATGCATCCTCGCGATCATTCAAGACAAAAATAAAATATAAGAGATACACCTAGGAATAAGGGAGTCTAAGTAAAATAATTGGCCCACATGCATTCGTGTTAGTTTGCTAACTTATAATAGCAATGATCTCGTTTTTAAGCTTGGTATGGGGAACGTGAAACTAGAGGGTGATAATCATTCATGACATTCCAAAACCCTAAGGTAAGTTTTTGATCTTTTTACTTGTTTTCTTCCTTTAAATATTTGTCTCTTTAATAAAGGCCAATGTGGATTGATTGAAAATGTAACACTTGCTTTGTAATTAATGCATTGCATGAGGGCATTGCAATGGTCAAGTTTAGGGGATTTGATAGGTGTGAAAACACCCATTCTTTTACCACTTAAATACAATAATAACCAGGACAAAACGTGTATTTTATGTCGTAAATGTCGGAATTATGCGTGGTTTGTGTTTTTGTTGTGATTTAGGACCAAGATGTGAAAAGGAAGGAAAACACGGGCTTTCACGGGCTTTTATCGAAAATAACGAAAAAAGACGAAGTCAAGAGATCAAGAATGCAAAAAGAACGGAAGTCCAAGGCCTATTCTAAAGATTTATCAAAGAACAAGTCTAAAAGACGGAAGTTTAATAAAGCCGAAGAACTCGAGTCTAATAAATAAAGAAATTATAAGACGAGTTTAATTAATCCCGAGACAAAGTCGATAAAGTCGAAGAACTTAAAAGACGAGAAGACATGAAGAAAGAAAGAAAGAGGAGGCAACACATGCACCTCCTCATTTCCTATAAATACCCTCCTAAACTCATTTAGGAGGGTTGGTTAGTTTTAGTCAGGAGTAGTTTTCATTTTCATTAGGTAGGTGATTCTAGAGAGAGAAAGTGACAGTTTCTCTCACTAGGATCTTAATCTTTTATCTTCCTTTCTTGTTGTTAATTGAATCTTTACTTTTAACAGCTTAATTCTTGATTTAATCTTAATCTTATTCTACCTTTCTTAGTTTTTCTATATGATCTTAAATCCGATTTCTTTTATGTACACGTCTTGTTGATTTTTATGTTTGATTCCTTAAAAAGTTTGTCTTTTCATTTCCATTTAAGTTTCATACGGAATAAGCTATAAGTTTGACAATCTTATTAGCTCATTTTGTATCTAGCTTATTTGTTTTAAGTTTTCTTAAAAGTTTTAGTCTTTTTACAAAGTCTACTTTATTTGTGTCTTGAAAGGTTTTGAATTTTAGCTTATAGTGTTCATCTTATCCCTGTTTATCTAGTTTCGGTTCATGCTTATTAGTCATAGCGTATTAAACTTGTGCTTATTGCAAGATTCAGTTCCATCGGAAAGTGAGGGCTTTTACACATTGCGACAGGTTCCTTTGCATCGCAATAACCTAAGGGGTTTTACTTTGTGATGCCTTGTGTTTCCATCCCCCTTATTCCGATCATGATTCCGATTGCACATAGCGATCTGGATTGCGACGGGGTGTAGGTTTGCATTGCGATGGAATGCTGCCCAATTTTGGACAGCCATATTCTGATAGCTCGCATTCCGATGGGATTCTGATGCATTATTCCGATGGTTTGTCTTTTTAATATTATTCTGATGCTTTCATTTTATATACATTCCGATGGCTTTGTTTATTCCGATAGATTTCCTTTCATTATTCCGACAGCTTTGTTTTAAACATTCCGATGGATTTTCCTTGTATATTCTGATGGGTGCATTCCAATCTGGATTCCGATCGGAGGATTCCGATGGAGTTGTGTTCGTTTCAATATTTGCCTTAGTTTAGTTTTTATTAATTGTTTAGTTTTAAATTCACGTTATATTATTCACGTTTTATTATATATATTGTTTCGTTATTTTTAGTTAATTGTTTTTAGCTTATTTTATTACGTTTCGCTTTTACCTTTTTACTTAGAAATAGATAATCAAAACTTTCTTTTTGTTAACCAAAAACGACTGAGTCACACTTTGAACCGGAAATCAATTCGATTAGACATACGACAAAGAACTTTATTTTATACATAGCTAAAAGCTTTGTATTAGTAACTGCTATTCTTGTCTAACTAAAAACTCTCAAACCTTCATATCTCCATAACTTTTATATCACAGTTTTCTTGCATCAATCTGTTAGGACCATTGTAATAGTTATATGTAATAGGTAGACTAGGAGGTATGTAGTTCCTCCTGGTCCTAGTCGTAGTAGGAGCAAGTCCTGCTCCTGGTCCTAGTCGAAGTCAAACTTTATTATTTACTTAATATTCTGTTAGGATATGCATGAGATATGTTAGGAAAGGATATGCATATCAGTTTTACACGTTTTCTTTAATGATGTATTAGGGTTTCCTTGTAGTATAAAAGGAACCTTAGGCAGAAGGGTTAGACACACCTTCACAAAACGTAGTTCTAGTCATTATCAATATTAGAAATCCTTAGAAAGGATCAAGTCTTTATAGTTATTCTGTTCTTCTTAATTATATTTATATTCTAAATTCATATTGTGTATAGAGTCTCTTTGTGATTTGACTTGTGATTACAGAAGTCATTCACCGGTCCTGACAGGCTGCAAGATCTACATCTAGTAGACCCAACAAGTGGTATCAGAGCCAGGAAGGGTCTCTATACAAGAAGAATCAAGTTTTCTAATTTCTGACAATTTGTTTATCATGTCTGCCTCAACTTCTACTCAAACAGGAGAAGACAACACTCCTAAAATTGTGCAACCTCAGCAGATCCTGGCTACGGTCTCCAACACGAATGGAAAATTCCCTCTTCTGAAGAAGGGTGAATATGATAACTGGGCAATGAAGATGGAATGGTGGATCACCAACACTGATCAAGATCTTTGGAAGATCATTCTGAATGGGAACAGCAGGAAGCTTACTGGACGAGACAAGAACGGTAATATTACTCTTCTTGACCCTAAATCTCATTAGGAAATCATAGCTATTCAGAAGGAGGTAAAAGCAAAAACGATTTTGCTTCAATCTCTTCCTGAAGATCACATGGGTGACTTCTACCATTTGGATGATGCCAGAGAGATCTGGAATGGCATAAAAGCAAGGTTCGGTGGGAATGAGGAATCAAAGAAAATGCGAAGATCCATGCTGAGAGATGAATTTACCGAATTCAAAATCTCAGAAACTGAAGGTCTAAATCAAGGGTATGATAGGTTCCAGAAGATATTGAGCCAGTTGAATCAACTTCGGTCAAAGCCTGATGATGGTGACATTAATGCAAGGTTTCTTAAAGCCTTACCCTACTCATGGAATCAGGTGGTGATCTCTCTCAAAGCCAAAGGTGGGCTTGACTATCTCACCTTTGATGATTTGTTTCATAAGCTCAGAACTTTTGAACCTCATGTGAGAGGCTTTTCAAACGACTCTTTTCCTACTCTTGCCAACTCGGCCTTTGTGAGTTCTATGGCATCCAGTCCTATGTCATATGCAAGTAGCCCAAGCAACATTGTGTCCTCTCAGCACACTTTCCAGCATACTTCTGCTCCTGAACCTACTGCCAAGTCTGGTAGTATGGTAGAAGTTGTTCTTCATTCGTTTGTTGTTGATGTTAATGCTGAACAACAACTTGCTTTTGATGACTTCAAACAGGTCGATAAACTTGACCTGGATGAGATGGATCTTAAATGGCAGATGGCCATGCTTACTCTTAGGGTTCACAAGTTTGAGAAGAAAGCAGGAAGGAAATTTAATTACAACCCTCGGGAGCCAGCAAGATTCGATAGAAGCAAGGTGCGATGCTATAACTGCCAGCAACAGGGTCACTTTGCAAGGGAATGCCCTAGCAAGAATGATCAGGAGAAGAGCAGGTACTCCGCTTTCAAGGTTCAGGAGATAAAAGATGACAAGAAGGCATTGGTATCTGTTGACTCTATGGTCAACTGGAATGATCATCAGGCTTCTACCCTGGAATCAGCTGAGTCCTCGACTAACGTGTTTGCAATGATTGCTGGGAATCTCTCTGATGCAGAAGAAGCAGACGAGTTTGCTCTTATGGGCATCTCACCTCAGGTACAACATTGTCCTCTTGGTTGTCATGATAAATACTCAGAATTGTTGTCCCAATTTAATGAAGTAAATGATCAAAATGATGTGTATTTTTTAGAGGTTCAGCCTATAAGGCTTCATTAAACACATTGGAACAACAAAAGAGGTGGTTACAAGATACACAACGTGCGTATGAGGATAAAATCAGGATACTAAGCATTGATTTAGAAAACACTACAAATATGCTTAAATATACAGAAACTGAAAGAGATGCTAGTATCAAAGAAAAAGAGGAGATGCAAGCTAAATTAGATGCTACAATGCTAAGATTTAACAAATGGCAAAAGGCACCTAAAAATCTTTCAAAATTAATTGATAGTAGCATGTCTGGCAGAACTAAAAGAGGCTTAGGATTTGAAAAATATATTGATTCAGAAGATGTGTTTGATTTATCTTTCTCAAGTGTCTTTGATGCCGACAAAGAGGATGAGGGCAAACCTTGTTACAATAGGTTTAAACCAGCAGCAGAAATGCATGCTGTCCCTCCTCCTCTTACTGGAACTTTTATGCCCACCTCATGGCATAATGACTCGGATGGATCACAGATGCTTGAGTCCCCAACAAGTTCTACTAATACTAATGACTTTGTCTCATGTACTTTCAGTGACAAAGCCGGTGACTCTGCATCTAATGGTTCAAGTGAAGAGTCAAGACCTACAAGTTCCAAGTCGAATGAACATGCTGCTACTGGTGCTAGGAAGTGTGAAGAAAATGTTGCTGTCAAGTCAAGTGTGTCTGGTCCTTGTTTATTGAGTCCTAGGAAGAATGTTTTTCCCAGAAATGTGTGTAATAAAGTAGGCAGTATGAAACAATCTCATTCTAATAAAAGGTCTTTCAAAACATGTTTTGTTTGTGGCAGTTCCTTTTATTTAATTAAAGATTGTGATTATTATGACACACATGCATCTGTTAATCATGCTTTTCCTGCTCCTGGTTCACCAGGAGCTGCTTCATATGCTTCTAGAAGACTTAATCCTAGTGCTCCAATGTTTAATACTTCTATAGTATCCTCTCCTTTCACGTCTGATTATTGGAGAGATAGTGGATTCCAAACAACCAGTAATTATTTTCAAAATTTTAATCCAATCTATCCGCATAATTTAGACCACACGTATTTTGGTTTAGGAAATTTGGGAACTGCTGTTAAGCCCTCAGCAGGTTGTTCTTGGTCAAATAATAATACCCATATGATGCATAGGCAACCAAGGAACAATGGTGGATCTCATCAATCTTCTTGGCACTCTTCTAATGATCCACAAGGCAGGCTCAAACCTGAAAAGGTTTGGGTCCCCTTAAGACACTAACTTTTGCATTTTTATACTCTTGTTGTTGTAGGTTACTCCATACCAGGATCCTAGTCTAGGTATTGTTGATAGTGGTTGCTCCAGGAGCATGACTGGAAATAAGAGTCTTCTCTCTAACTTTGTACCATTTCATGGTGGCAAGGTCTATTTTGGTGGGGGTGAAGGCAGAATCACTGGCAAAGGAACGATAAAGACTCCAAATCTTAATTTTGAGTAGGTCTACTATGTGGAAGCACTTCAACATTTCAACTTGATATCGGCCTCTCAGATTTGTGACAAGAAGCAGTTTGTTCTCTTCACCGATACTGATGCACTTGTGCTTTCCAAAGATTTTCAGCTTCCGGATGACTCACAAGTTTTACTCAGAATCCCTAGAAGACACAACCTCTATAGCATCAAGTTGAATGAAGTCAACCCTACTGGTCAACTAGCTTGTCTGGTTGCAAAAGCCTCAGAAGATGAAGCCACTAAATGGCACCGAAGGATGGGACATGTGAACTTTAAGACCATTCACAGACTTGCCAATCTGAATCTGGTCTCTGGTTTACCTCCCAAGACGTTTAGAAATGATATAAATTGTATTGCCTGCAGCAAAGGCAAACAGCACAAAGCATCCTTCAAGGCCATTACTGCTCTAAGTCTTATTACTGAACCATTGCAGCTTCTACACATGGACTTATTTGGTTCTACTTCCATCAGGAGTATTGACCACAAGCAATTCTGTTTGGTGGTGACTGATGGTTATAGCAGGTTTACGTGGGTGTTCTTCATGGCTGCCAAAAGTGAGACCTACTCAATTCTTAGAGATTTTCTTACCTTGATAGAGAATCAGTTGTCCAAGAAAGTTAAAGGTATTCGTTGCGACAATGGAACCGAGTTTAAAAATAAAGACCTCATCACAATTTGCAATACTAAGGGCATCAAAAGAGATTATAGTGCTGCTAGGACTCCTCAACAGAATGGTGTGGCAGAAAGAAAGAACATGACACTAATAGAAGCAGCAAGAACTATGCTTGCCGATTCCAAGCTTCCAACCATGTTCTGGACAGAAGCTGTTAATACTGCAAGTTATGTTTTGAATAGGGTTTCTATTACCAATCCTCACAAGAAGACTCCTTATGAGCTTCTTACGGGCAAAGTTCCAAATATTGCTCATTTGAAGCCTTTTGGGTGTCCAGTCACCATTCTGAATACTAGTGACTATTTGGGGAAGTTTGATGGCAAGGCAGATGAAGGATACATTGTGGGATATTCAGCTCATTCTCGGGCGTATCGTGTCTACAATCTTCAAGCCAAACGGATAATTGAAACTATTAATCTCAGGTATTTTGAGGAGAAGTCAAACATCCAAGGCAAAGGTCCAGAATGGTATTTTGATCGTTATTATCTTAGTGATTCGTTAGGATATTTTCGTTTCAAAACTAACCATGATGCAGGACCACAAGTGTTTGCAACTTCTAGTACTGGTGTTCCTTCTAGTATTTCTGATTCAGATGATGAGGATGATTTTTTGTGGTTCCATCCTATTCCACCACGGTTTCGCCCACTCCTCCTAGTGATGCATCTCCATTGGAAGTACAGGATTCCCAAGCAGCTCTTGACACTCTTCTCAAACAGCAACAAGAAGCTACTAAAGCAGCAGCTCAAGGTAGTTTTGAGTTTCCCTTGGTTGAGCCTACTGACAAAGTTGCTCCTAGTACTCCAGCTTCTGCTCCTAGTGCTAGCTTATCACCTACTGGTACTCCGGCTATTGAGTCTGCTTCCAATACACGTTCCTCCAGTCCTTCTAATTTGGGGAACCATGAAAAGAAGTCTTCTACCAAGCTGGATGATATTCATAAACAACCGGTAGATGGGATTTTCCAACATGATTCATATGATAATGACTTTGTTGGTGATCTCAATAACTTGGCACCAGAAGTGGAGGTTTCTTCCAATCCAGTCTTGCAATCACATAAAGATCATCCTACCACTCAAATCATTGGAGATCATGGTTCTACTGTCAAGACACGCAGAATGCAGCAGAAGGCCTCGTCTGATCATCATGCTCTTGTGGGCTATATTGAGGATCAAAAGCGTAATAATTATACAGACTTTCTGCACTGTTTGTTTGCTTGTTTTCTTTCACAGGTGGAACCAAGGTCTGTTTCACATGCACTTGAGGATCAAAGTTGGGTGGAGGCTATGCAGGAGGAAATGCAGCAATTCTTGTTTCAGAATGTTTGGGTTCTGGTTGACTTACCAGATGGAAAGACAGCTATCAATACCAAATGGATTCTCAAGAACAAGAAGGATGCACGGGGAAT
Organism: Glebionis coronaria; assembly: GCA_025667525.1. NCBI lineage: Eukaryota > Viridiplantae > Streptophyta > Magnoliopsida > Asterales > Asteraceae > Glebionis > Glebionis coronaria. The sequence goes on along the minus strand of CM046879.1, from coordinate 418,814,207 downwards.
TGTCGTAAGGAATAAAGCTAGGCTTGTCGCACAAGGACACACTCAAATTGAGGGCATTGACTATACTGAAGTCTTTGCACCGGTTGCCAGGATCGAGGCCATTCGTCTGTTTTTGGCCTTTGCTTCATATGTTGGCTTTACGGTGTTCCAGATGGATGTCAAGAGTGCATTTCTCTATGGCAAAATTGACGAGGAAGTGTATGTTACTCAACCTAAGGGGTTTGTAGATCCACTTCATCCCAAGAAAGTCAACAAGGTGGTCAAGGCTCTTTATGGGTTACATCAGGCTCCTAGAGCTTGGTATGAGCGTCTTTCAACTTTCTTGTTAAAGAATGGCTATAGAAGATTTACTATTGACAAAACACTATTTCTTCGGCGGAATTCCAAGGATATTATCCTTGTTCAGGTTTATGTGGACGACATTATCTTTGGTTCTACAAGGAAGGAGTGGTGTGATGAGTTTGAACACTTGATGAAAGGCGAATTTCAGATGAGTGCAATGGGAGAACTGTCATTCTTCCGTGGTCTTCAGGTCAAGCAACAATCGGATGGGATTTTCATCAGTCAAGATAAATATGTCCATGAGATTCTTCAGAAGTTTGACATGGATCCTCTTAGACCAGCAGCAACTCCTTATGAAGTTTCTAAAATCAAACTTAAGAATGAGCCAGACCCCCCGGTAAATGTTCACATGTACAGGTCTATGATTGACTCTCTCGTGTATTTGACTGCATCACGTCCGGACATTATGTTTGCCGTAAGTGCTTGTTCTAGACACCAGGTGACTCCAACGGTTTCGAACTTAAATGCAGTGAAAAAGATTTTCAAGTATATCAAGGCTCAACCTAAATTGGGTCTATGGTATCCTAGAGAATCTCCTTTTGTTCTAGAAGCCTATAGTGATAGTGACTATGCTGGTGCTAATAATGATAGGAAGTCTACTACTGGTGGTTGTTAGTTTTTGGGTCGTCGGCTTATTTCATGGCAATGTAAGAAACAGACAATCGTAGCTACTTCTTCAACAAAAGCTGAATACGTTGCGGCTGCTAGTTGTTGTGGACAAGTTTTGTTGATCCAAAATCAGATGTTGGATTATGGTTTCAATTTTATGAATACCAAAATTTTTATTGACAATCAAAGCACTATTTGCATTGTGAAGAATCCTGTTTTTCATCAGCGGACGAAGCATATTGAGATTCGGCATCATTTTATACGAGATGCCAATGAGAAGAAGCTGATACAGGTTCTTAAAGTTCATACGGATGACAATGTTGCTGATTTGCTGACTAAAGCTTTTGATGGTCCTCGATTTAACCACTTGGTGGTTCATATTGGGATGGTCAATCCTTGAGGTCTAGGATTGAGGGGAGGAAAAGCCTAAGGGGAGGCTTTGTGTACATATTAGGTTAGACTAACGTATTAATAGTATGTAACAACATAGTTTCTTGGTTATGATGGTGTGTGGTGCCTATGATGGAGGATTTTTGCTCTCTTCTGGTGGATATGGCCTTACATGACTGGCTTCTGGTCCTCTTTGGTCAGCTTCTAGTTATAATTGGTTGGCTTCTGGTGGTTTAAAATCCTTCCATGTCAAGTGGTGTTTGGCTCCTGGTACTGGTCTGGCATCCTGTTCATTCCTTTTGTTCTTTGTTAATCACGTTTTGCTCTTGGTCTGACCATTGTGTGCTTTGACTTTTGGTCAACGCTCCCATTCCTGGTATTTACAAGTTTGAATTCCGCATGTTAATTGGGAGTTGGTTATTATGTTAAAAAGGGCAAGTGGTTACTATGCAATTATGGTTTAATTTGAAAGGGCAACCCCCCATTAATAGGGGTCAATGAACAGTTACCACTTTCTTTATATATGGTCAACATACACCCTTGACTCACTCATTACAATTAACACACACACAAAACCGCTTCTACTCTTTACACCCTAATCCCAATCCTTCTCCCATCAATTCATCAAGATCCATGGCTGCTCTTGCTAACCAACCTGCTCACAACCGTGTTGCTTATCTGGTGATGGTCCAAATCGTGAACATTTTGTTGACATCTTGGATGTTGATCCCAAACTTAGATCGATTAAGCTTTGTGTATACGAGATTAGATCAAGTAATACACGTAGAGAAACCTTTGCTTATGAATAAAGTAACTAAGTGTTATGCGGAATTAACACTTAAACTAAAACACAAAGATGTTAAACAAACTTTCACTTGCATTAGAATAAACAAACTTGATTACAATGAAAGAGGTTTAACTTGTGAAAACTTATGATAACTGATCATAAACATTAACCTAAAAGACCTTCTTTTATAGATTAAGAAGTCTTGTACAATAAGCTACGAATCAACTATTCTAGGTAAAGATAATAATAGAAAATACAATGTCGAGCTTATCTTTACCATACACAAATAAAGAAACAAATAAACAAAAAGATTCGTATGAAGATATATTCCATCAGTGCTAATCTTCAAGGCTGTTAGCGTTGACTTCTTCAATGTCAACGCTTGGCTGTCAGCGTCCAATGTCATCCTATCAGCGCTTGAATTCTTCTTATCAGCGTCTAGTGAACTGACCCATAATTTATTCCCAACAATCCTCCCCTAAACTTGATATCTATTCCAATGATCAAGTTTCTGAATAAAAACTTAAGACTTAGGAGGAATCTTGCAAAAACTTCTTATGTTGGTGATAAACATATCTAATCAAGTCCTTGGCCACGTCATTAGTATAATCAATCTCCAAGGGTGTCTCCTTCATCTTCTCCAATACTTCTTTGGACAAGAAATAGTCAGCATCCACAAGTAGATACTCTGAAAACTTTGTAGAGCTCAAATGAAACACACCACAAGTAGAATAAAGCCTCCAATGAAGATTACTGAGATCATCTTCAAGATCCTTCCATATGGCAGGATCTGCTTCCTTTGGACCACACAAAGTCAAAAATGTGTGCCATAGTCTTATTCCATTTGCTGAAGTAGGTGCTTCAGCTGTATACTTGGCCTCTATCAATCTCCATAGATGCACCAAGTCTTCTCTGTCTATGCTTGCAAAGATAGAAATAACTGAAGTGAAAGTGTGTACCTCCTTTCCAAACCTGCCAATCTTCCAAAATCCACACTCATCTTCATCAAAACTGATGATTGGATTTCTGTCATCTAGAGGTACTACATTAACCAAATCTGAAGCTTCCAATGGAGAAAGCTTAAGATGCTTCCTTATGACACTTTCAGTTGGATAATACACATCCATATCTTTGGGAAATTGGAGAGGATCTCCTTTCTTCACTGGTCTTTGAGCAATCCTCATCTCCTTTTGAATCTGCATTTCCTCAGCAAGCTCTTGTTTCCTTTCTTCTGAAAGAAACTGGTAGACATTATTTTCTTGCACATTCCTCCAAATAGGATGTGCCCTATACTCTAGCTCCTGAAAAGATAAAGCCAGCAACTTCTTGTATGTCCATCTAGGTTGATGGCATCTAAGCAACTTGTAATACAACTGCCTTCTATCTCTTTTGAGCCAAGTCTTGACCTCTTGTGCATTAAACCTCAAAATCACCTTTATATCATCTTGTACCCTGAGAAGAACTTCCAACCCCCAAATTTGATCTGACAAACTCATTCCTGGGTTGTCCATTACCTTGTCTTCCCAAGCATGGTACATTCTGGTGATTTCTGGAAGGTCCCAATCAATCTGATTCTTCAAATCACTCAATCTTTCCTTTGCTAACTCATCCCCATATTCAAGTCTTTCTGGATCTTCAATAATTTGAACACTTGAATCTGAGCTATCTTCTTCTTTTTCACCACCACTCTCTTCCTCACTCTCAGAAGTGGCAACAAATGGTGATCTACCACTCCTTTTCAAATCTCTTTCCAAAAGTTGTGCAGCCAACTGTTCATCAAATGCAATTTGTGTTGCATCTTTCTTTGGAACATCTTCTTCAACCAGAATCCCCTTACCCTTGTCTTTTGGATCAATAATAGGTAAGGTAGAAGAAGAAACCTGTGTGGACACATCTTTGATGATTGCTGATGACTGGAATACATCAACACCACCTGCAACTTTGTCAGCGTTCAAGTTACCTCTATCAGCGCCCCGATTACCTTTGTCAGCGCTGGATGTGTCAGCGTTCAAACCTGTATCAGCGCCCATTGTTGCTGTGAAAGATCCTTCCAAGTTCAATGGAGTTACCTTGGATATATCAAGAATTGGGTGCCTCTTCAAGTTGGTGAGTGCTTCAGCAATACCTAAAGATTCACTAAATTGTGAACTCTTCTCACTGGCTGTATGAATCAGCTCATCCTCTTCATCCTCCCCTTTGGAAGATTCCTCCATCCTACTCTTGCTACTTGGATTCTCCAAAACAGTTACCCGCTCCCTCAATACTTGGAGTTCACGGCCCTGATTATTGACAATTTGTACAAGGCTGACATTTTGCTTTTGCAAGCTAATGACATCAGCCGTCAATTCAATCAATGTCATAGGTTCCAATCTGCCCTCAGCTAGAATGGGGATTTGACCTCCCAAAATAGAATCATAGGGCATGGATGAGGTCTTAATGATGTTGGGACTGTCTTGACCAGCTTCTAAGCCTGTGTCAATAGCCCCAGCCTCTTCCATGTCACCAGCCACACTTGTGGAGGTGGTTCTCTCTGTAACAAGGCTAGGACCACTAGAGGAGAACACTCCAGTAGTCCTTTGGCGTTTATTCAACCTAGATTGTTATGGGGTGGAAGATGAGGTAGATTGTGTGGGTGTTGGTTGGTTAAGGGGTGTTTGGGATTATTCAGGGATGGCATCAGCGTTGGGATTGGCTGTGTCAGCGCCAACATTTTGAGTGTCAGCGTTGACATTGGGTTGGTCAATGTCCATGTGGTCAGGGGAAGGTAATGGTTCATGGATAGGCTCAAGTTGAGGTGCAGGGTCTGGTTGTGGTTGAGCAGCCTGAATTACTTCAAGCATGGCTTGGGTGAGAGGGATAGATCTGTTTGTGGAGCTCATTTTGTCAAAAATGGTTTTCTTTTGCTTAGGGATCTCATAAAAAGTGTCATGATCCCTAGTACAATATTCTTGTAAATCAAAGACCATTTGCAAAAATCTTGGGTAAGCCAAAGTCATTTTACTTCCCTTATTTTTACACATTCCTTCAAAAATCATTTTTGAAAAATTATACTTAAGCCCACGTGACATACAAACCAAAGCACTTGCAATTGACCTGTTTATTTCATTAAAAGCAGTACATTTTGGACTTAAGCATTGAAGAAGAACATGTATCAAATATTTCCAGTCAGAGGGAAATTCCTGCTTATGATATTTATTTAAAGATTTACCAGCAGGAATAGGATAACCCAATTCCCTAAGACCTTGTTCTATTGTTGCAACGACAAGGGTAGTCACACCATCAGCGTCATCAAGACGCAAAGCTTGGCGAACCAAGGCTTCAGTGACCACCCATGTTCTTCCATGAACAGTAGATGTTAATGTGGTCACTCCATTAGCTGTTGTGGAACTAACATTGTTCCAAAACTGTCTAATGTGTGCGACAGGGACTAATGGTTCATGAGAAAGTGCATACCTTATAGAGGATGCATTTAAAAATGCCACCATTTGTGAATACTGAGGGAACAAATCATTATCAGCAGCCAAGTAAGCGACCATATTATGTTGGCTCTTGAACTCCAATGTCAGATTGGTTGAGTTGAACTTTGGTGCCATGTTTAAAGCTGTTGAGGTTATGTGATATGAGAAAAATCTAGGAGAAAAGTGTTAGACAAGAAAATATGAATATCCAGAACAAAAAGTGTAGCCAAATTTAGAGGTTGCATAACGTATACCTCCTCAACAATTGTCCCATAGAGGAAAGCACTCTTCACATCCATTTGATAAACAGTGAAGTTCATACAAGAGGCATAAGCTAGAAAAATTCTTATAGCTTCAATTCTTGCAACTGGAGCAAAAACTTCTTCATAATCTATACCTTCCTCTTGTGTATATCCTTGAGCTACGAAACGTGCCTTGTTTCTAACCACAATACCCCTTTCATCTTTCTTGTTCCTTAGAACCCATCTTGTCCCAATTGGTCTCACATATCTAGGACAATCAACCAGCTCCCAAACATCCTGTATAGCAAATTGGTGAAGCTCATCCTGCATTCCTTCCACCCAACTAGGTTCTTTGAGAGCATCAAAAATCTTCTTGGGTTCTTCTTGTGACAGAAAACATGCAAACAAACATGCTTGTACAAGAGGGGTATCATCCTTCTTGTGTATATTGGCAATAAATCCACCAAGATTTTGATGGGATCTTCGTGTCTGAACTGGAGCCATAACATCACCAATGATCTGAGATGAGGGGTGATCCTTTGTTATGGAAGTGAGAACTCCTCCTTCAAAAAGTCTGGTGTCCTCAACTTCACGCTCCATGTTGCCAATATCTTCTTCATCAGACTCTCTTTGATCAACAGGAATCTCTTCATGGACATTAGAAGGTCCACCTTGTTCAAAATGTGAAGAGAAAAGATGTGCAAAGGTGTCATCAAAGTCTGAACCTTGTTTGTCAGCGCTTGGGCTAACAACGCTTGAACTGTTGTTGTCAGCGTCTGATCCATCAGCGTCTGAATTGCTCTTGTCAGCGCTTGATTTCCCTTTGTCAGCGCCTGAAGAACCATGCATGTTTGTATTTGGTGGTATTTGGAAACCACCATGATCTTTTCTAGCAGCAGCAGCAGCAGCATAATACTCATCTGTCCATATAGGAAGTGTAACATATTCTTGTGTGGGAGATGACTCAACTGCTGGTGGTCCATCCTGCTTAGCAACCTGTATACCTGAAACATTACCAATTCTCTTTACCAAAACACTTGAAGTTACCTTCACAATGTCTGGATCAGTAACAGGCATATAATTTAAAGCTCTAGATAAAGGTTCCAAGTCAAACAACCAATTTGGACCACTTTCAGGATCACTAGGTTTACTCTCTAAAAACCTAACATGTACTTTTTCAAGTATACGTTTTTCCTTTTTAATGTAAACCCTATATCCTTTGCTCTGCACTGAATAACCCATGAAGTAGCCTTCATCACCTTTTGAATCAAATTTACCTAGGGCATCACTAGTTTCTAAAACAACTACATGACATCCAAAAGGCTTGAGAAAGCCAATATTTGGCTTCCTTCCCCAAAGTAACTCATAAGGTGTCTTATTATGTATTTTGTTGACCAATGCCCTATTTTGAACATAACAAGTTGTGTTAAAAGCTTCAGCCCAAAAGGCTATAGGAAAGTGGGCATCAGCCAACATGGTTCTGGCTGCTTCAATTAGGGTTCTATTCTTCCTTTCAGCAACCCCATTTTGCTGTGGGGTTCTAGCTATGCTAAACTGCCTAGTAATCCCTTTCTTGGCACAAAACTCATCTAACAACTGATTTCTAAACTCACCCCCATTGTCACTTCTAATAATTTTGACCTCATTACCATTCTTCTTCTCAATCTGGGTAATGAAATTAATCAGACTTTGGGCAGTTTCACTTTTCTTGGCTAAAAAGAAAGTCCATGTAAACCTGGAAAAATCATCAGTGATGACAAAACAATATGATTTACCCTTCAAACTTTCTATATTAGTTGGACCAAAGAGGTCCATATGCAATAAGTGAAGTGGTTTAGAACTAGAGTGCACCTGTTTAGATTTGAATGAGACCTTGTGCTGCTTGCCCTTAAGACATGCAACACAAGAGTGGTCATTGTGGAAAGCCTTTTCAGGCAAACCATCAACTAAACCAAGCCTCACAAGTCTATTGATATTTTTAAAGTTTATGTGCCCTAATCTCCTGTGCCAAAGATTACTTTCATCTACTGAGGCTTTAGCATAAAAACATGACATCATTTTATTATTCATCTTAATTCCATTAAGATTCACATTATAAATGTCTTTATGCCTTGGTGTTCTAAATTCTATGTATTTTTCCTCAGGGAGCTTGTAATCTTTGCTTAACACCAAGCACTCAGTATCTGTGAAAAGAACCTTATTTTTGTTATCACACACTTGTGATACACTAAACAAATTATAATCCAGTTCTTTTACCAGGAAGACATTCTCAAAACGTAGATTATTGGTAATAAGGGTCCCTTTTCCTGTGATGGTGCCATAGCCCCCTCCAAAGTATACCTTATCACCATCTTGAATAGGAGTGAAGTTCGTCAGATAGTCTTCCTTTCCTGTCATGTGCCTTGAGCATCCACTATCCCAATATCCATAATCATTGATCTTCTTCTGAATGCCCTGCACATAAAGAAAACACATTAGTTTTCTTTGGGAACCCAAGCCTTGGAAGACTTGGATTCTGGTTGTTCAACAAGAACAGACTTGGTTCTCATAACAACCCTATTTTCATCCCTTTTTGAATGAAATTCCCAGTTAACCCCAACTGGTGTTGACATGGCCTTTGAAATATAATGAAATCTGTTGCATGTCATAGAAAGACCAGTAGAATTAGAGTTTTGGTCTTTTTTTGGTCTCCATGTTAAGCTAGTAGAAGCTTTAGACCCATTTCCCTGTGGTTGCAAATACCTAGGTTTGGCAGTGTGTCTGTCAGCGCTGAAATTGTTCTTGTCAGCGCCCCGATTGCCTTTATCAGCATTGAACCTAGGGTTTGCTACAGGAACCCATTGCCTATTGGACCAAGTGTTTGACCTTTGGAAAGGTCTTAGGCCTTGTGTGTTAGACCCTCTAGAAAAGAATGGGGCTGGTCTAACAACTTGTGAACTTTTGTTCACAAAGGTATTGGGTCTGACAGTGTTTGACCTATGTTGACTTTTGTCAGCGCTGAAATGGTTCCTATCAGTGTTGACATTGGAAGCGTTGACACATTTGTATGCCAAATGTGAGAAGCTACCACATGAGTAACAAGCTTTTCTAGACATAGTCTTAGGTCTAGAAGCAAAGAAGCCTGTTCCATGGTTACTAACTTGGCTTTTTGGTGACCTAGTATTCCTATACATCTCTGCATACTTAACACTAGGTTTTCTAACAGTTTGTGGGCCAAGGTCAACAGCTTTGCCAGTGGTTGGGTGTGTGATTTTAATAGGTGTAGGATCATGGCTCGTGATTGGTGTGGGCTCATTTGGACTTTCACACAACAACCCTCCCTTAACAAACAAAGTGTGGTTAGCTTTCTTCCACTCATCTAGGTCAGTCAATTTTTGCTTGTATTCTTCAACTGGGGAAGTCACTCTAGGTGGAGGAATAAATTCCTTCTCTTGGAGTTCTGGAAAGCCAGTCCAAGATAAGTCCTTTGATTGGACACCATAGAAATCCCAAGCTGGTGGTGGAACACCAGTATAATCTTTCATCCCAATCCCACTCATGTCCTTAGAGTCTCTTTGTTTACTAACACACTCTCCTAGGGATTGTGTGGCCTTATCAAATCTCTGGATTTTAAGACTCACATTATCTTTATTTTTGTTAGCTTCATCTAACTGAGCTATCAAATCAAGATTAACCCTGTTTGTGATATCTTGAATATCTTTACTTTGATGTAACTCATGTTTTAAGATATTTATTTGATCCTTTAAATCAAACTCCATTTTCTTATACTCAGCTACTGTCTTTTCTGTTTGGGTAAGAGCAATTTGATAATTAGATACTTTGCATCTTTCAGTACTTGCCTCATCTAATAATTTTACTATCTCTTGATTTAGTTTTTCAGTATTTAAACGACAACCCTTAGAACAGAAAGCATCATCATATACCTCATTATCTGATGAAGAGGAGGAGTGTGCCATGAGAGCATATTCAACATGCTCTTCTTTAACTTCAGCAACCAAGGCTCTGTCCTCTTCCTCATCCTTGGCCAAAAAGTTACAGCTCCAGTCCCATCCTCCAACGCCATCAATTTGTTGAACAGCAACCATGGCCTTGGGATCTTGGCTCTTAACCATTTGGCTTGAAGGCTTACCAGCATCAGATCTTCTTGGAGATCTACATTCCCTCATAAAGTGTCCCATCCTATGACAATTGTAGCACTCAACTTTGGATTTGTCAAATCCAGCAACATCCTTGGCATTAAAGGTCATCTGCTTCTTGAACCTTTTATTAAACCTGTTTGCTCTTAAACTTACAAGAGCCATAGTCCACTTGATGTCCATCTCTTCCAATTGCTCATCACTTATCTGCTCAAGATCTTCATATGTAATCCTTGAATCACTGGGCAAAGAAGCAATGAATGCACACACAGTATCTAGATCTAAACCAGCAGGTTTAATTCTATCAGCGCCAAAGTTGTGTGTGTCAGCGCTTGAGTATAAAGCGTTGACAGGATATGATCCAGCGCTGACAGACTGTGAACCAGCGTTGACACATTGAGATCCAGTGACTGGATGTCCGTAGGAGTTCATGGAATCAAATTGGCCTTCACTTTGTGAGAAGAAGGCCATGTTGCTACTGGAAGATTTATTATTACTCTCCAAAAGCCATTCATTCTCCAACAGTCTTAGTTTGTTGAAGATGTCATCAAACCTGGAGGTCTTGTGGGTGTTATTGACAAGAATGGATCTTGTCTCAATCTTCCATACATCACCAAGGCTTTTGAGAAAAGTAGCATTCAAGTCAGGGTCATCAATCTGTGTTCCCATGAAGGAAAGTTGACTTGTGATGTCAAGCAGTCTACTTCTCACGCTGCTGAGATTCTCATTGGGTTGAGCCTTAAATACAGCATACTCATGCATGAGTTGCTTCTTCTTTTCTTCTTTTTTGTCAGCATTGCCACCATGTGCTACTTCAAGAGCTTCCCAAAGCTCTTTTGCAGACTCAAAGCGTTTGTACTTGTGCTGATTCTCATGACCTAGGGCGTGTTTCATGATGTTCAAGATTTCCATGTCCACCCTTTTCTTGGCTATATCTTCAGCAGATACAGCTCTTCCATCTTCAGGCTTTTCCTTCTTATCAGCTTCAGGACAATTAGGAAGAGCTATCCTTGTGGCAATAGCAGCAGCAATCTTTTGAGCTTTGTTGAATGTGTTCCCATATTCAACAATCTCCCAAAGAGTGTAGTCATGGATGGCTATATATTGCTCAAAATTAGACTTCCAAAGCTCGAAGTTCCTGGCATCAAACATGGGAATTTTGATACTAGGGTTTGTGGTGTTGTTTTGTAGCAAAGCTGAAGCAGGAGGCTGATTTGTGCCAGACATGATGTTTTTAGGGTTTTGAGAAATTTAGGGTTTTTAGGGTTTTTGGTGTTTTAGGGTTCTTGCGTTACTTAAAGATCAAAAGTTTCTCAACAAGCTCTGATACCACTTGTTGATCCCAAACTTAGATCGATTAAGCTTTGTGTATACGAGATTAGATCAAGTAATACACGTAGAGAAACCTTTGCTTATGAATAAAGTAACTAAGTGTTATGCGGAATTAACACTTAAACTAAAACACAAAGATGTTAAACAAACTTTCACTTGTATTAGAATAAACAAACTTGATTACAATGAAAGAGGTTTAACTTGTGAAAACTTATGATAACTGATCATAAACATTAACCTAAAAGACCTTCTTTTATAGATTAAGAAGTCTTGTACAATAAGCTACGAATCAACTATTCTAGGTAAAGATAATAATAGAAAATACAATGTCAAGCTTATCTTTACCATACACAAATAAAGAAACAAATAAACAAAAAGATTCGTATGAAGATATATTCCATCAGTGCTAATCTTCAAGGCTGTCAGCGTTGACTTCTTCAATGTCAACGCTTGGCTGTCAGCGTCCAATGTCATCCTATCAGCGCTTGAATTCTTCTTATCAGCGTCTAGTGAACTGACCCATAATTTATTCCCAACATTGGATTTCATTGAAGCTTCTAACTTAAGGTTTGCATTTACTGTCTGTCCCACCATATATGATAGTGTGATTCGTCAATTTTGGGCGTCTGCTCAACTTGTGAATGTGGTTGGTCGTCCACGTGCACTCCATGCTACCATAGATGGACGTGCATATGTGGTGACTGAAGCTTCCATTCGCTCTTCTCTTCATCTTCAGGATGAGGGGGTGTTGAATCAATCCCCAATTCGGAAGTATTAGAGGGGATGGCTGCTATAGGTTATGAACATGGGGGGAAGTTTAACTTCCAGAAAAATAGGTTTCCCCCCAATGGAAGCTTCTGGTTCACTTTTTAATCCATTGTATGAGTCCCAAGTCTGGGACTTGGGATGCTTTCCCTAATCCTTTGGCTACTGGTCTTATTTGTTTAGCCCAGGGTAGAGTGTTTAATTTTTCTCATTATCTATTTGAGGGGATGGCTAGTAATTTGTCTACTGCTGGTTCGAGGAAGAAATTTCTTATGTACCCTAGGTTTCTTCAACAAATCCTTGTTTGCATTCCACGTGATAGGACTGAGCATGTGCCGTCTAAACTTACAGCTAAAGTGTATTACAATATGATGAATGGGTTTACTGGGGATTGGAGGCCCCTGACTGAAGCCATGTTAGGGTTGGCTCAGGGTCCTATGGGTGAGGAGGAGGAGGCTCCTGAGTTAGTTGTGATAGATGATGACCCCATGGAGGAGGAGGCTCCTACTGTTGGTGCCACTCCTGTGGTAGAGGAGGAGCTAGTTGAGGAAGTGGTGGTTGAAAAACCATCTCCTACCAAGGCTGGTCCTTCCTCAGTCCCACAACGGTCTCCATTTGTGGAGACTCCACCTCCTAGCCCTGCCCCACACTCGACTGATACCCCGTTTGATGCTAGTACTCCACAGGTTGACCCACATGTTGCTTCGGGCTCCAATGATGCTTTCCCTGATCCAAGTTCTCTTGGTGGGCAGGCGGAGGAGCCTACTACACTGATATCTTTGCTTGATCTTATGCGCAGGTACCATGAGAGGATGATTTGTTTGGAAGCTGACTTAAACCAACATCGGAAGCTTACAAGGGAGTTTGTTCTTCCTCTGGCTGATCGCATCAAGGCGTTGGAGACTCAACAACGTCGTCGCAAGAAGCATGTGGTCCATTCAGATTCTGAGGATGAGGGTGCGGAGAATGTTGAGGATGGCTTGACGTTGTTGGCAAAGGCTGCCTTTGCTGATAAAGTTTATGATGATTTGCCGGTTCCTACAACGTCCTCCAATGTTCCTTCTCCTGGTGCTATTCCCCCTTCTATGGGTGGTGATTCTAATCCTGCTGATGGTCCTCATGCTGGTTCCTCTCCTGATTTGAAGGGCAAGGCCCCAATGACTGATGCTCCATCTCCATCTCGCAAGCGTACTCGTCGACAGATTGAAGAGGAAAGGCTTGGTGAAGAGGCTGCTCGTCGGGTTCAAGCTGAGATTGATGAAGCTGATAGGGATGCTGAGGAAGAGCTTCGAGAGCGCAAGCGTGCACAAATTCAGCATGATGCCATGCATTGGAGTGATGGTGAATGGATGCAAGTGTTGACTGTTCTCACTCGGGATTATGCTCAGTTTAAAGATCTATTGGGTTATGATGTTGATGAACACAATTGTATTCCGCGTGCTATGGTAATGATGCGTAAGCACCAGTTGGCTCTTGCTGCAGAACTTAAGAAATAGCGAAGGAACAGACCTTTATCTCGGGCTGAGGAGCGCCAGCAGATGCAGCGTTATGTGAAATATCAGTCTGCTGCTCATTTCAATGCTCCTTGGACTTGGGCTCGGGTGCGGGCTTTGACTTTTGATGAGCTAAAGGCTCTTTATGAAAAGATGGTGAAGCGTCAGAGTTAACCTATTCCGGAAAGATTTATTTACCATCCTCGTGGTGTGACTGCTTCTATGTCTGCTGATTCTACTGGTCCTTCGTCTGCACCCACTCCTGGTTCTGCTGGTTGTCCTTCTGGTTTTGTTGCTACTTCTGTTGGTCCTTCTACTACACCTTTGGTTGCTCCTATGGGTTCTACTGCTGGTCCTGCTACTACCATCTTTGCTACTACCACCACCACTCATGCTTCCACCACCACACCTGTTACTACCACCACCACACATGTTCCTGCAAGCATCTTTGTTGATACCACCATCCCTACTACTACTACATCTGATGTGCCATCTCCATCACCACCAGTTCCTGGAACTCAACCTAATCCTACTTCTGATGTAGCTCCTAGTGGTCCATTGGGTGGACACCTTCATGAGTCTACTTCTACTGCTTCCCCTGCTGCTGCTGCGGTTAAGGTAAAGGTTGAATCAACATCTACTGATCCCACACCAAGACGTTCCATTCGCCAGAAACAAGCTAGTCGTGTTCACCGTGGTAAGACAGTTCCTTTTGAGAAGCGTGATCCTGAGAATTTAATTGATGCAGCTTCTGACAGCGATTCTGACTTACCCTTGGGCAATGGGAGCATTACGGGTTATATGGTTGAGCGTTCTACCACACTTCCTGGTGGCGTATCCCATCGGATTACTTTGAGTGATGGGTCTGTGCGATTGGCAACGGGTTTGCAGGGTGTGTTATCTTGGGCTGATGGCGTTGTTTGGATTTGTTGATTCTAGTATGCCGTTTGACCCCATGGCTGTGTCTTCATGGCCTGGTATGCGAATCTGGGCTGATCTCAAGCTGATGTTGGATCCTCCTCCAAATGCTCCTGTTTCGGGCATATGGAAGGATCAAATGCAATGGGCGATTCTGCGCTGGAAGCTTTATGCTGGATGTGGAGTTCATATGTTGGAATTAGAATCTGGTCATATGGTGTTTATGCTAACGGATGTGGAGTATCCTTTGACTATTTCTTCGATGGAGGCGATGTTGGCGAGTCACTTGCAAATTTCTACTGCTCCATCTGGAAATGAGTCCTCTATGGCTACGACATTGGTAGAAGGTATTCAGGCGCGGTTGCTAGCAGATAAGAAGGCTGCTTCTGGTATGTAAGGTGATTGGGTTGTAAGTGTTTATGCTTTGTATTTTTGTTCATTTGTTCTTATTTTTATTCTTTTCACCAATATGTACAGTGATTGGTGAATTTCATTCTTTATAGTTTAAAAAAAAAAAAAAAAAAACACAAAACACATTTCATAAAAAAAAAATAAAAAAAATAATACTTTTTATATCATATCTGCTTATACTTTAAACACAGTTTAGCTTTTAAACTTGTACATAATATCCCTTGGCTGTTTCACAATGTGGTTCCTGATTTGAGCTTGTCCTGGTACTTGGTTTCACTTGGTGTTGGACGTGGTCCACACAACAAATGGTTCTCAACTTACCATGTCTAATCGACAAGAAAAAGTTGATTCACCTTGAGGGTACGGCTCCTGGTGCGATTCTCAAATCCGTTGATGGTTGCCAGGTTACCCAAAACTGGATGGTTTTCACTTGCCATAGTCTTGGACTGAAAAGTGGCTAATCCAAGGGGGTACGGCTCTTGGTAAAGATCTTATCAAATCCGTTGATAGCTGTAATAGCTTGCTTAAAGCTATAGGGTGTTCAACTCACCGATGCTTCATTGCTAAGAGTTGGCGAGTCCAGAGGGGTACGGCTTCTGGTAAAGACGCATCAAATCCGTTGACGGCTGTGATGGTTTGCCTAAAATCATCAGGGTACTCCCACTCACCATTGATTCACGTTCTAAGAGTTGGGCTGGGTTCTAGTCTCCCAGGGTGATGCTTATTCCACCAGAATGACTAGCTAGCCCAAGAGCGAGCAGCTACTTGGTAAAGGCTCATCAAATCTGCTCATGTTGCTGAAAAGATTCAACACGATGCTGATTTGTTACAAGCTTTGGAGAAGCTTCTAGTGTTACATGTTGCGGCTGTTACTCTGATTCTTATCTTGTTGATGCTGCTATTTGTTTTGCTGATACAATCCTCGGGCTTTCTTTGCACGTTTTCGAGGAAACTTGAACTCAACAGGTCAAATTCAAGTTTAGGGGAGGATTGTTAGGACCATTGTAATAGTTATATGTAATAGGTAGACTAGGAGGTATGTAGTTCCTCCTGGTCCTAGTCGTAGTAGGAGCAAGTCCTGCTCCTGGTCCTAGTCGAAGTCAAACTTTATTATTTACTTAATATTCTGTTAGGATATGCATGAGATATGTTAGGAAAGGATATGCATATCAGTTTTACACGTTTTATTTAATGATGTATTAGGGTTTCCTTGTAGTATAAAAGGAACCTTAGGCAGAAGGGTTAGACACACCTTCACAAAATGTAGTTCTAGTCATTATCAATATTAGAAATCCTTAGAAAGGATCAAGTCTTTATAGTTATTCTGTTCTTCTTAATTATATTTATATTCTACATTCATATTGTGTATAGAGTCTCTTTGTGATTTGACTTGTGATTACAGAAGTCATTCACCGGTCCTGACAGGCTGCAAGATCTACATCTAGTATACCCAACACAATCTTCATGGCACCAAAGTTTAAACCTGCTCTATTGGAATTGGGGTTCAGAAGCCAACACAACATGGTGGCTTATTTGGAAGCTGATAATACTCTGTTTCCCCAATATACTCAGATGGTTGGGTATTTGAATGCGTCCCCTTGTCCCTATCACACACAATAAACAGTTTTTAAACACTGTTAGTTCCTCAACAGTTAATGGAACGATTACATTGACTGCTACCGTTCATGGGGTTCCATGGGTGGTTACTGAAGCTTTGGTTCGCCAAGCTTTGCATCTTAATGATGCTGATGGTATAACCACCCTTCTCCTTACTGAGCTAGAACAAGGACTTCGAGCTTTGGGTTATAATTTGCCCCCATTGGGCCATTTAAATAATTATACCAAACAACAATTTCCCCTAGCTTGGAAGTACCTTATACATGTCATCCTACAATGTTTGAGTCCCAAATGCTCCTCACACAATGAAATGAACCGTTCTATTGGGAGTGCCATTGTGTGTATTACAATTGGGCAAAACTATAATTTTTCAAAAATGATTTTTGATGGCATGTGTCACAATAAGGGTAACAACATGACTCTTGCTTACCCTAGGTTTTTACAAATGGTTTTTGACATGCAAGGATACTGCAATAGGGATCATGACAATTTTTATATGATCCCTGTTCAAAAGAAAACAATTTTTGATAATATGAATACTGAACCATACAAAGACCTACCCCTCACCCCAGCCATGCTTGCTGTCATTGAGGCAGTAGCAAACCCTCAACCTCAACCACAACCTCAACTAGACCCATTACTAGAACACCCTCCATCACCCCAGCATATGGATATTGGCCCACAACCATTCGACGCTGACACTCATAATATGGGCGTTGACACTTTCAATCCAAACGCTAACACCCTTTTACCACAAACCCAAACACCCCTTTACACCCAAACAGACCCTCAATCCACTTCCTCTTCTACACCTGATGTGTACCGATAGAGATATTTAAAGAATGCAAATACAAATCCCCGACAAGAAGCCAAAAACTCGATGTGCGTTCTTTCCATACATTGGGTTTTAAATTTATAAACAAGAATTACCGATATTAATTAGGAACACAAATTCGAGCAAGTATACTCTAGTCATGTTGCATTTAGATTGGTAAGTCAAGGTCATCCCATGGGACTTGGTTATACTCAAGTGTAGTTGTTTGTAACAATGGTAAGTATAATTGTCACGATCACACCACCATGAGAATCATTTAAAGGCACAAGCACACAAAGAACACACATGTATAGTCAAATGATCACATGGACATTAGGATGTTTAGTTTGGAAAACATATTAAAGGTAATCCTTTCGACCTATGGAACCAATAATAAGACACTGGTGCTTTATAAATCAAATATACATAAGTCTCAATCAAGTGGTCATTCATGAGCCTTAAGCCTAAACCAATAACAACAAGAATCCTTTCGACCCATAGACTTTGTTATCGATTTGATAAGTTCCATTTACTTGAAAGATGATTAGAACAATATATTCAGAAGACTCCTTTCGACCCATAATCTAGATTAATTCATTACTTGTTATGTTTATTAGGTCTCTTGCAAAATATTCACAAGCACAAGACCAAATCATTTGTCGATTAACGAATTGAAATCAACCATATTGAGAATAACTTCGACATATAGACTCAACAATGATTAACCAAATTGACAAACAAGAACAAGTTCCAATTCAACCAAATATAATGTTATCACCATAATTCAATGACAAGCACTAATAAAATCCAAACATCCATATATCACAAGTTTCATATGAACAATACAAGTATCAAGACAACATTCACAGTATCACAAAACATATGAATCACCATGAACATGAACATAAACAACTTTAAATAATAAAGAAGAAGTTACCAAACATTAGAGTCCAAGGTACAAAAGTACCCAAATGATTCTAACCAAATGAACAACCAAAGTAAAATACATTCTACCCATAACCTTCATGGACATCAACCTCTTGGTGCGAGTATAGAGCCTTTGGGGTGTTTGGGAATAAGGATTGTTGGAGATTGGATTGTTTATAGTGTATGGATTTCTTCTCTACATCTTCCATAGCTTATTACATGTTCATGGCTACCAATTCCACCCCTCACCACTTGGGTGAGGGGTGATATCAAAATCACAGAAATATGATGGAGATAAAGATGGATTATGAGATTCAAGGGATAAAGATGAGATGAAAAACACTAATTCTCCTTGGCCAACAAGCATATTCCTTTGGCTCCAAAGGTTGTAAATGAGTGTTTAATGAAGCTTGGAGGAGAGGGAATGGAGTTATGCTCCGATTGGGGAAAAAGGTGAAGTAAATGGGGGTGTTGAAGTTTACTTGGAGAAGTGGCAGGAAGAGATGTCGGTGCTATGTTGATTTGACGGTGGCATCTTGTTTACAGAATTCTTCGTGTCGACCATAACGGGTGTCTTGTCGGCGACATCTTTCTTTGCTGGCGGCATCTTGGCCTTGCCGGTGGCATCTTGGCCATTTTTCCCATATTTCTTCTTTTGGTCCTTTTTCTTTGTTTCTTCTTCTTTCTTTCTTCCAAACTTTCCAAGACTCTTATTCTTTGTATTATTTATCATACGAGAGCTACACTTACATGTCTCGTTCATTCTTTCACCTCCAATACTCGTCTTTTATTCATTTCTCGTGATGTAACCATTGATGAACCTACAATAGCAAATAAGCTTCATTAAGTATCATATGTTCATAATAATCACATAAATATATGAATAAACACCACGAATACGCTCATATAAATATGTTAAATTTGAGCGTTATCAAATCCCCTAACACTTAAGTTTTGCTCGTCCTCGAGCAAGGAAAAGAAAAACTTTGCTTGCCCTCAAGCAAATAAAAGAAAATTCAAGCTAAAAACAAAATACCTAGGTTCTAAAAGAAAAGAAAATTTTTAAAATTCTATGAAAAATTGAAAATCTTTTTGGTTTTTATAGGAAATGGCTAAAGGTGCAAACCCCCTCACACTTAAGAGGTTACTTGTCCTCAAGCAAGTAAAAGAAAAATATTTTTGGGTTTTTTATTTTTTATATATATGAAGTCGCTAAAGGTGAAAACACCCTCACACTTAAGAGGTCGCTTGTCCTCAAGCAAATAAAAGAAAAAAATATTTCCACATGGTGCATAAAAATTGTTTAGAAAAAATAAGATACAAATCTACAAAATACAAACAAGAGTAAACCGAATGGCATGAGCACCAAGTGTACACATCTAAAGAGGACTTTTATTCGGGTTACAAGGCTAAGATTTCGGGTTAATGGGTATGGATAAGACATGGGAGTTTTATGAGAGAGGTATCACGAATATACAAGTTAAAAGTCTAAGTCCCATGTTGCTAGTTACCGAACAAATTACAAGCCCAAAAACGATCATAGCTACGAGCTTTATTCAACACACAACACACACATATCATGTCTTGACACATTGGCCAATCGATATCTAAACACACTTCATTTTCCTTCATCTTCATAATATTTTCATCACTTTTTTTTTTACTTTTTTTTCGATGACTTATTTTTTTGTTTCTTTTTTTTATCCTCCCCTTTTTTTTTTTCAACATACATCACATGCCCCTCACACTTTGCTTAAGCACACACCACACAAAATACAAATTTGAAGCGGCCTACTTCAACTTCGAAGGAATGGCACACACACATAGCAAAGTGTGGCAACTATAAATCATAAAAAATGATCCACCTTGACAAGGGTTAGGCTAAGGTGTAAGGTTAAATATTTTTTTATTTTTTAGTGGATTTAATAAAAATGAAAAGAATGGCTCAACGGGTATTCTGAGAATATCTAGCACTAGTGAAAGTGCTAACAAAAGGGTTAATATGGGAGGTTAGCTAATAGATGTAACTAGCTAAAAAGAAAATGGAAAATACTATTTGGTTTTTATTCCTAAGGTTGCCTCTTTGTCACGCATATACACTTATATCACACAAGTGTGATCTCACTAAAACTTATTTTATTTTATTTTTTTATTATTTTTTAATTTTTTTGAAATGTTATATATTTTTTTACCAAGTAGATGATTAATGAAATATATTTACATACAAACGTGTGAATACATTTAAATCATAAGGGCAAACAAGTATACAAACTCTCCCCTTTTTTATTTTTTTTGTTAAATCACTTTTTTTATTATTAGCCCAAAAATTTATATTTTGAAAATTCGGCTTCGTTTTCCCATTTATTTCCCCTCACACTTAAGTTTTTGACTGGACTCAATGTGAAAAATAAACTTCAAAGAATGAAAAGTAGGGAAAATAAATAAATAGTCCAAGAGAAACGAAACTTTCCGGGCTAAGAAATTGCAATTGATCTCCTTATGATAAGATGCCAAGTTAGGAAGATCAAGCGATTTCGTCTCCAATGAGCGTATACACATACAATCCATCAATCACAACCACTCCATCCACCATTAGTTTTATTGAACCTGCAAAATAAACTAAACTAGAAAACACATAAATTTATTAAGCACACTTTCGTAGGCAACAAAATTGCATTTAGCGTATGCAACAAGCCTTTAAACTCCTCGGTATCCCGAGTAGACGAGTTATAGTCTCGTGAGAGTTTCCAGCGAACACACCCACAAAGTTCATACATTAACCACATGAACTTAAACAAACACAAACAAGCACGCATGCAAACAAAATGAACCAAGCACACAAGACAACAAATACAAACAAGAACAAACATTATGCATATATAAACATCACACATATGACAAATGAAAACAATCTAAACACTTAAAACATAACAAGAGTCAACAAAAACTAAATACAAAAAACTATTTTTTTTATAATAATAAAAAAATGACTAATTATTTTAAAAATGAGAACAACATACTTTATTTGGTGCCATAGAAATACTAAGAAAGATTAAAAACTAAAATTGAACAACTAAAATAAAAAATAAGATTTGAGAGCTACTAGATGCCTATGAGTTTGTATATATTTTCTATTTTTATTTTTTTGTTTTATTATTATTTTTTTTCTGAAAACTTACTCTAAAACTTCTCCAACTCGCAAAAATATTTATGGAACGAGTGGGGTCCTTCTTAGGAAATAAGAATACGATTTAGTTGACGTTTTTTTTATATTTTTTTCATGACTCAAAAATGTTACTACTCGCAAAAATTTCTGAAAAACAAATAGTATAAGTTTCGAGCAATGTTTTTCAAATATGTTTTTTTATTTTAACGCAACTAATAAAATTTACACAAACTCTCGACACCGTCATGTTTCTCAAATCTAAAAATAAAACTTTTTTTCTATATACATATTCTTTATAAGTAAATGAAAAAAAACACATAATAGAAGTTTTGTACCAAATCTATTCGACCGGATGGTTTTCTAGACTTCGGGTTCTATCCATGGGGTTTGAGAATTAACCGGAGCGAATAGAAATACGGACAAGGCACAAAATGATTAAAATGGGGTGGTTGGGCGGGATATAAGCTTTATTAATAATTGGTTCGAAACTCGATTAACGGATGTTTAGACGAGTATAAAACACAATTAGAAATGGTTTTGGTCAAGGCCTAGTTTAAACAAAAGAAGACAAAAAGGAAAAAAAATTTTGTTTTTTTGAAAATTTAGAGATGCCGCCGGCGCAATGGAGTTGCCGCCGGCATGTTGAAAACAGTGGGTGAGAAGCCTACCGGCGAGGGCATGTTGCCGCCGACACGAATTTTTTTTTTTTTACAAACTTCTTTAAGACATAAAAACTAATAACTTTTGTAAAAACACTTTTATTAAAATGATTAAAACACATTAGAAATAGCTTAATCCAAACACACACTTAAGAACAATAAGACACCTTAGGCATGAAAATGAGAAATAAGCACAAAAACTAAAAGGAAAAGACTAATAAGCAACCGAAACATGTAAACCACTTAGCACACAACATTCTAATAACAAAATAATACATAACACAATGCACATCTAACACATAACATGAAACAAATGACAAAAACTAGAATTCTAATTTCTTCTTTTTTTCAGGTATTTTCCATTTATTTTCAAAACAATTTTTTTAATTTTTTAATCTTAACAAATATGACTTAAGGTATCAAATACCACTTATTTTAACTAAAATAGAATTTTTGTAATGATCAAAATCGTTAGAAAATGACTAATCCAAACGCCCCTTTAAATTAGAAAAAACACAAAAATGCATACAATGGATGAAATGCAAACAAGCAAGCAAGCAAGCACATGAACACATAAGAACATAAACACATAAAAACACTTATGCACATGACACATAACTAGACACGAACTCACAAAACAAGAAAAATACAAATAGACAAAAAAAAATTCATGTTGTTAAGTAGTTCTAGCCATCGACTAGAGTGATTCGGGACAAGGTTTTTGGGTTTTTAAGAACAAGCACTTTGGAACACAACTAGGAAGCAATCATTGAAGCAAGAATTTTGAGAACACAAGAGAGGAAATCCCAACACCAAATATATGATTTTTGGCGCCAAGACTATTTAAGCAACTTTTTGAGAATTAAAAGATTTTTAAGAAATGGTGTTCTAACCTTTGTCAAGGGTTAGAACAAGAGCAATCATTCAAGAGCAACGGAATTTAGAGCAATTCAAAGCCTCCAATTGACTAGTCAACCACCAACCAAATTCCCCCTATGTTAAATTCGTCCCCCCTATGCGGATAAATGGGGTATAACAACTCTTTCGGGTTATGTATTAATTGGTAACACAAACGATTAAACTAACAAGCAAGCAAACAAACAAACAAACACAAGAGTATAAACTAGCAAGTCCACGGAAGCGGCGCCAAAAACATGATGTGTACCGATAGAGATATTTAAAGAATGCAAATACAAATCCCCGAAAAGAAGCCAAAAACTTGATGTGCGTTCTTTCCACACATTGGGTTTTAAATTTATAAACAAGAATTACCGATATTAATTAGGAACACAAATTCGAGCAAGTATACTCTAGTCATGTTGCAATTAGATTGGTAAGTCAAGGTCGTCCCATGGGACTTGGTTATACTCAAGTGTAGTTTTTTGTAAAAATGGTAAGTAATAAGTGTGAAAACACTTATCCTTTTACCACTTATTTCCAATAATAACAAGACCAAAACGTGTGATTTATGTCGTAAAAGTCGGAATTATGCGCGGTTTGTGTTTTTATTATGTTTTAGGACCAAAAGATGACAAAGGAAGAAAACACGGGCTTTCACGGGCTTTTATCAAAGAAAACGGGAAAAGAGAAGTCAAAAGATCAAGAGTGCAAAAAGAATGGAAGTCCAAGGCCCTGAAGATTTATCGAAGAAAAAGTCTAAAGACGGAAGTTTAATGAAGTCGAAGAACTCGAGTCTAAATTAAAGAAGAAAATTATCAAGACAAGTTCAAATACCGAGACGACGTCGAGAAAAGACAAAGAATTAAATCGAGTCGAGAAGACGTGAAGAAAGAAAGAAAGAAGAGGCAACACAAGCACTCCTTCCATTTTTTCCCTATAAATACCCTCCTAATACACATTAGGAGTGTGGTTAGTTTTTAGTGTTTAGTTTTCATTTTTTTTACTTTTCATTCTAGTTTTAGAGAGAGAAAGTTCTCAACATTCTCTCACTAAGTTTTCATCTTTTCCTTCTTTTAATCTTTCAAGACTAAACCTTTGTGTATTGTTGATTTCATTAATCAAGTTCAAGTTAAACTTTTAATCTTTCATCTCTTTCTACCTTTCTTTGATTTTAGTTTACTTTTGGTGCGAAATCTATTTGATCCGTGTTGTTCTTAATGTTTTCGTGCCTAAAAGTTAATCTTTTTATGCCTACTTAAGTTTTCATACGAATAAGCTTTAAGATCTTTGTGCTTATTGGCTTATTTATATGTTTAGCTTATTTACCTTTTAAAAGTTTTCTTAAAAGGTTCATCTTTTTATAGTTTGATTTAAAAGATTGCTTATTTAAAGTTAGTAAAAGTTGTTATTTGTGCTTATTTAATCCGTTTCATATTAGATTCGTTCAAGTTTTGGGTATTAGCTTAATCCAAATAGCTTATCACCTTTGCTTATTTTTAGGATCATAAGGTAATCGGAAAGGTTAAACCCCTTTCCGATTTGGTATTCCGATTACACCCCCTTTATGCCGATCGTTTGATCGGAAAAGGGTTTTGAACTTTCCGATTGTGTGGTGTTTTTGTGAGATATTCGATTGGCTTGATTTGTTGATATTCCGATTAGGAAGTTTTGTTACATTCCGATTGGATGTCTTGAATAACATTCCGATTGGCATTGTTTCTAAGATATTCCGACGAGAGTTGTTTGCCTTATTCCGACACCATCATTCCGACCAGGGACGTTTTTAATATTCCGATTGGGTTGGTTTTTAACATTCCGATTGCAGTCTCCTTTGCACATTCCGATCAGTGTTTCCGACTACACATTCCGATTAATGCACTTTAGATATTCCGATTTGGCAGTAATTGTTTGTTTTCCAATTGTTTAATTTCTTGTTTTTACAAAGTTTTCAAGTTTTAGATTTATTAAGTGTTCAAGTATTTTTCTAATATTGTCTTTAAGTTTTCATTCATTTATTTTTAACTCGTCACTTTAGTTTAATCTTTAAACTTCTACTTTACTCAACGACACTTATTTATTTGCTATTAGTTTAAAATAGATAATCAACCAAATCATTTTCATTTCCACCAAGAACAATTGAGTCGCACTTTGAACCAATAGTCAATTCGAAGAGATTTGGAACTACGAACTTTGAAACGAGCCTAAAAACCTAGTATTAAATGGCGCCGCTGCCGGGTCTTTTCGTTAAGATTAAAGGTTTTTAGTGAGAGACGTGTTGGATTTTGGGATCCGTTCATCTGTGAACGTTATTTTCCTTGCTTTAAACATTTCAAAAATCCTAAAAAATATAAAATCTTCAAAAATACAAAAAAAATTGAAAAACCATAAAAACCAAAAATATTTCTTTTCTATTTTTCTAATCCTTTTGTAGGTGTGCATGCGTACTCGTGCTCGTAAGAAGAGAGTAGCTCAAGCCGAAGTCATTACTCAACCAATTGTCACCATGGACAATCAACCAATGATCGAGCTTTTGCAATCGCACGTAGAAGGCAACACCGATGCAATTGTCATACCTGAGATTGGAGCCAACGACTTTGAACTCAAATCTGGCTTTATACAAATGGTCTCTGCTCAACCCTTCTTGGGGCACTCACTTGATGATCCTCATGACCACATTAAAAGGTTTCTTCAGCTTACCAATACGGTTAAGTACAATGGGGTATCACAAGAAGTGATTCGCTTGCAACTTTTTCCTTTCTCCTTAGAGGGACAAGCCCGTAATTGGCTTGATAAGGAACCGCCACAAAGTATTGTTACTTGGACGGATTTAGAGACCAAGTTTATCAACTACTTTTTCCCACCCTCGCGTACTACCGCTTTGCGGAATGAAATTATTACCTTTGAACAAAAGTACGGTGAGTCTTTTAGTGAATCTTGGGACCGTTTTAAGGAACTTTTAAGAAAGTGTCCACAACATGGTTTAACAAAAGTACATTGATGAGACTGTAATTATACATAGTCTCATCGTCCAAATCGGGCTTAAAACGCTTAAAATATCGTCAAAATACCCAAAAATATGCCTGTGTTTGTTCATTGTGTATTTCAGGTACGGATATCGTGAATTCACCAAAAGATCAAAGGAATCAAGCAAAAACGAACACGGGAAACGAAGCCGCACAAAGAACCGGACCCGAATCATGATTTTCCTTTGAAGTCCTTGAAGTTTGAACATTTGGCAAGATTGGTCCCTCTACTTTCGAAGACTTATCATTTTAAACCCTTGTAAAACTCAAAAATTACTTGTGGGTCCCTAAAATGACATGTTTGGCCCTTGAAAATTCAATAAACGGCATGTTAAGTCCTTGGAACAAGTATGATAAACTTTTTGTGGTCAATTTGCAAAAACTAAAAGTTTATATATGAGGGAATTTGAATTGAGAGCTGTTGAAAGTTTAATGACAAGAGATTGGGAGTTCAGGGGCCAAAGCTGGTTAAACCATACCCATACCCACCTTATTAACCCATAAGCCCATCACTTAAACCATTATAACACCCTAACCCGACCCACATTGCAAACCAGTCAAACAATTTAGAATATGTAATTCATTTTAAAATAACTGTTATATACTAAACCTTCCCTCTTTTCACTTACTGCTCCCATCAACACCCCTAAATCCTAGCATAAACCCTAATTACCACTTAACCCCGAATCAAAGGGATAACTTTTACAAACCTCCAGATCATCAATTGAAGGTGTCAACATCCTTTCTACACTTCCCAAAACCTATCACTCTCACTCACATGGTCTCTCTTTAACTCCCCTGACCCACTTCACATAAGTGAACAACTTTGTACAGCCATGATCAACGAACCATAGGGTTTTCTTCTTCCCAAAGGCAAAACCAAGGGCCTAGATCATCCTCAGCCAGTTGGACACTCTGCTATCATCACATGGGACTATTATTTGACCAAGATTTAAATTTATTCAAAGGGCAAATGAGGCAAATCAGTAGCTAGGGTTAGTACACGTTTTTAGGATTCTAGAATCATCATTTACTTAGTATAAAGAGAGGATACAACATGTGTATTGCCTCTTGTTCCAGATTTTGTAAAAAATTTTATTTTAATGAATATTTAGAGTATTTATAAAAACTTTGCATATCTTAGTTCCACATATTACTGCTTTTTAGTTAATGGTATTTGATACAAATTAGGTTAAGAAGTTTTCAAGGTTTGTGATTTTCAGTTTTTTTAAAAAAGGCATTTTCAGAAGTTTATGTTTTTAAGAAGTTCTTGAAGAAAGCTTGTTTAAGTTGCAAAAATCAGTTTATGATGAAGTGATAGTGGAGTCATTAAGCTTTTTTTTCAATTTAAGTAGTTTTTTTGTCAAAAGGATTCAATAGAGTGGTTTTCCAAGTTTCTTCAAAGATTTTCCAAAAATCTTTTATCATTTTTTTATTATAACGGCTTACTGTAGCAGGCACTATTTTCACAAGCTCCTGACAAAAGCTTGTGACTTGGTGCAAGCTACTTGTATTTATTTCTTGGATTTTGTGGTGGTTGTGCAGGAAGCAAGGAACCAAGACATTTATTTCCATTTTTTCCTTTCCAAGATATATTATACCCCTAGTTCTGTTGTTGAACTCCAGCAAGGGTCTTCTACAAAGACTTAAACCATTCTCATGAGCTTAACAGCATCAAAAAGATGGCATCAGCCTCAAGGTAACCCGGCTTGAACCCTTTTTTTATGATTTTTATGCTTTTTTGAGTGGATTTACAAGTTTCTGTGCTTAAGGTGTTTGTATGTTGGTTGATTGATTAATACTAGTTTGTTTGTGACTTGTATGCATGTTAGAGTTATAATTAATCAGCTTGGTTAAGATTTGCAAGATAAATCTTTGTTAAAAATCATTTTTCAATTTTAAGGGTGTGTTTGGATACGGGTTTTAGAGCTAAATTGGTGACAGAATTTAGAGTT
Organism: Glebionis coronaria; assembly: GCA_025667525.1. Lineage (NCBI taxonomy): Eukaryota > Viridiplantae > Streptophyta > Magnoliopsida > Asterales > Asteraceae > Glebionis > Glebionis coronaria. The sequence continues at coordinate 418,786,263 of CM046879.1, read as the reverse complement.
AAATCTATCTAGACAAATTCTTTTTGCTAAGTTTTAGGTTGTATTAGTCTATTCTAGCTTTGGTATTTAGTTTAGTTAGGATTTGGTAGAAAGTTGTAAGTTTAAGTGGTACACAAATAGCTAAAATCTGTTAATCCACTTTTCTGCCAGATTTTGATCATTTTTTTTATCCAATTTTTGCAAGTTGTTAGGAGATAGTGTAAAGTAGGGTTCGCAATTAGTTTAAATTCATTTGGGTAGCTTGTGTGCAAGATTGGAGCTTTTGAAATTCGTTTTTGTGCACTTAACATCATCACTGCCTGCCCACAGCCCGAAGGCTAACTTTCTGTGACAGCAGAGTACCTCAGGGGTGTTTGGTGTGCTTTTGGTGCATGATAAGTCGACGTAGTGATAGGTTTTAGTTTATCTTAAGTTCTAAGTCCATGCTTATTGAATTTTGATTAGCTTTTTGGTGTTTCAAACAAGCTCTTGAAGTCCACTGTTAGTCATAAAATCCACCAAACACATAAGCAAAAGCAACACTTTTCTACTGTTATTGTTGATTTTGTGGTAGGATTTGTGTTTGTGTTTACATTTTAATGTTTGTGATTGACTCCTCACAAGTCAATACTTGTGAGGGTGCCGTTTGTGCCCAAAAACGCCAACAAACAAGCCTAAAACAAGCGAAAACGAGCCGAAAAAAAACATACAGCAAGATTATTCTTTGTTGTCCGAGAACGCTGCAGATTTTTTTATTTTTTTAGTTTTGTCCGATATCGGACAACACTGAACTTGGACAAGCCTGTTGTCTGGTGATATCTTGGACAACACTAAAGTACTCCACCATAGGGTACTTTGGGGTACTTTCGTTTTTAGCCAATTTAGTTTTTTTTAACTTTTTCATTTTTACCTTGTTAATTTAGTTAAAAAAATATTTTTAGAAAAATAATATTTATTTTTAGCATTATTTTATTATTTTTATTATTATTTTAGTTTAAAAAGTGTTTTTAGCCTTTTAAAAATAGAAAAATAGTTTTAAAAATTTAGGAAAAATACTTTTTAGTCTTTAAATAATATAAGTGAGTTATTTGTTCAATAAAATAATATTTTGGGCTTTTTCTTAATTATATTTAATTTTAGGGCTTTAATTAGCATTTAAAATTGAATATTTAATTAATAAAAGGTTTTAAAAATTATTTATTGGATTTTTATCCTTATTTATATTATTTTAGACTTAGTTTAATCTTTTAATTAATTTTTAGGTTTAATTTTTAATTTCGTCACGTTTTACGTAATTACATCATCGTTTTACGTCATTACGTCGTAGTTTAATCGTAATCGTAGCTCGTCTTTAATTTTTCTCTCCTAAACCAAAAACGTCACTAATCCAAACTTGATTTTACATATTGGCACATTAATCCACACACCTCCTTCGAGAACGAACCCGCATTTATTCGGTTTTACGGTTTTCCTAAAACGTTATGCTTAATACTTGCCACTCATACGCGTTTTTCCTAAAACGTGTACGATTTACCTACATCAATTTTTGGCGCCGCTGCCGGGGAGGTTTTTTTAGTGTGCCATTATTAGTATTGTGTTTGTGTGAGTAGTACGTTTTTGCTTTTCAATTTTTGGAAAGCGTAAATATCGTACATACTCATTTTTGTTATTTTTCCTTATTATATTATATTATCCAAATAAATCGTGTTTAATTTTCCTAAATTAAACACACAACAATCATTTTACTATATTGTAGATATATTGGTTTTCGTTTTTATTGTGAATATATTATTACTATATTGTATCTACGTAAGAACAATAAAAATACAAGTACTCCAAAAGCGTGAAAACGCAACCTTGATTCGGGATTTCACCACTCGATCATTGTATTCGAATCTAAAGCAAAAGTTTAAAGGCAAAATAGATAAATACTTTCGTGAGGCTTAATTTCAATTAACACAAACTATAAGGTGGGTATAAGGCGGTTGTATTTCACGACCTAAGGGAAAAAGGCTCTTAAGTGCTTAGCGCCGCCTCGTTTCCCCCGCTTGCTTGTGCGTGTTTTGAGAAAGAGAGCTAATCGAGGGTTTTCCGCCCAAGTATTATCTACGTATACTATATTTTCTTGTGTTTTCAAGATTAAACCCTCTTGAACGTTTTGGTGTTCCACCAACGTTCTAAAGTCATCAAAGGCGTTCACTCCACGTGATCGTTTTCATTCTTTGAGGCTCCTTTAATCGAGAAGATTGATTCGAGGGGAGATTTGTAGATTTGTGTCTACGTAATACATTCAAAAATCCAAAAAAATTAAAAAACCAATCAAAAACCAAACAAATTGAAAAGTCGAAAAAACGCAAAAAGAATCTTCTTTGCTACCACCCATTCTACGCTTAGTGCATGCGCACTCGATCGAAGGATTATTCCAATTCTAGCGAAGCTTCGAATCGACGCAATCGTAATCGAAGGAATCGACGACGTAGACGAGAATTAGAAACCGACGTTCCTAATATCGTTGTTGAAGAAACCGTAGAGGAGATGGCCGACAATCGTTCAATGATGGAATTGCTCCAAGCGCCCACCGAGGGTTATGGAGACGCGATCGTAATTCCCGCTATCGAGGCGGAGAATTTTGAGATTAAGAGCGGAATGCTTTTGTTGATTCAAACTACGAAGTTTCGAGGTCGTGAAGCCGATAATCCTCACGACCATATTCGGAATTTTGATCGTCTTTTGGCCACGAGCAAGTTTAAGAACGTCGACACCGATGTCGTCAAGCTTATGCTTTTTCCGTACTCGCTCGATGGTGCCGCCAAGGATTGGTACGAGAAAGAGCCACCTAATTCCATAACTACGTGGAAGGATCTCGTTTCCAAGTTCGTTAATTATTTTTTCCCACCGTCTAAGACAACGTTTTTCAAAAACGAGATTACGAAATTTGAGCAAAAACCGAATGAATCTTTTAGAGACGCGTGGGATCGTTTTAAGGAATTGCTTAGGCAATGTCCTCACCATGGTTTTTCCGAGTTGCACCAAATCGATACGTTTTACAACGGTCTTAATTTTCAAGAACAAGATTCGTTGAATTCCGCCGCCGGTGGCAACTTTTTGTGTAAGACTCCGAAAGATGCATTGATAATTATCGAAAACCGATCCAAGGTTTACCAACTCCGCAACGCACCGAGTGTTGCCAATGTCGCCAATGTTAGTAGTTCTAATCGCGATATTGAGAGAGTTGATGCGAAAGTCGACAAGTTGACGAATGTGTTTACGTCTTTTGTCGTTGAGATGCAAAAGAAAGACGCTCCCGCTACGGTGAAAGCGGTTGAGGTTTCGTGTACGTTTTGTGGTGGACCTCATAATTATTACGAGTGTGCGGCTACGGATGGCCAAACGTCGAATGTGAGTGCGTTAAATGGAAACAACAATTTTCAAAATCAAAATAACGCGGGTCCATCACAACAAGGCAATTATAACCAAGGCAACAATTTTCAAAACCGAAACAATTTTCAAGGAAATAATCAACAAGGAAATTTTTCGAATCAAAATCAAGGAGGTTATAATCAAGGTCGTAATATAACTTGGCAAAATCGAGACAATAACCAAAACTCGAATTTTTCAAACAACAACAATCAAGGTAACAATTTTTCAAGTGGTAATCAAGGGAATTTTCAAAGAAACAATCAAAACCAAGGGAACTTTAATTCAAATCAAAATAGTTCATCAAACGATTTTCAAAATTACATGAAAACGAATGAGGCTAATATGAGACGATTAGAGGGAGAAATTGGTACTTTGAAAAACGACTTTTCTAATACATTGAAATTGCAAAACACGAAGATTGAGCAAGGGCAAATTGATATTAAAAAGATGTTTTCGGCCATAATGAACAAGTCCTCGGGTGCGTCATCGAGTTCGTTACCTAGTGACACCGTTGCTAATCCGAAGGAACAATGTAAAGCCGCCTCGTCTCGTGAGAAAGGTTGTGTGATTACCACTAACCTTGAAGGATTCCGTGTTGTTTATTCTTCTCAACCCTCGACTTCTAAGACGTCTTCTTGTTCTAAAGTCAATGGGGTGAACGTGGCGACCAAGGAAAAGAGTGCACACCCTCGTGTACCTCAAATTCCATCCACGGTTCAAAAAAATAGCTTTGTCGACCTTACCAAAGTAACCCTTGAAGAAACTTGTGCTTCAATCCTTCTTAAAAAACCCAAAAGGCGTATGCCGAGAAAGGAAAAGGATCTGAGCCAATTTCTATTACCTTGTGATTTTTCCGAGATTGAGGGATGTTTAGCCCTTGCCGATTTAGGTACTAGCATCAATCTCATGCCTCATTCTCTTTGGAAATTGATAAGATTGCCTTCACTTACCCCCACGAACATGACAATCGAGCTTGCAAATTGTACACCTTTAATACCAATTGGAATAGCCGAGGATGTCTATGTCAAAGTTGGAAAGTTTGTTTTTCCCGCGGATTTCGTTATATCCGATTACGAGTGTGACCCTAAATGCCCCATTATTTTAGGCCGACCATTCTTATCGACGGCTCGAACCGTAATCGACGTTCACGAGGGGAGACTTACTATGAGATATGGGGATGACAAAATGGACTTTTTCGCTAGAAAATCCCAAGGGTTTAATGAGAATGAAAAAACCGAGGTTTCAAAACCTAATGATTCAAATCCTAATGATTTCAAAATGTTCACTTTAGCGGAAAGAATGAGGCTTGATGCATGTTTTGAAAGAATTAAGAAAAACGGTTTTAAAAATGATGATTTTAATGATAAAGAGTACGTGTACCTAATTCAAAAGGGTATGTGTAAATTTTTGGATGAAAACTCACTTTGGGATGTTTTTAGCGAAACAAGTGAACCACCAATTCCGAAGGGCGACGTTAGTGCCATCACGACAACGACCAAAATGGGCTCGTCTTCACCACCTTCGAAGGACCACGTCTTTGAGGCTTCAACTTCTAACTCCACCGAAGTGCCTCCTTTGCCTATCACAACACCCGTTGAGGCTAAAGGGTTTATCGACATCGATCCTCTCGTCTTAGAAAAGTCACCTAAGCATAGTCATTCGACTTGTAAGACCATGGTTGTGAGTGCTCACATCGACTCTTTCTTTGACGATGACGATGGCGATTTTGCCGAGATTGATCACGTACTTCGAAATCCACATGCAATTTTTGATTCTCCTAAAAAGAAACATGTGAAGTACGATGATTATGAGTTTGATCCCGAGATTGAGGAAATCATTGAACGAGAGCTAGCTCTTATGCCTTCACTTCCACCTACGAGTGAGGTTGATCTTTCCAAAATCGAGGATGAACTTAATGAGTTGGAACGTCTTATTTTCGATGACGAACCAACTCATGTGACCAAAAATCCAATTCTCGAGGAGTTACCTAATCAACACTCCTCAAATGAGAATTACGTTTACCACATTCATGAGGATTTAACTTATCAACAATCCCCACAAAAGAATGATGGTTTCGTGCTTGATCGTGATCTTTTCGAGAGAATTTCTAAGATACTCAAGGAGGGGAATGACAAACCTTGGTTTGACAAGCCTATCTTTGATGAAGAAATCGATGAGATCGACGTTCATGAGGATGACGAGTATGTAGACCCCGAGGGGGCGGTGTTCTTTATTGACAAACGTTTTGAGAACTTATCCGCCACCCCCTCCCACCAAAGACTTAAATCTGAGGATTTTTAGCGCAACTAATTTTGAATTTGACACGCCAAATATTTTCGACATTATTAAATCGGGTTTTCATAAAGAGTTTTTAAACGATGAAAAAGGAAAAGATTTTAAAAATGTTTTAAAAGATTTTTCTACGTGTTTAACTCCGTCATCACCGCGTTTCATGAGTGCTACCACCTCGTCTACTCCTTTTGACGATGGTTGGTGTGGATCTAGTGTGGGAGAAGCCCCTTATGTTCCCTCCCATTTCTCCACTGAGGACGAGATTTACGATCCCGGAATTACTTGTAAAGGGAAATCTCGGTCTTCCACCGATGCAATAAATGGAAAATCTTTTCGTTTGCTTGGTGTGTGTCTACCTCGAGTAGCTCATATTGTTGACTTACCCATTGCCCCACCTTTCTACTTCTTATCTCTTTTCTTCTACCCCTTTGGGGTTTTAGCATGCGTTGGAGTAGCGTTGTTTCATCTTTCATCCGAAAACGAAGACGCTATCTTTGACCCCGGTATACGTTTATCGGGTTTTTAAAGTACTCTACGTACTTTTGGGCCTTGTTTATCATGTAAGCCCCACCAAAAATGACCATACCAAGATTATCCCTAAATGATCACATTTATGGGGATTCGAGTCGAGCTTTTGACTCGGTTATCAAAAACAAGTTGCCTCGTGGGGGATTCTCATGCTTATCCTTGTAAATATTATTGCTTTCTTAGTTAACGTAACGAGGGGACTTGTGCTCTTCCAACCTTTGTTCTGTGGTTGTTTGTAATTGTGATTCATTAGGTTCATCGTCATCATTGAAGCCTCTCGTGTTCGTTTTATGGATCACTCGAGCTTCGATCGTTGCCTTTAGAGATTCCGATATCTGATGATATCCTTTTATGTTCTAACGTTTATCTTAAATAGCATAATTCATAAACGGCTTTTAGGTTATTCTTTTTACCCTTTCCATGCTCGAGATTAAGCATTCGACTTCGTCTCTAGTATGGGGGTGTTTTCATCCCTAGACTCGAAACATTGAGGACAATGTTTAGTTTTAGTATGGGGGGGTGAGTAGATACTTCACCTTGCTCACGTCACCACGCTATCCAAATTTCATCTTTTTGTTATCGTTTTCTTGCAAATAAGGCTAAAAATGGCCAAATTTTAAAATTTTTCTAGTTTTTCATAAGTCTTTAAGACACGGATGTAGGTTTTCCGATGGTAAGAATAAGAGTAATTTTTGACTCGACCGTGCGTGTTGAGCACTTAGCTTCGGTTCCTTAACTTTTTAGGCTAAGTCTCTTAAATGAGGACGAGAAATGATAGAGTTATTTATAAGTCTCGTAATCGTCACGATCTCATGTGTAGTAATTATTAGCTTATTCTCCCCACGCTTTTATTTAATAAATTGTTAATAAATATTGATTTAGCGGTTTAGTCACTATTGTTGGTTTCTAATTTGTTTTAGTAGCTTCCATGTAATTAAATTGGGAAAACATTAAGGTATCGCCAGCGTCACGGTTTTGAAGTATTGGCACCCGAATAATCGAAAGCTTCACCTAATAATAAGATTTCAAGTGCTCACCTAAATTAAGCAAAACTTTGAAGCTCACAAGGCCGAAAAATCTATGCCCAAATTGAAAGTGAATCAAGCCTTAATCTTCGAAGCTTTAAAGATCCAAAATTCGCTTTAGCGTGAGGATATACGTCTTTGGCTAATAAAACCACCGATGAGGCGGATAATAAAAGGCAAGGCAAGACCGAAGTCATAATAAAAGCTCCATAGCGGAGTTGAATAAAAGATGGAGGTAAACCAAAGATAATAAGGCCCTTCCGTTAGGGGGCGTATGAAAGTCTTAGTAATAAGTCTCATGTTCAAAACCGTTATAAAACCGTGTTTATCGATCCTTCTTGTTGACTTAATTTTTTGACATCGTTGTCTATTAGGATGAATTATTAATTTAATGATTTTGGTTACACCGTTAAAACTCTATTTTTAGACTTAATCTCTATTCACGCATAAGTCAATGATGTATCCTCGTGATCATTAAGACAAAATAAAATATAAGAGATACCAAGTAGGAATAAGAGAGTTTAGGTTCGTAGTTAACACTCATGAGATGTGTTCGTGTTGCTAACTTATAATAACAATGATCTCGTTACACGCTTAGCATGGAATTGGGTGAAAATCGAGGACGACGAAATTATTTCTAACGAAGCATTCACGTGTTCTTCTTCTATGATCCCAAAAGTCACTTAATCGTGATGAAAACAATACATTATGTCTAAAACGCGTGTAGTAGTTTATTTGATTTTATGTCTTCAATAAATGTCATCATAAAATGAATTTTGGAAGTGCTAAGATACTTAATTCTAGCATTGCGTGGGGACACGGCAATGGTTTAGTATGGGGGAGTGATGAGACTGTAATTATACATAGTCTCATCGTCCAAATCGGGCTTAAAACGCTTAAAATATCGTCAAAATATCCAAAAATATGCGTGTGTTTGTTCATTGTGTATTTCAGGTACGGATATCGTGAATTCACCAAAAGATCAAAGGAATCAAGCAAAAACGAACACGGGAAACGAAGGCGCACAAAGAACCGGACCCGAATCATGATTTTCCTTTGAAGTCCTTGAAGTTTGAACATTTGGCAAGATTGGTCCCTCTACTTTCGAAGACTTGTCATTTTAAACCCTTGTAAAACTCAAAAATTACTTGTGGGTCCCTAAAATGACATGTTTGGCCCTTGAAAATTCAATAAATGGCATGTTAAGTCCTTGGAACAAGTATGATGAACTTTTTATGGTCAATTTGCAAAAACTAAAAGTTTATATATGAGGGAATTTGAATTGAGAGCTGTTGAAAGTTTAATGACAAGAGATTGGGAGTTCAGGGGACAAAGATGGTTAAACCAAACCCATACCCACCTTATTAACCCATAAGCCCATCACTTAACCCATTATAACACCCTAACCCGACCCACATTGCAAACCAATCAAACAATTTAGAATATGTAATTCATTTTAAAAGAACTGTTATATACTAAACCTTCCCTCTTTTCACTTACTGCTCCCATCAACACCCCTAAATCCTAGCATAAACCCTAATTACCACTTAACCCCGAATCAAAGGGATAACTTTTGCAAACCTCCAGATCATCAATTGAAGGTGTCAACATCCTTTCTACACTTCCCAAAACCTATCACTCTCACTCACATGGTCTCTCTTTAACTCCGTTGACCCACTTCACACAAGAGAACAACTTTGTACAGCCATGATCAACGAACCATAGGGTTTTCTTCTTCCCAAAGGCAAAACCAAGGGCCTAGATCATCCTCAGCCAGTTGGACACTCTGCTATCATCACATGGGACTATTATTTGACCAAGATTCAAATTTATTCAAAGGGAAAATGAGGCAAATCAGCAGCTAGGGTTAGTACACGTTTTTAGGATTCTAGAATCATCATTTACTTAGTATAAAGAGAGGATACAACATGTGTATTGCCTCTTGTTCCAGATTTTGTAAAATTTTTTATTTTAATGAATATTTAGAGTATTTATAAAAACTTTGCATATCTGAGTTCCACATATTACTGCTTTTTAGTTAATGGTATTTGATATAAATTAGGTTAAGAAGTTTTCAAGGTTTGTGATTTTCAGTTTTTTTTAAAAAGGCATTTTCAGAAGTTTATGTTTTTAAGAAGTTCTTAAAGAAAGCTTGTTTAAGTTGCAAAAATCAGTTTATGATGAAGTGATAGTGGAGTCATTAAGCTTTTTTTTCAATTTAAGCAGTTTTTTTTTTGTCAAGAGGTTTCAATAGAGTGGTTTTCCATGTTTCTTCAAAGATTTTCCAAAAATCTTTTATCATTTTTTTTATTATAACGGCTTACTGTAGCAGGCACCATTTTCACAAGCTCCTGACAAAAGCTTGTGACTTGGTGCAAGCTACTTGTATTTATTTCTTGGATTTTGTGGTGGTTGTGCAGGAAGCAAGGAACCAAGACCTTTATTTCCATTTTTTCCTTTCCAAGATATATTATACCCCTAGTTCTGTTGTTGAACTCCAGCAGGGGTCTTCTACAAAGACTTAAACCATTCTCATGAGCTTAACAGCATCAAAAAGATGGCATCAGCCTCAAGGTAACCCGGCTTGAACCCTTTTTTTATGATTTTTATGCTTTTTTTGAGTGGATTTACAAGTTTCTGTGCTTAAGGTGTTTGTATGTTTGTTGATTGATTAATACTAGTTTGTTTGTGACTTGTATGCATGTTAGAGTTATAATTAATCAGCTTGGTTAAGATTTGCAAGATAAATCTTTGTTAAAAATCATTTTTCAATTTTAAGGGTGTGTTTGGATACGGGTTTTAGAGCTAAATTGGTGACAGAATTTAGAGTTAAATCTATCTAGACACATTCTTTTTGCTAAGTTTTAGGTTGTATTAGTCTATTCTAGCTTTGGTATTTAGTTTAGTTAGGATTTGGTAGAAAGTTGTAAGTTTAAGTGGTACACAAATAGCTAAAATCTGTTAATCCACTTTTCTGCCAGATTTTGATCATTTTTTATATCCAATTTTTGCAAGTTGTTAGGAGATAGTGTAAATTAGGGTTTGCAATTAGTTTAAAGTCATTTGGGTAGCTTGTGTGCAAGATTGGAGCTTTTGAAATTCGTTTTTGTGCACTTAACATCATCACTGCCTGCCCACAGCCCGAAGGCTAACTTTATGTGACAGAAGAGTACCTCAGGGGTGTTTGGTGTGCTTTTGGTGCATGATATGTCGATGTAGTGATAGGTTTTAGTTTATCTTAAGTTCTAAGTACATGCTTATTGAATTTTGATTAGCTTTTTGGTGTTTCAAACAAGCTCTTGAAGTCCACTGTTAGTCATAAAATCCACCAAACACATAAGCAAAAGCAACACTTTTCTACTGTTATTGTTGATTTTGTGGTAGAATTTGTGTTTGTGTTTACATTTTAATGTTTGTGATTGACTCCTCACAAGTCAATACTTGTGAGGGCGTCGTTTGTGCCCAAAAACGCCAACAAACAAGCCTAAAACAAGCGAAAACGAGCCGGAAAAAAACATACAGCAAGATTATTCTTTGTTGTCCGAGAACGCTGCAGATTTTTTTATTTTTTTTAGTGTTGTCCGATATCGGACAACACTGAACTTGGACAAGCCTGTTGTCTGGTGATATCTTGGACAACACTAAAGTACTCCACCATAGGGTACTTTGGGGTACTTCCGTTTTTAGCCAATATTTTTAGTTTTTTTAAAACTTTTTTATTTTTACCTTGTTAATTTAGTTAAAAAAAGATTTTTAGAAAAATAATATTTATTTTTAGCATTATTTTATTATTTTTATGATTATTTTAGTTTAAAAAGTGTTTTTAGCCTTTTAAAAATAGAAAAATAGTTTTAAAAATTTATGAAAAATACTTTTTAGTCTTTAAATAATATAAGTGAGTTATTTGTTCAATAAAATAATATTTTGGGCTTTTTCTTAATTATATTTAATTTTAGGGCTTTAATTAGCATTTAAAATTGAATAATTAATTAATAAAAGGTTTTAAAAATTATTTATTGGATTTTTATCCTTATTTATATTATTTTAGACTTAGTTTAATCTTTTAATTAATTTTTAGGTTTAATTTTTAATTCGTCACGTTTTACGTAATTACGTCATCGTTTTACGTCATTACGTCGTAGTTTAATCGTAATCGTAGCTCGTCTTTAATTTTTCTCTCCTAAACCAAAAACGTCACTAATCCAAACTTGATTTTACATATTGGCACATTAATCCACACACCTCCTTCGAGAACGAACCCGCATTTATTCGGTTTTACGGTTTTCCTAAAACGTAACGCTTAATACTTGCCACTCATACGGGTTTTTCCTAAAACGTGTACGATTTACCTACATCAAATCAATACTTTTTACAATGGTTTAAGCATGAATGACCAAGATTCACTAAACAGTGCCTCGGGGGGTAATATTTTGGTTAAGTCTTCTAGTGCTGCGTGGGATATTATTGAGAACAAATCTAGAGTTCAAACCAAGAGTGTTAGAACTAATGTAGCAAGTGCTAGTACTAGTGATGCCAACAAAAGAATTGATAAGCTTACTTCGCTTGTGGAATCGCTTGCTTTACAAACTGCCAACAATGCCAAAAAATTCAATGCCCAAGCTAATGTTTTGAGCCAATCATGTGATATATGCGGGGGATCTCACTCATACACCGATTGTCCTTCGACTCACGACAATCCGGATAATGTGTATGCCGCCAACGGTACCTATGCTACAGGAAGCTATCAAGCACGTCCTCAAGGTGACCGCAACTTGCTCAGCTATCGCTCAAACAACTTTCTTTCACCTCCCGGTTTTCCCCCACAAACCCCGAACAACCTCAATCGCAACAATCAAAACCAACCACGTGCTCCAAATCAATATCCAAACCAAAGAAATCCATATCCACCTCAAAGAAACAACCAAGTTTACCAACAACCTGCTTATCAACCACCCGCCTACCATGCTCCTCCTCTCAACCAACCCACAGCTTTACACCAAGATGTTGAAACCTACATGAGGACGAACGATGTGATCGTGCAAAATCTTCAGCGGGAAATGGCCAACATGAAAGCAGATATGGTGAAGCAAGGGAATGATCTTCAAGCTGATATGCGAAACACTTTGGCAAGTCAAACGAATGATTTGAGGAATATGATGGCTAGTTTCTTCCCTAGTAATCAAGCCTCTTGATCGGGTTCTCTTCCGAGTAACACCGTTGCTAATCCAAGAGGAGAGATGAAAGCAATCACCACTCGCAGTGGAAAAGGTTTAAAGGAACCCGAGCTTCCTACACCTACACCGGTGATTGTGACAAAGGAAAACGAGTCTCCTTCTCCGAATCCTCCATCTTCTATTCCTCCAACTTCTACATCTCCTATTCACCACCTTCTACTTCTACCCCTCCACCACCCAAGGATGTGAGTGAGAATTCTTTCCCAAAGCCTTCATCTCAACCCAATATACCTTATCCTTCGAGGTTGAGGAAAGAGAAATTGAAGAACAAGGATGATATTCAGGTTTCGATCTTCCTTAAAATGTTCAAACAACTGAATTTCAATATCTCCTTTGCTGAGGCTCTCGCTCACATGCCCAAATACGCTAAAATGCTTAAAGATCTTCTCAGTGATAAGGAGAAACTCCTCGACATCGCTCAGACCCAACTTAATGAGAATTTCTCCGCAGTGCTCTTAAGGAAATTACCAACCAAGCTTGGTGATCCGGGTCGTTTCTTGATTCCTTGCAACTTCCCGGGAGTAGAGAATTACATGGCCCTAGCTGATCTAGGTGCCAGTATTAACTTAATGCCATTAAGTGTTTGGAAGCAATTATCTCTCCCCGAGCTAGTCCCCACACGAATGACTTTAGAATTAGTTAACCGTACAGTTGCTTATCCAGTGGGGATAGCCGAAGACGTCTTCGTTGGCGTTGACAAATTCACCTTCCCGACGGATTTTGTTGTTGTTGACTACGAGATGGATCCCCGTGTTCCATTAATCGTTGGACGTCCGTTCTTGAGGACTGGTCGCACTCTCATTGATGTAGCCGCTGGCAAATTAATCATGAGAGTTGGTGACGATAAAATCGTCTTCAACATGGGTAAACTTTCTAAACAGCCTTCGGAAAACGAGAGTGTTAATTTCATTGATGTTCTTGATGAGGCTTGTGAAGAACATTTTAAAGACGCTTATAAAAGTGTTTCTTCTTCTCTACCCAATGTTGAGACCGTTGCCTCAATTGCTCCGTCATTGACTCCTTTTGGAGAAAGTGACTTGGATGATTTTGAAGCTAGCTTGGGTCCTCTCGATCTTAAGTATGATGGTTCTCCCACCAATTGGGATGAAGACATTCGTACCATTGAGAAACTTCTCAATGAGGACCAAACTTCGCCACCATCTCCTAAGGATATCTCTACCGATGATCCGAAGTTGACTACGTCGTCCATCGAAAATCCTCCGGATTTAGAGCTTAAGGATCTTCCGTCTCATCTCGAGTACGTTTTCCTTGAAGACAACAAGTCGTTACCGATCATCATCGCTAAAGACTTGAAAGAAGAAGAAAAATCCCGACTTATCGCCGTGCTGAAGAATCACAAGAAAGCGATTGTTTGGAAGATCTCTGATATTCGTGGAATTGATCCTCACTTCTACACACAAAAAATTCTCATGGAGGACGACTTTAAGCCCACTATTCAAAGCCAAAGAAGGGTGAATCCTAAGATCCATGACGTAATCAAAAAAGAGGTTATAAAACTTCTTGATGCGGGAATGATCTATCCTATCTCGGATTCACCGTGGGTTAGTCCCGTCCATTGTGTGCCTAAGAAGGGCAGAATCACCGTTGTTCCCAATGAAAACAACGAGTTGATTCCTACTCGTCTCGTTACTGGGTGGAGAGTTTGTATAGACTATCGCAAACTCAATGATGCTACGAGAAAGGATCATTTTCCCCTTCCTTTCATGGACCAAATGCTTGAACGTCTAGCAGGTAATGACTATTACTGCTTTTTAGACGGTTTCTCCGGGTATTTTTAAATTCCCATCGATCCCAAAGACCAGGAGAAAACCACATTCACTTGTCCTTACGGAACATTTGCTTATAAAAGAATGTCTTTCGGTTTATGCAATGCTCCTGGGACGTTCCAAAGGTGTATGATGGCTATCTTCCATGACATGGTTGAAGAAACTATGAAAGTCTTCATGGATGATTTCTCGGTTTATGGCGATTCTTTCTCTGCTTGCCTTGCCAATTTATAACGTATGCTTAAGCAGTGTGAAGACACTCGCCTTGTTCTAAACTGGGAAAAATGCCATTTCATGGTAAAAGAGGGCATCGTGCTAGGACACAGAATCTCCAAAGCTGGTCTTGAAGTGGACCGTGCTAAAGTTGATGTTATTGCTAAATTGCCTCCACCTTCAACCGTGAAGGGTGTGAGAAGTTTCCTCTGTCATGCGGGCTTCTATCGTCGTTTTATTCAGGATTTTTCTAAAATCGCTCGCCCGATGACCCACCTCTTGGAAAAAGATACTCCTTTCATCTTTTCCAAAGAGTGTCTTGAATCCTTCAATCTTCTTAATGATAAGCTAACTAAGGCACCGGTCTTGGTTACCCCTAATTGGGAGCTACCTTTCGAGTTGATGTGTGATGCTAGCGACTTTGCTATTGGAGCAATATTGGGCCAAAGAGTGAACAAACACTTCCAACAAATCCACTATGCTAGCAAGACAATGACGGGGGCTCAATTGCATTATACCACAACCGAAAAAGAACTTTTAGCTGTTGTCTATGCTTTTGAAATAATCCGCCCCTATCTTGTCCTTTCTACCACCATCGTTTATACCGATCATTCCGCGTTGAAGTACTTGATGACTAAGCAAGATTCTAAGCCAAGACTTCTTCTTTGGGTTTTGCTCCTTCAAGAATTCAACATTGAAATTCGTGACAAAAAGGGAGCTGAAAACCTAGCCGCGGATCATCTCAGTAGACTTGAGGATCCTTATCAAGGGGATCATCCGAACAAAGAGATCAATGACTCTTTTCCCCTTGAGGCCTTAATGTCTATCAACTCTAATCTCGATGACACCTCGTGGTTTGCGGACATTACAAACTACTTAGCGGGTGGGATTCTCAAGGAAGGGCTCACGTCCCAACAAAAGAAAAAGTTCTTTAAGGATACTGAACATTATTTCTGGGACGACCCTTACCTTTTCAAACAATGTGCGGATCTGATTATTCGACGATATGTTGATGGGCCGGCAGCGGTACAAATCCTTGACGCTTGCCATAAAGGACCCACCGGTGGTCACTTTGGTCCCAATAACACCGCGAAGAAAGTATTCGACTCTGGATTTTATTGGCCCACCATTTATCGTGATGCTCATGATATGGTTAAACATTGTGATGCTTGCCAAAGACAAGGCAAGATCACACATAAAGATGAGATGCCTCCAAATTTCATCCAAGAGTGTGAAATCTTTGACGTATGGGGCATCGACTTTATGGGGCCATTTCCATCATCCAAAGGGAACAAGTACATCCTCGTAGCCGTTGAATATGTTTCTAAATGGGTTGAAGCTAAGGCTCTTCCTACGAACGATGCGAGGGTGTTTGTGAACTTTTTGAAGCAGCTTTTTGCTCGATTCGGCGTTCCTCGTGCTATAATCAGTGACCGCGGGACTCATTTTTGCAATGATCAATTTGCAAGAGTCATGGCTAAGTACGGTGTTAATAATCGTCTTTCCACCGCTTATCATCCTCAAACCAATGGTCAAGCTGAGATTTCCAACTGTGGCTTGAAGAGAATTTTGGAGCGTACTGTGGGAGAGCATCGTGTCGCGTGGGCCATTAAGTTAGATGATGCTCTGTGGGCTTTCCGTACTGCTTATAAGACCCCGATCGGTTGTACACCTTATCGTCTTGTGTACTCGAAAGCTTGCCACCTCCCTATTGAGCTGGAACACAAGGCGTACTAGGCCTTGAAGTGGGCTAACTTCGACATCAACAAAGCCAGTGATCTTCGCAAGATTCAACTCAATGAGCTCAACGAACTAAGGAATGAAGCTTATAAGAACTCGCTGATCTACAAGGAGAAGACCAAGATCATCCACGATGCTAGAATCAAGAACCGAGAGTTCCACGTTGGTGATCAAGTTCTACTCTTTAACTCTCCGTTGAAGATCTTCTCTGGCAAGTTGAAGAGCCGCTGGTCTGGTCCATTCACCGTCGCCAAAGTCTTTCCATATGGGACCATTGAGCTTTCTCAGCCAAATGGGCCCAATTTCAAGGTGAATGGCCAGCGTTTGAAGCTGTACTTTGGTGAGGACATCTCGCATGAGATGATTCCATCCCTCACCACGTTTTCCATGAACTAAATTTGGGTCGAGTCAGGCTCGTGACTCAGTGAAAAAAACAAGCGCTTCTCGGGAGGCAACCTGTGCTCTATCCTTTACTGCTTTCATAATAAGTGTAGGGGGAGCCCCGTATGTGTTTGTTGTCTTGTTTCTTATCTTGTGCAGTGATTCAAGCTTCAAAGAGTACCTTGATGACTTTTGACGAACCGTGATCCCGTGTTCCCATCTTCCCGGTTCTATCCTAAACTCTTGTGATTCAATATTTCATATCTTATATGTTCACATTGAATTCACTATAGTTGCCCTTTCCTTAGCAAGATATAAACAAAGTGCACAATGTCCTATGTGTAGGGGAGTTCACTCCCAAATGCTTAAACATTGAGGACAATGTTTATATCAAGTTTAGGGGGACTTCTATCGAAGTAAGTGGTCTTTTCCATGAATTTGCCCTCATTTTAACCGGAAAATTTGATTTTTCGACATTTTTCAAATTTTTTAATCTATTTTGGCCTAGTTGTATAGTTGTATTTTCCTTTGTTATAGTTATTTTCTTTCCTTGCTAGAATAAATTTTCAATAAAGTGGTTTTAAATTTTTCAAAGTCGTGAACATTTTGACTCAACCCGAGTTTACTTATCTAAGTTTACTCTAGCTAGTATCCTTAACGTGTTTAAGTCAAGTTTTGCTAGGCTTTTATCTAAGTTTACTCTCACGGGTTAAGAACAAGAACTTTTCGCAAGTTCCAATAATTGATCCTAGAGAGTCGTTTATCAATGGAACTTTAAAATGCGAATTCTAAACTTGAAAAAGTCTAAGAATTTGCAAGATCCTATAGATGACTCGAAAACCCAAAACTTTGATTTAATTGGCTAAGCATCCACGAGTCTCATTCCTTGAGATTTTAAACTGTAGAGGACGAGAGATGATAGAGTCAATTATAAGTTTGGTATTCTTTCGTGAATTTATGTGAGTTAATTATAAGCCTATTCTCCCTTCTCTTGTTAATAAATTTATCTGCAATAAATAAGGTTGTACGATTTGAAAAGTTACTTAGCTTCTAGCCCAAGATCGTTTAAAAGTTGCTCGGTATTAATTAGAGTTCATAGCCAAGGCATAACTTATTGAAGCGGGATGCGAAGATTGGCGAGTCCGAAAAGGCCCTAACAAGGCATGAGGGCTACATTTTGTTGCTAAAGATCCAAAAGTGATGTGAAGAATCATTTATCGAAAATCAATATGAAGGATCGAGACACACGACGAAAAGAAAATACTCCCCTAAATATCATGGATAAGTCTATCCAAAAGGGCCCTAACAAGGTATGAGGTTAAATAGATCCAAGTCCTAAAAGGAGGCGGATCGTTGTATATCAAAGTCCAAAATAAAGATTGGAGAAAAATGAAGAAGTCGTGGTCCAAAGATGAAGAATCTCTCAAAACTTCAAGTGAAGAAATTCCTATTATGAAGAGAAGACCATTATTTCATGAACGTCTCTCAAGATTCGAAGTATGAAGTCGCTGCCAAATATCGGTCCGAGAAAGGTCTCAAATTGTGAAGCGAGTTATGCCAAGATATGAACTTTATGAGGTCTCGAGAAGCAGTTTTAAAAGATTTTGTCCTTTAGCTAACTATTGATTAAATCGTTCACTTTATTTTCGGCCTAAATAACTATCGAAATAAGTCAAACAATGCATCCTCGTGATCACTCAATACAAAAATAAAATATAAGAGATACACCTAGGAATAAGGGAGTCTAAGTGAATAATTGGCCCACATGAATTCGTGTTGGTTTGCTAACTTATAATAACAATGATCTCGTTTTTAAGCTTGGTATGGGGAACGTGAAACTTGAGGATGATAAACGTTCATGGCAGCCGAAAACCAATGTAAGTCTTTGATTTCTTTACTTGTTTTTATCTTTTTACTTTCCCTAAATGTTTAGTATTTAATAAAGGCCAAGGTGGGTTATTTATGATGGAAAATGTAAACCGTGCTTTAAAATTAATGCATTGCATGAGGGCATTGCAATGGTCAATTGTAGGGGATTTAATAAGTGTGAAAACACTTATCATTTTACCACTTTTTTCCAATAATAACAAGACCAAAACGTGTGATTTATGTCGTAAAAGTCGGAATTATGCGCGGTTTGTGTTTTTATTATGTTTTAGGACCAAAAGATGAAAAAGGAAGAAAACACGGGCTTTCACGGCCTTTTATCGAAGAAAACGGGAAAAGACGAAGTCAAAAGATCAAGAGTGCAAAAAGAACGGAAGTCCAAGGCCTATTCTGAAGATTTATCGAAGAAAAAGTCTAAAGACGGAAGTTTAATGAAGTCGAAGAACTTGAGTCTAAATTAAAGAAGAAAATTATCAAGACAAGTTCAAATCCCGAGACGACGTCAAGAAAAGACAAAGAATTAAATCGAGTCGAGAAGACGTGAAGATAGAAAGAAAGAAGAGGCAACACAAGCATTCCTTCCATTTTTTCCCTATAAATTGTTGGGTCAAAAAGTTTATGTGGCAGAAACTCAAAAACGAAGAAAACATGAAGATATTGTCTAAGCGTTGTCAAGAGCAATCCAAGCATTGACAAGAGAAAACTAAGCGTTGTTGGCTCAAGAGTTGTCATGTGCAATCTAAGCATTGTCACATGTAATTCAAGAGTTGACAGAAACGTAGACAAGAAGCTTATGGAAGCTTCTATTTAGATAAACATGCAAGATATATTCTGCATAAGTTTATTTAAATAGAAGATTTACTTGTTTATTTGTTATTATCTCTTGTAAACCCTAATCCTTACACTATAAAAGGAACCAAGGGTCTTAGGTTTTTATTATCAATTCATATTCACAATGTAAACCTAAATCGTGTGTTGACTAGACGTGGGATTCAATGTATACACGTCTAGTGATTGTTTGTTATTAATATAATGAACAATCCAATTGTGTTTTAATTCATGTTATTGTGCCTAAAAACTTTGTTAATGTATTATGTTCTAATTCCGCTTTGATTGTATAATCATATGAACATAATGCATTCCTAGTAGCTTCAAAGATCCCGAAACCAAGGTTTCCACAATTTGTATCAGAGCCTCGTGGCTCGTGATGCTAGGACCAACAAGGTGTTCGTGTATCGTGAAGAAGAAGAAAAATATGTCTAGGGTTTTTCTGGACGTTTTTGTGTGCGCAGCAGTATTCAGAAGGTCATAACTTTTGATTGAACCGTTGGATCGTCACGAAATTTTATATGTGTGTTCTACATACATATATCTAAACATCCACTGGAGGGATTGTCGAGTTTTATCCCAGGAAAAAGTTATTAAGCGTCAAAGTCAGCAGTGAGTGAATGCAGTTTTCTGTGAACAGCCATGTTCAAAACACGATCTCTCCTTCGTTAACCGTTGGATCTTCGTGATTTTTGAACTGAAGATTCTTGGCACTTGTGTCTAGAATCTCACAGAAGGGATTTTCGATCTGAGCTTTTATCTGAAAGTTATTTAAGTTCGAAGTAGGCTGCAAAGAAGGAACGAAGTTTTCTTTTTCACATAAAATAATGAATTAGGGTTTATTCCAAACCCTAGATCGAGTTTATGAACAGAAAAGAAGGAAGCAGATTCGTGTTTACGTTGCAGTGTAGGGTTACTTTCTTTGTGAATTCTAAGTTTGGTGATGATGATTATGATGTTTAGGGTTTGTTTGAAGAAACCCTAGAATGGCTGTGATGTTTGTCGTGACGTATATTGGCAACTAGAGTAATATTGCTTCACGTTTGTGTAAGGAAGCAGTTTGTTTATGATCCTCATGTTGTTATCAACAGAATGAGTACGCAAGATAGCAATTGGTTGAATTCATTCTGTTCACACGAAGAAAATTATCTTATTGGTGGAAAGTTTTTGCGTTCACACGACCATGCTATGATCATTCACACGAATACAAAGATTCCATTCACACGATTGATTTGGTTTGGCCAAAAGTTGTGTTCACATGATCTATGTAGTATGTCTTCATTGACATGAAAAAGTGACGTTGATGTTATTTAATTGAACGTTGTTGTCTGCATGAGGAAGAAAGGTATGGGCCAAATATTACGTGGAGAATAGATCGCAGCAAAAAGATAATGGGAAGAAAATTGGTACGTAATATATTGCTAAATTAGAGGAATTATATTCTTCCCTGATTTCTTTTTGAGCATATGCGAGTTTATTTGATGGCTACTTGATTTATGGGAAAAAAAATCATATGCTGAAATAAACAAAGAATGATGGGACGTGATTTGTTTCTATTGATGACGTCAGCAGTAAGAGACGCTGACAAGGTTGATATTGACGCTGACACGAAGTATTTTGACGCTGACAGAATAAGTCAACGCTGACAGCGTTGACAGTGTTGTCCGATATATGAAAATTCAAACGCTGACATGTATTGTCCGATATCAGACAATACATCTGATGAAGATCTTGGATAAGATAGGTTGTTGGACAACACAAGGATTGCTGCTGTTTGAGAAAATTGGTACGTTTTGAGCACACAAAAAGGTGGTATTTACACACGAAGGTACATGGAATCTCCGTTTTAATTTAGAATATCATGTTGATATTTATGGCTCGGATATTTTTAAACGGAATTAATGATTTTAATGCGAGTTAACAACTATTCCTGGGAATTTGATGGATATTTAAACTATGTAATTGGGATAGCCTTGCGAAAGAGTTATCTGTCACACCCCCAAATTCACCACAGCGGAAGACTGGCTTTGGGAGGCTGTGACTTCATGAGTAATCGAGAGCTTGATCCGAGAACGACCTCTACATGCTAAAACCACATAGCAGACTCCAAATAGTCCATAAAGTCAAGTACCTGAAAATACATGCTTAAAAATGTCAACATAAAGTTGGTGAGTTCATAAGTTTTTTTTTTTTAAAACGTTTATGAAAAATTAGTGTTTTACCGACCACTGCACCTTGCAGTAAAATATAAGTGTTTAAAAATCACAGTTTCTTGTTAAATAGGCTTCCTTTCAAAATTTCAAGGTTTATTAATAAGGAGAACGTTTATTGACAAAAACAAAGTTTACTGATAATAAATATAGTTTACTGATAAAAACAGAGTTCACTTGAAATAAAAAGAGTTTCTGATAAAATAGAGTTCACTAGAAATAAAAAGAGTTTCTAATAAATAGAGTTCACTGGAAATAAATTGAGTTTTCTGATAAAACAGGGTTTACAAATAATAAATCGCACTTTCTGATAGAAACATAGTTCACATGAAATAAATAGAGTTTTCCGATAAAACAGTGTTCACATATAATAAATAGCGTTTTCTGATAAAAACAGAGCTCACTGATAAATAATAGAGTTTTTCAATAACAATATAATGGATTATGAACCACAAGATTTTCCAACCACCTAGTGACATTATAACAAATACAAAGTCACTAGATAAAATAAAGCATTTTTATTGTCTAAGTTCATGACACCGAAACGTTAACATATCAGAGAGAAAATAATACAAAGCAGCCCAAACGAGTGCCTAACCCGCGACACCCGTAACAGACTCAAATGTAGGTGTACCTAATTTGATCACACAACCACAATTAGGTAGGGATGTCAGTCCCGATAGATCTATCCATAACATTCGCGCTTTCGACCGGTCATCCGGTCCGAAATTAACGGTTCATGAAAGTGGGCCAAAAGCAACTTGGGTTAAACAGGGACTTAGACAGGTAATCAAACGAGTAAGTGTACTTGTGTTCATGCGTTAAATCAAGCAATCGTATAGTAGAAAAAATGAGTAAGTGTTAAAACAATAAACAGAGTTCACAGATGAGCACTTAATAATTAAGTCAATTTATATATTTTATAACCAATCAAGTAAGCTTAAAATCTTAAGACAACCAAGTAATTTATAAACAGTTATTAACAACCAAACAAGTTTATAAATAACCAAACAAGTTTATAAATAATTTGGACCACAAAATAAGTTTATAACTAGTTTACGACCAAGCATGTACATCCCCCAAAGAGCAATTATAAAACATTTATAATTCGATTTAAAGCAAGAAAAGGTGGGGTATGAACTCACCTCGAAGTAATACCAGGGCAGTAGCAAATACAGTAGCACGTAAGACGAGGTACGCAAAACGATGCAAGAATGTTGTACCCGCAACCTAAGTAAAGCAACTGGCGCTTAGGCTAAATATGCAATGCGAATGAACTTTATGAAATATAATCACCAATATGTGCTTGCGTTTAGTTTAAAATGCAAGGATAAACCTTTTTCAAAAATTTCATTTTTGGTCAAATAGTCAACTTTGACGGGTCAAAACTAACTCGTTATAACCCCGGAAGACACGAGATCAGACTTTCTGAAAAGTAGGAAACGAGGTCTATAAAAAGTTAGTTTGAAGTTTTTACTAGTTCGAAACTTAACAGAATCGAAAACAGCAATGAACAAGACTACTTAGAACGTTTCAGCACTTGATGCTAGTATTTATCAGCTTTTAAATCAGGTTTTTGGCATATTTTAGACGGCCATAGATCACTCATTATAACTCGCTTTTAAGCGTTTCCAGGGGCTACGGAGAGGTAGCTGGGTGAACCACAACTTCTTAGTTTGAGTCAAAGGTCGATTCAAATTTAACAGCTTGAAAATTTGGTCCAAAGTCGGGTATTCAGAGCACACAGCAAAAATATACGCTGATGGGTGTTAAATATGTCTAAGAATCGCCAACTTCCAAGGGTCGTAACTTTTTCATACGGTGTCCGTTTTTAGTGTTCTAGGCGGCTACGGAAAGCTAGTTTGGTGATCTACAACTTCCTCATTTATCTCAGAATCGAATCTAATCTTAAATGGTTTGAAAACAGCTCCAAAGACGACCTTTCAGCCATGTTTTTATTGTTGACAGCTTTTAGTAAATTTTGTAGATTTTCAAATAGCCATTACTTTCTCATACGGGGTCCGTTTTAGGTGATTCAACTTGCAAATTTTAGCTTGTCGGCTCCTCTATTCCTAGCACTAGACTCCCGACCCTTAAACACAGTCTAAAGTAGTCGTTTTTAGTCTCAAAATCTGTTATTTTCCACTCACTTTATATAAAATCAAAGATTTGCGTCATTTGTTTAAGATAGCAAACGAACTCCGTTTGCTCTCATTTTCGGATATGTCACTATTCACGGGGTATAATAACATGTAGCTTTTTCTTTTTCGCCCGAGTCACGTTTTAAATACATGGTTCTCAAGGCGGTGTATTATATCAGAAGGTGTGTCCTAGTTGCATAAATGACTTCTTCTTTTTTTTTTTTTTACAATACAAAATCATCTCGGTTTGTTCTCAAATTTGGCGTGATTAATATTTAGGGGATAACATAAGACGTAGGGTTTTCAATTTTCATCAAAACGTGTTTTAAAGGTGAGTTTGTCAATGGAGGTCTATTAGATCAGAAGGTTGTCTTTAACGTATAAGACATGTTCTAGGCAGATTTGCAAGGGTCGTAACTCGTCCAATATTAGTCCGTTTTGGGTGATTTGAATTTATAAATGTATCCTAATGGGTCGTTTATAAGAAACCCCCAAGAACCAACCCGAACTCGTGGTCAAACCGGGTCAAATACCAGTCCAAGGTTGACCCAGTAGTGGTAGATTCCACATAAAATCACAGATTGCATTCTAGATTTTTTTTAACATACCAATTCGAACCCGATAGTTAAAATTATTGGTAGACTCATTATCCAAAGGGTACACATAGACGTAACGTTTTCGCTTTTGGGTGAAATGCGTTTTAAGGGCGAGTTTGTCTTTGGGGCTTACGACATCAGATAAGGTCATATGTTTAGATGTTCATTGTTAAATATTTTGCAAGCACAATATGTGATACTATGTAAACAAAAGAATAGGAAAAGAGTGCAAAGGAAGGAGTGTGTTTGAAGCTTACTGTGTTTGAGTGAAAGAGTGACTCAAATCATACAGCCCGAACACAATACTTGAACATGTACGATCACAGACATCATCGAAATCCTAACCCGCATGTAACGAACAACCTCTCTACGTCTTGAGACCCACTACCAACCGTGAGCAACCAAAATAGGTCCTCTCCATAAAGCGTCTTGTCGAGAAAACAAAGAGGCGTGATGAGATGCAAATATCGAACACAACACATAACCAAACCGAAAGACTACTTTATCTTTCTCTTTTTCCCTTCCTTTGCTACTTTCGTGGGGTATAAATGAGCCACAGGATGTGTGAGTTATTCTTGGACGTTGGATTGTAAGAACAGATAAAAGGAAGAGAGTACTTGTTTTTTTTTTTTGTGGAAGTGAGTAGTATTTATAGTAGATTATCTCTTTGAGGTTGAACTCTACTTTCTTTAGTTTAGTTCAAAAGTAATGTGTTTGGTATTATTTAGGGTATCAAAGGGGACAAAAGTACATTGAAGATGTGCATATGGCTGACAAAAGAAAAGAAGAAAAATAAAACGTGGGCATGGGAAATGTGTAAGGGGAGTCTTTTCATGCTAGTTGACTTGTGTAGAAAATAATGGTTTATGTCTTTATTTATAGGATATCATAGTACAAATATTTAATGTGGCAATCTGTACAAGACCTTATGTATCGTAGATGGGAACAAGAATACCATGGCGTTAGTTAAAGTATCATTTGGTGGAGTTGTAGCGTATGGTCATAGGTGCTACAAATGTGTAGGTTTTAGTTCAAAGTTAAACGAGATATCCAATTCCTACATATATTTTAAAAAAAGTGTTGTCTCTAAATAGAAAAATGAGATTTTAATTTATATCGCGTTAGTTCTTAGATTTTGCGGAGTCTTTTACAATATGTAAAATAGACTCTCGTTTTCCAACAAAATAACTTTGATATCTCTCGAAGGAATTTTATTAATAAATAATATAATTTATTATTATTTAAAACCTTGAAAATTCTCGATTGTGACATTCAATTCCTGTTATTTTGAGTTCGTCCTCGAACTCAGTCGTTTTTACCCCATTAAAAGTGTAGAGAAAAGGATTTTGTGGTTCTACCCCAGTGTTCTATCGAATATACTTAGATCTGCTCATAGATCATTCTGTCCGAACTTTTAAAATCATGTTATCCACCAATAGTTACTTAGGTAAGCAATAAGTAGAAGTGAATTAAACCTAAGCGGTTCTATATGTCGATCTGACAAATCCGTCGTCGTTTATAGAACGATAAAATTCGAAACGAAGAGTTTAGAAAATCGTTAGTTCTTAAAAATCCTACAAGGGTTCACCACCACCAGCCCATTAGCTTCACGTCGTTCAGTATATGTTTAGAAAAATTCAATAAAATTCGTGAATCAAACGAAGCTTAAAGAACTACTCGTCAAGATGTCGTAATGATACGATAGTAAGACGGAATACGATAAATTCGTATGGACGAGTCCTCAGTCAAAAGAAATACACTCCCAAAACTGGAGTACTAAATCAATACCATAAATACAGGGTCACGTCGGTTATCCTTAAGCCCACTCATTTATAATCTCATATTTGCATATAGAAGCGTCCTAATCTATGCAAATATGTCATTATAAACTTAAGGTTCGGTGATTAATGATTTCTTTATTCGAATGAAAAGGCGTCCCAATCCATTTCAATAAAGACTTCATAAATCATCCTACTTAAGTGTCACCGGCAAAATACCCAATTTAAAATCGTTAGAATCTCTAAATGATATTATTCAAAATTACCAAAAGCAAAGAGCATGAGCTGATAATAAGTCGTCTTCCATAAGTAGACGTTTCGAAAGTACGAACCTAAGAACATAAGTGTCGATAGGCGATAATGTGATTATATACGTATATCTAGCAAAGAAACTTATGGTTATAAGTAGGATAATTATATAGTACTCG
The DNA here is from genome assembly GCA_025667525.1 of Glebionis coronaria. Classification (NCBI taxonomy): domain Eukaryota; kingdom Viridiplantae; phylum Streptophyta; class Magnoliopsida; order Asterales; family Asteraceae; genus Glebionis; species Glebionis coronaria. The sequence continues at coordinate 418,759,796 of CM046879.1, read as the reverse complement.
GTTCTAATTAAGCAATTATCCAATCACACAAAACCTTCCCATCCTCGAGGAAGAACCATCAAACACCAAGCTGAGTAATAACTTATCATAACCCAACCTCGAAACTCACTCACAAAGAATGGCCCCAGGTTTTGTTATGAATTATTAAACATCTCAACCTTTTGATGCCTCAGCTCGACTCTGAAAATACAGTACATTCCACATTATCACGTAGGACTACGAGTCCTACCCACTCCCGAGGTAATTCATCAAAAATCATAGGCTGTGTAACATCCCATACTTAATTCAATCTCGCACTCAATCAAACATGAGGCCCACTGAGGCATAGTTTAGTATTGTTACACCTCTCGACCTTTTTGAATGAATTAGCTCGAACCTGGGGATTACTCACGACCAATCGACAACCAAAATTCATATAATGTCTCTAGGTTTGATTATAAAAGATATGTGGGACCATTGTCTAACTCACAATGCCCAATGAATATTTTAGCGTTCATATATAAAAGTATATTATATGTCTGAGTGCACTAATCAAGCAATCGAACTCATGTAAACAAGTAATAACATGTTAGGCAACAAAGCAATCGCAAACGTGCATTGCAAATATTCATATTGCAGCAAAATAAGTATAATGTGATGAGTGTTACTACTAAATAAAATTGAGAGCCGGTTATAGTCTAGAATTACATATGCAACCTAGTTCTCTATAACCAGGCTCTGATACCAATCTGTCACACCCCCAAATTCACCACAGCGGAAGACTGGCTTTGGGAGGCTGTGACTTCATGAGTAATCGAGAGCTTGATCCGAGAACGACCTCTACATGCTAAAACCACATAGCAGACTCCAAATAGTCCATACAGTCAAGTACCTGAAAATACATGCTTAAAAATGTCAACATAAAGTTGGTGAGTTCATAAGTTTTTTTTTTTAAAACGTTTATGAAAAATTAGTGTTTTACCGACCACTGCACCTTGCAGTAAAATATAAGTGTTTAAAAATCACAGTTTCTTGTTAAATAGGCTTCCTTTCAAAATTTCAAGGTTTATTAATAAGGAGAACGTTTATTGACAAAAACAAAGTTTACTGATAATAAATATAGTTTACTGATAAAAACAGAGTTCACTTGAAATAAAAAGAGTTTCTGATAAAATAGAGTTCACTAGAAATAAAAAGAGTTTCTGATAAATAGAGTTCACTGGAAATAAATTGAGTTTTCTGATAAAACAGGGTTTACAAATAATAAATCGCACTTTCTGATAGAAACATAGTTCACATGAAATAAATAGAGTTTTCCGATAAAACAATGTTCACATATAATAAATAGCGTTTTCTGATAAAAACAGAGCTCACTGATAAATAATAGAGTTTTTCAATAACAATATAATGGATTATGAACCACAAGATTTTCCAACCACCTAGTGACATTATAACAAATACAAAGTCACTAGATAAAATAAAGCATTTTTATTGTCTAAGTTCATGACACCGAAACGTTAACATATTAGAGAGAAAATAATACAAAGCAGCCCAAACGAGTGCCTAACCCGCGACACCCGTAACAGAATCAAATGTAGGTGTACCTAATTTGATCACACAACCACAATTAGGTAGGGATGTCAGTCCCGATAGATCTATCCATAACATTCGCGCTTTCGACCGGTCATCCGGTCCGAAATTAACGGTTCATGAAAGTGGGCCAAAAGCAACTTGGGTTAAACAGGGACTTAGACAGGTAATCAAACGAGTAAGTGTACGTGTGTTCATGCGTTAAATCAAGCAATCGTATAGTAGAAAAAATGAGTAAGTGTTAAAACAATAAACAGAGTTCACAGATGAGCACTTAATAATTAAGTCAATTTATATATTTTATAACCAATCAAGTAAGCTTAAAATCTTAAGACAACCAAGTAATTTATAAACAGTTATTAACAACCAAACAAGTTTATAAATAACCAAACATGTTTATAAATAATCTGGACCATAAAATAAGTTTATAACTAGTTTACGACCAAGCATGTACATCCCCCAAAGAGCAATTATAAAACATTTATAATTCGATTTAAAGCAAGAAAAGGTGGGGTATGAACTCACCTCGAAGTAATACCAGGGCAGTAGCAAATACAGTAGCACGTAAGACGAGGTACGCAAAACGATGCAAGAATGTTGTACCCGCAACCTAAGTAAAGCAACTGGCGCTTAGGCTAAATATGCAATGCGAATGAACTTTATGAAATATAATCACCAATATGTGCTTGCGTTTAGTTTAAAATGCAAGGATAAACCTTTTTCAAAAATTTCATTTTTGGTCAAATAGTCAACTTTGACGGGTCAAAACTAACTCGTTATAACCCCGGAAGACACGAGATCAGACTTTCTAAAAAGTAGGAAACGAGGTCTATAAAAAGTTAGTTTGAAGTTTTTACTAGTTCGAAACTTAACAGCATCGAAAACAGCGTTGAACAAGACTACTTAGAACATTTCAGCACTTGATGCTAGTATTTATCAGCTTTTAAATCAGGTTTTTGGGATATTTTAGACGGCCATAGATCACTCATTATAACTCGCTTTTAAGCATTTCCAGGGGCTACGGAGAGGTAGCTGGGTGAACCACAACTTCTTAGTTTGAGTCAAAGGTCGATTCAAATTTAACAGCTTGAAAATTTGGTCCAAAGTCGGGTATTCAGAGCACACAGCAAAAATATATGCTGATGGGTGTTAAATATGTCTAAGAATCGCCAACTTCCAAGGGTCGTAACTTTTTCATACGGTGTCCGTTTTTAGTGTTCTAGGCGGCTACGGAAAGCTAGTTTGGTGATCTACAACTTCCTCATTTATCTCAGAATCGAATCTAATCTTAAATGGTTTGAAAACAGCTCCAAAGACGACCTTTCAGCCATGTTTTTATTGTTGACAGCTTTTAGTAAATTTTGTAGATTTTCAAATAGCCATTATATTTCTCATACGGGGTCCGTTTTAGGTGATTCAACTTGCAAATTTTAGCTTGTCGGCTCCTCTATTCCTAGCACTAGACTCCCGACCCTTAACACAGTCTAAAGTAGTCGTTTTTAGTCTCAAAATCTGTTATTTTCCACTCACTTTATATAAAATCAAAGATTTGCGTCATTTGTTTAAGATAGCAAACGAACTCCGTTTGCTCTCATTTTCGGATATGTCACTATTCACGGGGTATAATAACATGTAGCATTTTCTTTTTCGCCCGAGTCACGTTTTAAATACATGGTTCCCAAGGCGGTGTATTATATCAGAAGGTGTGTCCTAGTTGCATAAATGACTTCTTCTTTTTTTTTTTTTACAATACAAAATCATCTCGGTTTGTTCTCAAATTTGGCGTGATTAATATTTAGGGGATAACATAAGACGTAGGGTTTTCAATTTTCATCAAAACGTGTTTTAAAGGTGAGTTTGTCAATGGAGGTCTATTAGATCAGAAGGTTGTCTTTAACGTATAAGACATGTTCTAGGCAGATTTGCAAGGGTCGTAACTCGTCCAATATTAGTCCGTTTTGGGTGATTTGAATTTATAAATGTATCCTAATGGGTCGTTTATAAGAAACCCCCAAGAACCAACCCGAACTCGTGGTCAAACCGGGTCAAATACCAGTCCAAGGTTGACCCAGTAGTGGTAGATTCCACATAAAATCACAGATTGCATTCTAGATTTTTTTTAACATACCAATTCGAACCCGATAGTTAAAATTATTGGTAGACTCATTATCCAAAGGGTACACATAGACGTAACGTTTTCGCTTTTGGGTGAAATGCGTTTTAAGGGCGAGTTTGTCTTTGGGGCTTACGACATCAGATAAGGTCATATGTTTAGATGTTCATTGTTAAATATTTTGCAAGCACAATATGTGATACTATGTAAACAAAAGAATAGGAAAAGAGTGCAAAGGAAGGAGTGTGTTTGAAGCTTACTGTGTTTGAGTGAAAGAGTGACTCAAATCATACAGCCCGAACACAATACTTGAACATGTACGATCACAGACATCATCGAAATCCTAACCCGCATGTAACGAACAACCTCTCTACGTCTTGAGACCCACTACCAACCGTGAGCAACCAAAATAGGCCCTCTCCATAAAGCGTCTTGTCGAGAAAACAAAGAGGCGTGATGAGATGCAAATATCGAACACAACACATAACCAAACCGAAAGACTACTTTATCTTTCTCTTTTTCCCTTCCTTTGCTACTTTCGTGGGGTATAAATGAGCCACAGGATGTGTGAGTTATTTTTGGACGTTGGATTGTAAGAACAGATAAAAGGAAGAGAGTACTTGTTTTTTTTTTTGTGGAAGTGAGTACTAGTATTTATAGTAGATTATCTCTTTGAGGTTGAACTCTACTTTCTTTAGTTTAGTTCAAAAGTAATGTGTTTGGTTGTATTTAGGGTATCAAAGGGGACAAAAGTACATTGAAGATGTGCATATGGCTGACAAAAGAAAAGAAGAAAAATAAAACGTGGGCATGGGAAATGTGTAAGGGGAGTCTTTTCATGCTAGTTGACTTGTGTAGAAAATAATGGTTTATGGCTTTATTTATAGGATATCATAGTACAAATATTTAATGTGGCAATCTGTACAAGACCTTATGTATCGTAGATGGGAACAAGAATACCATGGCGTTAGTTAAAGTATCATTTGGTGGAGTTGTAGCGTATGGTCATAAGTGCTACAAATGTGTAGGTTTTAGTTCAAAGTTAAACGAGATATCCAATTCCTACATATATTTTAAAAAAAGTGTTGTCTCTAAATAGAAAAATGAGATTTTAATTTATATCGCGTTAGTTCTTAGATTTTGCGGACTCTTTTACAATATGTAAAATAGACTCTCGTTTTCCAACAAAATAACTTTGATATCTCTCGAAGGAATTTTGATTAATAAATAATAAAATTTATTATTATTTAAAACCTTGAAAATTCTCGATTGTGACATTATCTGATGTAACACTTTTACATATGGTATGAAGATGTTATTTCATTCAAATTCGTCATGAAGAGGTGTTGACTTAAGGGGAAGAATTCTTATGGTAAGTTTGATGATTGAAGAAGATTTTCGCGAGTTTGTGTTCTATCATATCTTAAAGTCGTGCTCTCCCAGTCATAGACTTTTAAGATAACTTGTTGGTGCTTTACATGGTTGGTGATGAAGACTTGTCATATCTAGCAAGGTCAGGTTGCTATCACTTGAAGGAGTTACATTATCGTGCTCAGTGTCTCACAAAGGATGAGGATTTTTGACAATGGGATCGAGGTCTACTTATACTTGGTGACATGAGTATAAGTTCTTTATCACATGGATAGTACAAGACATGGAACACAAGGTTGGGTTATTCTACTTCTACATCAAGAATACTTTATTTATTTTTCTTCAAGATCGTTACATAGAGCTACATTTGGAGAATCTTCAAAGATTGCATACATTGTTTACTTCCCGGATTGATGTGACAAAAAGGGGAAGAAATACATGCTACACTTGAGGGGAATCAATCTGAAGATCATGTACAACTTACAAGAGATACACATAGAGTTTTGCCGACACCAACTAGGGGAAGATTGTTGGGTCAAAAAGTTGATGTGGCAGAAACTCAAAAACGAAGAAAACATGAAGATATTGTCTAAGCGTTGTCAAGAGCAATCCAAGCATTGACAAGAGCAAACTAAGCGTTGTTGGCTCAAGAGTTGTCATGTGCAATCTAAGCATTGTCACATGTAATTCAAGAGTTGACAGAAACGTAGACAAGAAGCTTATGGAAGCTTCTATTTAGATAAACATGCAAGATATATTCTGCATAAGTTTATTTACATAGAAGATTTACTTGTTTATTTGTTATTATCTCTTGTAAACCCTAATCCTTACACTATAAAAGGAACCAAGGGTCTTAAGTTTTTATTATCAATTCATATTCACAATGTAAACCTAAAGCGTGTGTCGACTAGACGTGGGATTCAATGTATACACGTCTAGTGATTGTTTGTTATTAATATAATGAACAATCCAATTGTGTTTTAATTTATGTTATTGTGCCTAAACACCTTGTTAATTTATTATGTTCTAATTCCGCTTTTATTGTATAATCATATGAACATAATGCATTCCTAGTAGCTTCAAAGATCCAGAAACCAAGGTTTCCACACGAATAAGCTATAACCCAAATAAGCACACACCTAAAATCCTAATCAAAACACGTATAAGTAAAACTAATAAGATACAATTTAAAGACTTTTGAAAACACGAAATGAGAAAGATGTACGAAAACAAACTTTATATAAAAATAACTTTTATAAAAACTTTAGAAACTTAAAGATAAACACAAATAAGCTATAAAATCATTAATCCAAAACAATCAAAAGCATAAAAACATAACCTTTAATCAAGTAAGCATCACAATAAGCATGTAAACAATAAGATTAAAGCATAGAAAGAAAGGTAGAATGAGAGATAAACAATAAAAAGTAAAGATTCAATCACATAAAAGTAAACTTACTTGGAAATTAAAGTGCAAGACAAGGTAATTAAAGTACAATAAGGTAAATGTGCAAGTAAATAAAATGGTGGAAGAACTAGTGTCACTCTAGCCAACAAAACTAATGAAATGAAAATTTAATCTATTTATAGGAGAGATTAGGGAGGTGCTTAGGAAGCTTCCTCCCCTCTTTCTTCTTTCCTTAATTGCGTCATTAAGTCCTTGCTCTTCTTAATTCTTTTGTTAATCTTCTTAATTCTTTTGACTTTAACGACTTTGTCTCGGGATTTCTTTGAACTCGTCTTGTAATTCTTCAATAAATCAGACTTGAGTTCTTCGGCTTTTAGTAAACTTCCGTATTTTGACTTTTTCTTCGATAAATCTTCAGAATTGGTCTTGGACTTCCGTTCTTTTTTTGCACTCTTGACTTCGTCTTTCGTCTTTTTTCTTCGATAAAAGCCCGTGAATGCCCGTGTTTTCTCCACTTTTCACCTTTTCGTCCTAAATCACAACAAAAACACAAACCACGCATAATTCCGACACAAATGACATAAAATACACGTTTTGGCTCGGTTATTATTGTAATTAAGTGGTAAAAAGGATGGGTGTTTACACACCTATCAACACCCTCGAAACTTCCTTGTCTCTCATGGTGAGGAGCTTGTATGAACCATTCTGAAATGCCTCCTTAACACGGTATAGTCCTTCCCACGTAGGGGAAAGCTTTCCTTCCTTCTCCACTATGCTGGCTTCATTTTTCTAGAACACATAATCTCCGGGATGGAATGTAACAGGCCTGACTCTCTTGTTGTAATATTGTTCTACCTTCGTCTTATACTTCGCTTCTCGAATATCTGCCATCTCTCTATTCTCTTGAACCAAATCCAGGTTTATACGCAAGGCATCATCATTTTCTTTTCATTTATCAATATGGTTCTTTATGTAGGCATTCCTATTTCGGTCGGTATGACAGCTTTCGAGCCATAAGTGAGGCCGAATGGTGTTTCTCTGTTGCTTTGCTTTAGTGACGTCTGGTGAGCCCATAACACATGTTGTAACTCCTCTGCCCATCCGGTTCTATCTCGGCCCAATCTTTTTTTGATTCCTTCCATGAGAGTTTTGTTAGCCCGCTCTACTAAACCATTTGCTTGGGGATGAGCAACAGGTATGTTGATTTGCTGAATCTCTAGATCCGAGCACCAACTCTTGAATGGTTCATTGATGAACTTCTTAGCATTGTCTGTGACAACAATCTTTAGTATGTCGAATTGGCACACCACATCATCCCAGAAAAATTTTATGACCTCCTTTCCAGGTATTTTGACTAATGGTTTGGCCTCCAACTACTTTAAGAATTAATCAATAGCTACTATTATGTATTTGACATTTCCGAATGATGTAGGAAGCGGACCCAAGATGTTCATTCCCCATTAAAAGAATGGCCAAGGTGCCATGATAGATTTCATTAACATTTTCGAAAGCCTTGCTACCGGAGCATGAACTTGCCATGAATCACACTTTTACAACTCTTCTTTAGAATCCATGTGCATGCTCGCCCAATAGTATCTTAATCATAATGCTTAGGCCACTATGGATCTCGGCTTCAAATGCATGATGCACGAACCCATATGTATCTCTCTAGAGCATTGGTTCTAAATACCCCTTCTTGAACAATACTCCGTCTATCAGTTCGTACTGGTGAATTTTTGGTGTTAAACATCGTCCTTCTTCCTTATCCTTCGGCCATATTCTGTCTCTCAAATATTTTGTGATCGGGGTTATCCAATTGTCTTCCACTTCTTCTACTATGGTGTTTACCTCAGTTCGGTCAATTGATCTTTCGTTGAGGACTTCAACCAAAACTTCTTTCATAATATTATCAAATGCTACGGAGTACATCTACCATCTGATTCTGACTCCTTGGTTTGTTCTGGATCGAGAAGTGTGAGAATTTTGAATTTATAGCTTTTGCCTCGGGTAGATAGTCCATCATTCATTCACAACTTGCAACTTTTAATCTACTCGAACTTATATCCTTACCACTTTCATTTGCTTCGCGATCCTTATCCCTGCTAGTAATGCCTCGTATTCTACTTCATTGTTGGTGCTTTCAAAATTTAGCCGAAATGCGTAAGTGAATTTTGTTCCGGTTAGGCTGATGAGTAGCAACCCTACTCCGGCGCCTTAGGTACTAGAGGATCCATCGGTGAATAACGTCCAAGTTCCCGTTTCGTCCTTCCTTGGCTTTTGGATAGGCATTCGGAAAAATTCCTCAGTTGTCTGGCTTACAAGACCTTTTGTTAAGAAATCGGCTAGCACTTGCCCCTTAATTGCATTTCTTGGCTTGTATTCTATCTTGTAGGCTTCTAGCTCTATTGTGTATTTGGCAAACTTTCTGGACGTGTCTTTCATGCTTAGTATCTTCTTAATTGGTTGGTCGGTAATTATGTTTATTTCATGCCCCTCGAAATACCTTCGGAGGCTCCTGGAGGCTTTGTGTAAAATCCATGATTTTACCATGATTTTGTGTAATGAAGTTTCACCCATTAATCCTAGAACACATACTCATATGTATATTCCTATAGGTTGAGTGTGAACTTATTCATTTAGGTACTTATACCTTTACATTCATACTTGTTGTAAATAAGCTACATAGCTCAAACCTTGTACTTAAGACTAGGAGAGCAAATGATAAAAATGTATAATCAATACTTGGCTATACACACAACATTAAATCAAAGTTGGAAAAATAAGCTACATGGTGTATGTAGCCGTGTATGTGTGCAAATGTGTATACCACAAACATGTTTTAACCTCCTTGAACTAGCCCAAGACTATACTCCTTAGGTACTAGCCCAACATGAGCCCAAGCCAAAGCCCATTACCCCTCTTTTTGGCTAGCTAGACACGGCACCCCGTATGTGGAAGAAGAAGGGTTGTCTTGGTTTTGGAAAAGCCAACACATGGCACAATGTTTCTTACCAAGGCAATCATGCCTTTTGCCCTCACCCTTCTCTCTCCCCTTTAAGCCGAAACACATACATACATTCTCTCAACCTCTCATGCAAACCAAATCTCATTCTCTCTTCATCTTTCTCTCTCAAATCATTCGGCATTAAGCCACAACAATCCAAATTTGTTCATTAAATCTACTAAATTCTTGTCCAATATTAACTATTAATCATTTGGTAGCATCATCATCTTTGGAATCACTATAACAAGCCCTAGCCGAAACCGTAAAGGTCACGGCTTGGTTATAGTTAGGGTTTCCTTCATCCTCTTGATTAGATCTCTAATCTTCTTGTTCATCTAGATCTTCATTGGTAACTTTTAAGAAAGAAAGGTATACACTACTTATCCTTCTATTTCTTCATGCATGCATCATCATACATCTATAAACACAAGTAAATAACATGTTAAAGATAAAAGTTTGATAAAGCTATGACCATTATAGGTCACAACATATTTATAAAAATCATGTTCATGATTTAAAATCTTTAGTAAGAAACACATGCTTTATATTCCATATTTTGAACTAGATTTAAAAACCATATGAGACGTTTTGTAAATCTAAAGGTTACATGAGTTACAAATCTTGTTTATGGGACTATGGTTAAACCAATAGTCATAGATCTCATAAAATGGATGTGTGTAACCTAAAAGTCTTGAAGACTATGACCTTAAAGGTCACGACATAAATGGTTAATGTGTATGTGGATTATGTGTTAAGTTTAAATGATGGAATATGAAATGATACATGTTAAGATGACTATTAAAAATCACAAATACAACTTCTGTGTATAAATGTAGCCGTGGGTTACATAGGATTTAAAATAGATTAAATGTACATGCATGCTATTATAAACCATAGATCTAATGACAAAGATTAACTTGAGTATGTTAAACATAAAACAAGATTATGGGAACCTTGGGAAGAGACAATATAGTCGTGGGCTATATGTAGTCTCCTTGGGAAAATAGTAACCTTGGAAACATGCATGTAAACTAGATAATCATGATTGTATTTTTTTTAAACAATTACGAGACTTAGAAACTAGATATAGTGTTCATCTTGGAAGTACCAAGGTCTAAAAATATAGCCATGAGCTATAGATGAATGTACATGGATCTATGTTTGATTTTTAGGTCTAGACATAGTTTAGATCTTATTTTGGACTTGTAACTTATTTTTTTTATATGTACATAGTTAGATCTATTGTTGTAACACTTATAAATGTACATGCAACTTAAAAAGGAGACTTGACTTATGTTAATAAGCTATAACCAATTATATCCGTAGGTTATAAGCTCCTACTAGAGCTTATGACTTACTTGTAACCTTATGACACACCTAGATCTAATTTGGTATAACACATAAAACAAAAGGTAAGTTTTATTCAATTAGATTGGGAAACTAAATATTAATAAGCTCATAATAAGCTTATAAGAATATCCTAAGTAAAAAAAATATACATAAAATGTAAATTAATGTTAATGGACGAATTAAGTCAATGAAATGTTAATTCAAAACTTAAATGGACCTAATAAGCATATTTTATAAATTATAGTAACTTAAATGGACTTAAGATCACAATTAGGCCCATTTAACTAATTAAAGGACTTAAAAATGTATTAAGCCTAATAGATGATTTAAAGGCCCATTTAAATAAATTATTGGACTTGAAATAAATTTAAGCCCACTAAAATAGCCCATTAGATGTTTAGCCTATTTAATGAGCCCATATAAAGTTTAGATGTTAAAACAAAAAGTTTTTATAATAAAATATGACTTATAAAAACTTTTTGGATGAAAATGACAAATTATAAAGCTTAAGGACTAAAACCGTAACTTATGAAACTTATTTTAATAAACTAGTAAGCACAAGGACTGAAAATGTAAATATCCAAAAGTCTAGGGTTTAATAATTATTGTCTGTGGCAACTTAAAACCTAGGGACCATTTTGGGAAGTTATTAAAAGTTATTTTGTCATTCTAAAACCCTAAGGATCATTTTGGCAATAGTCCGTAAGTTAAAGAAGCCCTAGGGGCTGTTTTGTCATTTTAGTAAAGTTACTAAACCTAGTTAATACTAGAGGGACCAAATCTGTCATAAGCCGAAACTATAACAAGCCCTAGGTACTAAATATGAAAAATCCGAAAGTTTACTTTTTTTAAAATATGGAGGGACTAGTTTTGCCATATTCTGAAACATTTCCAAGCCCTAACCCTAAAATCTATTTTAATTATAATAAAACATAATTAAAATACTTAGACCATGAGAATTAAGGTATAAATCCTTAAGATTAAATTATTTTATACATTATAAAATAATTTATGGAAACCTTAAAGTAAATAAAATAATATTTTTTTATATAAAATATTTATATTTACTTTAGAAAATAATTTTATGAACAATTATGAATATGTATTGTTAATACATGTACTCATATACTTTTAAGAAATAAAATTATGTGAACTTTAGTAAAATTAAATGTTACTACGTAAATATATTATAAGTAAAATCCCTTATGATTACTTAAATATAGAACGTGGTTATAAAATTTAACGGAATGCTATTGGTACAAGTACTATAAGCATAGATTAATATTTTAAGTGAAACATTTTCTTTTATGTTTACTTAAATGTAAAACTTAATTGTAAAATTGAATGATTACTATAAATACATGTATGCTAACTAAAATTTATAGTTAAACATGTGATGTGAACTTAGAAATGAAACTTATATAAATAAGTTAAATGAATATTGATGCTACTTAAACTATGGTTATTTAGATAAATACCATAGTATGAATGAACTGAATAAAATCCGTATAAGCATACCTATATGTTCTTTGTACTATCTATTAAGACTGTACTATCTGATTAGGCATAACTTTGGTGTGAGCTTTATTTGGATACCCGTGTTAAACAAGAAATTGCCTACTCCCAGGTGATTTTACACCCCCATTTAAACTTTGATAAAACTTTCCCTTTTGGGAAAGAAAATATGCAAACATATATTGGACATGACTGGATTGTATAAACTGGATTATGATTGCTTACTATTGAAACTGTTAAAATGTTGTAAATCGCCCAAATGTTATAAATAGATCTATTAGGGATTGACCATCCCCGTCTGGGTGAGTCATGCTCACTGTGCCTTGGCCAGGACAACAGACGTATACCATGTTGGAACTGGAATGGGTGTCTTTTTGTAAGACACTACGTCCTCATCTATTGAGGACTACGGGGTTAAGCTTCAGTTTCTAATAACAAAAAACAAATGTTATTTACATTTTAGTAAGAATGCTTTGTGCATTATTACTTCTGTGATTATTGTATGTCCAAACTAATTAATTGTTAAAATCTGTAAATTCACCAACTTTATATTGACCCGTTAGTATGTTTTGCACAGGAATATGAAGTTAGTACGTGGTGTGTGCATGGTCTCCAGCATCTTAGTAATCTGCATTGTAGGACTCGTCCGGGGTTCTATTTGGGAAACTCAAACAAACACTCTTCACCATGTTTAAGAAAATTTTTATTTATTTGTTTAAATAAACATGTAATATGTTTAGACTAACTCTTTATCTTATGCTCTATGGACTATATGCTATCGATCCACCCTTGTGACATCTCCGTGGATATTTTCCGCATATTTTGACCCTACCCGGGGTGTCACAGAGAATGGTATCAGAGCATTAGTTATAGAGAACCAGATATATTTTTAAATAAAATAAAAATAGAAATGATTTTTCTTTAATTTAAAACTGGACTATAACTTATAAAAATCTTTTTGGGATTTTATTTTGGGACCGTATTAGTTAAGCATATAGATCTTAGGGCATGTTATGCTATGTGAACTAATTGTATATATATATATATATATATATATATATATATGTTTACTAAACTTGATTGTTAATACTGTTTAGTGAGATATTGCTATATGTTAGATGTGCTAAACTTGGAAAATTTTACACTACATAGTAAAATACTGAAATGCGAAAATGAGTAATATTAAACTAAACTTCACACTTACTAAATGATAAATGAACTACTTACATGATAGTACATATATATGTATAAGTATAACTAATTGTAACCTTAAAACATTCTAATAATTGTTTAAAAGGGGATATATTTCATAAAGCATGTAATCTAAATAATACTGTTCTTTGTTTGTAAGTTTATACTCACTTCAAACTTAAAATAATACTATTTCAGAGCATCATGACTCCGCCTACTGCATCTACGACTCTTCTACCCAGAGTAGCTCCTACTCCAGTTGTTTGTTCATCCCCACGATCGACGTAGTGTGGATGGTTGTCAGCCTCGGATTCGGAGGATGACCCAGCCACCGAAGCTGTACTCCCAGAGGACCCATTTTCTATCTCAGCATCAGCCATACCGGCCCCAACCTCTATAGAGGAGGACCGGGTCCCTTCTAGCATACCATCTTCCATGTCTCTATCCTTTTCATCAAGCTATTTCTCTGGACCCACACCCGTCTCCACTTATGAGACCGGAGAAGGCTCCGGGGCAGGACGTGTCAACCCCGTCCAGGCCCAGATCACCGCATTGGCTGCACACCATGAGCGAGAGATATCCGACCTTCGCAGCCAGTTGACAATCAATCAACAGAGCCATGCCGTCATCTATGAGCGTATCGACACTCTTTTCCGCACTATGAGGGGAGACTCCCAGACTGCAAAGGGCATCCAGGCTAGGACGGACGAGGACTGAAGTGGTTATTGGATGATAACTACTGCCTCCACCAGCCCATTCAGGTCATGTAGGGTCTGCAGCATCAGGCCCATGCTGCTCTAGCTGCACAGGAGCAGCCATTCTCCATCTTCTTTGATCTCGCCACTGTCCGGCATGATGGGGTTACTGGGGAGATGGCTTATCTCTGAGGAGTCGTCGATAGGCTCCGGAACCAGCTACTGTCTGCACTCCGTACGCTCAAGGAGACCCGAACGACAGTTCGGACTTTGTGGAACACCAGGAGGAATTTTGCAGCCCTACCAGCTCCATCTGCACCTTCAGCCCCGGCATCATCTAGTGGAACATCCAGGAAGGATTAGCATAGACGTACTAGACTTCTTGTATGTCATGATAAGCTCACGGGTTTCATCCCAACTATCATGACATAGGGCCTTTGTACTTTTATCTCTTGTTCAGCTTTTGTGATGTAATCCCGTACTTTATATTTTTTTTCTTTTGGGACATGTAACTTTGGGATATGATGTTTTTAAAGACTGTGTGTATCATTACTTTGGATTAGGCTTGACCGGCCTATGACTTAGATTTTGTTATGCTAAGATGACTGTTAAATTTCTCATGGAAATAACATGTAATCACTCTCTTTATTATATCTGCTGTGCAATGTATTATATTATGAGATCTTAATAGGTTGTCCAAATTTGTTATGAAATCAGTGCATAAGTTTCTCCGTGCAAATAATATAAAAACTATACTAATGCGTGAACTAATAATCTCATTTTGTATATGATTATAGACAAATGGTGATTACAAGGTCAAATCCTAATAATGCAACCACTTCCAATGTCGACAATGCTGAATCCCCAGAAGCTACACAAAATGTCACTGCCGCACAACTGCGGGAAATGATAAGTGAAGGCATCACAGCAGCTATGGCAGCCAGAGGAGCTAACCCAAATACAAACAATGATCCAAACTCCGACGCTCGCAGAAACAACACCAACAGGGGTGATAGGTGTGAAAACACCCATCCTTTTACCACTTATTTCTGGCTAAAACAAGACCAAAACACGTATTTAATATTATTTGTTTGGAATTATGCGTGGTTTTTGTGTTTATTGTGTTTTCAGAGTCAACCGGGAGAATATTGAAGAAAACATGGGATTGCACGGGTTTTATCAAGGAAAAAGACTCAAGACGAAGTCTATTGTCTAAGAGATGCAAAAGATTTTAAGTCACTGTGCCTATTTAAAGATTTATCGAAGAATAGAGCCAAAGATGGAAGATTCATATATGTCGAAGAACTCGAGTCTATTAAACAAAAGATTATAAGACGAGTTGGAATTATTCACCGACACTTCTAAAAATCCAAAGTCGGAAACGTTTATTTAAAAGAAGCGTGAAGACTAAAGAAGAAAGAAGAAAATAAGCCCGATACCAAAGCCCATTCACAAGCCCATACCACACGCCTATATATAGGACCTTACTTCACAAAAATTAGACACTTAGTTAGTCTTAGTTTTAGTTTTTCATTTTCTCTAGTTTTAGAGAGAGAAAGTTCCAAACTTTCTCTCACTAAATTTCTTCTTTGTTTTCATCTTTCAAGTTTTAAGCTTTTTGTACTTTGGATTTCATTAATCTTATTCAAGTTAAGCTTTTAAGTTCTTTAATCTTCTTCTTCATTTTCTTGGTTTCACTTTGCTTTTGATCCGAAAACCATAATCCATACGGATTAGTTTCGTTTGGTGTTTAAAGATTGAAAGTGTAGTCTTTTTACTCCTTGTTAAGCGCTTACGTGTATAGGCTATAAGCTCTTAATGCTTAGTAGCTTATTTCAAGTTTAGCTTATTAATTTTCGGATTTCATAAGGGTTTTAATCATTTTTAAGTTCGTTTCATACGGTTTATAATTGTTTACGTTTTACAAGTTGTCGAATTTAAGCTTTTTAAGTCATTTAAGTTTCGGATTACTTAGCTTATTGATTTTGCTTATTGAATTTTTTAAGTTGCCACCATTTTCGGAATTACATTCCTTCCATCGCAATACCAGGGTTTACACATTCCGACGGGTACTTATTTTGATCGCAATAACCCTAAAGGGTTTTACTTTGCGATCAGGTTTCATTCCCCCTTATTCCGATCTGGGATTGCGATCGCTTATTGCGATCGCACATTCTGACGGGATCAAGGTCCTTTTTAAGTCGAAACTTGGCCAATTTCTATTTACCTTATTCCGATCTGACATTGCGACAAAGGGTTCTTACAACATTTCGATCTGACTTTCCGATAAGACACCATTCCGACAGCTTGATCTTAATTATTCCGATGGTGACAAACATGAACATTCCGATGGACTCCACTTTGACATTCCGATGGGTAGCTTTTGTTACATTCCGATGCTTTTGACTTTAATGCATTCCGATAGAAATAATTTTCCATATTCCGATTGAACAAGTTTTTAAGTATTAATTCAATTAGGTTTTCAAAGCATTCGTCTAATCTTTTCTTTACGTTTTCAAGCATTTACTTTTAACTTGCCAATCTAGTTTAATCTTTCAAAGCTTTAATTTTACTCTTCGACACTTACTTATTTGTCATTAGTTTAAAATAGATAAACAAACCAACACCTTTTTATTAACCAAGAACAAATCATTCCACTTAGAGCCGTGATCAATTCGAGGAGATACCGAGACGATTCTAGAACCCCATAGCAAAACGCAAGTATCAAATGGCGCCGCTGCCGGCTCTTCTCGTTAAGATCAACAGTTTTTTGTGAGAACTTGGATTTTGGGATCCGTTCACCGTGAACGTTACTTTTTCATAAAAATTTTCAAAAACACAAAAAAAAAAAAAATTTTCTAAAATCCTAAAAATTAAAAAGCATAAAAACCAAAAAAAAATTTGCTTTGTTTTTGCCTTGTTAGTTCTTTTACAGGTGCATGCGTACACGATCAACGTCTTATCAAGAGCCCGAGCCTCTCGAAGACTTAGACATGGCCGGTGTACAAAACAACAACAATAACCCAACTCAAAACAATAATAACAATAACAACCCACCTTTCAACAACAATAATCACAACAACAATGAGCCTCTACCGGATAATCGCCCGATGATTGAACTTCTGCAAGCACATGTAGATGGCAACAATGATCCAATTGTCATACCCGCGTTTGCAGCCAACAACTTTGAGCTCAAATCCGGCTTTATCCAGATGGTCTCTGCTCAACCATTCTTGGGGCGTACCATTGATGATCCACATGACCACATCAAGAGATTCTTGCAACTCACTAACACAGTCAAATTCAATGGTGTTCCACAAGAGGTAATTCGTTTACAACTTTTTCCCTTTTCTTTAGAGGGACAAGCCCGGCATTGGCTTGCTAAGGAACCGCCACAGAGTATTCTTACGTGGACGGATTTAAAGACCAAATTTATCAACTACTTTTTCCTACCCTCTCGTACTACCTCTTTGCGGAATGAAATCATTAATTTTGAACAAAAGTACGATGAGTCTTTTAGTGAATCTTGGGACCGTTTCAAAGATCTTTTAAGAAAATGCCCACAACATGGTTTTACCAAAGTGCACCAAATTAACACTTTTTATAATGGTTTGAGCATGAATGACCAAGATTCACTAAACAGTGCCTCGGGGGGTAATCTTTTGGCTAAGACTTCCAATGTTGCTTGGGATGTCATTGAGAATAAGTCTCGTGTGCAAACTAAGAGTGTTCGGACCAATGCCGCTAGTGCTAGTACTAGTGACAATGATAAGCGACTTGACAAAATCACTGCGCTTCTTGAATCGCTTGCTACCCAAACCGCCAGCAACACCAACAGCATCAAGGCTAAAAACGCTCAAGTCAATGCTGTTAGCCAACCATGTGAAATATGCGGGGGTCCTCACTCTTACACCACTTGTACCGCCACCCAAGACTACCCTTCTGAGATTGTGAATGCAGCATACGGTACCTACCCTCAACCCGCTTATCAAGCTCGTCCTCAAGGTGACCGCAACCTGCTTAGCTACCGCTCCAACAACTATCTCTCACCACCCGGTTTTCCTCCTAACTGCCCAAACCAAGAACAAAACCTCAACCGCCCTCCTCAACAACAACAACAAACTCGTGGACCATACATACCACCTCACAAACAACAACATCCACCTCAAAGAAACAACCAAGTTTACCAGCAACCTGCTTATCAACTACCCGCATACAATGCTCCTTCCAACCAACCCACCGCATTACACCAAGACATTGGAACCTACATGAGGACTAATGATGTGATCGTGGACAATCTCCAACAGGAAGTGCGCAACTTGAAAGCAGACCTGGTAAAACAAGGGAACGATCTGAGAGCTGACATGAGAAACACTTTGGATAGTCAAACAAATGACTTAAAAAACATGATGGCTAGTTTCTTCCAAGGTAATCAACCCTCTTCTTCGGGTACTCTTTCGAGTAACACCGTTGCGAATCCAAGAGGGGAGATGAAAGCAATCACCACTCGCAGTGTCAAAGGTACCAAGGAACCCTGTTGGAAATACGTTTTTACGTATTTATGAAGGATCGGTCGCTCCAACGATATATTAATGTATTAGGCTCGTGATCCAAGTATAGCCCATATAGCCCACATGTAGGGTGGGCTATATATAACCCCTCCTAGCATGTTTGGAGGGGTGGTTGTTCATTTCACACAATTATTCATTTCCATCTTTATTTTCTCTCTTTAACTTTCTCCCTTCTCTCCTTTCTCTCTCTACTCCCTCATCTCTTTCATCTCATCTTCTTTATGTTTATCAATTAATCAACCATCTTAATCCATCAAATCCATCATGTAGAATAGGCCAATAATTACGTAGACCTTCAATTGGTATCAGAGCCAAGGTTTGATTGGTTTATTCTTGCTTTTATTTCTTAAAAAGTTTGTGTTTTTATGTTTTAGATCATAAAAAGTTTATATTTTTTATATATAAAGTTTGTGTTTTTATGTTTTAGATCATAAAAAGTTTGTATTTTTCTATAAAAAGTTTGATTTACTTATTTTATATAAAAATCACAAATTTTTTGGTTAATCATCAATTTCTATAAAAAGTTTGTATTTTTTTCTTGTTTTTCTTTAATCTTTCAATTTCTAAATTTTTATAAATTTTATCAATTTTTTTTATTTTATTTTAAAGTTTGTATTTTTTTATTTTATTTTTATTTTTATTTTTATCAGTTTTATAAATTTCTCGTTTCTGTCAAGTTTTTGTCCAACTGTTTTTACTGGGTTTTCTATAATCTGTTTTTTTATATAACCATTTTTATTTTTTATATATAATCAGTTTTATCACTTTTTTTGGGTTGGTCAACTGTCAAACTGTCCAATGTCATAACTGTCCAATATTTGTCCCATCATTACTGTTCTTCCACTCAAAGTTTCGGACGAAAAAGTTCCGGACGAAGAAACTTCCGGGTGAAATAATGTTCCGGGTGAAAGAAAACTTCCTGACGAACGAAACTTCCGAACGAAACTTCCGAACGAAACTTCCGAACGAAACTTCCGAACGAAACTTCCGAACGAAGTTCCGAACAAAGTTTCGAATGAAGTTCCGAACGAAGTTCCGAACGAAGTTCCGAACGAAGTTCCGAACGAAACTTCCGAACGAAACTTCCGAACGAAACTTCCGAACGAAGTTCCGAACGAAGTTAGTTCCGAACGAAGTTTGTTCCGAACGAACGAACTTCCGAATGAAGCATTGACAATTCAAACACAACGGGCAAGTCATCGTCGTCTCTTAAATCGACTCATACCCTCGACATCTTAACTAACACCTCTTCGACTCGACACTCACACACAAAATCTTTAGTGGACTCAAACAAAAACCCAACAAACTCTCAACACTCGACTCGTACCTCAACCTCACCAAACAGCTTTGACCCACCCCTCTCGGACACCAAACTCACTCCCATCGTCTCGACTCCCTAACACTCACAGCCCCCCTCAGCCTCACACAAACACAAACAAACACCCTCTCACCCTCTCACCCTAACACTCTCACACCCATCATACACCGACGCACCCAACTCTCGTCTCTCGACTCACTAACACACACAAACATACTGATTTTTTTAAAAAAAAACAACCTCAAACTCCCCCTCACACCCTCCCTCAAACAACAACCTCACAGCCTCACCCACCTACGACTTCCAACACTCATCTCTCGACAAACAAACTCACCCATACCCACCTGACTGCAATACACTCGATCGTTCAGACTCGATACACGACAGCAAGACTCGACAGATGAGAGAAAGACTTTGATTAGACAAGAAAGTACCTACCCGAGACCTTTTTCCAAGATCTTGAAGCCGAAGTTAAAGGAGATAGCTGGCGTTTGGGATTTGAGCAGATCGGGTTTCATAGAAAAGGGGTTTTTGAGCAGATAGGAGTTTGGTTTTTAGGCGGATCAAACAAGTTTTGAGAGAAAAGAGATTGATAGAAAGATACGGATGAGAGTTTTTGCTTATGTTATGAGAGAGAGTTACGTTTTGTGAAGTCAAAGAAGAAAGCTTATATTATTTGGCGGATCACACGAGGTTTTGGGGGAGAGGACGAAAGGTTGCCACGTTTTAAAGTGGTTTTCAGATTTTAACCTTATCCGATTTTTTTTTTATTTTTTTTTAATTTTATTGTTTTTCAATTTTTAATTTTAGCAAGTCTCGTTTTTTTGTTGTCTATTTTCGTTATTTTTTTATTATTATTTTTTTTATTTTTTTTTATTTTTATTTTGAAAATTTTTTATTCTTGTTAACTTTTATTTTTATAATCAATTAATATTTTTATTTTTATTAATTTTTTTTATTTTGGGAAAATTTTGTGCCATTAAGTTATAGTCGTGACAACGTGATAAAGTGCTAAGGTTTATTTTGCTAACGGATTTTTTCATCGGGTATTATTATTTGAAATTGACGACGGATTTTTCATCAATCAGTAATTATTAACGTAATTGTTCATCGATTTTCAATGGATTTCTTGAATTCGACATCGAACAAGAGAGAATTGCTTCAAGTGCAAGCCAACGCTAGAGAAAGTGGTATAACTTCATTTCAAATGCTTCAGTGTCATATAGTTACTCTTTCACGGATTCAAGGAGGGAGCGAATTTATGACAATCTTTGGTCAAGATCGTCATATATTCATCGACTCAATATTCACCACTTTGAGCCAACTCGCCGAGCAACTCAACAATGACAACTTTCATCACTCTGCATCGGCACTTGCCTATAAGGCTCTTGCGACACAACTCACGCCTTTCCTCCAATTCAATATCATCAAGCCTGAAAGCTCCGTGATTTGCCAATCATTTCTTCGAGATACACATACCGAGCTTCGAGTTTTCCGTGATACGATTTTGAAACTCATGTCATCGGTCTCATCTTCGATTTATGAAAGATCTTGACTTTAGCAAGGGTATGATAATGGAGTGCAAGACTCTTCGATGCAAGAGGAAACTGGTCATACGGTTGACAACTTGGAGCCTAACGATGGCAAGAGCACGGAATCAGGAGAACAACACGATACCAGTGGCACGTCAGGGAATGCTCACGAGATCCTTCTTGATGACACCTTACCCGTTTATGACGAAGAGCCTGCAAACTTGGTACAATGTAATGTTGTTTATGATGTCTATGTTGATGATATGCCGCATATTAAGCACTCTGAACCTAATTATGACAAACATGGGATGGAAAAGAGTGATAGCAATACCACTTCTGATTCATCCGATGTAAGTCATAATGGGGGAGAGATTGATCAGAATGCTATAGTACATCATGATAATTGTATTATAACTGCTTCATTGACTGCTTCTGATTCCAAGATTAGAGAGCTCGAAACGATTGTAGCTCAACAATCAAAAGATCTTGAGGATGCCAAACTTGAATTTTCTAAGAAAACGGATAAATTTGAAACATACTTTGAAAAACTTGAAAAATCAAACGTTGTTCTTGAAAGAAAATTAGATCAAAAAGTTTTGGATTCGAAAGCTGAATAGGATAATCTTTTGAAACAAATTCAGTTACTAGAGTCTAAATTGGCATCCCAAGATAGAGTGCTTAAAGAGAATGAGACATTAAAGGCTCAAGTACAGGAAAAGGTCTTTGCTATAGCCGCGTTGAAAAACGAGTTAAGGAAAAATAGAGGACCTAGTGTGGACACCAAGCTTGAAAAACCATCAATCTTGGGGAAACCGCCTACAAATCAGTTCATCAGACAACCGACTTTCAGATAACCTACTGCTTTTAGATCCGAGCGACCACAATCCTCGAGACCGCGGTTTGCCTCCCAAGTTGATTTGGTTCATCTTTCTAGACCAGACACTCCAACAACTAGGCCCTATGTGATCACTCCAGCTTTAGCAAGACCAAATCATATGATTGCCTCTAGTTTCCCTAAAAATACCAAGACCACGTCTAGAACTAGTTCAAATGACGTTGGCCATAAATCTGGTCTAAGGGAAGTTATGCAAAAGACACATGTAAGAGATAGCAATGTCAATCCTAGTCACATGCCTTCTAGATTACCCAACACTGCTAACCGTAGCATGTCATCTCCTAGGAGCATCGATCAATCATCTAGGAATTACTCAGACATTAAATATGCTACTTGTAAAACATGTAGAAAATGTGTCTTTACGGCAAATCATGACTCCTGTATCAAAAAATTGCTTAATGAGGTGAACTCCCGTGCTAAACTTAAATCCCAGTGGGTTGCTAAAATCAAACCCGTTGGCAAAATGTGGCGCCCCACTGGTAGAACTTTCACTCTTGTAGGAAACGAGTGCCCTTTAACTAGGATTGTCTCTGATTCTACGAAGACTACTAGGGAGGAAATTGCAAAGGATGATACATCACTTAAGCCTGAACTTAAGGTTTTCTATAAAAGGAAACGTTTGCCAACTAAGTCAAGTGAATCATCCCTTCAGGCCACCTCTGACACAAGAAAAGAAAACCGTGAACCCCCACGTGCTTCTAAAATAGATATCTCTAACCCATGCAAAAGTATACAAACTCCTAATGAGAATGCATGTACCAAAGTTGATGTTCCAAAAGAACGAAGCGGTCCAATCATTGTATACCGTTCAACTAAGGACACTCTTAGAGTTTAGTTGCTGAAGAAGCAGATATCAGAGAAACTAGTATCTCAGGGGATTCATGGTTAAAGCCTACACAAGGACTTACAGTCACTTCACAGACTGTAACTCGTTCATCAAAGAAAGGAAAGTTTATCGCCGATGATAAACTTATCCTTATAACGAGAAATTAATTTTTCTCGGGCATGAGCTTATATCAAAAACATTCCAAGTTTTTAAGCTCATGCACTATGGCTCCTCGTTAAATGACAGACGACGACCCGGACTTCAGAGACAGGGAAGTTTATCTACGCAACGATAACTTACCCTCTTAACAAGAAATTAAGTTTTCTTGGACACGAGCTTATCCTAAAACCATTCAAAGGTTTTAAGCTCGTGTATATGGTTATCATTAAATATCAGATGGTAACCCGTGCATCAAAGAAAGGAAAGTTTATCGCCGATGATAAACTTATCCTAACTACGAGAAATTAAGTTTTCTCGGGCATGAGCTAAAATTAAAAACATTCGAGGTTTTTAAGCTCATGCACAATGACTTACAGTTAAATGTCAGACTGTAACTCGAACTTAAAAATAAAGGAAAGATTATCTTTTATGATAACTTATCCTCTTAACGAGAAATTCACCTTTCTCGGTCATGAGCTTGTATTAAAACATTCGAAGTTTTAAGCTCAGAAAGGAAAGTGTATCTTTTAAATAAGAGAACTTTTCTTCATAACGAGAAATTAACCTTTCTCGGTCATGAGCTTTCCGTTAAAACAGTCAAAGTTTTCAAGCTCATGAAAAACGAATTCTAAGTAAATATCAGCTTAGGACTCGTTCTTCAGATAAAAGGAAAGTTTATCGCCGATGATAAACTTATCCTTAACAACGGGAAGTTTACAACTTCTCGGACTTAAGCTCGTTTTGTAAGATATTCAACATCTTAAGCTCAAGTAATTGGTTTTCAAAACTTTGAACACAATTTTTCGAGAATTTCTTAAAAGGTTTTTCTAAATCTTTCAAAATTGTGTGTTCAAAAATGTTTTGATAAAAAGAGCATGTCTTCTGGAATCGATAATATTTACGATACTAGAAATGTCATTCAATAATGACACGGGGTTGTAAATAAAGTTCGAGCAGAAGTTCAAAGATTTTAAAACATGCTCCATAAATGGTTTGCTATTATTTCAGATAGCAACCCACTTTTCATAATCAAGTCAAGCATTTCACCGGAAAGCTTTGACTCAACAACGGGAATTAATTTTCTCGGGGACGTGACGAGGTGACCAACATTCGTGAACAAGAACCATGTGAATCTTTCATATGATGTTCTCCATCATTCAGGTCCTACCTCGTAAATTGTTAATCTTGTGAATTCATTATCATATATGTTCTTTGCACATGATAAATACCTTACACTTGTGTTTAAAAGGTATTTAATTTACGTTTCAAGCACACCCTCATTAATTTGAGGGGGAGCTTGTGTAATTCATGAAGATAATTGGATTTGCATTTTTCTTCCCAAATTTTCTTAAAACGCTATTAAATCAATTGATATTAAAAATATTGATTGAGTTAATATTTTTAATATGGGGGAGAAAATGTGATTTAATATGGGATATGATCAACCATAAATGGTTTGACTTAACGTGATAGCTCATCCCGACATGTGCAAAATGTTTTCGGATATCGTAGCATATGTTAAGGGGGAGCAAAATGGATTTGCACTTCAAAATGGATTTCATGGTGACATACACTTACCCAAAACATCTCTATTCACGACGGTGAAGATTGTGGTGACATAAGGATGGGAGGATAGGTTAAAGTCCAATGATTTCTCTAGAACCGAAGGAATCTTCCCAAGGACATTCCATAGCTAGAAATAGTAGTCCTTAGGAAAGATGGAGAAAGATTGTGAACGTAACTGAATGCCGACCAAGTACTTAAGTTAGCACTGGAACAATCACAACAAGGTGCTAGTCATGACGTATTGGTAAGCATTGAAGGGGTTGAAGAATGAAAAAGAATTGTAAAGATAAAGGGTGTAAAGAAAGAAGCCCTCCTTACAACTTTAGGTAGAAACCGGGTCAATACATATGCTATTGAGATCATTTTTGTTAATGATTCTCGATATTGAAGAAAGACATCATGGACCTAGTGATGCAATGCACAACCCTTCCAGGCTAACTCAAATATCTCTCAAAAGGTATTTGTTTTAATCATACGGAGATCAACACATTATCTATTGGTTTATTCACTCCGAATAAATTGGTATTGAAAAGGTGGCACTCCTCTCCAGCCTCCGATCACTAAAATCCAAAATGCACGATCGAGTCTAGAGCCATTTGAGATCATCAAATATCTCATTAGGACACACTTTCATATTTCCTTGCTTCTTCACACACTGTGAAAAGTAAGAAAGATCTTAAGAGTCCTACGCAAAATCTTCATGATCTTGCCTGAACATCGGAGTAATACGAAAGTATTTACAATGAAGATGGAAATCCTTCTTGAGCGAATATCAAAAAGCTCATGGTAGGTGACTTGTGCGATTCTTTATGAATCAAACTTGTGATAACTGGAAAGCAACAGTGGTTTAATTCTTAAATGAATTTAAACACGTTCCAGGCCTCTACGCAATATCTTAGTGATCTTGCCAGAACATTCAGAGTAATACTATTAAGTATTTACAGTGACGAATAGAAATCCTTCTAGTGTTAACATCAAACAGCACTTGGTAGGTAACTTGCAAGATTCTATATGAATCAAGCTAGTGACAACTGGAAAGCAAGGATGGTGCGGTTCTTAATTGAACTTCACTTGTTCCAGGAACATGAATTGACGGCTTCAAATCATGCGGATAAGATTATCCAAATGATTCACTCTTTACGTTCGCAGTCAGCTTTGGACGGTCGAGTAAAGAGAACGGGTTTACCCGCGAAATCTTGTCAAGGAGGTTCTTTATTGAAACTACCTGCCACAAGTACGATATTTAATATCGTCCAACGGTCTTCACCGACCGGAGGTAAAATGCTACCGAATTAGAATGAAATGTTCAAAGCCATTTCATCCGTGTATATTGTTTGTTGCTAACTGTCTTATGAAGCGTAACAAGAAGGTGGCATTGCGGTGTACAATCCAGAAGAAGTCGTCACCACATGCTTATACTACATACAGTTAGTACTTAACAAATTCAAGAAAGCCCGAAGGTCAAGTCTTCCGCTGTATCAAACTCTGAAGCTTTCAAGAATTTAAAAGTATAAGTATGTGGAACATGAAGTTACGAAGAGGCAAATATCACAAGTGAAGAATGCACAAGGTCAAGGCAAGGAAACATGCTCAAGACTAAAGTCAAAGATCACATCAAGCATATTCACAAGAACAAGATCGAAGACTCAAGCATAGATGCTAGGTTTAAGATTTTATAAAAAGATGTGACCTCCCTTAGGGGGAGATTGTTGGAAATACATTTTTCCCTATAAAGTCTCGGTCACATCTTAGTTAGCATAGATCACGAGATATAGAATATTTAGAGCTTTGTAACTTGGAGCGACCTCCCTTAGGGGGAGATTGTTGGAAATACGTTTTTACGTATTTATGAAGGATCGGTCGCTCCAACGATATATTAATGTATTAGGCTCGTGATCCAAGTATAGCCCATATAGCCCACATGTAGGGTAGGCTATATATAACCCCTCCTAGCATGTTAGGAGGGGTGGTTGTTCATTTCATACAATTATTCATTTCCATCTTTATTTTCTCTCTTTAACTTTCTCCCTTCTCTCCTTTCTCTCTCTACTCCCTCATCTCTTTCATCTCATCTTCTTTATGTTTATCAATTAATCAACCATCTTAATCCATCAAATCCATCATGTAGAATAGGCCAATAATTACGTAGACCTTCAAACCCGAGCTTCCTATACCTCCACCGGTGTTTGTGACTAAGGAGAACGAGTCCCCTGCTCCTATTACTCCTCCTTCTACTTCCCCAATTTCTCCGCCTCTTACTTCTACCCCTCCTCCACCCAAGGATGTGAGTGATCCTTCGATCCAAAGCCTTCCTCTTCTACCGATATACCTTATCCCTCAAGGTTGAGGAAAGAGAAGCTCAAAAGCAAGGATGATATTCAGGTTTCGAATTTTCGCAAAATGTTTAAACAATTAAATTTCAACATCTCCTTCGTTGAGGCTCTCGCTCACATGCCTAAGTACACGAATATGTTCAAAGATCTTCTTAGCGACAAGGAGAAGCTTCTTGATATTGCTAACACCCAACTTAATGAGAATTGCTCTGTAGTGCTCTTAAGGAAATTGCCAACCAAGCTTGGTGATCCGGGTCGTTTCTTAATCCCTTGTAACTTCCCAGGAGTAGAGAATTGCATGGCCTTAGCCGATCTAGGTGCCAGTATTAATCTAATGCCTCTAAGCGTTTGGAAGCAATTATCTCTCCCTGAGCTAGTCCCCACCAAAATGACTTTGGAATTAGCTAACCGTACGGTTGCTTATCTAGTGGGGATAGCCGAAGACGTCTTTGTAGGAGTCGACAAATTCACTTTCCTGCCGATTTCGTTGTCGTTGACTACGACATGGACCCTCGTGTGCCATTGATTGTTGGTCGTCCATTCTTGAGGACCGGTCGCACTCTCATCGATGTTGAAGCCGGTGAGCTTATCATGAGAGTGGGCGACGATAAAATCGTCTTCAACATGGGAAAGTTGTCTAAACAACCTTATTCATGCGAGAGTGTTAATTGTATTGACGTTCTGGATGAGGCTTGTGAAGAACACTTTATTGATGCTTGTAAAAATATTCCTACCTCTCTTCCCAATGTTGAGACCGTTTCCTCCATTGATTCATCACTGTCTCTATTTAGAGAAAGTGATTTCTTTTGGAAAGATCTTGAAACCACCATGGGAGATGTGAACTTAGAAAATGACGATTCTCTCACCGATTGGGATGAAGACATGCATTTCTTTGAAAACCTTCTCAAAGAAGACAATCTTTCTCCACCATATCCCACGGTTATTTCTATCGATGCTCCGACTTTGAAAACGCCTCCCATCGAAAATCCTCCAGATTTAGAACTTAAGAAGTTGCCGCCCCATCTCGAGTACGTGTTCCTTGAAGAAAACAAGAAGTCGCCTGTCATCATTACGAAGGACTTGAAAGAAGAAGAAAAATCTCGCCTCATCATCGTGCTTAAAGATCATAAGAAGGCAATTGCTTGGAAAATTTCCGATATCCGCGGAATTGATCCGAACTTTTGTACTCACAAGATTCTCATGGAAGATGACTTTAAACCCGCAATCCAGAGCCAAAGAAGGGTTAATCCTAAAATTCATGACGTCATCAAACAAGAGGTTATCAAACTTCCTGATGCCGGCTTGATTTACCCTATTTCGGATTCGCCGTGGGTAAGTCCCGTCCATTGTGTGCCCTAGAAGGGCGGAATAACCGTTGTTCCCAATGAACACAACGAGTTGATTCCCACTCGTCTCGTTACTGGGTGGAGAGTTTGTATTGATTATCGCAAGCTCAATGATGCCACGAGAAAAGACCACTTTCCTCTTCCCTTCATGGATCAAATGATCGAGCGTCTAGCTGGTAATGACTATTACTGCTTCTTAGACGGTTTCTCCGGGTATTTTCAAATTCCCATCGATCCCAAGGTCCAAGAAAAGACCACATTCACTTGTCCCTATGGAACATTTGCTTACAAACGCATGCCTTTTGGTTTATGCAATGCTCCTGGGACGTTCCAAAGGTGTATGATGGCGATATTCCATGACATGGTGGAAGACACTATGGAAGTATTCATGGATGATTTCTCGGTTTATGGCGATTCTTTCTCTGCTTGTCTTGCCAATTTAGAACGTATGCTTAAGCGGTGTGAAGACACTCGCCTTGTTCTTAATTGGGAAAAATGCCATTTCATGGTAAAAGAGGGCATCGTGCTAGGACACAAGATCTCAGCCGGTCTTGAAGTAGACCGCGCTAAAGTCGATGTTATCGCTAAGTTGCCTCCACCTTCAACCGTGAAGGGTGTGAGAAGTTTTCTCGGTCATGCGGGCTTCTACCGTCGATTCATCAAAGATTTTTCTAAAATCGCTCGCCCGATGACCCACCTCTTGGAAAAAGATACTCCTTTTATCTTTTCCAAAGAGTGTATCGAAGCCTTCAACTCGCTTAAGGATAAGCTAACTCAGGCACCCGTCTTGATTACCCCTAATTGGGAGCTGCCTTTCGAGTTGATGTGCGATGCTAGTGACTTTGCTATTGGAGCGGTTTTGGGCCAAAGAGTGAACAAACACTTCCAACCAATCCATTACGCTAGCAAGACAATGACTGGGGCTCAATTGCATTATACGACAACCGAAAAAGAGCTTTTAGCTGTTGTCTATGCCTTTGAGAAATTACGCCCCTAGCTTGTCCTTTCCACCACAATCGTTTACACCGATCATTCCGCGCTGAAGTACTTGTTGACTAAGCAAAATTCCAAACCAAGACTTCTTCGCTGGGTTTTGCTACTCCAAGAATTTAAAATCGAAATTCGCGATAAAAAAGGAGCTGAAAACCTAGCCGCGGATGATCTCAGTAGACTTGAGGATCCTTACCAAGGGGATCATCCGAACAAAGACATCAATGATTCTTTTCCCCTGGAGACCTTAATGTCTATCAACTCGACTTCTGATGAAACCCCGTAGTTTGCAGACATTGCAAACTACTTGGCGGGTGGAATTCTCGTTGACGAGTTAACATCCCAGAAAAAGAAGAAGTTCTTTAATGACATTAAGACTTACTTTTGGGATGACCCGTATCTATTCAAACAATGTGCTGACTTGATTATTCGCCGATGTGTTGATGGACCTGTAGCTTTAGAAATCCTTGACGCTTGCCACAAAGGACCCACCGGTGGTCACTTTGGTCCCAACTACACCGCCAAAAAAGTGTTTGAATCGGGATTTTATAGGCCCACCATTTACCGTGATGCTCACGAGATGGTGAAACATTGTGATGCTTGCCAAAAACAAGGCAAGATCACACATAAAGACGAGATGCCTCAGAATTTCATTCAAGAATGTGAAATCTTTGATGTTTGGGGTATCGACTTTATGGGGCCATTCCCTTCCTCTAAAGGAAACAAATACATCCTTGTAGCCGTTGACTACGTCTCCAAGTGGGTTGAAGCCAAAGCTTTACCCACTAATGACGCAAGGGTGGTTTGTAACTTTTTGAAATCGCTTTTCGCTAGATTCGGTGTGCCTCGTGCCATTATTAGTGATCGCGGGACTCATTTTTGCAATGATCAATTTGCAAGAGTCATGGCTAAGTATGGTGTAAATCATCGTCTTTCCACCGCATACCACCCACAAACTAATGGCCAGGCTGAAATATCCAACCGAGGATTAAAGCGAATTCTCGAAAGAACCGTAGGAGAGCATCGTGCCTCATGGGCTGATAAACTTGATGATGCTTTGTGGGCTTTTCGTACCGCATACAAGACTCCGATTGGTTGTACACCATATTGTCTCGTGTACGGGAAAGCATGCCACCTCCCCATAGAGTTGGAGCACAAGGCTTACTGGGCCTTGAAGTGGGCTAATTTTGATATCAACAAAGCCGGTGACCTACGCAAGATCCAACTCAATGAGCTGAATGAACTCCGTAATGAGGCTTATGAAAATTCTTTGATCTATAAGGAGAAGACTAAGCTCATTCACGACTCCAAGATTAAAAACTGAGAGTTCCAAGTTGGAGACAAAGTTTTACTTTTTAACTCTCGGTTGAAAATCTTTTCGGGCAAGCTGAAATCTCGTTGGTCCGGCCCATTCACCATTGCCCAAATTTTTCCATATGGTACTCTCGAACTCGCTCAACCTAATGGACCTAATTTTAAGGTGAATGGCCAACGCGTAAAGTTGTACTTTGGTGAGGACATCATTCAGGAGATGATTACATCCCTCACCACGTTCCCCATGAACTAATTTTGGGTCGAGTCAGGCTCGTGACTCGGTTATCAAAAACAAGCGCTCCTCGGGAGGCAACCCGAGTATCTATCCTTTTATGTTTTAACCTCCTAAGTGTAGGGGGACCTATATAGGTTCTTTGTGTTTGTGTGGTGATGTGATTACAGGGATGAATTCCCTCTTGGAATCTTTGAAGAACCGTGCTCCCGTGTTATCCGAAATCCGGTTCTATCTCTCAACTATCGTGATTCAATTTTCTTCATATTCACATTTGAAATTGGTCACTTTAGTCGTCCCTTCCTTAACTTGATTTAACCAACGTGCACAATGTCATAAGTGTAGGGGAGACTTTTCCCACATGCTTAAACATTGAGGACAATGTTTATCTTAAGTGTAAGGGGGACTTTTATCGAAGTTTTAAGAGGACTTTTCCATGAAAATGCCTTCATTTAACCGGGAAATCATCTTTTTCAACATTTTTCAAATTTTTAATTAACTTTGGCCATATAGTCGTAATTTTTAAATTTTTCTCGTTGCTTTCATATGTATATATCCCGCAATAAAGTCAAAAATATTAATAAAGTGGTGTAGCTAGTTTAGAAGTCTTTGACATATTAGGCCCGTTGCGATTATTTTGACTCAACCCGAATAGACTTATTCAAGTTTATTCTAGCTAGTATCCTTAACCATGTAGACCTTAATTGGTTTATTAGGCTAAGCATCCACGAGTCTCATTACTTGAGATTTGAAATTGTGGAGAACGAGAAATGATAGAGTCAATTATAAGTCGGTATTCTTGCGCAAGCTCACTTGGTGTAATTATTTGCCTATTCTCCCATCACTTGCTAATAATTTATCTGCAATAAGTAAGGTCGTACGATTTGAAAAGTTACTTAGCTTCTAGCCCAAGATCGTTTAAAAGTTGCTCGGTAATGATAAGAGTTCATAGCCAAGGCATAACTTATGAAGCGGGGCGCGAAGATTGGCGAGTCCGAAAAGGCCCTAACAAGGCATGAGGATTCCATTTTATTGCTAAAGATCCAAGGTGATGTGAAAAGCATTATTCCCAAAATCAATATGAAGGATCAAGATTCACGACGAAAAGCAATCAACTCGCATAAAGATCATGGAGAAGTCTATCCGAAAAGACCCTAACAAGGTATGAGGATAAATAGATCCAAGTCCGAAAAGGAGGTGGATCGTTGTATCTCAAAATCCCAATCAGAGATTGAAGAATAATCATGAAGTCGTGGTCAACAAAGTTAGAGTACCCCTCAAAAGTCTCCAAGTGAAGAAACTCTATAACGAAGAGAAGACCATTATCTCAAGAACGTCTCTCAAGATATGAAGTATGAAGTACATGCCAAATATCGGCCCGAGAAAGGTCTCAAATCGTGAACCGAGTTATGCCAAGATATGAACTTTTTGATATCCCGAGAAGCAGTTTTAAGAGATTTTGTCCTTTAGCTAACTATTGATCAAATCGTCCTACTTTGCTTTCAGCCTAAATAACTATCGAAATAAGTCCAAAAATGCATCTTCATGATCATTCTAAGACAAAAATAAAATATAAGAGATACACCTAGGAATAAGGGAGTTTAAGCATTTAATTAAGCCATGTGTGTGAGTGTTTGAATTGCTGACTTATAATAACAATGATCTCGTTTTTAAGCTTAGTTTGGGGAACGTGAAACTTGAGGGTGATAAATCTTCGCAACACCGAAGCCCTAATGTAAGTCCTTGATCTCTTTGCAAGTTATTTCCATCCCTTTGTTTACTTTAAAGTCTTGATTTCTCTTAGTACTTTAATTTTTGTTTAGTAGTATGTTAATAAGGCCAAGGTTGATTGATTACGAGAAAAGTGTAAATTTGCTTTATCACTAAGCATTGCATGAGGGCATGGCAATGGTTAAGTGTAGGGGATTTGATAGGTGTGAAAACACCCATCCTTTTACCACTTATTTCTGGCTAAAACAAGACCAAAACACGTATTTAATATCATTTGTTTGGAATTATGCGTGGTTTTTGTGTTTATTGTGTTTTCAGAGTCAACTGGGAGAATATTGAAGAAAACATGGGATTGCACGGGTTTTATCAAGGAAAAAGACTCAAGACGAAGTCTATTGTCCAAGAGATGCAAAAGATTTGAAGTCACTGTGCCTATTTAAAGATTTATCGAAGAATAGAGCCAAAGATGGAAGATTCATATATGTCGAAGAACTCGAGTCTATTAAACAAAAGATTATAAGACGGGTTGGAATTATTCACCGACACTTCTAAAAATCCAAAGTCGGAAACGTTTATTTAAAAGAAGCGTGAAGACTAAAGAAGAAAGAAGAAAAGAAGCCCGATACCAAAGCCCATTCACAAGCCCATACCACACGCCTATATATAGGACCTTACTTCACAAAAATTAGACACTTAGTTAGTCTTAGTTTTAGTTTTTCATTTTCTCTAGTTTTAGAGAGAGAAAGTTCCAAAATTTCTCTCACTAAATTTCTTCTTTGTTTTCATCTTTCAAGTTTTAAGCTTTTTGTACTTTGGATTTCATTAATCTTATTCAAGTTAAGCTTTTAAGTTCTTTAATCTTCTTCTTCATTTTCTTGGTTTCACTTTGCTTTTGATCCGAAAACCATAATCCATACGGATTAGTTTCGTTTGGTGTTTAAAGATTGAAAGTGTAGTCTTTTTACTCCTTGTTAAGCGCTTACATGTATAGGCTATAAGCTCTTAATGCTTAGTAGCTTATTTCAAGTTTAGCTTATTACTTTTCGGATTTCATAAGGGTTTTAATCATTTTTAAGTTCGTTTCATACGGTTTATAATTGTTTACGTTTTACAAGTTGTCGAATTTAAGCTTTTTAAGTCATTTAAGTTTCGGATTACTTAGCTTATTGATTTTGCTTATTGAGTTTTTTAAGTTGCCACCATTTTCGGAATTACATTCCTTCCATCGTAATACCAGGGTTTACACATTCTGACGGGTACTTATTTTGATCACAATAACCCTCAAGGGTTTTACTTTGCGATCGGGTGCCATTCCCCCTTATTCCGATCTGGGATTGCGATCGCTTATTGCGATCGCACATTCCGACGGGATCAAGGTCCTTTTTAAGTCGAAACTCTTGCCAAATTCTATTTACCTTATTCCGATCTGACATTGCGACAAAGGGTTCTTACAACATTCCGATCTGACTTTCCGATAAGACATCATTCTGACAGCTTGATCTTAATTATTCCGATGGTGACAAACATGAACATTCCGATGGACTCCACTTTGACATTCCGATGGGTAGATTTTGTTACATTCCGATGCTTTTGACTTTAATGCATTCTGATAGAAATAATTTTCCATATTCCGATTGAACAAGTTTTTAAGTACTAATTCAATTAGGTTTTCAAAGCATTCGTCTAATCTTTTCTTTACGTTTTCAAGCATTTACTTTTAACTTGTCAATCTAGTTTAATCTTTCAAAGCTTTAATTTTACTCTTCGACACTTACTTATTTGTCATTAGTTTAAAATAGATAAACAAACCAACACCTTTTTATTAACCAAGAACAAATCATTCCACTTAGAGTCGTGATCAATTCGAGGAGATACCGAGACGATTCTAGAACCCCATAGCAAAACGCAAGTATCAAGGGGTTGCTCTTACCCTGACTTCTTGAAATGTAAACCCTCATACGACCGAGGTAAAGAAGGAGTTGTTGAATTGATGCAGTGGTTTGAAAGACTAGAGACAGTCTTCCACATCAGTGGTTGTGCTGACGAGAACAGAGTTAAGTTTGCCACGTGCACCCTACTTGAGAGTGCCCTAACCTGGTGGAACTCTGTGGTCGCTATCCTTGGACATGACGCCGCTTATACTCTCACTTGGGCAAACCTCAAGGAAATAATGACTGAGAAGTATTGTCTCAGAGTAGAAATGAAGAAGTTGGAAGTCGAGTTGTGGGATCTCAAGTGTAAGAACAATGATATCATTTGGTACAACCAAAGGTTTCAAGAGTTAAGCTTGATGTGCACCAGAATGTTTCCTCTAAGGAGTGACAAGATTGAGAAGTATGTCAGCGGACTCCCTGACAACATTCATGACAGTGTGCTAGCTTCACGACCCACCACTGTTGAAGGTGCCATGGAATTTGCGACTGAGTTGATCAACAAACGAGCCCACAATCTGTCTGAGAGGCAAACAGATAACAAGAGGAAAACCGATGAAAACTCTCATAGCCAGCACCAGCAGCCTTCCAAAAAGAAAAAAGTTGGGCAAGCAGATGACACTACCCCCACAACCCGCACCAAGAACTACTCAGGGACAGACGCAAGTGTCCGAAGTGCAACTACCACCATGTTACTGGAGGACAATGTCAAGGATGCTACAAGTGCGGCCAACAAGGCCACTTTGCTCGCGAGTGTCCAACCAATGTTGCTACCCCAGGTCGACCCAACACCAATCCTGGAAATAGCAACAGGGGAAAGTCCAACGCACGAGGCAGTGGAAGTGGGCAACAAGGAAACCAAAACCCCACTGGCGAGAGCGGTAGCGGGCAGAAGAAAGTTGTGGTATGTTACGAGTGTGGAACCCCTGGGCACGTGAGACCTGATTGTCCCAAGAGGGCCAACTAGAAGAAGGACGACAAGGGAACTCCTTCGCAAGTGTACATGGCTGGCAATGGCTCAACAAACCCAGGATCCAGTGTCGTACCTGGTACGTTCTTACTAAACCAGTAATATACATCTATCTTGTCTAATACATGTGTAGACCAAAGTACTACAAATGCTAAATTTAGGAAGGTAATCGAAATCCCTCCGATAGTTCAAGGCTCCTATTATACTGTGGAATAGTCGACGAAAAAGTTATGATAGTTAAACACCCTCATCCGAGGTTGTTCCTTAAAAATTTTCCGAATCAGCCATTTTACACCAATCAGATCCTGGAAAGCCTTGATAACTTTAATGTCGTTCTTAGCCCAAATTGACTAGCAAGTAACATGCGATTATCCCTTATAGCCAAAAATGGGTTTGTGCACCTTGGTGAGATGAAACCTTGATTATACTGGGGAGCCATAACCCGGTATAGTTAACACTAGATTTAGTGTCATCTCTAGCACCAACGGGCTAAAGAATATTTGGTCCGAGAGTGACCTGTTTCCCTAAACTGTTTCTTCCCTGCCTAACCCTGAAGAACACACGCAACCCACAATGGGTGTATTTTGTAGGGTTACTTCTGCCACCTAGACAACCCTAAAACCTGAAAGGCACACCCAACTCACAATGGGTGTACTTTGTAGGGCTATGTTCGACATCCCCCGTAAGGAGATGATGAATGTCCTATGCTTTTGGACATTCCTCTTTTCTCTTCGGGTCCAATTAGTTTGACAATACCATCACCCACTAGATGCTGGGAGATGAGAATTCCACTCTTTAGAAGTCAGAATTTATAAAAAATTTTGAATCAGTAATAATGAATGCATGACCCTTGTTGCAACACCCTGCAAGGCGCACACTTCTTTATTCGTGGTATCTTCTTTTATTTCCACCATTTGAGGTACTTCTTTTCTGCGCCCTCTCACTCAGCCTCACGGCAAAGGAAGCAGATTCCTTGCAACCTCTTACGCAAACACCATCGACAACAGTCTTAACCTCTTTGTTGGGTAGAAACTTTAGTACCATTAACTAATGTTTGTACCTCGCTGCCTAGAGGTAAAGATCGTGAGTCTTTTCTTAAAGCTGCTAATATAGGAAGGGTTAAAGTTAAACATGTTTGTTTTACCTCCAACCCCCAATTTTACATCCGTGGGTATGGAGATATAACTTGTATCTCACCCATGAACAGGATGTAGAATTAGTGCGTCCCCGGATTCCCCAGCGGATGAAACAAGCTGGCACGTCCTCCTCATATTAGAAACCATTTGCAATGGATTTGCCCTCCTAACCAAATCCACAGCGCTAATGGTCCCCTCCCAGATTCGGGAAAAGTATGACTACAACACCCCTTGAGAAGCCTCGCCTATCCATCCACAGCAGCAGTCTCCTTTACTACTCAATCGGATGTATAGTGCGATCCTGATAAAGATCTCTTTGCATTCCTGGCCTATCCATCCACAGCAGCAGTCTCCTTTACTGCCCAATCGGATGTATAGTGCGATCTGGATAAAGATCTCTTTGCATTCCTCGCCTATCCGTCCACAGCAGCAATCTCCTTTACTGCTCAATCGGATGTATTGTGCGATCCGGATAAATATCTCTTTGCATTCCTCGCCTATCCATCCACAGCAGCAGTCTCCTTTACTGCTCAATCGGATGTATAGTGCAATCCGGATAAAGATCTCTTTGCATTCCTCGCCTATCCATCCACAGCAACAGTCTCCTTTACTGCTCAATCGGATGTATAGTGCAATTCGGATAAAGATCTCTTTACATTCTCTTCTGTTCACCTATAATGACGGAAGCTTCCAATTATGCCAGATTAGGCGTATAAGAATAACCTAGGTGTAGACCACTTCACGTTCGTACCACCATTCGTACCTGAGAGAGAACCTAAAACAAAACATGTACTTAGAACATCTCTTACTTAGAAGATAACTAGATTTTAGTAGCTTTGAGGACAAAGCTAAAATAACAGGGTGGTGTTGTAAAATCTATGATTTTACCATGATTTTATGTAATGAAGTTTCACCCATTAATCCTAGAACACATATGTATATTCCTATAGGTTGAGTGTGAACTTGTTCATTTAGGTACTTATACCTTTACATTCATACTTGTTGTAAATAATCTACATAGCTTAAACCTTGTACTTAAGACTAGGAGAACAAATGATAAAAATGTATAATCAATACTTGGCTATACACACAACACTAAATCAAAGTTGGAAAAAGAAGCTACATGGTGTATGTAGCCGTGTATGTGTGCAAATGTGTATACCACAAACATGTTTTAACCTCCTTGAACTAGCCCAAGACTATACTCCTTAGGTACTAGCCCAACATGAGCCCAAGCCAAAGCCCATTACGCCTCTTTTTGGCTAGCTAGACACGGCACCCCGTATGTGGAAGAAGAAGGGTTGTCTTGGTTTTGGAAAAGCCAACACATTGCACAATGGTTCTTACCAAGGCAATCATGCCTTTTTCCCTCACCCTTCTCTCTCCCCTTTAAGACGAAACACACACATACATTCTCTCAACCTCTCATGCAAACCAAATCTCATTCTCTCTTCATCTTTCTCTCTCAAATCATTCGGCATTAAGCCACCACAATCCAAAGTTGTTCATTAAATCTACTAAATTCTTGTCCCATATTAACTATTAATCATTTGGTATCATCATCATCTTTGGAATCACTATAACAAGCCCTAGCCGAAACCTTAAAGGTAACGGCTTGGTTATAGTTAGGGTTTCCATCATCCTCTTGATTAGATCTATAATCTTCTTATTCATCTAGATCTTCATTAGCAACTTTTAAGAAAGAAAGGTATACACTACTTGTCCTTCCATTTCTTCATGCATGCATCATCATACATCTATAAGCACAAGTAAATAACATGTTAAAGATCAAAGTTTGATAAAGCTATGACCATTATAGGTCACGGAATATTTATAAAAATCATGTTCATGATTTAAAAATCTTTAGTAAGAAACACATGCTCTATATTCCATATTTTAAACTAGATTTAAAAACCATATGAGACGTTTTGTAAATCTAAAGGTTGCATGAGTTACATATCTTGTTTTATGGGACTATGGTTAAACCAATAGTCATAGATCTCATAAAATGGATGTGTGTAACCTAAAAGTCTTGAAGACCATGACCTTAAAGGTAACGGCATAAATGGTTAATGTGTATGTGATTTATGTGTTAAGTGTAAATGATGGAATATGAAATGATACATGTTAAGATGACTATTAAAAATCACAAATACAACTTATGTGTATAAATGTAGCCGTGGGTTACATAGGATTTAAAATAGATTAAATGTACATGCATGCTATTATAAACCATAGATCTAATGACAAAGATTAACTTGCGTATGTTAAACATAAAACAAGATTATGGGAACCTTGGGAAGAGACAATATAGTCGTGGGCTATATGTAGTCTCCTTGGGAAAATAGTAACCTTGGAAACATGCATGTAAACTAGATAATCATGATTGTATGTTTTTAAATAATTACAAGATTTAGAAACTAGATATAGTGTTCATCTTGGAAGTACCAAGATCTAAAAATATAGCCGTGAGCTATAGATGAATATACATGGATCTATGTTTGATTTTTAGGTCTAGACATAGTTTAGATCTTATTTTGGACTTGTAACTTATTTTTTTGATATGTACATAGTTAGATCTATTGTTGTAACACTTATAAATGTACATGCAACTTAAAAAGGAGACTTGACTTATGTTAATAAGCTATAACTAATTATAGCCATAGGTTATAAGCTCCTACTAGAGCTTATGACTTACTTGTAACCTTATGACACACCTAGATCTAATTTGGTATAACACATAAAACAAAAGGTAAGTTTTATTCAATAAGATTGGAAAACTAAATATTAATAAGCTCATAATAAGCTTATAAGAATATCCTAAGTAAAAATAATATACATAAAATGTAAATTAATGTTAATGGACTAATTAAGTCCATGAAATGTTAATTCAAAACTTAAATGGACCCAATAAGCCTATTTTATAAATTATAGTAACTTAAATGGACTTAAGATCACAATTAGGCCCATTTAACTAATTAAAGGACTTAAAAATGTATTAAGCCCAATAGATGATTTAAAGGCCCATTTAAATAAATTAGTGGACTTGAAATATATTTAAGCCCACTAAAATAGCCCATTAGATGTTTAGCCCATTTAATGAGCCCATATAAAGTTTAGATGTTAAAATAAAATGTTTTTATAATAAAATATGACTTATAAAAACTTTTTGGATAAAAATGACAAATTATAAAGCTTAAGGACTCAAACCGTAACTTATGAAACTTATTTTAATAAACTAGTAAGCACAAGGACTGAAAATGTAAATATCCAAAAGTCTAGGGTTTAATAGTTATTGTTCGTGGCAACTTAAACCCTAGGGACCATTTTGGGAAGTTATTAAAAGTTATTTTGTCATTCTAAAACCCTAAGGATCATTTTGGCAATAGTCCAAAACTTAAAGAAGCCCTAGGGGCTGTAATGTCATTTTAGTAAAGTTACTAAACCTAGATAATACTAGAGGGACCAAATCTGCCATAAGCCGAAACTATAACAAGCCCTAGGTACTAAATATGAAAAATCTGAAAGTTTACTTGTTTTAAAATATGGAGGGACTGGTTTTGCCATATTCCGAAACATTTCCAAGCCCTAACCCTAAAATCTATTTTAATTATAATAAAACATAACTAAAATACTTAGACCATGAGAATTAAGGTATAAATCTTTAAGATTAAATTATTTTATAGGTTATAAAATAATTTATGGAAACCTTAAAGTAAATAAAATAATAGTTTTTTTTATATAAAATATTTATATTTACTTTAGAAAATAAGTGTATGAACAATTATGAATATGTATTGTTAATACATGTAGTCATATACTTTTAAGAAATAAAATTATGTGAACGTTAGTAAAATTAAATGTTACTACGTAAATATATTATAAGTAAAATCCCTTATGATTACTTAAATATAGAACGTGGTTATAAAATTTAACAGAATGTTATTGGTACAAGTATTATAAACATAGATTAATATTTTAAGTGAAACATTTTCTTTTATGTTTACTTAAATGTAAAACTTAATTGTAAAATTGAATGATTACTATAAATACATGTATGCTAACTAATATTTATAGTTAAACATGTGATGTGAACTTAGAAATGAAACTTATATAAATAAGTTAAATGAATATTGATGCTACTTGAACTATGGTTATTTAGATAAATACCATAGTATGAATGAACTGAATAAAATCCGTATAAGCATACCTATATGTTCTTTGTACTATCTATTAAGACTGTACTATCTGATTAGGCATAACTTTGGTGTGAGCTTTATTTGGATACCCGTGTTAAACAAGAAATTGCCTACTCAGAGGTGAGTTTACAGCCCCATTTAAACTTTGATAAAACTTTCCCTTTTGGGAAAGAAAATATGCAAACATATATTGGACATGACTGGATTGTATAAACTGGATTATGACTGCTTACTATTGAAACTGTTAAATTGTTGTAAATCGCCCAAATGTTATAAATAGATCTATTAGGGATTGACCATCCCCGTCTGGGTGAGTCATGCTCACTGTGCCTTGGCCGGGACAACAGACGTATACCATGTTGGAACTAGAATGGGTATCTTTTTGTAAGACACTACGTCCTCATCAGTTGAGGAATACGGGGTTAAGCTTCAGTTTATAATAATAAACAAATGTTATTTACATTTTAGTAAGAATGCTTTATGCATTATTACTTCTGTGATTATTGTATGTCCAAACTAATTAATTGTTAAAATCTGTAAATTCACCAACTTTATGTTGACCCGTTAGTATGTTTTGCACAGGAATATGAAGTTAGTACGTGGTGTGTGCATGGTCTCCAACATCTTAGTAATCTGCATTGTAGGACTCGTCCGGGGTTATATTTGGGAAACTCAAACAAACACTCTTCACCATGTTTAAGACAATTTTTATTTATTTGTTTAAATAAACATGTAATATGTTTAGACTAACTCTTTATCTTATGCTCTATGGACTATATGCTATCGATCCATCCTTGTGACATCTCCGTGGATATTTTCCACATATTTTGACCCTACCCGGGGTGTCACACTTTGAGCAGAGTCAATGCCAATTTCTCCATAGGAGAATAATTCTTTTCCACGTCATTGAGCGTTCGGATCATATAGTGAATCGGACATTGCCTTTCGTTTCTTTCCGTAAGTAATACTGCGCTAATCGATTCCTACGATGCTTCCAAATACATGTATAACGGCTCCTTCAGACCGGGATTTGTGAGGTTTGGTAGGTTGATAATCAATTGCTTCATCTGTTGGAATGCCTCCTCTGCTTCCTTGGTCCACTTATATTCATGCTTGTTTTCGTTAATGATGTTTTTTAAGTGTTGAAAAATGGGAGCGCCCTTTCAGCTGAACGAGCTAGGAATCTATTCAAAGCTGCTAACTTCCTACTTAACGATTGCATTTCTTTCTATGTTCTTGGGGATTGGATGTCCAGAATAACTCTCGTCTTTTTACGGATTTGCTCGAATGTCGTCCGGATCAATCATATAGCCGAGAAATTTCCCCTCTTCTACTCCAACTGAGAATTTGACCGGATTCACCTTCATATTTATCCAATGAAGGTTGTCAAAAGTCTCCGTAATGTCTGCTAGTAGGACCTTCTCGTCGTTGCTTTTGATTACCATATCATCAATGTATGCCTCTAGGTTCCTCCCTGTATGTGTTTGGAAAACCAAGTACACTAGCCTTTGGTAAGTCTCTCCATCGTTCTTTAGTCCAAAAGGCATCTTATTATAACAAAAGGTTCCCTAATCCGTGTAGAAAGCTGTCTTTTCTTCATCCTCCGATGCCATTTAAATTTGATGATAGCCTGTGTATGCATCCAAGAAACTTTTAAAACGAGACTCTACTACGGATTCAATTTTTTCGTCTATGTCTGGAGGTGAGTAATAGTCTTTCGGACATGTTGAGTTAAGATTCTTAAAATCTACACACATGCTCCATGACCCGTCACTGTTTTTGACCATGACTGGATTAGAGATGTATATTGGATATTTGACTGGTCTGACTATCCCTACCTATGACAACCCTAAATTTTTAGGATTTTCACTT
Organism: Glebionis coronaria; assembly: GCA_025667525.1. NCBI lineage: Eukaryota > Viridiplantae > Streptophyta > Magnoliopsida > Asterales > Asteraceae > Glebionis > Glebionis coronaria. The sequence goes on along the minus strand of CM046879.1, from coordinate 418,716,659 downwards.
GTGGTTGTTTGACCTTGTTTATGTGCTAAATGTGCCTTTATGTGATTTTAGATGTGTGATGTGTGATTTGGGTTGATAACCTACATATGAGTATGAGTTAGTACACTTGGTGTACTAGGATGACCCACATCGTGGTCATGTTGATGAGTCGTAGGAATGGTGAAATTCTTGACTTGTCGAAGTGATGACTATTGTAGTGCTATTTTACTTGTCGTGTGTATGTATTTAATTATGATGTACCGAAGAATATACGTAATTATATATGTAAGCATTTTAGTGGTATAGATTATTAGCTTCGGGTTAGTTTAGAAGTTTCATAGATTTTTTTAGGGTTCATAGATAGTAAATGTTATAAAAATAAATTTAAAAATGACTAAAGGATTTAATGAAAATAAAAATGTAAACATTGGTTTTATTTAGTTTTTAAAAGCCTAAAGGTTTTATAACAAAACAAATAATAATTTTGAAAAAAAATATATATAGTTAAAGAAATAATTATATGAAAAAAGAATTTAATAAAATAAATAAATAAAATTAATTAATCTTGGTAAAAAGGTTTTATAGTCGGTTTTTAAAATAAAGGAGCTAAAAGCCCATTTAAATTTGTGTTATATTTGGAAAAGGAATGTTTTAAAAGTATAAATATAACACTACAAAACAAAAAGATCAAATTCTTAAGGAGAAAAAGACGATCGGTGCATTCAAAGAGAAAAAAATTACGGTTTTACAAAACTTGGTTTTTGATCAATTGAAGGTATCTTGTTTTAATTCTTTTTTTTATTTAACAAATCATGTTATAATCATGTTAATAATTATATGATGGATTAGGGTTTTAATTTTCTGTAATTAGAATTTCTTAGGTCTTGAATTACGTAATTAATGATGGGTTTTTAGGGTTTAAATTAGATTAGAGTTAATTCAGTAGAAACTGTCGCTAATCTGCCAAAATCCGTCACTAAATAGTCAAAGAAACTATCGCTAGTGTCTAGGCTGATTTTAGGTAAAATCGTTTTGGTCATAACTTATTCTTTTTTAAAGCTTTTTGGGTGATTCAAAAGCCTATACTTTTCAAATATTTAGATTGTATAGTAAATGGAGGTCAGTAACTTGGTCGAATTAATTATACAAGTGTCGAGTTCAAGGTTAATTTTCAGACAACATATTTTAAACTCGTATTTGGGTATTTTGGGCTAATGGACACTTAGAGGGTTAACATGAGGCTGATTTGGAATAGGATTTAAGAAGTATCCATTATAGGGATTTTTACATTGATGAATGATTAGAGTTCCGGAGTCAATGTTGACATGTATTATTGTATTGTGTACTTTAGATAATTGATTGTCCGTGAAGAGGCTTTGGATTGCTTTTCGCAAGGTGAGTTCATAGTCCCATTTTTATTGAGTTTTTAAAAGTTTTTACTTTCTAGTATGGGATGGAGATGATACTTATGGTGTCTTTAAAATGTTTTGGGATTTATGTTTTTTAAAATGTGTTGTAACACCCCCAATTTCACAACGCAGCGGAATATCAACATAGAGTGTTACTTCATAGCACATCGCACAAAGTCATAGAAAATGAACTCAAAAGAGACGTTTTATAAAATAAACCATTCGATAAATTTATTAAATCGGAGTTTCAATTGAAATAGGTCCCAACAATTTATAAAAACCTTAAGAAATGATAAGGATTTGTCAAATGTATCGAATGGAAATAGTTTGTTTTGCCTGTACTTTATCCCGCGCGACTTCATGCTCCAGCTGCTCTGAAACCTATATACCTGAGAATACATGCAAACATGTCAACACAACGGTTTAGTGAATTCATAGGTTTTTAAATAAACAATAATGAGGTTTTAAATAAACCATAAAGCTTTTGAACACAAGAATCTCATCCACTGTCAATATTGTAACACATACAATATCGAAAGTCCGCGCTATTCTAATAAGCCATGACACTAAAGCCTTAAGTATAAATAATGTCCTAGTCAGGTATCTTGCCTAATACCCCCTTAATTCTCATACAACACACTTGGCTAAGCCTCCAGCCCACAGGTGCGACCTGCCCAGGTGGGGGTCATCCCCAATGGACCCATCCGTCTGAACCAGCGCCTACCCATCATAGGTAGTTAACGGTTCATGGGTTTATAGGGACTTTCTGAATTTTGGCAATAAAGAACTTAGCAAATAGCGGTTCACAATCAATACAATCAACGCTTGTGTTCATCTTTCAAAAGTATATAATCAGTCATCTTACATTCATTTACAACAACATGTATTTGTTCAAAGCATATAGCAAGCCACATGTTTATTCATAAACATGTATTCTCTCAAAACCATATATATAAATATCATATTATTATACCAAGAGCATGTATTCCCCCTCGCGGGTTTATAAACACATATAAAGCAGTAAAAGTGAGGCTATGAACTCACCTGATATAGCTATTACACGTTATCAAGGAATAAACGTCCAATAGTCGATACACGACTTCACGAGATGTCAATCCCTCATTGGTCGAAAATGAGATACCAAACGGTCGACATATGACCAAACGAGACCTAATATGATGAGACGCGTCTTAGGCTCGAGACGAGTAATAAATCATACATAAGTCAAACAAATATACGTAAATAGTTCACTTTAGTAAGTTTGGACATTGCATAAGTTTCATAAAAAAATTTATAAAACCTTTGATAACAATTTTTCATCTATTATCCCATTTCGAAAATTAAGCCCATTATAGTCCATTATAAGTGTACGTTGGGCTTTTATGGCCTAATTCTACCTTCCATGCATTAGGGTTCTAAAACTCCTCAAAACGACATCAGCTTAATATTGTTCGATGGTCAAGTGTCGGGTCACATAATCATCAGTTTACAAATGAGTCCATGCTTCCCGATAAGTGGGTCCTACCACTTCGGTTTTTATAAAAATCAACGCGTCTTACATTAATTCAATATGATCAAATTCTTATAATTTATCGACATGCCTCGTAAATTATATCGTTTCTCTTAAACCATAAATAATATGTATGAGTTATTTTTACCAAAGTCATTCTTAACTTATGTAGTTTACTTATTATAAGTCCAATTACCCCTAATTTATACTTATGATAGCTCATTTACCCATTTTGTCACTTAGAATAGTTGGCTATTTTTCGCAGTCAACTTCAGTTCTACCGTTTTGCCCGCCATTTCCAAACCGTTTATCCGTAAAAAACCATCTGATTCGTGTGTGTTCTACATAATTTTAGCTACAACCCATAGTTTTACCTTTTGCAATGGTTCTAGGTTCTAAAATGAGTTCTCAGTCTATTCATTCAGCATGTTCAGAATCAACACTTTTTACGGTTTTGGCCATATCTAATTCATCGGGTGTCGCCACGGGACGAGTCACCCCAAAAATCACCACAAAAACATAAAATTATAAACCTATATTATTTTAAAAGTCCAAAACTACTGATTTAACCCAATAAGATGTTTCTAATCCTCTCCCAAAAATCAGTCCCAACATATATCTTTCTAAACATGTTTTCTATTGTTTCAAATGTCTAATCAGTAGGTACAATGTCCAAAATTTCAAAATAAGTGCATCAACCATAAAGAGATATATAGATCGATGAAAATAAAGAATAATAATAATTGAAAGACTACGAACATAAATTATAAAGGTAATCCTTACAAAGATTAGAATAAGAATCGATCGAACCAAGATCCATACATTTATAACCCATCAAAGACTTCCCAAGGAATCAAACTCTTTCAATCTTGAAAATAATCAGCCCTTATATCAAATACATGTTATTGTTGATTACTAAATAAGTAAACACATGGAAAAGACTAAAACTCCAAGTGTTCATTGTTTAACTAATTATAATAGTAAGATGAAAGTGGTCTAACGATTTTTGAAGAGTGTTTGTAGCTCACGGCTGAGCAAGAAAAGAGAGGAAGGTACATGAGTTTTATTTGCAAGATATGAAATTATATTATATGGCTATTGTACGGTAAAAGGAAATAATGAAGAGTTAAACCAAATTTATGTATGTGACGCAAGTGAATGGAAATATCTGTGATACGAAGTTTTAAGTACTAAAAGAATATAGATGTAAAGTTTGAAAGACACGTGTTTAGTATTAGTGTGCTTATACGCAACTTTGAAGGATGAGGTGACTGCTTGATTAATGTTGTATCATATTCTTTAAAAGCGGGTATTATTGAAGTCCGATATTTTTAACGTTACGCGATTTGAACGATACACGTTAAACCACGAAAAATAAACGCTCAATATAAAATAAAAACTTGGGCATTCGGATAACTTTAATATTTCGATAAATAAATGAGGGCTTATTATTTAATAAATGTTAATGCGCCGTATAGCGAATGATACCAAAAGGTTTAACGTAATTTATGAATAATGCTTATAAAATGATAAATTAAAACGACGACAATAGAGAAATATTTCTATGTCACAATGAAAATGTTCACGGTCGATGACGGACATAAACTTTGCCGATAATTAATAAATGACACGTACTCAACATGTTAAAGCCTTAACCTTGTCGGTTAGCCGAGAACTCAATATTATTCGTCGAACGAACATGAAAAATAAAAGCCGAGTAATAAATATTGATTCGAATACTAGAAACAAGATTAGATCTCGGTATAAATGTTGATTTCAATGTTCGGGTTATTACATCATCTAACCCATTAGGAAGCAACGTCCCGGCGCGTAATTCGTCTCAATAGTATTCAGTTTAATGGCAAAGAGGTGTAGAATAGATAAGTCAATGATGGGTTTCTTGTGAAGGTTTAATGAACAAAAGTTAAAGTAACGAGTATACATAACGAGCACAAATGAATGGTTTGAATGTAACACCCCATTTTGATAATGGAAATGTCACGCGTAATTATGGCGTGTCATCAAAGCATACAAGGATAAATGTATAAAACATTACATGACCATAGGGATAACCGGAATCAAACATCGGTTCCCAAACATAAGCCCAAAACATAATAAAGCAAAAGAAGTGAATGAAAGACTACATAAGCATTAATATATGAAGGCAACAGGAAAAGAAATCTCTAGCAGCTTCCATCCGATGCACGTCCTCCAAATGCTCGAGTCTTTCCTAGGATACCTGCCATTTTCGGACATGGAAAGGAAAGTAACGGCTGAGCAAAATGCTCAGTGCACGGATATAGACATAGTATGAATGACTAAGCATAATAAAGACTTAATATCAGCGGAAATGTATAAGTCCTGGAAAACCTAGAACATGTTCATAAAACTGGTTTTATAGTTTTAAAAGCCTTATGTTTATCTTATGAAAACTGTTTAACATATTTTACCATTAGCCAATATAGGTCATGAAAATCCACCGTGCATGAATACTTGGAGGGGTGACCTCATCATGCAAATTAGAGGGGCTGCCTCTAATTTAATATACTGGTTTTTGGGTAGGAAGGATCAGCTCCTTGTGAAGGATGCAAGGCACACACCACATTCACCATGTAATCCTGAATAAAACATGTAACTAGGATGCACCCATACGCCCCACATGATAAATATAAATAAATGGCCAAAAGCTGAAGGGACGCCACGAGCAATCACTCCGCCGTGGTGAAGTCATAACATCAGTGCCTCTAATGTTATGGTTATGGTACCTCCATAACTAGGTGAAACTGGTCATGCATGTATATGGCTATAGGTAATCATATTTAAAACATAAGCAATCAAACTCATACTTATACTACGGGAAAACAGTTGGCTGCATACGGGGAATCCTAATAAGGAAAGAATGTCCATACTGAAAGGACGGGAATCCGTACCTTATGTCCAGTGAACGACGAAGACGAACGGAAAAGAGTCCTACTCCGGTATCACTAATGCTACATAAATACATACGTGTATAAGTATCTGATTACTGAATACATAACTGGTTCTATATTATGTCTTAGCTTATTTAATACGTTCATGTCATGTTTTACTGTTTTAAGCTTAATACTGTGTTTATCACATATTATGTCTATTCTGATTAAGTATTTCTTGTATTTCATGTATTATTATACTTGTTGTGTAATAATAAGTAACTTTCTAAAAATAACAGGTTTCCTAAAATACAAAGTTACCAAAAATAGAATTACTGCTAAAATAGATAAGTTTCTAAAAATAGAAATAAGCTGGTTAATTAAGCCAATAATATAAGATAAGTATTTTCAGATTAATATTCTAAGTCATGAGATTATAAAGTATAGTTTATTAATTATTACATGTAATTTAAATAAACTATAGGTTAAAAGTATTTAATTAAATAAAATGTGATTTAATTAAATAAAGATATGAATACTTAGGTTAAACATGTATTATTAATTATACTAATATAACCTAAGTCATGAGAATTAATAAATTATAGATCATGGTTTTTAATAACTAATTAATCACTTAGTCTAATTTAACTAAATAATTACTTAGGTTAAATTCATATATTATTAATTAGTAATAATAAACCTAAGTCCATGTTTTTAATTAAATTAATTATATAGCATGTTAAATTAATTTAATTAATCTTATAATAATAAGTCATGATTTATTAGTTCAATTTTCTTGTAATAATTATACATGTTAAGCTAATTAAACCCGTAAAAATAATACCCGAACCCGTGTGCTATTTATTAACATGTGTCATAAAACGAACCCTTGAAAACCCATATAAAACGTGTTGTGTTTTTACCATAAGCCGAACCAAACAGCCCCTTACATTCAGGTTTTAAACCCACTGCCAAACGCACCCTTAACCTTCTGTTAAACAAAAACCCAAACACCCCCTTACACTGCCAGTTACCACTGGCAGTGGTGATGGTGCCACCGGCAGCAGCCGGTTCCCACTGCTAGAAGGATAAACACCACTGGCCGCAGCCAGTGGTTCCCCCTGCTTGTTCGAAGTTTCCCCCTGCTTGAGCAAACCAAGCCAAAACCCTAATTAGGGTTGCGGCTGGTGAGAAAATTTGCCACCGAGAGTCTCTTGACTCTCGGTTTGTGTGCCAAACCACTACAGCAAACCAAAAACGACCCCCCCTCATTATTTACCCCTTTTAAAATCAGATTCGAGACCAAAATAAAAAAACGAATTAGGGTTTTTACTTTGATTCTTTTCGTGTTAGGGTTTTGGACATCCAAAATAAATACACTCCTCGTTCTTCTTGGATGATGAAGCCATGGTTTCTTGTTTCTTTGTGTAGGTCGCGTCATAGAAGCAAGAAAAGGAGGAGACAACAGGCGGCTGCATTTTAGATTTAAGGTTTCTGTGTTTGTTTGTTGTTTGTGTCGGCAGAAATAAAGCAAAACCAAACCACCCCTCCCGTCTGTGTTATTATCCACGGTTAAACACCCACTTGGGCTTTGAGCCCAAGTCCTTCTCTTTTATACTTTGTCAAAACAGCCCCTTACACACTTGTACATTTAATTAAATCGCGTCTTGCTAAAAGACGCGCGCGATCGAGTATTGGACGTCGTGAATTTCATAGTTATTGTTATACGTGTTTAAACGTAAATATTATTTACGTGATTACTTGTCGCATAAATTAAATATACGTAATACTATTTATCGTTTAAATGTTCATGATTACGTGTTACGTAGTTTACGTAACTTAATTAGTTTTCGATCGTGACTCACTATATTTATTCGTGTTCGTAATAAATATAAATACGTAATTAATATTCTCTCGTGATTAATTTACGTTCATGATTTCATGATCGCATGTTCGGGATTAATTATTGTTTAAATAATTATTGTGCGTTCGTACGTAATAAATACTTATCGTGTTCTAACACGTACGTAATACGTAAAATCCTAACACGTAATCGTAATCATGCTATATTAAGAAAGTTTTAATCTAGTATGTACGATCTTAAGGGTACTATTCATGGTAAAAACATGCGGGTTTTACAACTCTTCCTCCCTAAAAGAATAATTTGTCCCCGAATTATAGATAACGTAACTGAAAGAGAAACATACCCGAATCAAACTGAAAGGGTATGTAAGATTAATGAACGTGCGGGTTTCCTGACAGAAGGAACGCGGATCGTGACATGTCTTGAAAGGACATGGAACGTGACGTGACTGAAAGGACATATCTAGTTGATAAGAGAAAAACGGATAAAAGTTCGGATGAACTTGTCCATTTCCAAGTGGCTTCCCTCTTGGAACGGTTCCTTCATAAGATCTTGACACGAATGATAAGTCTTGGTCCTCCTGACCTTGACTTGGAATACGAAGAAGTTCTTGGTTATCAACGTAAGGTAGATCCCCTAAATTCGATCGAGGAAAATAAGAGTTAACGTGCAAGGGTAACTGAAATGTTACTATGCAAGACAATCTGACTTAACAGGTAATTAGAAACGATGCGCGAGACATGAAGAAACGTAGTACGTGAAAAATTTTGAACGTGATACGTGAAAAATTTTGAACGTGCTACGTGGAGATATGGCGAGTGTAGTATGAGTAAGCATATCGTGATCCATGATATGCGTAACATATCTTGATCCTGATATGAGGAACGTGGAATGAACATGACATGTGAAACATGTCGTGAACATAGAGTATAATGGCGGTAACACCAAACGCTACAAGGTGAGACGTAGAAAATGACGTGAAACGTTTATCTAAAGGTGGAGAGTTATACTAAACTTGGGTCTGGTCTCTCAAGTTCTTGCAAACTTCCTAGAATGAGAAGAAAATGAACGTAAAATCGTAAGACAAAATACGATCATGAACGTGAATAGTGTCATGAACGCGAGCGCGAAAGCAAGTCGTGGAATCAATATGAAGACGTGAAGTAATTTTAGGAGTACAATTGTGAATCTTTATCTGACCCGATAGCTGAGGGATTACCAAGTGATCGGATGAGCCTTGGCGTGGAATGTGTCCGATCAATCCGTTGGTTTTGAAATCCGTACGGATGTAAGGATTTTGCAGACTTGATCAAACTGTTGGTAATAACACAGATAGCATCTTGCTTTTTCTGAGTTTGCTTAAATCTGGTAACCAAAATCCGTGGAGATCTTGTCCCATTTCAATTCACAATTTCAGATGATGAAAACCATCCCAGTTTGTTGGTGTCCTATCTTAACCTGTTGGTATGTCAGGTACTTAGATATGAACGTAACTGTATCCTGCTTCGTAGAAACTTGATACATAGAAGGTTGCGAAACTCTGAGTCTCTGAATCTAGACTTCTCCTAGCGTAGATTTTCTAGAACCCCTAATGTAGTGTAGGGTTCTCTCCTTTACGTATAAGCTGAGTCATGGTAAGATTAACCATAAAACCCATGTGATTCAGCGTGTCACTGTAATCAAACAGAATTGATGTTGGAAAATTTTCCAGGGTAGAATTTCTCTTGTCATAGAGTTAGGCTTAGAGGAAATCAGGTTATCCTCAATGAAAACGCTGATGAATTTGTTTAGGAGTTCATGGAAACTCAATTTATTAAGTCCATAATGCTGTTGGAGCATTGATGAGACTAAATCAAAATCATAAATCTAGCATGACCGAGTCGTGCACGAATAGCAGTCATGGACATGTCCTGTTCTTTCACCCGTCACTATTGGCAGCATGATCATGAATTCGATCTTGGAAAAGTGATAAACACTATAAGGTCGATTGGATATTTTGTCAATACATGGAGGAGAATAACGGTCATGAATGGTTATTTGTTTACGCCGACAGTAGTCGACACATAATCTCACGGTACCGTCCTTCTCCTTGTAAGTTCTTCTGGAATGTATGGGAAGATTTTGGAATAATCAACTATCTAAGCGTAAAAGACTTAAGTGGTCGCGTCTTACTGACAGGTAGAAAGTTTTAGCGACCATGGCTAACAACGCACATGCTTGTAAGCATAGATAATTTGTATAGATTTTCCCGATGGAAAATCAAGCTGAATGTATTCAGGAGCCTGAACATTACTGTACATAATTATGAATCGTAGCATGGTGTGCTGTTCATAGTCCATAATTAGGATAAAATTCATCTCGTGTCTGTCTGAGGAAATGCGTTAGCAGCTTGGATCTCATCATTAAACTGAAGGAAAACCTTCGTATGCGTGGGAATACGAAAGGCGTCCTTCATGGTCATGAATATATGAACTATGGTGAAAGAAATGAAAGTGACATCGGCAACGTGACAGTTCTCACTGATGCGCCGATAATGGTATTGAAATTCTTGTGGCCTGATTAATACATGGCACAACAAAATAGATATACCCTTGGAGGGTACCCTGAATTTCATAGAAATGTTCCATAGTTGGACGTGAGTCATATGTCTTGACTCGTTTCTTGAAACTATAAGCATGACATATGTCTTGACTGGTGTCTTGACATGTGTCTTCAGAAAGTATACGTGAGACATGTGTCTTGACTGATGTCTTCACATGTGTCTCGAGATGTGAAACAAATAGAACTACAATATTAGGTTATTATGCCAGAATTGGCGGATCGGTTGGACTACTGATCATTTGTATGTCTGATCATGTCCGCTGCCGGAGCCTCGGTTGCGATTTATAGGATAGTTCTGTCATAGTAGTGGTTACTATCGTCCTGTCTGTCAGTTCCATGACGGTCATTCTCATGACCGTGATTCATGTAACTATTCAGCTGAGTGGCCGGCTGGTACCGGTTTGCACTCGTATGGCTGAAATGACAGCCGAATGACGTGTGACATGTAACTAAGAATTAAGGACAATGATTGATGGAAATCGTCTGATGGTGAAGCATCTTCTCGTCCAATTGCTTTGCTCCGACGCCTTTGTCTTTGTCATGTAGGATCTCCAGGTTGTGAACAGCATCAGCATCTCGTAGCGTGTCCGAACGTCAGCAGCATCAACCTTTAGTAACATTTCCCAGTTATGAGCGGCATCAGCAATCTTGTAGAACATCAGCAATTGAAAATATGCCTGAGGTGATTCAGATTCGACTAGCGAATACTCGTGTAGTATTGCAAGTGAAATACACATGGATTTAGGTACGTGTAATACACATGGAGTACGGTACATGGAGTACACGTTGAGTGCACATCAAATGATCGGTATGGGGTCGATCATTTATCATGATCTAAAGAAAGTATACCGGTTAAACGGTTAGGAAAACCATCATGATAACCTGGCAGTATTAGCATAGACATCATTCTGGTTGTAACGGAAACGTTAAAGTGTGGTTACACAAAATTTAACGATGATTTGCCTGACAGCATGATCAATGAAGACCAACCATGACTATCATGAAAGCAGGATTTAATGAAATCTAACAATGTCTTGCAAGACAGTGTAAATAACAAAAGAGGCGTAAAACATAATCAACATGAAGACAGAATTATCATGAAGAAACATGAAACCATCTATCACGAAGAAGTGTATATCATAATCAGCATGAAACTGAAGTTAACCATGACAGTATGAAAACATACTTGACATAAAAACATAATAACTTATGAAGGGACATGAAAAAAAAAATTATGCCAATTTAAATCATGAGAAAAATTTTATGCATGAAAAACAGTGCATGAATGCGTAATGTAGTTTATAAAACTTTTATATGTGCGAGGGAACGCCTATGGGTCGGTTCCAAAACAAAAGACATGGCGAGGGGACGCCTATGGGTCGGTCCCAAAGTTAAAAGTTTCGATAAAAGCACATGCGACTAAATAGGGCCAGTCTTGTACCATCCATTACTTAGTCATAATCCCTGCAGCTATGATACATGAAACATAAATAAATGAAACTCATATGTCAAAACTTATCAGAAAAAAATTTATATGACTAATTATGAACTATTGGGGTTCAGTCCACATAGCCACTGTTCACGAGGAACATTATGCATGAAACAATGACACATAACTAAATATGAATGACGGTTGTCCATCCATATTAGCAAAACAATATCGATGAAAACATCAAGGTTAAAACCTCAAGGTGCTGAAAACATCATGGTTAAAACAACAATGCGCTGAAACATCAATACGTAGAATAACAGACGTTGGCTTAGGAAGCTCCTGGTGACTACCCACTAGTCACAGGTCGAGTTTTAGAGCCTACAGGTCGAAGCCTTGGCTCTGATACCATAACTGTAACACCCCATTTTAATAATGGAAATGTCACGCGTAATTATGGCGTGTCATCAAAGCATACAAGGATAAATGTATAAAACATTACATGACCATAGGGATAACCGGAATCAAACATCGGTTCCCAAACATAAGCCCAAAACATAATAAAGCAAAAGAAGTGAATGAAAGACTACACAAGCATTAATATATGAAGGCAACAGGAAAAGAAATCTCTAGCAGCTTCCATCCGATGCACGTCCTCCAAATGCTCGAGTCTTTCCTAGGGTACCTGCCATTTTCGGACATGGAAAGGAAAGTAACGGCTGAGCAAAATGCTCAGTGCACGGATATAGACATAGTATGAATGACTAAGCATAATAAAGACTTAATATCAGCGGAAATGTATAAGTCCTGGAAAACCTAGAACATGTTCATAAAACTGGTTTTATAGTTTTAAAAGCCTTATGTTTATCTTATGAAAACTGTTTAACATATTTTACCATTAGCCAATATAGGTCATGAAAATCCACCGTGCATGAATACTTGGAGGGGTGACCTCATCATGCAAATTAGAGGGGCTGCCTCTAATTTAATATACTGGTTTTTGGGTAGGAGGGATCAGCTCCTTGTGAAGGATGCAAGGCACACACCACATTCACCATGTAATCCTGAATAAAACATGTAACTAGGATGCACCCATACGCCCCACATGATAAATATAAATAAATGGCCAAAAGCTGAAGGGACGCCACGAGCAATCACTCCGCCGTGGTGAAGTCATAACATCAGTGCCTCTAATGTTATGGTTATGGTACCTCCATAACTAGGTGAAACTGGTCATGCATGTATATGGCTATAGGTAATCATATTTAAAACATAAGCAATCAAACTCATACTTATACTACGGGAAAACAGTTGGCTGCATACGAGGAATCCTAATAAGGAAAGAATGTTCATACTGAAAGGACGGGAATCCGTACCTTATGTCCAGTGAACGACGAAGACGAACGGAAAAGAGTCCCACTCCGGTATCACTAATGCTACATAAATACATACGTGTATAAGTATCTGATTACTGAATACATAACTGGTTCTATATTATGTCTTAGCTTATTTAATACGTTCATGTCATGTTTTACTGTTTTAAGCTTAATACTGTGTTTATCACATATTCTGTCTATTCTGATTAAGTATTTCTTGTATTTCATGTATTATTATACTTGTTGTGTAATAATAAGTAACTTTCTAAAAATAACAGGTTTCCTAAAATAGAAAGATACCAAAAATAGAATTACTGCTTAAAATAGATAAGTTTCTAAAAATAGAAATAAGCTGGTTAATTAAGCCAATAATATAAGATAAGTGTTTTCAGATTAATATTCTAAGTCATGAGATTATAAAGTAGAGTTTATTAATTATTACATGTAATTTAAATAAACTATAGGTTAAAAGTATTTAATTAAATAAAATGTGATTTAATTAAATAAAAATATGAATACTTAGGTTAAACATGTATTATTAATTATACTAATATAACCTAAGTCATGAGAATTAATAAACTATAGATCACGGTTTTTAATAATTAATTAATCACTTAGTCTAATTTAACTAAATAATTACTTAGGTTAAATTCATGTATTATTAATTAGTAATAATAAACCTAAGTCCATGTTTTTAATTAAATTAATTATATAGCATGTTAAATTAATTTAATTAATCTTATAATAATAAGTCATGATTTATTAGTTTAATTGTCTTGTAATAATTATACATGTTAAGCTAATTAAACCCGTAAAAATAATACCCCGAACCCGTGTGTCATTTATTAACATGTGTCGTAAAACGAACCCGTGAAAACCCATATAAAACGTGTTGTGTTTTTACCATAAACCGAACCAAACAGCCCCTTAAATTCAGGTTTTAAACCCACTGCCAAACGCACCCTTAACCTTCTGTTAAACAAAAACCCAAACACCCCCTTACACTGCCAGTTACCACTGGCAGTGGTGATGGTGCCACCGGCAGCAGCCGGTTCCCACTGCTAGAAGGATAAACACCACTGGCCGCAGCCAGTGGTTCCCCCTGCTTGTTCGAAGTTTCCCCCTGCTTGAGCAAACCAAGCCAAAACCCTAATTAGGGTTGCGGCTGGTGAGAAAATTGTCACCGAGAGTCTCTTGACTCTCGGTTTGTGTGCCAAACCACCACAGCAAACCAAAAACGACCCCCCCTCATTATTTACCCCTTTTAAAATCAGATTCGAGACCAAAATAAAAAAAAACGAATTAGGGTTTTTACCTTGATTCTTTTCGTGTTAGGGTTTTGGACATCCAAAATAAATACACTCCTCGTTCTTCTTGGATCATGAAGCCATGGTTTCTTGTTTCTTTGTGTAGGTCGCGGCATAGAAGCAAGAAAAGGAGGAGACAACAGGCGGCTGCATTTTAGATTTAGGGTTTCTGTGTTTGTTTGTTGTTTGTGTCGGCAGAAAGAAAGCAAAACCAAACCACCCCTCCCGTCTGTATTATTATACACGGTTAAACACCCACTTGGGCTTTGAGCCCAAGTCCTTCTCTTTTATACTTTGTCAAAACAGCCCCTTACACACTTGTACATTTAATTAAATCGCGTCTTGCTAAAAGACGCGCGCGATCGAGTATTGGACGTCGTGAATTTCATAGTTATTGTTATATGTGTTTAAACGTAAATATTATTTACGTGATTACTTGTCGCATAAATTACATATACGTAATACTATTTATCGTTTAAATGTTCGTGATTACGTGTTACGTAGTTTACGTAATTTAATTAGTTTTCGATCGTGACTCACTATATTTATTCGTGTTCGTAATAAATATAAATACGTAATTAATATTCTCTCGTGATTAATTTACGTTCATGATTTCGTGACCGCATGTTCGGGATTAATTATTGTTTAAATAATTATTGTGCGTTCGTACGTAATAAATACTTATCGTGTTCTAACACGTACGTAATACTTAAAATCCTAACACGTAATCGTAATCATGCTATATTAAGAAAGTTTTAATCTAGTATGTACGATCTTAAGGGTACTATTCATGGTAAAAACATGCGGGTTTTACATTGAATATAGCTTCAATCCTTATAAGCAAAGAATAATATATAACTCGAACGGAAAGGCATTGGAAGCAAAAATTAACATGTCGTTAATTTTTGTAAGCGCTTCAAGGTATATTATTACTAGCTTATCAAACTTGTGGCGGTTGATATAAGTTTGAAAAATTCCACTTGACAAAGGAAGAGTCAAAAGGAGCGGGTGCATTTGAAATATTTTCAATGCGACATTGAATTCAAGGCTAATGGTGATCACATCGATCAAATCGAAACATATATCGTCCACGAATCTCACAAAATAATTGCGTCATAAAAGAAAATCGCATGGATCGCACTAACTACATAGAAAACTCTACAAAATATCCAAAACAAGATAACTATTGCTAGTCATACAAAATCACTCAATTTCATGCTCTCCAACATGCAAACCTATTTTGTCAAAAGCGAATTCATCGACACGGAAATCGCTCAGAGTATACATTACTGTATCGAAAGAACTACTATCCAAATCAAACACAAAAGCCAACACTAAGCACATATAATCACATTACGACATGCTTGCAAAATAGCAAAGCCATGCCAAATCAAATAAGTTCAATCAAGTTAAATCATGCTTGCTAAATAGCCAAGCATGATAAATAAGAATATTTTAAAGGATTTTCGGATAAGTCCAGTAAAAGGAAAGTTTGCAAGTTAAAGGATGTTCACGATCTTGTTTGAATAGATGTATATCAAACAATATTTTCGTCATCATAGGGTGCTCACACATGGATCCATACCCAAATGACACTGTAGGGTGCTCACAAACGGATCCATACCCAAAAGATATTGCAGGGTGCTCATAAACAGATCCATACCCAAAATATTTTCTCATTACATTTGAAAAATTCTTCGATGAACCATCCATAATAACAAGAAAGAATCTCAAGATCTTTTCATTCACGATGAGTTGTGTTGATAATTTAATCCTCGGTCAATCCACAAGTACACAACTAGTGTCGATTAAACAAGACATCTGTTCTCGAAACATGTAATGGTTCTTAACGATTAGCTTATAATGCCCGCGATAGTTAGGACACATTAGAAATGGTCTATAGAAACAAATTATAACTCGGGAGAAGCCTAACGGGTTACTCGTACATAGACGATAATCAATAATAACCATAATGAAGACGAAAACGAACGATTCATACCAACGAAACATGAGTCGGAGAAATACATCCGTATACAAAAATAATCGCAAGCCAAGTCAAGCACTCTTGAGCCCACTTAGTTATAAATCTTTGTTTACATCAAAAGGAGTCCTAATCCATGTGAACAATAATTATAAATTTATGGTTAGGGGACTTATAATTTTCTTGTACAAATAAAAAGGTGTCCTAATTTATTTCAACAAGACGATTATAAATCATCCTACGCATGTAATACCATCTCAAAACACGATGAAATAATCAAATTACATACCATAACAAGTAAAGGGTGTCAATAAACTTACTTCATGATTTCTATATTCAAACGTCCCATTCCATATGAATAAGAAAATCAAAAATAATCTAAGGTCTAGTGGTTTAAAACTTTCTTATTCAAATATTCCGATCCATTTCAATAAGAGAACCTTAAACAACACATAGTTGGACGATTTAAAATCTCTATATTTAAATGTCCCATTCCATTTAAATATAAGGTCTTAAGTCACTCAACTAGATGACTACTATGAGCATATCTTTGTTGTACCCAAATTATATATAGTTATTTGGGTATATATATATATATATATATATATATATATATATATATATATATATATATATATATATATATATATATATATATATATATATATATATATATATATATATATATATATATATATATATATATATATATATATATATATATATATATATATATATATATATATATATATATATATATATATATATATATATATTAGGTCCAACATTGGCATCTTCCTTTTCGCCAATAAAACATAATTATACATAATCAAATTAAACGTTACATTATATAGAAGATGTCTCCATAAAGAAATGATTCTTCAAAATCATAAGGAGTATAAAACAAAATAATATGTTTATCAATTACGTTTCAAAAGGAGATGTCCAAAAATCGCACATCACGTTGCGATGACAACAATCGAGTTGAAATTAGTCGATATACAATCGATTACGAAAAAAATAAATATGTATCCAAAGTATCAAACGAGTTTCATACTAGTATTCAGATAATACATAATTATCAAGATCGGTGATTGGCGTTGAGGTCAAGTTCTATACAAAACCGCATTATAATATGTAGGATAACTAGGCAAGGGCCATTGTTTCACGCACAATGCCTTTAGATACTATAGTATATAAATTCATATACATACAGCCATTCCTACATACACATAGGATCACACAATCAAAACCAAGCATTGGTTTCTAGGAGCCATGAGCACGCGGATACTTTACAAGGCAACCAAACAATTTTATGAAAGAGCATTTATAGTATAGGTTTTGAAAAATGACCTAGTTCTCTATAACTAGTGCTTTGATACCAATCTGTAACACCCCCAATTTCATAACGCATCGGAATATCAACATTGGGTGTTACTTCATAGCACATCACATAGAGTCATAGAAAACGAACTCAAAAGAGACGTTTTATAAAATAAACCATTCGGTAACTTTATTAAATCAGAGTTTCAATTGAAATAGGTCCCAACAATTTATACAAACCTTAATAAATGATAAGGATTTGTCAAATGTGTCGAATGGAAATTGTTTGTTTTGCCTGTACTTTATCCCGCGCGGCTCCATGCTCCGGCTGCTCTGAAACCTATATACCTGAGAATACATGCTAACATGGCAACACAACGGTTGAGTGAATTCATAGGTTTTTAAATAAACAATAATGAGGTTTTAAATAAACAATAAAGCTTTGGAACACAAGAATCTCATCCACCGTCAATATTGTAACACATACAATAACCAAAGTCCGCGCTATTCTAGTAAGGCATGACACTGAATCCTTAAGTATAAATAATTTCCTAGTCACGTATCTTGCCTAATATCCCCTTACTTCTCATACAACATACCTGGCTGAGCCTCCAACCCACAGGTGCGACCTGCCCAGGTGGGGGCCATCCCCGATGGATCCATCCGTCTGAACCAGCGCCTACCCATCATAGGTAGTTAACGGTTCATGGGTTTATAGAGACTTCCTAAATTTTGGCAAAACATCACTTAGCAAATAGCGGATCAAAATCAATACAGTCAACGCTTGTGTTCATCTTTCAAAAGCATATAATCAGCCATCTTACATTCATTTACAACAACATGTATTCATTCAAAGCATATAGCAAGCCACATGTTTATTCATAAACATGTATTCTCTCAAAACCATATATATAAACATCATATTTTATACCAAGAGCATGTATTCCCCCTCGCGGGTTTATAAACACATATAAAGCAGTAAAAGCGAGACTATGAACTCACCTGATATAGCTATTACACGTTATCAAGGAATAAACGTCCAATAGTCGATACACGACTTCACGAGATATTAATCCCTCATTGATCAAGAATGAGATGCCCAACAGTGACATATGACCAAATGAGACCTAATATGATGAGAGTGTCTTAGGCTCGAGGCGAGTAAAAAATCATACATAAGTCAAACACATATACGTAAATAGTTCACTTTAGTAAGTTTGGACATTGCATAAGTTTCATAAAACTTTTTATAAAACCTTTGAAAACAATTTTTCATATATTATCCCATTTTTAAAATTAAGCCCATTATAGTCCATTATAAGTGTACGTTGGGCTTTTATGGCCCAATTCTACCTTTCATGCATTAGGGTTCTAAAACTCCTAAAAAATGACATCAGCTTAATATTGTTCGATGGTCGAGTGTCGGGTCATATAATCATCAGTATATAAATGAGTCCATGCTTCCCGATAAGTGGGCCATACCACTTTGGTTTTTATAAAATCAACGCGTTTTACATGAATTAAATATAATCAAATTCTTTTAATTTATCGACATGCCTCGTAAATTATATCGTTTCTCTTAAACCGTAAATAATCTATATGAGTTATTTTTACCAAAATAATTCTTAACTTATGTAGTTTACTTATTATAAGTCCAATTACCCCTAATCTATACTTATCATAGCTCATTTACCCATTCTATCACTTAGAATAGTTGGTTGTTTTACGCAGCCAACTTCAGTTCCACCGTTTTGCCCGCCATTTCCAAACCGTTTATCCGTCGAAAACATTCCGATTCATGTGTGTTTTACATAAGTTTAGATACAACCCAATAGTTTTACCTTTTGCAATGGTTCTGGGTTCTAAAATGAGTTCTCAGTCTATTCATTCAGCATGTTCAGAATCAACACTTTTTACGGTTTTGGTCATATCTTTCATCTGGTGTCGTCACAGGACGAGTCACCCGAAAAATCACCACAAAACATAAAACTATAAACCTATATTATTTTAAAGGTCCAAACCTACTGATTTAACCCAATAAGCCATTTCTACTCCTATCCCAAAAATCAGTCCCAACATATATCTTACTAAACATGTTTTCTATTGTTTCAAATGTCTAATCAGTAGGTACAATGTCCAAAATTTCAAAATAAGTGCATCAACCATAAAGAGATATATAGATCGATGAAAATAAAGAATAGTAATCATTGAAAGAGTATGAACATAAATTATAAAGGTAATCCTTACAAATATTAAAATAAGAATCGATCGAACCAAGATCCATAAATTTATAACCCATAAAAAACTTCCCAAAGAATCAAACTCTTTCAATCTTGAAAATAATCAGCCCTTATATCAAATACATGTTATTGTTCATTACTAAATAAGTAAACACATGGAAAAGACTAAAACTCCAAGTGTTCATTGTTTAACTAATTATAATAGTAAGATGAAAGTGGTCTAACGATTTTTGAAGAGTGTTTGTAGCTCACGGCTGAGCAAGAAAAGAGAGGAAGGTACATGAGTTTTATTTTCAAGATATGAAATGACATTATATGGCTATTGTACGGAAAAAGGAAAGAATGAAGAGCTAAACCAAATTTATGTATGTGACGCTAGTGAATGGAAATATCTGTGATACGAAGTTTTAAGTACTAAAATAATATAGATGTAAAAGTTTGAAAGACACGTTTTTAGTATTAGTGTGCTTATACGCCACTTTAAAGGATGAGGTGACTGCTTGATTAATGTTGTATCATATTCTTTAAAATCGGGTATTATTGAAGTCCGATATTTTTAACGTTACGTGATTTGAACGATACACGTTAAACCACGAAAAATAAACGCTCAATATAAAATAAAAACTTGGGCATTCTGAGAACTTTAATATTTTGATAAATAAATGAGGGCTTGTTATTTAATAAATGTTAACGCGCCGTATAACGAATGACACTAAAAGGTTTCACGTAATTTATGAATAATGCTCATAAAATGATAAATTAAAACGACGACAATAGAAAAATATTTCTATGTCACAATGAAAATGTTCACGGTCGATGACGGACATAGACTTTGTCGATAATTAATAAATGACACGTACTCAACATGTTAAAGCCTTAACGTTGCCGGTTAGCCGAGAACTCAATATTGTTCGTCGAACGAACATGAAAAATAAAAGCCGAGTAATAAATATTGATTCGAATACAAGAAATAAGATTAGATCTCGGTCTGTTGATTTTAAAGTTCGGGTTATTACATGTGTGGACATAAATGTGTTATTGTGTGACTTGGTACATAGATGTGTGGGCATATGACTTGGTACATAAATGTGCTACGGATTTATGATTACTTTCTATGTGGATCTTGATTGTGTTATGATTTGGTTTGGTACATAGACGTATGGGTGTCTATGGGACCAGTTGGGATATGTGTGGAGCATGGGGCACGATCTGCCCTAAGTTTGTGTGGTTCTGTACATCGTCTCTTCTGAGGCAAGATATCCCGACGGGGATATGGGTTCATCTTCCATGGTGCAGTGGGAAAGATCCGGATAGTATGTTGTACATCGTCCTTTTGGTAATGAGCAAGATACCTCTTGAAGGGGGTATAGTGTGCTTTGTGATTTGTAGACGTGATTGGTATTGTGTGCTTTTTTATTTGTAGACGTGATTGGTATAATGTGCTTTGTGATTTGTAGACGTGATTTGTAGACGTGATTTGTAGACGTGATTTGTAGACGTGATTGGTATAGTGTGCTTTGTGTTTTTGTAGA
The DNA here is from genome assembly GCA_025667525.1 of Glebionis coronaria. Lineage (NCBI taxonomy): Eukaryota > Viridiplantae > Streptophyta > Magnoliopsida > Asterales > Asteraceae > Glebionis > Glebionis coronaria. Next base: position 418,695,199 of record CM046879.1, on the reverse strand, counting down.
CGTGGTTGGTAATAAATTGAGTTTTATTTGTAGTTGCATTTAACATAATAATCACATTATGGTCCATTGTTTTGACTCGTTTACTATTACTTACTTACAACAGCGTGTCAAGGTTTTCTTATGTTGTTTTCAATAGACTAAACGTATGTTCTCACCAACTTTATGTTGACAGATTTTAGTATCATTTTCAGGTGAGGTTGTTGTGAAAGATGAGGTTAGTAGTGGCTAGAGTCTAGAAGCTGTTAGGATGCATTTTAGAGAAACCACTTCCCTTTAGTTTATTTTCTTTTAATTTGATGCATGTGCTCTATGATGTTTATTTGTTTTGGTTGTTTGTCTTGAACATTTGAGTAAGACATTACACTCATTTGTTTAGACTCCTGTTGTGCTAGATATTGTCATGACACTTTGTGTCTCCTTTATTATTATGTTGCATTTAGATTTCTTTATATAGACACCGTGTGTTATGATGATATCCATACGTCTCGCCCTGTATTTCCGCCAAGATGGGGTGTGACACTACCTTCACCAAAACTTCTACTTCTTTGATCACTGCTTTACTCTTCTCTGCTCCTAGCATGTGTCTTTTCTGAGATATCGGATCCAAACTCTCATTTGCATCGAAGTTATGCTACATTATCCTTCTTGGAACTCCAGACATATCGGAAGGGTTCCATGAGAAAACATCTACGTTGTCTTTCAGGAAGTTCTTCAGTGCGGGCTGGCATGCTTTTGTTAGTCCTCCTCCGATAACAATTAATTGTTCCGGATATGCAGGGTTAATCATCACGCTTTCCATCATGCTTTAGGCTGGCATTCTGTCGCTTGTTCCTTACTTGAAGGGGATGGGTTTTGCCTCTTTGCCAATTTCCTGCACTCCGATACAATTACCAATCGAGAAACGAGGGTAGCCACACCTCTTGGAGTGGGGAACTTCATCATAGCATGAATTGTTGATGGTACTGCCCGTAATGTCCGGATACCCGGCCTTCCTATTATCACATTATATGGTGACGGAGCGCTTATTACTATGACTTTCATGTGTGTTCGGTGAACCAAACCGTCCGATTCAAAAATTACTTCCAACTCAATCTTTCCGATTGCTTGGCCACTTCTCCGTGTTAATCCCACTTCAATCCATAACACAATATTAAGATGATATTTAGAGAGAGAAATAGATGAAGGTAGAGAGAGAAAGTAGAGAGATTATGGAAGGTTAAACATTACTATAGAGTGAAAATGAATGTAACCAACACCCTCTTACACACATGGAGGAGGGTTTATATATGCCACGCCTTAAAGGCTTTAGTGGTATTATTCACGGGCCGGGCCGGGCTTGGCTTTGCTTGGGCTTAGAGCCCTAACTTATACAATTTTAGCTTAAATACCAAGCTCGGTTAATTCTACTAACCTATTACAATAAAAGACCATTTACAACTAAGATGACCTATTACATTCTTTTTCGACTATATAAAATATAGGGCTAACAATCTCCCCCAATGTATCGGTCATCTTAAATGCATAAGATGATTGAGTGAATACATTCTTGTGGAGGTGATCTTCCTTTTTTTGGTCTTGTATCTTGGTCTTGATCTTGTTTGTAACGGTTTTGTTCCTTCATGCTTTTGTGATCTTTATCTTGGGCCTTTTTCATTTGACTTTGAGTACTTGAGATCTTCATCTTGTGCTCCTTGTGACTAAGATGACCTATTACATTCTTAGGTATCTTGATTATCGTCATCTTGTGCTCTTGTGACTTATGAATCGACATGTTCATACTTTGTTGATTTTGAAAGGCTAACAATATCCTATACAAATAAAGTTGTAGTTAGTCCTTCAAATATCCATCAGAGTTGTGGAAGACTTTAACTTTAGGTATGAACATGTGAAAACGACTTCGGTTAGTACACAGCTACGCCACCATCTTGATATGCAGCAACATATATAGACACAGATAAAATGGCTTTGAACATTTCATCCTAACTCGGTAGCGTTTTACCTCCGATCGGTGAAGACCGTTAGACAGTATTAGATATCGTACCTGTGATCGGGTAGACTCGATTAAGAATCTCCTTGACAGGGTTTCTCGGCGGTGGTAGCCAGTTCTCTTTACTCGACCGTCTCAAAGCAGACTGCGAACGTAAAGTGTGAATCCTAAGGATAAGTTATTTGTCTGATTAGAGTCATCAATTTAGAATTCCTGGAACAAGTTTGATTCTAAAGGAATCGCACCATTGTTGCTTTCCAGTTTGTCACATGATCAATTCATAAAGAATCTTGTGAGTTACCTACGGCAGTGCTGTTTGATGTTGACACTGGAAGGATTTCCATTTGTCACTGTGAACACTAAAGAGTGTCACTTTGAATGTTCCGGCAAGATCACATGGATTTTGCGAAGAAACCTGGAATCAAGTTTGAATCATTTAAGAATACAAACTTATTTGCTTTCCAGTTCTCACAAGTTTGATTCGTGTAGAATCGCACAAGTTACCTACCATGAGCTTGTTTGATACTGGCCCAAGCAGGATTTCCATCTTCATTGTGAATCGTATCACTCAGATGTTCTAGCAATATCACAAGGATAATGCGTAGGACTCGATTGTGTCCTAATAAAATGATAGATAGATCTCGTTTGGCTCTAGACTTAATAAGTGCATTTTGTTAATCGGAGGCTGGAGCAGACTGCCACCTTTTCAATATTAACTAACTCGGAGTGAGAATGTCAATAGATACGTGTTGATCTCCGTGAAAATGAGACAAGTTTCTTTTGAGAGAAACCTGAATGGTTGGGGAAGGGTTATGCATTGCATCACTGGGTCCATGATGACTTGTCTTCAATAGATGTATTGACCCGGTTTCTGCCTAAGTTGCATAGAATGTTCAACTCCTTCAATGCTTACCAACACGTCATCACTAGCACCTTGTTGTGATTGTTCTAGTGCTAACATAATTAATTGTTCCACATTCAGCTTCATTCAACTCCATCTTTCCTAAGGACAACTATTTCTAGCTATGGAATGTCCTTGGGTAGATCCCTCCGGTTCTGGTTGGATCATAGGACTTAGTTTCCTATCCTAAACCACCTTTTGACTCCATCGTTCCGTCGTGGATAGTAGGTTGTTTTGGGTATAGATCGTAACCATAAAACCATTGAAAACCATTCAAAGTGCTTAATAAAAATCAAAACTTTTAACACTTTGAAAGTTTTACATTTCCGAAAAGCTCCCCCTACACACATGCATCGATATACGAAATAGTTTAGCATGTGAAGAAAGAGTTCCACTTGAGTCTTTAAGATCACATGTTGCTATATATTCCATTTTAATCACATTTTCTCCCCCTCTTTCTAACATAAAAAACCAAATATTAGAGATACCAATTGATTAAAATATGATAATTTTTTAATACCGATTGGGAGAGAAACATGTGTGCACGCATGAATATGGAACTTTTGTGGTCGAGTCGCTCCCCCTCAACAATATATGTGAGTCTTGAGACAAAAATTTAACAAAATTTTGGAAAGACGACACCACAAAATATGTTGAGGTACGGAGATGAGATGCGTTTTTCTGATATAATATTTTACATTTGACAATTTCATATCATTTTTGGAATGTGTTGGATACATAAAATATGACAACTTTGAGATGTACCCAACAACATTAAAGGCTTGATTTTAAAATGCTCCCCCTTAAAAATTGATCAAAATAACATATGACAATTTTGAGATAGAAAACCCATATGATGAGGAAGGAAGTGTTGAACACACAATTTTGAAAGATATAGAAAAATCATTTGAGAAATTCTTGAAAAATTGTGTTCAACGGTTTTAAAATAGTATTCGATTTACATGAGCTCAAAACTTTGAAAATTTGTGAGTAGCTCATGACCAAGAAAAATTATTTTCCCGTTGTGAAGGATAAGTTATCATCCGTGATAAACTTTCCTTAATTGTGAAGTCCGAGTTCTAAGTTGACATTTACTTAGAAGTCATTTTTCATGAACTTAAAAACGTTGAATGTTTTTGTGAGAAGCTCATGACCGAGAAATATGAATTTCTCGTTGAGAAGGATAAGTTATCATCTGTGATAAACTTTCCTTATTTGAGGTCTGAGTCCTAAGCTATGATGCGCTTAGAAGTCATTATGAGAGAATATCAAGCATCTTCATTTGCCAAAACCTCCAAGTATTCTAGAGTCATATACTTCATACCAAGACGGCCAACGAGATATTGAAACCTATTTTGGGATAGGGCATTAGTAAACAAGTCTGCTATCTGGTACTCAGTTCTGAAAAACTATAATTCCACGATACCACGTTCCACTTGTTCCTTGATGAAGTGATATCTGACTGTGATGTGCTTAGTACGGGAGTGCTGAACCGGATTGCAAGATATGGCTATGGCCGACTTTGAGTCACAATACATAGGTATTTTATCAAAGTGGAAGCTATAATCCGTAAGTTTAGCTCTCATCTAGAGGACTTGAGCACAACACGCTGATAGAGACACATATTCTGCTTCAGCTGATGAGAGCGAAGTGTAATCCTGCTTCTTTGACGACCAGCTTAGAAGCTTGTCTTCCCCTAGAAATTGTACGCTACCAGAAATGATTTTTCGACTATCAAGGCAACCTGCGTGATCAGAATCTGAAAAAGCTGTTAGATGAAAACCGGTTTCCCTCGGATACCAGAATCTGAAAAAGCTGTTAGATGAAAAACGTTTTGAAAGTTATGGGTTCATAGAACCAAAAATGATGTCATCAACATAAACTTTCACAAGCAATATGTCATCCCCATATTTATTAATAAAGAGAGTAGGATTAATGGAACCTTTGGAGAATCCTTTGGATACCAAGAAGTTTGATAGTTCATCGTACCATACCCTTGGAGCTTGTTTGAGTCCATATACTGCCTTCTTGAGACGGTAGACTTTGTCAGGATGATGAGGATCAACGAACCCTTCCGGGTGATTCACATATACTTCTTCCTTCAAATGACCGTTGAGAAAAGCAGTTTTAACGTCCATCTGATAAACCATAAAGCCTTTATGTGCAGCATAAGCAAGGAATATCCTGCCAGCTTCCAAACGAGCAACTGGAGCAAATGATTCATTGATATCTATCCCTTCTTGTGGATGATATCCCTTAACCACAAGACGAGATTTATTTTTGATGATGGTTTGTTCTTCATCCAGTTTGTTTTTCCAGATCCATTTGAAATCTAAAAGCGAAATTCCATAGGTCTGTCAACAAGTTGCCAAACAATTAGGCGTTCAAACTGATTAATTTCGTCTTGCATTGATTCAATCCACGCATGATCAGTCATGGATTGCTTGATGTTTGTAGGTACAGTTGAACTCACGGTGAGTGCATACATCACGTGTCCAATAGTGAGTGGATGGATATCGTTTGTAGAATGTATGCATGTTGGACGGGTTAACATGTTGAGTAGAAGACTCTCTGACTTCATGTACCGGTGTACCGAATGGGTTGATAAATTCTTCCTCGTCAGATTGTGCATCGACTGCTTGATTGTTGTTTCCTCTTTCAGCACTGACGGTTGGTGATGTTGGTTGTATGACAGGTTCTTAAGTTTGTTGAGTATCCAATGGAATTGTCTCTTGAGCAACGGTTGCTGAAGTAGATGCAGTTGTGTCTTGTTGACTTTGTTCGGGTGCATCAGTAGCATTGACAGCGGAAGGCTTTGACACAACTTGATTGTTTCCATAGTAATATTCATCAAACATTGGATCATATAGATCAACCAACTCATTCATTTGTGTCGTATCCATCGAGTCTGCTGTAGGAGTACTTTCTTGACGTTCTTGCAAGGGACGTACACTATTTTGTGTAGGTGCCATTGTTGGACATTAAGGTGCGGGACTTGAGCTGTTGTGATCAAGTACCATTTGTGGCAATTCGTCAAAGTTCACATGAATTGTTTCGACAATAATCTTCGTTCTCTTGTTATAAACTCGATATCCTTTCGACAATGAAGCATATCCCACAAAAATGCATGTATCACCTTTTTCTTTCATCTTGTCGAGATTCTCACCGTCTTTAAGAATGTAGCATAAAGATCCAAATACGTGAAAGAATTTAACAGTAGGTTTCCTACCATTGATGATGTGGTAAGGTTTCTTTTCATGTCTATGGTTGACGAGAGAACGATTTTGAGTATAACCGGCAGTTGGAATTGCTTCAACCCAGAAGAATTGTTGTAACTTTGATGCAGAAAGCATTGTTCGAGCTGCCCCAACCAAAGTACGGTTCCGTCTTTCGACAACCCCGTTTTGTTCAGGAGTTCGAGCAATAGACGTTTAATGTTCGATGCCTTCTTCTTGAAAGTAAGATTGCAAAGTCTTGTTCAAAAATTCGGTACCCCTATCCGTTCTTACGGTTAAGACTTGAGCTTGAAGATTGCGTTGTATCATCTTGAGAAAGTTTTTGAGAACCTCTGGTGTTTCATCTTTGGACCTTAAGAAGAAAGTCCATGTGTATCTAGAGTAATCATCAACAATCACAAGAATATACTTTATCCCGTTAATACTCTCTACACGCATGGGACCACATAAATCCATGTGTAGAAGTTCCAATCGTCTTTTTGAGCTTGGGGTAGTCTTTGTTTTGAAGTACTTTCGTTTTGCTTTCCCCAACTCACAAGAAGAACAAAGATGGTCTTTGACGAATTTTAACTTCGGAAGACCGGTCACAATATCATTCTTCGAAAGCAAGTTGATGGTGTCAAAGTTGAGATGTGACAATCACTGATGCCATAACCATGCTTGAGAGGATGAAGCTTTGGCCATTAAGCAAATTGGATTTGATGAAGATGTATCTTGAAGAGTTACTGTGTAGAGATCAGAAGCACGAGAACCTATAAGAAGGTCATTCCCATCGTAGTCTCTAACATAGCAAGTAGTTTTCCGTAAAGCCACTTCCAAATCCGCATCACAAAATTGACCAACCGAGAATAAATTATGATTCAGTCCCTCGACGTAATAAACCCATTTTATAGTGATATTCCTTTAAACCAGATCTCCATATCCGAGTATCGGTGCAAACTGATCATTTCCAAACCGTACCGTACCCAGAAACTTCTCCACGAAGTTAATTAGAAGCTTGAGATTACCCGTCATGTGCTTTGTGCACCCAGAGTCCATTATGAAGAGAATGATATCGACGAGCTGCATAAGAATTAAAAGACAATGTAGAGTTTGACAAATGGGAACCCTTGATAGAAGTGGGTTCCCAAATATTAGTAGGCCTAGATACAGATTCTAAAGTCAAGCTAACATTCATAGACCCAATTAGAATAGTGGTGGTCTTAGGTACCCATTTGTATCCGGGTGGTGTAAATTTTGAGTACCCCCGTTTACATGTCCTACTCATGTTCTCATAAAGCTTCTTTAACATGTTTTGTTTACGCAGAGTAGTGGATTCTAACGCACTTAGTTTCTTAAGTGGTTGAGCGGTGGATTGGTTCAAAGTTCTTGTGGGTTTTCTAGTACTAGTGGGCACAAGAATAGGCTTCCTAGTTCTAGCATTCATGGCATTAAGATTAAAAGCACAAGCATCATGATTGAAAGTACTAACACATTTTCCACATTTAACACAAACAAATTCAACATTCGAAGTCTTAACATTCAAATTGTCATTACATGTAGTTACAAATGTTTTATTCTTAGAAAACTTAAAATTCCTACAGTGGTCTTCTACTTCCATCTTCTTCCCTTGACTATTGTTAGGCATGACTCTATCTTGAATTCTAGTGCTCTTAAGCTGTGGTCCGCTAACGTTAGTAGTGGGAGTTACTCCTGTAGAAGAAGACACACGTTGACTAGTTTTCCTAGTATTCTGAGGTAACCGCGATGTTCCAGTTTGAGTGGACCTAGTGTTCATCTTATACATTCCAGGTGCTATCACATTTTGCTCTTATCTGTTCCTAGCTTAGGCAAAGTCTGTCGGGGTTTGCCAAAAATAGACGATTTAGGGCATTTAACCGCATCCCGTTGACGAACGGTGGATGGTTTACCCAATTCAGTCTTTCCTTTCATTTTCTCAATGAGTTTTTATAGCTCACTAATGGCTATGTCCCTTTCTTGTAGCTGAGCTTTCAATTCATTTATTTCGAAACCTTTTTCATTTAGTTGATGAACCGAAGAAGCTACCATTTATTGACACTTTTTATGATTGTGAGAGTTTTCACCTTTTCGTAAATCAAGTTCAAGAGAAATGGAGTGTTTCTCAAGTTGAGAAAAACTTTTCGAAAGTTTGTTATATGATTGAATTTGTTTCGAAAGCTCAACTTCAAGATTGACATTTCTCGTCCGTTTCTGACACTAGATATGCTACATGACAATAATGATCAAGATCGGTATACACACCAAGTATAGCATTCATATGGTCAACATAAAAGTATTCCTTCAAAATTCGATCAATTTTGTTAGAAAGTTGGTGTTCTTGTGTCTTTAATTTAGTTTGAAGAAAATCAACTTCATCTTCAAGAGATTTAACATATCTTAAATCAGTTAACATTTCCTCAGTGAGAGCGTTATAAAACATTTCCACATTATTTGAAAGATCATCGATGTTGGAACAATACATTGTTGAATGACGACTTCTACTTGTGGGTTAGGTTTAATATTCCAAACGATATCTCTAGAAACTTTTTCATAATCGACGACACCTTTGTACAAATTTAAAACCCCTTGTTTTATAAACTCAAATTGCTGAACACTTTTACTTTTCTCATCCCATTTACGTTTTTCATCCAAAATTTGTTTTTCTAATAAAATTGATTGCTTTTTGAAACCCCTTTTTAAAGAAACTTTCTTTTCCTTTTCAGGACTCGGTGGTGGAACATTTGTATACATCTTTTGTTCTTTGGAAAGTTATTTTTGAGGAACAAACTTAATATAATGATCAGAATCAGAAAGGTTTATTAAATCACTTAAGTTAGATCGACTTTCTTCTTGATGACGAATGATTTCGTCGCAGTCAGGTGAAAGCATAAGAGCAAGATTATCAACATAACAACCGATATCATAAAGAGCAGGCTTCATACTTTGAACTTTCTTGAGATATTCAGGCTTAGCAAAACTCGTTTTCATATTCGTAGTATGAATAGACTGACCCGTTTTGTAAACAATGTTGTTTAACGTTTCGACTCTCTTTTCCAAAGCAAGAATTTTTTTCAATATCCTTTTCTTCACGAGTTTTATAAAGCTCAGTTTTTTCTTTGTGAACTGACTCTAACTCAATAATCTGGAGTTTATGTAGGAGCAGTTGTTCTTCAAGTTTTGATATCTTTTTTTTTACGTATGAATTTCGTGTGTTACTTTAGAACAATATTGTTCGTTGAGCACCTTACCTTCATATACCAACCATTAGCTATTGCAACTCGTCGATCAGCCTCTTTTACATAATCACACTCTTAAAGCCTGTCTATCTCCTCGGTCAAGGATGTGTTTGCTTGCTTCAAACATTTATTAGCCTCTTTGTTTTCCTCAATTTCATGTTTTAAAGAATCAATGATAGAGGCAAGCAAATCACGGGCCTCATCCAAGTCAGTATCCTGAGCAGCATTACCGTCATTATTACACATATGTTGTGAATCCGTAGATATATTGCTATCCTCCGTGTCTATTACATATGTGCATTGATGCTTTCGGGTTGCTCAGGATGCCATCGTTCATTAGCAAACACATTATTGTTATCATATGATGGTAGCTTTTCAATTGGCTCAGTATCAAAGATAGGTCCAGAAGTATCAGCAGTCTCTGGAATCACTTCTTGAATCTTTACCATGTACACATAATGTGCCTGCAACTCTTGATCATCGGCTTCATCATCAGTGTTATCACGTCAATCAACTTCATCTGTTGTGAGTGGAATCCATGCTTCTTCTTTCTTAAACAGCAACATCTTTTCCTTGTGATATCCCGAATCCTTAACCCGTTTTGGCTTCTTACATTCCCTAGCCATGTGCCGAAATCCCTTACAATTGAAGCATTGAATCCCAGTCTTTTGCAAAACCGGAGTGCCTACAGTATCTCTAGCCCCAACTTGATTCGGCATCCTCTGATTATCATACCTAGCATCACGATCATACCTAGGTTCATGATCAACTTCCTTATACGTATCATTGGATGATGATCTGAGGTTGTTGTTGGTAGGTTTGTAGATCTTCTTATAAGTCGTGGTGAGTAAAGACATGAGTTCCTCAATCTTCTTGTCCCTTGAAGTTTGTTCATCATCACTTTCTCCATCTGACTCGCTGTCATACTTTGGAGGTGGAGTGGGGAAAATTGTTTTTGCTTTGTGTTTAATAGCTAGAGGTTTGGTGGATGAGCTTGATGACTTTGAGGAATGAGTAGGTGGTTGTTGACGGAGAACGGGTTTTGTAGAAGTAGCAGCCACAAAAGAAATAGAGTTAGCAGACCATTCTGCCTTTTCAGCCCTTAGTTCATTCACTTCATTCTGATGTTGTTTCAAGATATTATAAAGTTTGTGATAAGATATAGTCTTGATATCTTCCCTTTGTTTAACCAAACTCACAAATCTTTGCCATTCCGGTTTGAGTTGATGCAAAATCCATGATTTTACCATGATTTTATTTAATGATGTTTCATCTAAAGATCTTAAGAGAAATCACTAATGTGTTATAATCCTATAAGATGTGTGTGTGAACTTATCATTATGTATTTTTACATCTACAATCATTTTGTTTTTGTGATAAGATTACATAACTTAAATCTTGTATATAAGAGTAAGAGAACAAATAATGAACCATTCATATATATGAAACAAATCTATGAATGTAACATTTAACAAAACATGGAAATATGTTGTGATAAGTATTTATGCCATCTATGTATATGTGTACATCATCATGCACACCTAGGACTAGCCCAAAATCCTTTACCTTTTTGTGCTAGCCCAACACAAGCCCACAACATAAGCCCAACTTAGGCCCAACTTTTCCCCCTTTTTGTTTAGGTGTACACGACACCTATAGGTGGAAGAAGGAGAGTTGCTTTGGAAATGAAGAGTATTCCACATGTCATGTATTCCCTTCCCAATAGAACCTTACCCATTTGCCTTCCTTCTCTCTCCCCTTTTAGCTAGGATCTCACACACATACATTCTCCATATTCTTATGCAAATCTCTCTCCCCTTTTCCCTCTCAAACAATTCGGCTATGAGCCACCAAAAATCCAAGTTTGTTCACTAAATATACTAGATCTTTGTCCCATAGTAATCACAAATCATTTGATAGCATTATCATCATCTTTGGAAGTATTATACCAAGCCCTAGCCGAACCTCAAAGGTCACGGATTGGTTGATATTTAGAGTATCCTTCATCATCTTGAATAGATCTCTAACCCCTTGTTCATATAGATCTTCCTTGGTAACATTTAGGCAAGAAAGGTATCCTTCTTATGTCTCTTCATTTTCACTTTCATGCATCATCATCCATCCATAAACACATGTATATAACTTGTTAAAAATCAAGATTTGGTAATAGCCATGATCTTAAAGGTCACGGCCTATATTTTTGTACCATTAATCATGGTTAAAAATCTTTTAATAAGAAATCTATGACTAGTACTATATGTTTAAGCTTGATTTAAAATCATATAAAACATTTTATAAACTTAATGTAACAAGGGTTACAAATCTTACTTTATGGAACTTTGGTTAACAAATAATCATAGATCTCATAAAATAAACATGTGTAACTCAAGAACCATGAAAACCATGACCTAGAAGGTCACGGCATATATGATTTATGTATACATGATTTATGTGCTAAGTTTAAATGATGGAATACGTGTCATTACATGTTAAATGGACTATTAAAAATCACTAAAATGTTATATGTGTACTTAGATGGTCTTTTAGTGTACATGCATGTAAATGTAGAACCTAGATTTGTGGTTAAATGTTAAATATGAAACTAGCTAAAAACCATATCTTGGAAATACCAAGATTAAATGACTAGCCATAGGCTATATATGGTGTACACGGACTTTGACTTGTTTTCTTATTATATACATAGCTAGATCTTAATATTAAAACACTTGCAAGTACATGCAATCTTAAAACAAGACTTGACACACCTTAATAAGCTATGGTAATCATAGCCGTGGGTTTTAAGCTCATGATTAGAACTTATGACTTGTATAAAACCTTGTAACATACCTAGATCTAAATTGGTACATCACATAAAATAAACTATAAGTTTTATTCTTCTATTTTAGATTCAAAACTAAATATGAATAAACAAAAAAATAAGCATATAAGAATATCCTAAGTTAAAACTTACATAAAATGGGAAGTAGTGTTGATGGGCTATTTAAGCCCATGAAATGTTAATCCAAGATTTAATGGACTTAAGATTTCACTTAGGCCCATTTAACTAATTAAATTACTTTAAAAATGTATTAAAATCCAATAATTGATTTAAAAGCCCATTTAAATAAATTAGTGGACTTGAGATATATTTAGGCCCATTAAATGTTTAGCCCATTTAATGAGCCCAAAATACTATTTTCAATGTTAAATAAAAGTTTTTATAATAAATATAACTTATAAAAACTTTTTGGATTAAAAAGACAAATTATGAAACTTAAGGACTAAAACCGTAATATATGAAACTTGTTTTGATAAACTAGTAAACACAAGGATTGAAAATGTAAATATCTGAAAGTCTAGGGTTTAATAAATACCATCCGTGGCAAATTAAACCCTAGGGACCATTTTGGGAAGTTCCTAAAAGTTACTTTGTCATTTTGAAACCCTAGGAACCATTTTGGGAAGTTCCTAAAAGTTACTTTGTCATTTTGAAACCCTAGGGACCATTTGTGCAATAATTTGAAACTTAAAAGAAACCCTAGGGGCTGTTTTGGTTATTTTATAAAAGTTATAAAACCTAGATATAACTAGGAGGACTAAATCTACCCTTAACCGAAAGTTTAACAAGCCCTAGGTACCAAACATGTAATATCTAAAAGTTTCACTTATATAAAAACATGGAGGGACTAGTTATGCTATAATCTGAAACATAAACTAGCCCTAAGCCTAATTACATTTTTTATATTTAGTAAAACTTAAAGAAACACGAAACCCTAAGGACCAAATGTATAAATTATTAAACTTGTAAATTATTAATTATTTTATGAATATCAAATAGTTTATGGAAATATCAAAAACTTAATAAGCATTTATATGAAATATTATTATCGTTGCTTCAGGGAATAAAATGTATAAAGGTGTATATATATATATTCCTAGATTTTTAGGAAAATAAACAATCGTATGAAAATGAGATATATACTAATATATATGTCATAGAACGTAATCGGATATTTAAGTAAGACATCTTTTGTTTACTTAATTATGAGATTATATACAAGTTGTTGTCTGGACGTTAAATGAACTACATGCTAATGAACGTGTTATAAACATAGACTGATATTCTAAGTAAGACATTTTGTGTTCACTTAGAAATGAAACTTATATAGATAAGTTAAATGAATATTGATGATACTTGAACTACGGTTATTTAGATAAATACCGTAGCATAAATGAACTGACTAAAATCTGTATAAGCATACATATATGTTCTTTGTATTATCTATTAAGACTGTACTATCTGATTGGGCATAACTTTGGCGTGAGATTCAATTGGATATTGATATTAAACAGCTATTGCCTACTCCTAGGTGAATTTACAGCCCCATATAAACTTTTGATAAAACTTTCCCTTTTGGGAAAGAAATATGCAAACACATAATGGATACAACTGGATTGTATAAACTTGACTATGATTGATTATTATTGAAACTGTTAAATTGTTGTAAATTGCCCGAATGTTATAAATAGATCTATTAGGGATTGACCATCCCCGTCTGGGTGAGTCATGCTCACTGTGCCTTGGCCGGGAAAACAGACGTATACCATGTTGGAACTGGAATGGGTGTCTTTTTGTAAGACACTACGTCCTGATCTGTTGACGACTACGGAGGTTAAGCTTCAGTTTCTAATAATAAACAAATGTTATCTACATTTTAGTAAGAAAGCTTTGTGCATTGTTACTTCTATGACTAATGTATGTCTAAACTAATTAATTGTTAAAAACTATTAATTCACCAACTTTATGTTGACCCCCTTTAGTATGTTTTACCTAAGAATATGAAGATAGTACGTGGTGTGTGCATGGTCTCCAGCATCTTAGAAATCTGCATCATAGAACTCGTCAGGGGTTCTATTTGGGAAACATAAACAATCACCTTCTATCATGTTTTAAACAAATTTTATTTTATTTGTTATCAAACATGTAAACTGATTTAAATAACTCTTTATCTTATGCTCTCTGGGCTATATGTTATTGATCCACCCTAGTGACATCACCGTGGACATTTCCGCATATTTTGACCCTACCCGTGGGGTATCACAGAGAATGGTATTAGAGCATTAGTTATAGAGAACCAGATAAATTTTTAAATAAAATAAAAATAAAATGATTTTTCTTTTATTTAAAACTGGACTATAACTTATAAAAATCTTTTTGGGATTTTATTATGGGACCGTATTATTTAAGCGTATAGCTCTTAGGGCATTTTATGCTATGTGAACTACTTGTGTACATATATTTACTAAACTTGATTATTAATACTGTTTAGTGAGATATTGCTATGAAAACTGTTAGACATGCTAAACTTGAAAATTTTACACTACATAGTAAAATACTGAAATGAGAATATAGGCAATATTAAACCAAACTTCGCCCTTACAAATTGATAAACGAACTTCCTAAATGATAATATATATATATATATATATATATATATATATATATATATATATATATATATAAGTATTATTCTTTGTAACCTTAAAACATTATAATAACTGTTGAAAAGGGATATATCTCATAAAGCATGTAATCTAAAATAATATTGTTCATTGTTTGTAAGCTTATACTCACTTCAAACTTAAAATAATACTATTTCAGAGCATCATGACTCCGCCTACTGCATCCTCGACTCTTCTACCCGTAGTAGCTCCTACTATAGTTGTTTGTTCATCTCCACGATCGACGCAGTATGGATGGTTGTCAGCCTCGGATTTAGAGGATGACCCAACTATCGAAGTTGTACTCCCAGAGGACCCATTTCCTATCTCTACATCAGCTATACTGGCCCCGACCTCTATGGAGGAGGACCAGGTTCTTCCTAGCCTACCATCTTCCGTGCCTCCATTCTTATCATCAGGCTATTTCTCCGGGTACGTACCCGTCTCCACTTGTGAGACTGGGGAAGGCTCCGGAAAGAGACGTGTAGATTCCGTTCAGGCTCATATTGCCGCACTGGCTGCACACCAGGAGAAGGAGATATCGGACCTCCGAAGCCTAGTGATAGCCGGTCGACAAGGCCACACCGTTATCCATGATCGTATTGACACTTTCTCCCGCACCATGAGGAGAGAAGCCCAGGCCACTAAGGGTGTCCAGGCCAAGACTGATAAAGCATTGAAGTGGCTCATAGAGGAGAACCGTCCTCTTCACCAACGTATTTAGGTCATGGAGGGTCCTCAGCATCAGACCCATACTGCCCTATCTGCTCAAGAGCAATCGTTGTTTATCTTTTGTGATCTTGCCACCGTCCGACATGACGGGATTACTGTAGAGATGACTCATCTCCGAGGAGCCACCAATAGACTCCAGGCCTATTTGCTGACAGCATTCCATGTGCTCAAGGAGACCCGAGCGACGATTCAGACATTACAGGGTTCCCGAAGAGCATTTGCAGCTCCACCAACTCCACCAGCTCCATCAGCACCATCAGCACCATCCTTATCTAGTGGACCATCTAGGCAGGACTAGTATAGATGTACCGGATTTCTTATACATCATGACAAGCTTACGGGTAGTATCCCTTCTATCATGATATAAGAACTTCGTACTTTTATTTCTTTTCAAACTTTTGGTGATGAATCCTTATGTTGTACCTCTCTTTTTCTGGCATGTATTTTTGGATTTGATGTACTTAATACAATGTGTACCACTACCCAGGACAAGGCTAGCTAAGTCTCTGTCCCGGATTTGATATGCTCGATGAATGTTTAATTCCTTACGGAAATTTGCATGTAATCATTCTCTTATGTTATATCTGCTGTGCAAAGTATTATATTATGAAATCCCGACAGGTTATCCAAATTTGTTATGAATTTATGCATGAAATCATCTCTTGCAAATAATATAAAAACTGTACTAATGTTTGAACTAATAGTCTCATTTTGTGTATGATTATAGACAAATGGTGATTACGCGATCAAACCCCAATAATGCAACCACCCCCAACCCGCAACAAGAACTACTTAAGATCCAAACCTAAGTGTTCAAAGTGCGACTACCATCATGATGCTGGAAAACAAGTAAGGGAAACCAAAACCCCGCAAGTTAAAGTAATCATGGGCCAAAGAAAGTTGTAGTATGTTACGAATGTGGGACCCCTGGACATGTGAGACTTGATTTTCCCAAGTTGGCCAACTGGAAGGAGGACAACAAAGGAACCCCATCACAAGCATACATGGTTGGCGAGGCCCAAGCCAATCCAAATTTCAACATCGTCACCGGTACATTTCTACTAAACCAACGATATGCATCTGTCCTATTTGACACCGGGGCAGATCGAAGCTTTATATCAACGGAATTTAGTAGAGTATTGGAAATTACTCCATCAGTTTTAGACTCCTACTATACTGTAGAACTAGCTGACAGAAAAATTGTGACAGTTGACACCATCATTCGAGGTTGTACCTTAAACCTCTCCAACCACCCGTTCAACATCGATTTGATCCAGTAAGTCTTGGTAGCTTTGATGTCATCATTGGCTTGGATTGGCTGTCAAAGTACCATGCAGTCATCTTATGTGATCAAAAACTTGTCCGTATTCCTTGGGGAGATGAAACCTTGATTATACGAGGGGATGGTAACCCTCATATAATCAACACTAAGCTTAGTGTCATTTCTTGCACCAAAGCACAATGGTACTTGACCAGAGAATGCCTTATCTTCATAGTAAACATCTCAAAAATCGAGGAAGAATACAAACCCGAGGAGACATGAATCGAGGACGTACCAATTGTTCGAGATTTTCCCGAGGTATTTCTTGAGGAACTGCCGGGTATGCCCCCTATGCGACAGATAGAATTCCAAATTGATTTGATTCTTGGGGCTGCACTTGTAGCTAAGGCTCCCTACCGGCTAGCACCATCAGAATTGAAGGAACTAGTCAAACAACTCCAAGAACTATCAGAAAAAGGATTCATTAGGCCTAGCTCTTCTCCATGGGGAGCCCCTGTTCTTTTTGTCAAGAAGAAAGACGGCTCTTTTCGAATGTGCATCGATTACCGAGAATTGAATAAACTAATGATAACGAATCGCTACCCTTTACCTTGCATTGACGACTTATTTGATCAACTCCAGGGATCAAGTATGTATTCTAAGATTGATCTGAGGTCTGGTTACCATAAACTGAGAGTCCGGGAAGAATATATCCCTAGGACAGCTTTCAGAACTCGTTATGGTCATTTCGAATTTAGAGTTATGCCTTTTAGGTTGACAAACACACCGGCAATATTTATGGATCTCATGAACTGGGTGTGTAAACCCTATTTGGATAAATTAATGATAGTCTTCATCGACTACATACTTGTTTACTCCAAGAACAAACAAGACCATGCTGAGCATCTGGCCCAAGTACTGAAAGTACTCAAGGAAGAGCAGCTATATGCAAAATTTTACAAATGTGATTTCTGGATACCCAGAGTCCATTTCCTAGGACACGTCATTGACAACGATGGTATTCACGTAGATCCTGCAAAGGTTGAATCCGTTAAGAGTTGGGCATCTCCCAAATCACCAACGGAGATCCGCCAATTCCTAGGACTCGCCGGATACTATCGCCGATTCATCGAAGACTTCTCCAAGATAGCCAAACCAATGACAAAACTCACTCAGAAAGGAGTAAAATTTAATTGGGGAGAAAAGGAGGAATCAGCTTTCCAACTGATAAAACAGAAGTTGTGTAGTGTGCCTCTCTTATCCTTGCCCGAGGGTAATGATGACTTTGAGGTATATTGTGACGCATCATATAATGGATTGGGAGCAGTATTGATGCAACGAAAAAAAGTGATTGCCTACGCTTCTAGGCAATTATAGAATCATGAGAAAAACCACACTACCTACAACTTAGATCTTGGAGTGGTAGTCTTTGCCTTAAAAATTTGGAGGCATTACCTTTACGGAACAAAATGTACAGTGTACACCGACCACAAGAGTCTACAACATATATTAGATCAAAAAGAGCTTAATATGAGGTAGCGTCGTTGGATTGAACTGTTAAGCGATTACGATTGTGAAATCAAATACCATCAAGGTAAAGCAAACGTAGTTGCTGATGCACTGAGCCGTAAAGATAAAGACCCACCCATGAGGGTTCGAGCCTTAACCATGATCATCAATCTGGATCTGCCCAAGCAAATCCTTGAAGCACAAACCCAAGCACAGAAACCTGAAAACCTCTGGAAAGAAGACATAGGAGGAATGCTTCGAACCGATCTCTCTAAAGAGAAACTGGAACCAAGGGCAGACGGAACATTGTGCTTGCACGGGAGGAGTTGGTTACCCCGTTATGGGAATTTGAGGGACATAATCATGCACGAGTCACACGAATCCAAATATTCAATACATCCGGGATCGGAAAAGATGCATCAAGATATGAGGAAATTATATTGGTGGCCAAACATGAAGGCTGACATCGCCACTTATGTCCAGAATTTTTTGACATGCGCACACAGAACGCCAGAGGCCATCCGGTTTACTGGTACAGCCTGAGATACCTGAATGGAAGTGGGAAAATATCACCATGGATTTTGTGACCAAACTCCCAAAATCATCACGTGGATATGATGCCATTTGGGTGATAGTCGACCGACTCACCAAGTCTGCTCATTTCATACCCATCAAGGAATCCGACTCCCTATCCAAGTTGGCAAGGACCTACCTTAAGGAAATTGCAACCAAACATGGAGTACTAGTCTCAATAATCTGCGACCTGGATAGCAGATTCACCTCCAACTTCTGGAGGGCTCTCCAACGAGCCCTGGGTACCCAACTAGATATGAGCACCGCCTATCATCCACAAACGAATGGTCAGAGTGAGCGAACCATCCAAACTCTAGAGGACATGCTAAGGGCATGTGTAATTGATTTTGGAAATAGTTGGGTCGAGCATATACCTTTGGTTGAGTTCTCCTACAACAATAGCTACCACGCCAGTATTAAGGCCGCCCCTTTTGAAGCCCTTTATGTAAGGAAATGTTGCTCTCCTGTATGTTGGGCAGAGGTAGGTGAGTTCCAACTCACTGGGCCTGAATTGATTCAGGAGACTACAGACCGAATTGTCCTTATAAAGCGGAGACTACTAGCTGTTCGTGATCGACAAAAGAGCTACGCGGATCAGAAGCACAGACCCGTGCAGTTCAAAGTAGGAGATCACGTCATGCTAAAAGTATCACCATGGAAGGGAGTTATACGATTTGGAAAGCGGGGAAAGTTGAATCCACGATATTTGGGCCCTTTCAATGTGATAGCCAAGGTCGGGGAAGTGTCTTATCGTTTAGAACGGCCACCACAGTTAAGTCGGATACACCCCACCTTCCATGTATCAAATCTGAAGAAGTGCTATGCAGAGGAACCTTTGGTTATGCCCTTAGAGGGGGTCCATATCGATGACCAACTCCAATACACGGAGACACCAGTGGAAATCATGGAGAGAATAACCAAGAAGTTAAAACGTAGCCGCATCCCGTTAATCAAAGTACGATGGGACTCGAAGAGAGGCCCCAAGTACACCTGGGAACGTGAAGACATCTTCAAAGCTAAGTACCCTCATCTTTTCAATTAAAAGATAACTACGTTTTTAGTAGCTTTGAGGAAAAAGCTAAAATAACGGGGTGGTGCTGTAAAATCTATGATTTTACCATGATTTTATGTAATGATGTTTCATCTAAAGATCTTAAGAGAAATCACTCATGTGTTATAATCCTATAAGATGTGTGTGTGAACTTATCATTATGTATTTTTACATCTACAATCATTTTGTTTTTGTGATAAGATTACATTACTTAAATCTTGTATATAAGAGTAAGAGAACAAATAATGAACCATTCATATATATGAAACAAATCTATGAATGTAACATTTAACAAAACATGGAAATATGTTGTGATAAGTATTTATTCCATCTATGTATATGTGTACATCCATCTTAGGCATTCATGCACACCTAGAACTAGCCCAAAATCCTTTACCTTTTGGTGCTAGCCCAACACAAGCCCACAACATAAGCCCAACTTAGGCCCAACTTTTCCTCCTTTTTTTTTAGGTGTACACGGCACCTATAGGTGGAAGAAGGAGAGTTGCTTTGGAAATGAAGAGTATGACACATGTCATGTATTCCCTTCCTAATGCAACCTTACCCATTTTCCTTCCTTCTCTCTCCCCTTTTAGCTAGGATCTCACACACATACATTCTTCATATTCTTATGCAAATTTATCTCCCCTTTTCTCCCTTAAACAATTCGGCTAAAAACCACCAAAAATCCAAGTTTGTTCACTAAATCTACTAGATCTTTGTCCCATAGTAATCACAAATCATTTGATAGCATTATCATCATCTTTGGAAGTATTATACCAAGCCCTAGCCGAACCTCAAAGGTCACGGCTTGGTTGATATTTTGAGTCTCCTTCATCATCTTAAATAGATCTCTAACCCCCTTTTTCATATAGATCTTCCTTGGTAACATTTAGGCAAGAAAGGTATACTTCTTATGTCTCTTCATTTTCACTTGCATACATCATCATCCATCTATAAACACATGTATATAACTTGTTAAAAATCAAGATTTGGTAATAGCCATGATCTTAAAGGTCACGGCCTATATTTTGTGTACCATTAATCATGGTTAAAAATATTTTAATAAGAAATCTATGACTAGTACTATATGTTTAAGCTTGATTTAAAATCATATAAAACATTTTATAAACTTAATGTAACAAGGGTTGTAAATCTTACTTTATGGGACTCTGGTTAACAAATAATCATAGATCTCATAAAATAAACATGTGTAACTCAAGAACCATGAAAACCATGACCTAGAAGGTCACGGCAAATATGATTAATGTATACATGATTTATGTGATAAGTTTAAATGATGGAATACGTATCATTACATGTTAAATGGAATATTAAAAATCACTAAAATGTTATATGTGTACTTAGATGGTCTTTTAGTGTACATGCATTTAGATGTAGAACCTAGATCTGTGGTTAAATGGTAAATATGAAACTAGCTAAAAAACCATATCTTGGAAATTCCAAGATTAAATGACTAGCCATAGGCTATATATGGTGGAAACGGACTTTGACTTGTTTTCTTATTATATACATAGCTAGATCTTAATATTAAAACACTTGCAAGTACATGCAATCTTAAAACAAGACTTGACACACCTTAATAAGCTATGGTAATCATAGCCGTGGGTTTTAAACTCATGATTAGAACTTATGACTTGTATAAAACCTTGTAACATACCTAGATCTAAATGGGTACATCACATAAAACAAACTATAAGTTTTATTCTTCTATTTTAGATTCAAAACTAAATATGAATAAACAAAAAATAAGCTTATAAGAATATCCTAAGTTAAAACTTACATAAAATGTAAAGTAGTGTTAATGGGCTATTTAAGCCCATGAAATGTTAATCCAAGATTTAATGGACTTAAGATTTCAGTTAGGCCCATTTAAATAATTAAAGGACTTTAAAATGTATTAAAATCCAATAATTGATTTAAAAGCCCATTTAAATAAATTAGTGGACTTGAGATATATTTAGGCCCATTAAATGTTTAGCCCATTTAATGAGCCCAAATACTATTTTGAATGTTAAATAAAATTTTTTATAATAAAATATAACTTATAAAAACTTTTTGGATTAAAAAGAAAAATAATGAAACTTAAGTACTAAAACCGTAATTTATGAAACTTGTTTTGATAAACTAATAAACACAAGGACTGAAAATGTAAATATCCAAAAGTGTAGGGTTTAATAAATATCATTCGTGGCAAATTAAACCCTAGGGACCATTTTGGGAAGTTCCTATAAGTTACTTTGTCATTTTGAAACCCTAGGGACCATTTGTGCAATAATTTGAAACTTAAAATAAACCCTAGGGGCTGTTTTGGATATTTTATAAAAGTTATAAAACCTAGATATAACTAGGAGGACCAAATCTACCCTTAACCGAAAGTTTAACAAGCCCTAGGTACCAAACATGTAATATCCGAAAGTTTCACTTATATAAAAACATGGAGGGACTAGTTATGCTATAATCCGAAACATAAACTAGCCCTAACCCTAATTACATATTTTTTATATTTAGTAAAACTTAAATAAACATGAACCCTTAAGGACCAAATGTATAAATTATTAAACTTGTAAATTATAAATTATTTTATGAATATCAAATAGTTTATGGAAATATCAAACACTTAATAAGCATTTATATGAAATATTATTATCGTTGCTTTAGGGAATAAAATGTATAAAGGTGTATATATATATATATATATATATATATATATATATATATATATATATATATATATATATATATATATATATATATATATATATATATATATATATATATATATATATATATATATATATATATATATATATATATATATATATATATATATATATATATATATATATATATATATATATATATATATATATATATATATATATTCCTAGATTTTTAGGAAAATAAACAATCGTATGAAAATGAGATATATACTAATATATATGTCATAGAACGTAATCGGATATTTAAGTAAGACATATTTTGTTTACTTAATTATGAGATTATATACAAGTTGTTGTACGAACGTTAAATGAACTACATGCTAATGAACGTGTTATAAACATAGACTGGTATTCTAAGTAAGACATTTTGTGTTCACTTAGAAATGAAACTTATATAGATAAGTTAAATGAATATTGATGATACTTGAACTATGGTTATTTAGATAAACACTGTAGCATAAATGAACTGACTAAAATCTGTATAAGCATACATATATGTTCTTTGTATTATCTATTAAGACTGCACTATCTGATTAGGCATAACTTTGGTGTGAGCTTTAATTGGATATTCATATTAAACAGCTATTGCCTACTCCCAGGTGAGTTTACAGCCCCATATCAACTTTTGATAAAACTTTCCCTTTTGGGAAAGAAAATATGCAAACACATAATGGACACAACTGGATTGTATAAACTTGACTATGATTGATTATTATTGAAACTCTTAAATTGTTGTAAATCGTCCGAATGTTATAAATAGATCTATTAGGGATTGACCATCCCCGTCTGGGTGAGTCATGCTCACTATGCCTTGGCTGGGACAACAGACGTATACCATGTTAGAACTGGAATGGTTTTCTTTTTTTAAGACACTACGTCCTCATCTGTTGAGGACTACAGAGATTAAGCTTCAGTTTCTAATAATAAACAAATGCTATCTACATTTTAGTAAGAATGCTTTGTGCATTGTTACTTCTATGACTAATGTATGTCCAAACTAATTAATTGTTAAAAACTGTAAATTCATCAACTTTATGTTGACCCCCTTTAGTATGTTTTGCACAGAAATATGAAGATAGTACGTGGTGTGTGCATGGTCTCCAGCATCTTAGAAATCTGCATCATAGGACTCGTCAGGGGTTCTATTTGGGAAACATAAACAATCACCTTCTATCATGTTTTAAACAAGTTTTATTTTATTTGTTATCAAACATGTAAACTGATTTAAATAACTCTTTATCTTATGCTCTATGGACTATTGTTATCGATTGACATCACCGTGGACATTTCCGCATATTTTGACCCTACCCGGGGGTGTCACAGTTGAAGTAGAAACTAAACATTGGCATGATGATTGGAGATGGTGCACTGATTTCTGACAAGCTCATTCATCATTTTGTAGAATCTCGAGTAATATGAGTCAATGGATTCACCATCTTCGGATGTGAATTTTCCAAAGTCCCAAAGTAAATTAGTCTCGAGATATTGAACATTGATCGACTCACCTTGATTTAAACGATGAATTTCATTCAACATTTCCATAGCATTAGGACATGCATCAACCGTGGAATAGATATCGTTATCAATCTCAGTGACTATGTAGTTAACAGCATCAGCTTCAGCTTGGAGGAGTTTCTTTTTCTCAGCAGGACATGTATCGAAATTCTCCATAGCTCGTGTAGTTGATGAAGTGCCATCCTCTGCTTGTACGGTAATGGGTCTGAGTTCATAAACTGGAGGTGGATTCTCAAGGCAGTGACGAAGAGCAGTTCGGTTCTCTTTTCCGTCGAGAAATCTGAGAAAACGAGATCTCCATTGAACGTAGCAACCGGCAGTGAGCACAGGTGGATTACCGTTGCCACCTTGTTCCAAACGAATTTGATTGGCAGTCTCATTGCTGATGTTGTTGTTAGACATTGTAAATGTGTTTGAATGGATTAGGATCTTTGTGGATGTGTTGTGATGAGGTGTGGTTGTCAATTCCGAAAAGTTGTGTGAAATCCCCTAAAAAAGTGCTTACAATAAACAAAAAATTCCAAGACAAACAAAAAAACTCACGAAGTTGAATTCGCAATCGAAATGTACATCGGAATACTACTTCTGAAAGTTAACTTCGGAATCCAAAAAAAAACTTGCAACTTCACAATCCAGATTGGAACTTCGGAATCTGTGAACTTCGGAATCTCACTGCGCAAAAAGAAACTTCGGAATCTCACTTCGGAAAAAGAACTTTGGAAAAAGAAGAAATTCACAATAATTACTTCGGTATTCACTTCGGAAAAGCTTCACTTTGGAAAACTTAACTTCGGAAAAAACTTAACTTCGGAATAATTTATCTTCGGAATAAATTTCACTTCGGAAAAAATTCACTCCAGAATCAGACTAACTTCGGAATAATTTATCTTCGGAATAAATTTCACTTTGGAAAAAATTCACTTCGGAATCAGACTAACTTCGGAATACTTCACAAAAGTACTTCGGAATACCTGAGATCTTCGGAATGTTGATGAAGCCTACTTCGGAATACGTTAGTACTTCAGAATCCGGACTACAAACTAACTTCGCAATATTCCCAATATTCCAAAGTGACTTCGGAATATATTGCAAAGAAAGGATCTTCGGAATTAATCTAGAAATGATCTTCGGAACCCTGGTTAAAAAATAACTTCGCAATATTCCCAATATTCCAAAGTGACTTCGTAAAAGTAAAAACCCTAGCCACTACTTCGAAATAACCCAATTTTTCCGAAGATAGCCTACTGTTTGGCCGACTTATGTTGTTTTCTCGGATCTAACACACCAATTCGTGATTTTAAGCCAAAAAATGATCCAAATACCCAAAATTTTTGTGTTTTTAGCCAAAGTAACAATACCAAATCTCTACCACAACTATGTAGATGATTTGTATCAAGAATAAACCATAAAAAACACAAAAAAAAAATGGATCAAGGATTATATCTCAAAAACCTCACAAAATCAATAAGAACACAACCACGAATCTTCAATCACCTATCCACTATAGGCTCTTGATACCAATGTTAATCCCACTTCAATCCATAACACAATATTAAGATGATATTTAGAGAGAGAAATAGATGAAGGTGGAGAGAAAAAGTAGACAGATTATGGAAGGTTAAACATTACTAGAGAGAGAAAATGAATGTAACCAACACCCTCTTCCACACATAGAAGAGGGTTTATATATGCCACGCCTTAAAGGCTTTAGTGAGCTTGTTCATGGGTTAGGCTTGGCTTTGCTTGGGCTTAGAGCCCCTAACTTATACAATATTAGCTTAAATACCAAGCCCGGTTAACCTGACTAACCAATTACAATACAAGACCATTTACAACTAAGATGACCTAATACATTCTTGTTCGACTATATAAAATATAGGGGTAACACTCCGGCAAAGCTGACAAGGTCCGTTTGTGTTTGCCTCATCTTTGATTTGATGTTCGTTGGTAACTTCTCGAAATAGGGCTCAAACATGATTTCAACCGACGCTCCTTCGTCTATGTAGATTCTCCTTACTAGATACCCGCCTAGTTCCGCCTCTACTATTATATCAACAGACATCCCATCTTCTTCAAGGAAGAGGAATATGATAGGGTATCTCTTCCAGCTTTAGGTTTCTCCTCTGATCTTCCTTTTTTCCCTGTCCGGAATAGTTCATCATGTTGATTACTCTGTCCTGTTTCAGAACTTCTTCTCTTTTATTATCTCGGCCTCTTTGTCTCACATCTCTTACCAGGTGGTTTAAATTTTTGGACTCCAGAGCTAACTCGATCTGTTTCTTCAGCTGAATACAGTCATTGGTGAAGTGGCCCTTATCTTGATAGGTAGTCGCAGTACCTATCCATCTTTCCACGTCTTGTTGGATTGTTCATCAGAAGGGGAGGAGGTAAACGGAGTTGTGTTTCGGTTTCCAATATTTCCTTCAAATTATTTGTTAAAGAGCTTATTCTTAAAATAGGTGTTGCTCGGTGATAGTTAGCATTTCAGTCACGGTAGTTGTTTCGGTTATAGTTATCGTTCCGGGACTGTGGGTATGGTGCCCGGTATTCTCTATCTTGGTTCCTGTTGGAATCTGGATATCTCTCCCCCTATATGCCCCTCTTCCATCATTTCTTCGACTGTTATTCCAGCTATTGTACCTTTGATTGTGGTCGTCTCTTCTTTGGGTGGGAGGGTTGGGCTTTTTGAACGTCTCGGTCCCCTCTACCTTCGACAATTCATTGCTAACAAACGCCTCTTCTGCTCGGATAAAGTCATCTAATCTTTCTATCATCTCATCCACCGATTCGGGAGCCTTGTCTGAATACCTCTTTGCTAATTCGGGGTTTTTAACCGAGTCCACGAACGCTGATATTTTCATAACCTCTGGGACTCCATGGATGAGACCCACTTCTACTGTCCATCTTTCCTTGAAGTCTATGAGTGACTCGTTTGCTTTCTTTGGGATCTTAGTTATCTCATGGGGGCCTTTGTGACATAGCTTCCTAATTGAGTATCTCTTGGTGAATGCTTTCTTTAGGTCAACGCATTCGTCCATGTTGCTAGACTCCAGACTCTCAAAGCAACCTCTTGCTCCTCCGTCCAGTGTTTGTTGAAACATTCTGCACCATACCGACATTGGCCATTCTCCAGAGTTAGCCAAACCAGCAAAACGGTTCAAATGATCTTCCGGGTCTCCTAAGCCGTCATACGCTTTGACGTTGAGTGGAAGCTTGTATTATGGACCGGTGAAATTGATAATCCTTTGAGTGAGAGGAGTCGTGAATGTTTCTATAAAAGGCTTCGTTAAGTCTGCATCGGATACAACCTTTCCTCGAAATATCTTAGTGCTACTGCTTCCTTCGTCTTCTTCATTGAGATTCAACCGAACCGGTATGACAACATTTCAGTTATGTTCCTTGACTAACGATCGCAGCGTCGAGATGTGTTGTTCGAGATGTTTTCTTGTAAGGTTTTGGTTCTCTGGGGTTATTAGATTTACTGGGGTGACGGGATTAGTAGGAGTAACAGGAGGGATATGACCTGTCATTCTAAGCAATTAGTAGATAGATTGCCAAGTCCCACGGATGGCACCAAATGTTCGTTCAAATTCCTGCTAAGGTCTGGAAGGTGTGAACCTTCGGACTAGGATGAACTATCCTTCGGACTAGGTTGAGCTCGTCCTTCGGATATCCTAAAATCACAATAAACGCGTTAGCCTCGTCCGGGTGTGAGAACCCAGACCAAGCTCCAGCGTCATAGTAAGTAAAGTGAAATGATCTGAAATGAAATATGAATGAATATAATAAATAAATAGTATTATAATGAGATAAAATTCTTGTCAAACCTGAGTCCCTTTGGGGGTATTTATACTGCTAAAATCCCCTAAATGCCGGAAGGCCTAATGGGACTTTGGTCGGCGCCTTGTTGGCCTGAAAGGTACAACCTTCCTGAATTTGGGGAAGCTTGTGTGTTGACTTGTCTTTGACCAATTCTTTGTCCTTTAGACCGGTTATGGGCTTGATGGTCCGGATATGGGTTTCAGATTCGTGTCTAGTCCAACCATTTGGACCTATACACGAACAGGCAGCAAGCAAGCAGTGGCTGTTAAAAGCTTATAAGAATGTTGGCAATCTCGACCCGTCATATTAATCTGTAAGTATATTTTGTATGCATTAAATCTCTTAAGCCTTTTGTCTTTTTATAAGGGTTCCACAACCAGGGCAATTGGTATTTGGCAGTGACCCTTTGTAGCAAAGCAATTCCAACAGTTTACTAATGAATTTGAGATTTGGTACTATTCTGCTCCTAACAATCCAATAATTTTAATAATCATCACTATGACAAATACTATAAGCTAAGAATCTACTACTTAAGAATCTCAATACTAAATACTTCTTAGAAGTATCAACATGGGCGACCAGATATTTATTTTGTTACTAATCTGGAGCTAGTTTCTTTATTCAAATATCGTAAGAGGCAAAGAGGGTGAATTTGTAGAGGCTTGCACTATCGAAGTCTGCTGTCGAAATCTGTGTAAACAAAAGATACTTTCTACAATGTTAAATGCTAAAAGTGGCCAGGGTCGGCTGGAGGCAAGTGCAATAGGGGCACAGGGCCACAAAATATTTGGGGCCTCACTTTTCGTCGTATCTACTTCTTATATAAAGTAGGGTTGTTTCAAAAAAATCTCTTTCAAAATTCCTTATCAATTGACACTTGTAATTGTCCTTTTTAATAACCCTTGGATCAAATACATACCAAAATAAACTTTTACCTATTCCCTTTCCACAGCTTCTTTGGAAAAAAGTCTGCCATTACTCTCCTACATTCATCCCGATCCAACTTTAATTCACACTAAAAACTTAGTCCGATCCAAGTTTAATTATTACTCAAAAAATAATCTGATCCAAATTAATCAGATCAAAAACCATATGTCATAATTTTCGTTTGGGGTATTATGATTAATCAGATCCAAAAAATAGTACATATCTGAAATCATGATAAATATCAAAACAATAGTGGGATGTGGTTTTTTTATGTGTTTTTATTTTGCAGAATCGTTAGACACAAGTGTTTGGACATCATTATGATCCATGAATCAGGTTCTTAATTATCTTTTATTTGTTAATTTGTTTATACGAATTGTGGATTTTGTATTAAAGAAAAATAGATCTCAATTATATAATTGGCAAACTAATCTGATGATTTTACCCTTTTTTAATTCAATCAAATCCTTAACTTAGCTACGTGAATTACTGAATTTCAAATCAATGTTATCATTTTATTCATTTTAATTGTTTGAAGAAAATTGTTATTAATTTTGTATCATTAATCTACGTTATGCTTGAATTCTGTAGTTCAATCAATGAAGAAGCAAATGACTTTGTTATGTGATATCTACTCTATAATGGATGATGTAAAAGTTGTGGCAATCAGTGTCCGCAAAAGTAATTCCCCATAGGGTTTAGAAATTATTCTTCAAGATCAAGAGGTATTTCATTCTTTTCTTCTATATAAGAATGTTAATGCACTTTAATGTACAAGGATGATGTTGACGAATCTATGATTTATAACCTTTCATGCTTGGTATTATGTTTTGCTGATTTCTATTTTTACCCATCTGATATGTACAACATCATTGATTCCACTGTTTAGTGCCGTTGGGAATTGTCTTAGCCATATAGAAACCTGTAAGCTTTAATAATCTCTATTATCAGTTTTCCGATAACATATATGTAAGCAACCGCATGTAAGAGTCTTTGTTACAACTCTGTCTATAGATATGGTAAAGTTTAGAAGATGTTGTTTGGGTCTCATACAGGAATGACAAGTCCCACATTACACTTAGTTGCTATATAGTGGTACCTTCCTAACATATGTGTATTTTGACTTTTGAGGTTAGTTTATAATAGCATGTTCTTGATGTTTTTATATTCTTTACTCATTCAAGGAGGATCTATTAATAAAGTATTTTTCAAATTTAATTCTTTTTTGTTTATAATTTCAGTCAGCGTGTCAAACAAGCCTGTTGAGAAGATTTTAAGAATAATATAATAATGGGTGACTTTTGACACATATGACCATTTTCTATATGGCTAATTTTCTTTTAACTACCTTTTGACACTTTGACCTGGAAGAGACTAAATGACTTTGGTATTGTCATACTTTTAGTAGCTACATGCAATTTTTTGGATTTTTTGTTATTAGATGTACATGGGAGCCTTTGATTAATTTTCTAAACAAACACTTCAGGGATATGTGAACATTCTATAAGTTCAATAAACTCAAGTGATATAGGATTCACGACCTGAAGACCTGTATGTCTTTGATTAATCACACAATATGACAAATTTTACCACTATATTTTGCGTTTTCTTGCTGAACAGTGACTGTCATTTTGAAAATTCATAATTTGGAGTTCATGAGCGTGTCTTTGATAACACATAGGATTCTGATAATATTATAAACTTAATAAATGAACTTTCACCAAAAATAGTTTCTTATTTATTGTTGTATAAACTAAAGTTCGAACTGGCCTATTTGAATTTGTACATTCAGATGACTTATTAATGAGTCATTTTCTTCTTTACGAATCAAGTTAAGGCGGGCCATTCGAAGTACTATTGCTTTTGATATATTCGGGTCAAAAAGTGGGTGTTGGGTATGCAAAATGTTGATGCCACTAAAAAATACAATATGAGTTGACCATAGTTAAACATATATGTCTATGAAAGAATTAGTATTGCGTCTGAATGGAGATAGGGAGGTTAATACTAATTCTTATCGATTCTTCCGTTTAATATTTACATCTTTATATGTTTATGCTTACCCCATGTGAGTTCCAGATTGCATATACAGTTAGACTTCATGTGCCCTAAAATACGGATTTGACTAAATGAAGTTGCGCCTCGACCTCATAACGTGTAGGTATTCACACATTATCCACATTGATATCATCGACTGATAAGTAAATAGATATTATGCATGACATTATAGATATAAGAGTGGCAAAATGGTTAGGTTTTGCAGGTAGTATACCGAGTCAAACTACTGTGGCCTATTTGAATTGATAATAAGAAAATATAGTTTTATAATATACTAATAAAACTGTTTGATGTATGTGAGTCAAAGATAGCTACTGAATTGCGAAACCACAATTTAAAATAATTTTGAACTTAATACGTAATGATTTTGTGCTTTACTTTTTTCAAGCTATTTAGAAGATAAATCTTTGGAGAATTACTAGAGGTGAATCCAAAGAGAACAATAAAAGACCAATGTCGTCGTTCATTATGATGGTAATACTCCTGGTTAGATGTCGGGTCTCTTTCTACTCATTGCAATTGTTTAAAATATTAATTATTTGTATGCAATTTGGAGCTATAAAATATCGAGTTTTCTTATCATTCTGCTTATAGTTATTGTTATAAAATATCGAGTTTACATATGACAATTTTGACTTAAAAGTGTTGATCGACTTACATTCAGCTCTTGAATTCCAGGCCTTCAGTCTTTTATCAACAACACAATTATGGAACTTGAATAAAAAATGAGTCGTCTTTGGAAGCCCTTTACTACTGATAACATTGTTGTGTAACCATATCCTTTTGGTAGCGCACATAATGTTAACAAGGAAGGAATAAAGCCTAAATAAATATATCCATTTTTATTGAAAGACTGAACTATTGTTATAATGTTATAAAAAGTATCGGTTTTATGAGTAAATGGTTGGTTATTATTATTCCGATTCAAAACTATTACTGTAGTATTAATACATTTTCTTTGATAAACAAAGTTCGTAAATACTTTAACAAAACAAATGACTTTATGTATAAGGAAGTTCTATATTGATTTTGATAGTATGATAATTATATTTTAATGGCGTTATAATAAAGATAAACTGCTAATCAATAAGTTACTTTTTATCTTTCTGAAATCTTTTTTAAATTAGCCGCCCATAGGGCGGGCCTTGAGACTAGTATGTTATATATAGGAATAATATCATGCAGTTATACACAAGTTAACATACTATATATAAAAGAAACCCATTTGGTATCTGCTATAAAAAGCCCATTCAATATTTATTATGGAGCAAGTATTCTTTAGTTGTTTAATTTTGTTTGTGTTTATTACTGTAATTATTTTATCGTTTAAAAATATTTGATTAAAATTAATAAGGTCATTTAGAAAGATTGAGGTATATAAGTTAAGTTTTACGGAGTAATAGTGTGGGACATGTTAGAACTTTAAATGACAAAGCAAAATTACATCTCTAGTTTATTAAACAAAAGACGAATCTCATGTGCATACTTGATTAAATCATCGCAATAATGAAGAACTTCTCTATGTATACTTTATTTTTCGCATATAAAAAGGCCTATGTCGTAACTATGGCACAGGGCCACTAAAATCAACGGGACGACCTTGAAAGTGGCCAACCATTATATATAATATAGTACTACAGTAGGTTTTACATAAACATGGTGCGATTTCCATGGATATGGCACACTTAAGTTCATGGCTAGCTTCTACTTAAGTTTGTTTCTGGACAGTTACAACACATGTTATATTACAATCTGAAAAAGATAGTTACACCATTTTCCTAGCCTTAGTACTTTGTATAGAAAGTAAAGGAGAGGAAATGACGGAACATGAGAGTATAGAAAGTTAGTAATTCAATATTAATTGATGATCTTGCTAAGTAGGAGGGCTTCCCAAAATTTCCGTCGTTTGCATCCGTGTTCTTTGATTTTGTTCTTTTTGAGCTACTCTCCGACATTTTTTAACTACGTTCTTGATAAAAGTTTGAAAGATTATGTACACGCAAATAATATATGTCCGGAAGTCGTCCCGAGCCTAATGAGACGCACGCGTTAATACGTAAAACAATTATACGTTAATATATTAGGCGTAATATATTAATTAGTGATAAGTTATGACGAACGTTAACTAATTAGTTGGTTAACGGGTTTTGACAAACGATATTTAAATGTTAACTATAATAATTAATATATATATATATATATATATATATATATATATATATATATATATATATATATATATATATATATATATATATATATATATATATATATATATATATATATATATATATATATATATATATATATATAAAACAAATAAAAAGTAATTTATATAAAAGGCAAATTACATTGTTTTTCCTAATACAATACTAACTTGTATGCATGTATATATATTAATTGGTTTTGGACTTTGGTCATAATATAACAACAGAAAGATTATTACGTTTTAAGAAAACAGAGGGTGAATAGCGATTCCAAAATATCACAAGTAACCAATCGTTTGGTTTTGTTCTGTGATTATGTTTTATGCGATTAAACTAACAAAGGTTGTTAGTGTTGTGTTTTATTTGTTTTAAGAAAACAAATATCAGTTAGCTTATCATTAATGGTACTAGTATACTTAATTATTTGCTATAACGTATTGCGTGCGTAATCTTAGAGAGATCATTGTTTGATCTTTGGGTTTTCGTTAATATTGATGGTTCGATAAAGGTGTTTAATCCATTGTTAAAAGGTACGCAATTCTTTATCGTTTATGTTAATTATTTGTCTATACGTGATCCTATATTCCGCTGCGTACTCGTGATTATCAATGGGTTAATATAGTAAAAAGGTTTTTATTAAATTCCAACAGTGGCATCACGAGCCGTTCGTATAGCTTTTAATTACATTAAAAATAACAAAAAAGGTAAAATTGTGTAAACTTACTATGATGGTGTTTGAGTTATTTTATTTGATTATTAGATTTTCATAAACCCTAATTAGGGTTAATAAAATTAATTAGACAAACCCTAAGTTGTATGCAATTTTTGTTGATAAATATGTTGTTAACCGTTAGTTAGTCGTTATTTATGACGTTGTTAATTGTTAAATTTATGGTTCGATCCATGGGAATCATGCAAGTTTACCATGGATCATGTGTTCTTGATTAATTGTTTTAATTGAAGTCATGATTGATGTGGTATGCATGAAGTATGTGATTAATTGTTAATCGGGTATATGTTTTAGGTTAATGTTTATTTGTTTTGCTTTTGATTATAATTGTTGTATATCATGGTTCAAGCAAAGGGTTTTTCGGAAAAATAAAATAAACCGGACTAAAACTATATGAAATTTGATTTATTATAATCTTGTTCTTGCACGATTATATGTGGCAACAAATGAGTCGTCCTTACATGGTTTTAAATCTAACTCACGCCGTGATTAGCAAGAATCAATTTTATAATTTGTTTTCTACTTTAAAGTTGTTAAATTTTATTAATGACAGAATTTGCAAAAGTACTATCTAGTTGCAAGGCTAAGGTTCGGGAAGACTCATCAAGACTTCGGTCTTGTAGATACCATTGCCTTATAATACCTGACTACTTGTAGTTTGCTTATCTTGCATACTTTTTAGGAAGCCGCGAATGGTCTAGGGTTGAATAATTTTAATCATTCTTTAATCTTTTCCCGTGATAAAATTAAAATTCTTTAAATAGAATACTTGTTGAATCGTCAATTTTTATGATATCACTATTTATACAACTGAATTGTAAGTTAAATAAGTGATGTCTATAATTAACGAATTGAGTAACTTTGTTAAATTATCATGATAAAAAGATGTTGCATGCTTCTTTGTACATGTTTTGAAATTGTCAAAATTTATACCCTTTGAAATAAGTTTATTTGCCATCCAACGTGTAAAAGCACTTGCACTTACTCTTTCACCATACGTTAGACTGTGGTGATTTTGTAACCCAAGGTGATATAATACACTTGATTGTGAGACGTCGGTGCTATATAATCACGGTTTTTAGTTGGACGACTTAAGCAAGTTAAGATAGGTGAGACCTTAACTCGTGGCAATAGATGGGATAAACATGTTCGCTTTTTCACTTTTGAATTGTCACAAGTGATGTATATAAAGTTGAGTCTCATAATTCTATAAATTGTATTGGATGCAATTATTGAACGTCAATTACCCCTTGAATATCATCATCAGTAGCAGATCAACTGATGCGGTGGCGGTATGTCTTGGTGGATTCTAGCTTTTAGAAAATTAATTGTTTATTTATAAACATGGGTATTTAATTTTCTATAAAGATAATATTATCGAAAATACTAAAATTGAATTTTGTGATTCTTTTAAAAGTATTATTGCAACAAAGTTCTATAAACTAATGCTTGTTTGACAAACAAAGTCTCGTTTTCTTATAAGAAAGAAAGAGACATATACCTATCCTTTTTCGGTGCAAGAAAAAGCTATTAATAGGTGTGATTGGATTATTGTAATTATCAATCTTTAGGTGAACTTAAATGGTTAAGTAGATTTGCACAACTTATTGTTTCAGGTAGATCTCATTAATATTTTTTAGTTTTTGAGCATCTTTCAAACTAATAAGTCTCTTAGCAATCTCTAGGCAAGTAATACTTCTTTTGTTCTTTACATGTCAATCCCCTTAAGGCTATAATCGATAGAACAAAACAAGTGTTTTGTTTTTTATTATGACTATAATAACTAGCTTTGCTTATCCTAGTTATTATGTTTTAACCCAACGTAGGCACTAAATACCTTTATGGAATGGTAGGCCTAATATGGAGAAAATTGCATGCCAGTTTTCAAGTTAATGAAACCAATGAAACCATGATAGATAGTCTCTCATTTACATGGTAGAAATTCATACACTCTCTATAATACATAAGTAATTATTACTTATGGGCATTTAAAGCGAGTAGGGAAGTAAATAAATCGCTATCTGCTATCTACTGGTGAAGTAACATTTGTAATGTTGTCAAATCCAGTGGGAGCGTTGCGAAATACATTAATGTAATGTTGTCTAATTCAGTGGGAGCTACAAGCTTGTTTACCTTCGTAGTAATCCATATTATTTCTAGTTTGACTTGAAATAATAATTTACTTTCAGAATATGAAGAAACATAGTTTTAAGGATAACTGCATTCTATTTTATATGATTATCACTTTTGAAGTATTTTTCATATAATAATTATGCAGAATTTCTTATAAAACTATATGGTTGACATTCTACTAGTTATTCAAACATACATGACATTATCATATTGTTCAAATAAACAATTGCGTTTCGTGGTTGTTTATATGCGTATGTGATGTTGTGCCATGCACAAGTGGGAGAAATCTTTATTGTGTGCAAGGTACAACACATAACAATATGACAAATGGTTTCTTGACCGCGAGATATGAATCTAATATTCTATTAAGACTTTTACATTTAATTGTCAATGTATGTTGACTTGTTTAGAAAATGTCATGATATGAATAACAAGCTACTTCAACTAATTTGTTTATATTTAATGGAATGTTTCTTGGAATGCACAATAATATAAATGAAGTAAGTAATTAACTTGAAATAATTATTGAAGTTCTTCATAGTTACTTTATGAATGTTTATGTCTCTTGTAAAGCATAAGCATATAGTCTTTAATTGTTAAAAGACTTATAACATAAAGTAAATAGTTACTTGTTATATCTTCTTGTTAATGAACATGAACTCTTTGAATTATTCAAAGGATAAACAATGAATATATAGTTATTGAACTATTTAAAGATATATACATTATAACATGCACTAGGTTTTATATATTATATAATTTCAATTTTGTTCTGACACAATTGATAAGTATTTAACCTAAGGAGTCTTAAGTTATTTAGGAATTGTGATATAGTCTCACAATCTAAAATACTCATAGAATGTCTTGAGTGATAAATCAAATTCTTTAGAATTATTTGATGTTGATAACTTGAAATACTTTACCTCCAAAAGTTGTCAAGGTTTAGAAATTGAGTATACAAAGTATATACTTAAATATTACTTGGACCTAGAAGGAAACTAAGACACCCTCAATCTATGGAATGTGATGAATCACATTGAGTCTTTAAATTGAAGTTCTGAATTTGTCAAGAACTATCAAGGTATTTTGTGACGTGTCCCAAAAGATAACAATTTGTTGTTGCCCTACATTCTAAGTATTTGAAGAATAGTCTATGATTACTAAAAGCAAGTGGGAGGACTCGTAGATCTTTAAGAGATAAATAATAAAATACGCAACCTTCTAAATATACTAGCGAATGTCATAATGATGGTGAATATTAAGTGTTGAACATCGTGATGATAGAACTCACATTCATAGATCCGCAAGGATGTCTTTAGTACTTGAATGATATATTGATATGTTAATACTAAGTAATGTATGTTAGAGGATCATGGTGACCCTACTAACCATATAGATGTATTATTGAATCTTGAATGTCATTATAGAATAAAACTATGAATGAGTAGATGCAAGTCCATAGAGGATAATCAATTTTTGGAAACTTGATTAATCTTTAACCAATCGGTTAGACCGTGAGGCGGATATAAGTTTCTTTAGTGAAAGACTCATATGGACGATATTGTATACATGATTAATGCACAATACGTGATAGAAAAGTTCTACATGCATTAATAAAGATGACTAATTGTCATGATAGTTTTATAATGATAAATATGAGAATGTAATATTTAAACTCTTTTGCACGATTACATTAGCGAGGACGGATGTGATCAAAGTGTTTATAAATTACAATAATCTTTATGCAGTGTACATAACGCAAGAATCCATGTATGGATTAATGCATGTATTTAAGGAATATATCGCAAGTCTAATTATTAAATCCATGTTTTGATTTTTAATTAGATCTAAGATAACTTGTGAGTACATCTAAAATCTAGTGGGAGTATTATGTTTATTTCTTTAATTACATATGATGTATAACATATAGAAAGCAATATTCCATGTAAGCTAGATGTTAAACCTTAGCTTGGAATAAGGTTTCATATGAAAGAGTTTAGAAATTAAACGTATGACCTTGATATGTATGTTTATTGTAATAAAAATTTGTGGTTAATGGAATCCAACACAACATGAAATATCATTTAGAAAGTCTCAATGAATATATCTCATTTGATGAGAGCTGACATAAGATGAAAACTAAAGGGATTCATCATGTAAATCATATTGTGTGTATGGATAGTTGTAGAACTTGTATAAGTACAAGAAGATTTGACAACAACGATTGCTTAAAGAGAAAATCATTTAGATGATTAGTACAAATGTTATGATAAGATTTGTTTGGGATAGAACGATTATTACTAACTTGTATTGTTTCAAGTAATGAATATTCTATATGATAATAAGATGTAATTATCATTGTCAACAAACTTAGAGTTTAGAAAGACACCAAATATTATCATAGTATTAATTTATAGTTTATGGATTATAATATATCATAGTGATGTTTCTAGACATGGATGATAGATTGATTAAGATAACACTCAATACTAATCATGGTACGATTTCATCTTTGATGATGACCATGTGGATTAGTTATGTTCAATTGAGAGTTGATAAGTGTGAAAACACTCATCAATTATGATCCAGAAACCACTCAAAACACAGTCAATTACATTATTTTAACCGTAAAATGTCAGAATTACGCGTGTATTTGTGTTTTTGTGTTTTCAGGTAAATAAGATACATTTTGGAACAAAGACGCGTTTTCAAGGATTTATGTGATCAAAAGACGAAGAAAAAGACGAAAGAGGCTTCAAGGACTTTATTTGCCAAACTGTCGAAGATCAAGGGTTTAAGTTGCACTTTTAACAATTCAAAGGATGAAAAGGAATTACTTAAATGGTTTCTATACACATTTGAGAGAAGTGAAAAGATGAGGGGCCAAATGGCAAAATAAAAGGAAAAGTTTATTAACTTTATACTTGGTCTATTTGACCAAGACCGGTCAAACACCTCCATACGCGTCTTCATCACCAAAATAGAGAGAGAAAGAGAAAAGAATAGACGATTTTTCATCACTTTCATCCACGAACCTGCAATCGATATTTAAGAACGATCCATGAAGATTGAGCCAAAGTTTCTAACTACAAAGATGTTTCTTTCCTTCTCCTCTACAAGGAGGTACAAGTTAATTAAATCAAGACTCAAAGACGAAGAAATCCCCAAATTCTGGAATGAA
This sequence comes from Glebionis coronaria, assembly GCA_025667525.1. NCBI lineage: Eukaryota > Viridiplantae > Streptophyta > Magnoliopsida > Asterales > Asteraceae > Glebionis > Glebionis coronaria. Next base: position 418,655,894 of record CM046879.1, on the reverse strand, counting down.
GATGGATGAATCAAGATCATCGTATTTTCCACGTGGCACGATTTAATTGGCTAGAACACGTCGAAGCTACATCAACACCTCTTCCCTCGACGCCTATATAAAGGAGATGAAGACCTCATTTGCAACCGGTTAGCATAGGTGTAGTTTCACACAGTTAGGTTTAGGAGTAGTTTTAGATAGTTAGAATTTCATCTTGTTAGTTAATCTTGTAACTGATTCAGTTTTTAGTTTGTAACCGAATACTTTTTCTCCATTAATGAAATAAATCAAGCTTTCTCATTCTTCCCTTCTAATTAGATCAAAAGTCAGTTAAATCTTGTTGAAATTGTTTCAATTTCTGGTAATCAGTTGTAACTGATGGCTCGTTTCTCCATAAATGGAAATTCATACTTTTTCATTCTTTGTGGTTACTTACTGAGTTTATGCGACCAATCTTTCTGTTAAGAAGTTGTTTAAATCTGTTAATAAAGAAATTTGATTTTTCAGTCAGTTAGTTAAAAGCTCATTAGTAGGTTATGAGTTGTTTTCACAGTAGCTTTTACAAGTAGTAGTTTTAGCTCGTGGATGGCATTAAGTTTTTCAAGATTGACAGTTTGAGTATTTGAGCTCTTAAGCTTTAATTTTCAGCAAAGAGAGTTTGATTGTGATGTTTACAAAACAATTCATGTTTATGGGTGATTTGCATCTATTGTAGTATATCATTCTGTTTTGTAGGATTTCTTTGAGTTTATGCAGGTTTAAAGACTCGTAGTCAGGAGGTGCGTTTGGTTTAAGCGAGCTCAGCGCTCCGCTTCGACTCAACGGACTTACTTCGGATGCATTGGTTAAGCACTAGTTTCGTTTTCTGCAAGTTTTTAGTGTAATTTAGCTAGTGTTTGCTTTAGTGTAATAATGGCTGTGATTAGTTAGATTTGGCTAAGTGCTTCATGTACATTGTATGGATTCCATTTGTTTTCGGTTATTGATAGATTGAGATTGCTAGTAGAATTTGTAATTCCCTAGTTGTTTGCAGCTTAGAAGATTAGGATACACTATTCGCTATTACAGTTAGTCGCATTTAGGATTTTGGATAGTCTATTGTAACTTGAATTAGATTTAAGCTGCTGAGAATAGTAGCTAGATGAAATGGATAAATCATCACTTTAGCAAATACTAGTAGAAATAATTTTGTGTGCAAATCGGTCAAAAAGGGATAAAAAGATAATTTTGGATAGCTTGATTAAGTCACTATTGTAGTAAGATCAGAAAGTTTAAAGGTAAATTTAGGAGTTGTCCATTTACGTAGTCCTAATAGTTGGAATTGGCATTTCTTTGGGCCTGTTCACTTAGTTTCAGTTTGGGCTAGTTTTGAGTACTTAAAATGCTGGACAATTAATAGGCTATTTACGAATTCATTGTTAGTTTAATCATTGATAGGATAAAATTGGTTTTTACATTTTGGTGTTAATACTTTGTATTTTTTTTACTCTTTTTGTATTTGGAATTTTACATTTGTGGAATAAGTTTTCATTTTACATGTTTTTTTAAATTCGTGCATTTAATTGCGGTACTTGCTAAATGTTTTTAGAGTAGTACATATACGTAGTATTATAGCTATTTTTACCTTTTTTGATGCTTTGTGCTAATTAGAAATAGATACCAATTAAACTTTTACAACAAAAAACAATCAAGTTGAGCTTAAAAATTGTTAGATCAATTCGAATCGAGCTGAGAAGACAACTATACTAAAAAACGGAATTTCAAATGGCGCCGCTGCCGGTTCTTTTCGTGAAGATTAACGATTTCGAGTGAGACGATTGGATTTTGGGATCCGTTCACTTTGTGAACGTTATTTTTTACGTATTATAAATCAAAAAGATAAAAAAAAAATCAAAAAGATAAAAATACAAAATAATAAAAAATCACAAAAATCAATTCTTTTCCTAAAGAATTGAACCAAAAAAATAAAAAATCCAAAAAGTAATTTTTTTCCTAAAAGATTACAACAAAAAAATATATATTATATCGTTTTCATCGTTTTTTACGTAGATATAGTATTTTTCTTAAAAAAAACAAATAAATACAAAAATATTTTTGATATATTATTATATGTAAATAAGTATACGTATAAGAACAACCAAATTACCTATCTTCCATAAGTATTGCCGAGGCAATACACCGTGTTGAGGGGCGTTCCGGTCCTTGACACGCGTATCGATCCAATTTAATTAAGCAAGAATAGATAAATACTTCCAATTGGCAATAATTCGAAGAATACAAACTACAAAGTGAATAGATAGGCGACGTGCTATAAAATGCCGTCTAAGGGTCAATAGGTACTTAAGTGCTTCGCGCCACCTAACCCCCCGTTCACTAGTGCGTATTCTAAGAAGGAAGGCTTAATTGGAGGTCTTGCACCCAAGTAGTAATTATATATATACTTTCTTGTGGATATTTCATATCGAACCTCGAGGGAGATTATCTTTTCTCCTTCAAAAGTCGACCGAGGGCTACTCCCTCATTCCTCGTGTTTACTTACACGTGTACTCGCACGCGTGTAAACATACCACCTTTGGTGTATTACTTCCTTCCCTGAGGAAGCTTTTAAACGTCATTATACTTGTATATACATTCGGCCACCTTGTTACACATGGATACTCGTTCCATGTTGGAGATTTTGCAACAACGATCCGCCAACGCTAATTATTCGCCTTGTTCGACTTGTGGTGGTCCACACGATACTTATTTATGTGATCAAAACAATGGTTATTATGGGGAGGGATATGCTTACAATGGAACCGAGAACCCTAATTTTCAACCTAACACTCAAATGGACTACACTTGTAATGACTATATGGGATATTCCGGTTTTTCATCACAACCTCTACCATCATTTCATGATCAAACCTTTAATGTGCCATACCAAAACCAAGGATTTTCCAATTATGAAGGTTTTCAAAACAATGATAATTTTCAAGGCTATAATCAAAAAACCTTTCATAATCAAGGATTTTCAAATAATGAAGGCTTTCAAAATGATGAAAATTTTCCATGCTATAATCAAGATACTTTTCAAAATCAAGGATTTTCACATTATGAGGGTTTTCAAAATGAAGGAAATTTTCAAGGTTACAATCATGATAACTTTCATAATCCAGACTCTTTTCAAACATATAATTCACCTAATTATGGAAATCCACCTCCACCCTCTTCTTCGACTTCTTCATGTGAGTTTTGTGGGAACGCACCCCATTATGGTTATGATTGTAGACTGAGGGATCCGCCTTCTAATGCCCCTCATGTTTTCAACGCGCCGCTTTCTTTACTTAAGACAATAAACAAGTCGATTGATGGAATTTCTAAGGCGATTGATAGTAAGAACGACATAAGCATTGAGGAAATGAAAAGCGTGTGCCCGTTGTTAGAGGAACAAATTAAGTTTTTTGAGGAAGTGGAAATTATGACTTGGCAAATTTATGACAAGGAGATCGGTGCAATGTGTCGTGAATCGTTGAAAAAAGGTTCTTGTCACATCAGGAAATATTTAAATGATTTCCTCTTTAAGATTGATAAAAACGAGGAAGAAGAACGATATTTTGCTAATCGTGCTCGTTTGCTTAAACAATGCTTATATGACGATGATGACTATTCTCCGATTTGTATGACACTTAATGATGACACACCTTCATCACCTTTACCTCACGTGGAACCCACCGACTCTTTAACCATGGGGGACGAGCCTCTTAGCACTAATACAAACACCGATTTGGATGAATTAACCGTTTCTAGTGTTGAGAACCTTATCCCAATCCAAAGAGAGTTTGAGGGTATTTCCATTGAACCATGTGATGAGCTTTGTATTGATACCTCTTCTCCTCATGATCACATTGAGATTTCATCACATGTTGACCTTCATGCTACTACTAGTGATTTTGGTGATTTCGATCTTGATGAATTGTTCAAAGAAAGGGATAATGAGATTGAGGAAGAGTTTATGCAAGATATAGAGGATGATGATTGTGATTCTAGTGAGGCATCTTATGATATATTATCCGAGGATTTTTCATGTCAAGATGACCTTCCTAATTTGGATGATGATGTTGATCATATAGAAGACGTGGAAGATGTTCATATTCGAGAGGTTTTATCAAACGTCTATACTCTTATATCCTCGATTGAAGCATTGAATGAAAACCATAATGATGATTCTATAGAAGAAGAACCTTTCATTGATATTTCTTCACCGGTTTTTGAGGTTGCACCTATTGACTTTCATGATGATATCATCCCTTTGAGTGATTCTCTCAATATACCTTCTTTTGAGTCTTCTATTCCCATCCTTCCACCCTTGAAGTTGGTTATTGATGAAGATTCTATACTCTTAGAGATTGATCCTTTTTCACCTATGGCACCTTTAGAACCCAAAACCTTTGATATGGATTCTCATATGGATAGTGATGACACCATAGAGGCTTATCTTGCTAATATTGAGGTTGAGGTTGATGATAGTGATTCTAATTGGGACGAGGAGATTCGTCTTAGTGAGAACTTGATTTTTGGGAACATAGAGATTACACCTCTTCCACAAGACACTATTCATCTTGATCCTCCTTTTTCTATGCCTTCTATGGAAGATTACCCACCTTTTGATGATGATGAGCCTAATATGGATATACTTGTTATGAATGTTTTGATACCTACACCTTCATATTCTCATGATGCTTTGATTACTAAGGGGGAATCTTATATGGTTGATACGAGTTCATCTTCTTATTTTCCCATGAAGGGAAAGGTTTTTGATCCTGGGATACGTATGTTTGGGAAAAATTGGTTTTCATCTACTTCACTTAAGAGTGTGCTTTCGATTGATATGGACTTCTTGTATGAGCTTACTTTGGTGATGCTACCTATTTTGGAGTTGTTCGAATGTAGAGATGGAAACTTTGTATTTGATCCTGGAGTGTTTCCTATTTGAGAGCTTTCGTATGTTGGACAAACTTGAGACACGTTGGACCGTTCCATTTATCGAGGCGAATATTGTAAATCTTATAGTAAATGGCAACGTGCTAAGTTTGAGTGTATCATGTGAGATGTGCTTCAAAGTGATATCCTTTATTCTCCATGATGGTTTCCCCAAGGACAACTTAATTCGGGGCCGAGTCGAGCTAGCGACTTAGGGTTAAAAAAAACTCAAGCATTGAATAACTAGGTTAGAAAACGTAGAGTAGATTTTCAATAGGTTAGGTTTAATTAAAAGGATGTTATAGTAGAGCTGAAGTGGAGGGGTGCCTTTCTTCGTCTTTTCGTGTTTGTTTCAAGGGTTGCTCTCTCTCATTTCATGCTTGGAGCTTATGGAGGAGGCCCGTGTATCTGGTTCACTTTGATTAGTTTTTGCTATCATGATATTAAACACTTGTGCTTAAAATGACTACCCTTTAGTTGTCTCTTCCTTAACTTGGGTTAAACAAAGTAATCAATGTAATAAGTGTAGGGGAGTTTACTCCCATGCTCTTAAACATTGAGGACAATGTTTATCTTAAGTGTAGGGGAGACTTCTATCGAAGTGACCTTACCTAGACCATTGCCTTAACTTCATGATAATTGGGAAAATTAATTTTTCGAACATTTTTCAAATTTTTGATCTACTTTGGCCACCAAAAATATGCATTCATAATTTTTGCATCAATCATTTTTCATTTTGCATAGCACATTTGCATTGTATATATTTCTTCTTTTGTTTTTCATCAAAAATATATATAAAAGGAAAAATATAATAAAACATGGTTTTAACAAGTTTAGACTTCTTTGACATATTAGGCCCGCCATGGATATTTTGACTCAACCCGAGTTTGCTCATTTTAGCATTCTCTAGCTAGTATCCTTAACCATGTAGTCCTTCATTGGTCTATTAGGCTAAGCATCCACCAATTTCATTATTTGAAATTTTAAATTTGTGGAGAATGGGAAATGATAGAGTTGAAGCAAGTGTAAAAGGGCTAGATAAACTTCATGATAATTACTTGTGGCTAAACCCTTCTCTTCTTTACCTCTAATTTCTTCGCATGTATATAATTGTTAATAAATAATCAAGTACGGTTTTAATTGGTTTGTAATCTCTTATGCATTTTTGACTAATCATTCATAGTTGATATGAGTACGTCTTAAGATTCTAAGTTAGCACGTTTTATGTGTACTAGACTTATGTCATGCTCCATATTTAGCGGGTGTTTTTCCTTTTCTTCTTTTCAAATTTCTTTGTGAGGAATAAAGAAAAATAAGAGCGGCTTATGAAAAAAAATGAGTGGCTAGAAAAAAAAAAAGAAAAAAAAAATAATGCAAGACTCCCAAGAGGGGCAGTGTGGTGTTAATTATAGTTACTATTGAGTTCCAATATTACCTTGACGGGTTGCGGGGATTCAATAGATTGCTCCAATCCAATATTACCTTGACGGGTTGCGGGGTTGAAGATCCAAAGTCCCAAAAAGATGGCGGATGTAAATTATTGCGTGAGTTTTATTTTTCTTTCCTTAGCGAGTGTGTAGCTACTTATGAAAGCATGACATGAGGATTTTACACATAAGGCGAATGACTTATTATTCTTGAAACGGACTTGTATTAATTGTGAGCGGTTTTTTCAAGTAATGGATGAGAGGATTACTTAGGATTAAAACCGTGCTTCTTTATTTTTGGATTTTACACTTCTTATACTTCACACTTTAATAAATGACAAATTTGCCCACAAGCAATTTGCTCAAATAATAACCGGTTCCACATTTAATTGTCATGAATAAGTTGATGCACTTTTTACTTGTGAATACAATGATTCCATTTTTAAGCTTGGTATGGGGAAAGTGAAACTTGAGGGTGATAAATGTCCATGGTACCCAAGCCCTAATTTAAGTCATTGATTTCTTTATGAGTTATTCCCATCAAAACCATTTATGAAAAATACAAAAAGATATAAATAGAATTGATTCTTTTGCATTGCATTGTAAATATTCAAAATCATGCATCATATAGCATAGCATAGTGTAGAAACATTCCATAATGGCCAAGGTGGGTTAATTATGAGAAAAGTGTAACTTGGTGCTTTAAAATGCTGCATTGCATGAGGACATGGCAATGGTCAAGTGGAGGGGAGTTGATAAGTGTGAAAACACTCATCAATTATGATCCAGAAACCACTCAAAACACAGTCAATTACATTATTTTAACCGTAAAATGTCAGAATTACGCGTGTATTTGTGTTTTTGTGTTTTCAGGTAAATAAGATACATTTTGGAACAAAGACGCGTTTTCAAGGATTTATGTGATCAAAAGACGAAGAAAAAGACGAAAGAGGCTTCAAGGACTTTATTTGCCAAACTGTCGAAGATCAAGGGTTTAAGTTGCACTTTTAACAATTCAAAGGATGAAAAGGAATTACTTAAATGGTTTCTATACACATTTGAGAGAAGTGAAAAGATGAGGGGCCAAATGGCAAAATAAAAGGAAAAGTTTATTAACTTTATACTTGGTCTATTTGACCAAGACCGGTCAAACACCTCCATACGCGTCTTCATCACCAAAATAGAGAGAGAAAGAGAAAAGAATAGACGATTTTTCATCACTTTCATCCACGAACCTGCAATCGATATTTAAGAACGATCCATGAAGATTGAGCCAAAGTTTCTAACTACAAAGATGTTTCTTTCCTTCTCCTCTACAAGGAGGTACAAGTTAATTAAATCAAGACTCAAAGACGAAGAAATCCCCAAATTCTGGAATGAAGATGGATGAATCAAGATCATCGTATTTTCCACGTGGCACGATTTAATTGGCTAGAACACGTCGAAGCTACATCAACACCTCTTCCCTCGACGCCTATATAAAGGAGATGAAGACCTCATTTGCAACCGGTTAGCATAGGTGTAGTTTCACACAGTTAGGTTTAGGAGTAGTTTTAGATAGTTAGAATTTCATCTTGTTAGTTAATCTTGTAACTGATTCAGTTTTTAGTTTGTAACCGAATACTTTTTCTCCATTAATGAAATAAATCAAGCTTTCTCATTCTTCCCTTCTAATTAGATCAAAAGTCAGTTAAATCTTGTTGAAATTGTTTCAATTTCTGGTAATCAGTTGTAACTGATGGCTCGTTTCTCCATAAATGGAAATTCATAGTTTTTCATTCTTTGTGGTTACTTACTGAGTTTATGCGACCAATCTTTCTGTTAAGAAGTTGTTTAAATATGTTAATAAAGAAATTTGATTTTTCAGTCAGTTAGTTAAAAGCTCATTAGTAGGTTATGAGTTGTTTTCACAGTAGCTTTTACAAGTAGTAGTTTTAGCTCGTGGATGGCATTAAGTTTTTCAAGATTGACAGTTTGAGTATTTGAGCTCTTAAGCTTTAATTTTCAGCAAAGAGAGTTTGATTATGATGTTTACAAAACAATTCATGTTTATGGGTGATTTGCATCTATTGTAGTATATCATTCTGTTTTGTAGGATTTCTTTGAGTTTATGCAGGTTTAAAGACTCGTAGTCAGGAGGTGCGTTTGGTTTAAGCGAGCTCAGCGCTCCGCTTCGACTCAACGGACTTACTTCGGATGCATTGGTTAAGCACTAGTTTCGTTTTCTGCAAGTTTTTAGTGTAATTTAGCTAGTGTTTGCTTTAGTGTAATATTGGCTGTGATTAGTTAGATTTGGCTAAGTGCTTCATGTACATTGTATGGATTCCATTTGTTTTCGGTTATTGATAGATTGAGATTGCTAGTAGAATTTGTAATTCCCTAGTTGTTTGCAGCTTAGAAGATTAGGATACACTATTCGCTATTACAGTTAGTCGCATTTAGGATTTTGGATAGTCTATTGTAACTTGAATTAGATTTAAGCTGCTGAGAATAGTAGCTAGATGAAATGGATAAATCATCACTTTAGCAAATACTAGTAGAAATAATTTTGTGTGCAAATCGGTCAAAAAGGGATAAAAAGATAATTTTGGATAGCTTGATTAAGTCACTATTGTAGTAAGATCAGAAAGTTTAAAGGTAAATTTAGGAGTTGTCCATTTACGTAGTCCTAATAGTTGGAATTGGCATTTCTTTGGGCCTGTTCACTTAGTTTCAGTTTGGGCTAGTTTTGAGTACTTAAAATGCTGGACAATTAATAGGCTATTTACGAATTCATTGTTAGTTTAATCATTGATAGGATAAAATTGGTTTTTACATTTTGGTGTTAATACTTTGTATTTTTTTTACTCTTTTTGTATTTGGAATTTTACATTTGTGGAATAAGTTTTCATTTTACATGTTTTTTTAAATTCGTGCATTTAATTGCGGTACTTGCTAAATGTTTTTAGAGTAGTACATATACGTAGTATTATAGCTATTTTTACCTTTTTAGATGCTTTGTGCTAATTAGAAATAGATACCAATTAAACTTTTACAACCAAAAACAATCAAGTTGAGCTTAAAAATTGTTAGATCAATTCGAATCGAGCTGAGAAGACAACTATACTAAAAAACGGAATATTAAGCGTAATGTTGCAATACATATTAAAAGAATAAAGAATGCTTTATAGTTTAAGAAACTATTAAAGAATATTACTTTCAATAAGGTGTCTTGTTGGACTCACACACCTTATAGGATGTACAACAACAATACTCCCATTTTGTTGTGTTCATATGTAGAAATGTACATAATAACAATCATTATATATGTTTAGAGATTTTCACAATTGTGAATTTGAAATAAGTATTCTCAAAATTCCAAAGATCAAACCTAATAGAGTTTCATGAAATATATGCCTTGACAACAAGTATGCTCGTCATATATTGAGGCATGATTTTTCAACTAAGGTTATCATGCATTGATCTTTTAGTATTTGGATAAAGGATATTGTTAAAATATTTATTTTGTGAATTGAAGCATTGGATATGCTCGTTTTCTTTAATATATATTGGTCCTATTTTTGCATGTTTAAATCCTTGAATAATATGTTATTCTAAATTGTCTATGTCGATTGATTATATGGGAATATAATTGAATTAAGACATATATGAGAGATGGTAATATTCGTAGAATATGTAAGAACGGTTCACCAACTCACACGATATCCAAAAGTTGTATATCGGACATCTCCTACTAACAAGTCAATCACTTTATGGATCGGCGTCTTTAAGTGAAACTTGCAAATGATTTACATTACTAAATTCTTTGACTTGAGATGCAAGCAGGTCTTATATATGTGGATGGTACTTTTTGCTATAGTTTTAATGCTATCCTAAATAAGGTAGTAATAAAGACTATAATCATCTGTATCTTGAAACATGTAAGAGGCACGTGTAGTCAAGATAAAATTTGTTCATTCAACTAGGATTGAAGAATAATGCTACTGGGCCTTTCGTTAATTAATTAGATGTTTGTATGGCCATACCCAATGGTAATCTAGATTTGTCTCGATTAGATTGGTAATCTATATTAATTATGTAATGCGAGAAACAGAATAGTTAAAATGAAATGACTTTTATCTATATCCATTATTAACATGACATTTGAGAAACAAAGGGATTGTAAATGTTTAATTTATTTAAATGTACTTTATGGAAAAATACACTCGAGGGTTTTCGGGAGCATTGGCGTGTTGCTAGACGCTAACCAATGTTATTATATTATATTATTGAACATGTCCAAGGGGAGCTGAAGGAATATGTACACGCAAATAATATATGTCCGGAAGTCGTCCCGAGCCTAAGGAGACGCACGCGTTAATACGTAAAACAATTATACGTTAATATATTAGGCGTAATATATTAATTAGTGATAAGTTATGACGAACGTTAACTAATTAGTTAGTTAACGGGTTTTGACAAACGATAATTAAATGTTAACTATAATAATTAATATATATATATATATATATATATATATATATATATATATATATATATATATATATATATATATATATATATATATATATATATATATATATATATATATATATATATATATATATATATATATATATATATAAAACAAATAAAAGGTAATTTGTATAAAAGGCAAATTGCATTGTTTTTCCTAATACAATACTAACTTGTATGCATGTATATATATTAATTGGTTTTGGACTTTGGTCATAATATAACAACAGAAAGATTACTACGTTTTAAGAAAACAGAGGGTGAATAGCGATTCCAAAATATCACAAGTAACCAATCGTTTGGTTTTGTTATGTGATTATGTTTTATGCGATTAAACTAACAAAGGTTGTTAGTGTTGTGTTTTATTTGTTTTAAGAAAACAAATATGAGTTAGTTTATCATTAATGGTACTAGCATACTTAATTGTTTGTTATAACGTATTGTGTGCGTAATTTTAGAGAGATCATTGTTTGATCTTTGGATTTTCGTTTATATTAATGGTTCGATAAAGGTGTTTAATCCATTGTTAAAAGGTACGCAATTTTTTATCGTTTATGTAAATTATTTGTCTATACGTGATCCTATATTCCACTGCGTACTCGTGATTATTAATGGGTTAATATAGTAAAAAGGTTTTTATTAAATTCCAACAAAGTTAGTGCCACATCCATACAATAGCTTCGTTTTAACTGGCCTTCCTTTAGTTTTCATACTCACTAAAGCTACTGTAGGACAAGTTATGCGTGCTTTGAAAACCGGGTATGTGGCGACTACAATTTATAGCACTTTAACAAACGGGCGTATATACGGCATATGTAATGTTAACAACGCACATAAGATTAATATTTCGGGGACAACTGGCAAGTAACATAACATATATGCATATACAAGAAAAGATATGAACCTATACATAAAGAAACTGGAAGTAAATACACTGATGATTGTAACGGATGTTGCTTTTGCAGCTGTAAACGATGAACAGTAGGCTGATCGCAACTATTGGTGTTGTCTTGTGGTTGTAGATGATCGCAACAGGATGATAGCAGATTCTAGAGTGTTTGAGAGACATTGTTGATTTTGATATAAACTAAAGAGTTGGGGCCCCAAAAAACCTTGCATGGGCCAAACGTCATAAGTCCATGTAGATGGTTAATATTGGCCCTAGTAAAAAACGACATCGTATTTCTTTCCTAATGTTATAGTTTATAATTTCAAAGATAGGATTTTTGAGTCATTAGACTGGCCATTAATTAAGCTTTATGATGGAGGCTCAAGTATTGAAAAATATGCTGACTTGTTTTTGGAAGCTTAAGATCGTGTGACGAAGAATGATTTTTTAAAACGGTCATAACTTGAGCATCGTAAGTCCGTTTTGAGTCCGTGACCTGTCAAAATGACCGGAAAAACAAGAGGAACGCCGTTGTAACCACCTTTAGGCTGGTTAAAGATTTTTTGATGCCTAAAATGCTAATTTACTATCATTTATTTAAATTTTTGTGTTATTTACATTTTCTGGTGGATTTGTTTTTTGGGCCACAGTCTAGCCCATTGGTGTTTTAGGGTTTTTCTTTATTTCCTGTCTATATTTACACATCTTGATGTAACGTTTACAAGTCAGTTTTCAGTTTAATAAAAGTTAAACCATTGGTCGTTGTTTGCCAAGTTTTTAACTTTAATAATCGGTATTCATTAGAATCAACGATTGTTCGAAGAATTATTTCTGGTATTCATTGGAATCAACCGATCCAATTACTATTTTTATTTTTTAGTCTACATCAGTTAGTATCAAGAGCCGAAGTTCCTGATCAAGATGCCTCTAAGAAATTTAGGAGTATTCAGGAAGTGAATGAACATGAATTTGAACATCGTATGATGAACAGAATAGAGGAGTGACTCGAGCAATTTTTTGATCAATTGACTGACAAGATGAACAATAGAAGGCCTCGTAATCGCCGTCATGAGGATGAAGATGCATATCTGGAAGAAAACCCTCTTGATGAATAATTAGTAGGGCTACGAATGAGAGATTGGATGGTGAATAATGATAGGCGTTGGGAGACTGGAACTAGAGTTAATATTCCTGAGTTTAATGTGGACACTTTAAAGCCTGATGAGTTCATTGTTTGGCTTGTTGCTGTTGAAGAAGTATTTGAATTCAAAGAAGTTCCAAAAAACAAAAGGGTTTTGTTGATCGCTACCAAGCTACGTGATAGGGCATTCGCGTGGTGGCAATAATTGAAAATGACGAGGGACAGAGTTGGGAAGTCAAAGATCACGAGTTGGTAGAAGATGAACAAGGTCATGAGGGATAATTTTATTCCTCATAACTACCAGCGAAGGATGTACCAGTTGTTACAGAATCTGAAACAGTAGGCCAAGTGTATTCAAGATTATACAACCATATGTTACCCACTAATTGCAAGGAATGGCATTTAAGAGACAGAAGTTCAACTTTTCTCTCGATACATTGGTGGGTTAAGAGTTCAAATAATGGATTATGTTAACATGTTTGATCCATTGACACTTTCGGATGCGTATCAGCGTGCATTAACTTTTGAGAAGCAGAACCGAAGAGTGGGAAATTCGCCTTCTCCTGCAATAACATGTGCTTCTGGTTCGGGTAACACGACATCTCGTTTTACTCCCAATCAGGCTAAGTCTGTTGGTGGCTAATACAAGGTTTTAGCCAAGTATAAAAATTTGTTCGTCTCGATTCAATTCGAATTGATTTTCGGTTCAAAGTGTGACTCGGTCGTTTTTGGTTGAAAAATAAAGTGTTGATTATCTATTCCTAAGTAAAAGGTAAATGCGAATAGTATTTAAAAACAAACTATAGACAAGTACAAATAATAAAAGTAAAACAAGGTGAATATTAAAAACTAAAAATTAAAACGATATTAAAACGAATATTAAAACAAATAATAAAACGAAATTTAAAACGAAACAATTAATAAAAATAAATCTAAAAGAAGAAATTAACTATCGACTCGAATATAAAGTCTACTTAATGATAAAGGAGAGAATAAAACTAAGTGGGTACTTTAAAGTTAAATGAGGCAAAACCTAAAGCGGGTACTAAATAAAAGATAAAACTTGAACTTTACGAAAAAATATTAATTTCAAAATTAGACGAAAAATATAACTAAAAAAACGTAACTTTCAAAATTAAAATCGGAACAACTTTCAGATTAAACTAAACAATTACGGAACAAAACTAATAAATAAACAAGCTAGCAAGCAGCTAGCTCAAGCTAGCAGCCTACTAGCTCATTTTGGCGCCAAACTAAAAATAAGCAGGCAACCACTCATGTCAAATTGTTAAAACTCTTATACGGAATCTTGCTATCTTTTTTTTATCAGGAATAAATTCTTTAGCTTATACGGAATAATTTATATGGAATGTTTTATACGGAATGTTAGAATTTTCATTCTTATCCGGAATATTGATCTTTGTTACTTATCCGGAATAAAGGTTTTGGCACTTATCCGAAATAAAGATTTTGGGGCTTATCCGGAATATTGGGGTTTAGTAGTTCAGAATAATTAAAAATGACCAAAATGAAAATAAGTTAGAATCTAATAAGCACTTTTCTAAAAACTTAGCCAAATAAATTTTAAGAAAAATCTAATTAGCCAAAATTTAAAAACTTTTAAAAATACTAAATAATAAAAATATTTAAAAACAACTTTTTATAAAATAAACTAATAAGATCTTATCTAAAAACTTAACCAAATTGATTTTAAGAAAAATCTAATAAGACAAAATTTAAAAACTTTTAAAAACACTAAATAATAAAAATATTAAAAATGCAACTTTTTATAAAAATTAACTAATAAGCACTTAATTAAAAATAAGGAAATTAACACAATAAGCACTAAAACACTATAAGCTATAAAAATCAAACACTAAAAGATCAATAAGCACAATCAATCAAAAAATCAATCAAACAAGAAGATGATTAATTAGACTACATGATTATCAAAATTAAACAAGATTAAAAAGATTAAGAAAGGAAGAATGAGAACGATTGATGTAGAAGTTTTTACTACCCTTTAGGAAAAGAGCAATAAAATAGGGTAAGTAGGCACGACGATTTAGGAAAACCGTGTGTAAATGACCCTAAGTGAGTTCGTTCTCGAGGAGGCACGTGCGTTGTGTAATGAATTGATTAATGATTGATTTTATTGTTATGAGAAGAAAGGAGAAAAGAAATAAGAAAGAAAAGACGATTACGAAGACGGATCGAACTAAGACGAAAAGGCGTTCAAGTAAAACCGTAAAAAACTACAAAATTAAAAAATATTAAAACCTAAAAATTAATAAAAAGCTAAAATAAGTCTAAAATAATATAAATAAGAAGAAAAATCCAATAAAAATATTTTAAAACCTTTTATTAATTAAATATTCAATTTTAAATGCTAATTAAAGCCCTAAAATTAAATATAATTAATCAAAATGTCCAAAATATTATTTTATTGAACAAATAACTTACTTATATTATCTAAAGACTAAAAAGTATTTTTCCTAATTTTTAAGAACTATTTTTCTATTTTTAAATTACTAAAAACTATTTTAAAACTAAAATAATTATAAAAAATAACAAAATAATGCCAAAAATAATTGAACACTTTTAAAAATCCTAATTTACCCTAATGAACAGTAGAAAATTGAAAAAGTTTGAAAAATAATAAATTTACCACTAAAAGACAAAAACAGTTTAATATAAAACCCTAATAAATTAATTCTAAAAATTAATAAAAAGGTGAACAGTGAAAACTTTTTTAACTAAAAATCTTAAAATATTATTCTAAGTCTAGGAAAAATGTTTAAACTGAAAAAGAAGTATTTTTGTCACTAAAAGACAAAAACAGAAACTTAAAAGTTAATTAAAAATGCTATTTAATCTAAAAAAATATAAAATGAATAGTGAATAGAAGTCTAATTAATCAGAAAAATCAAAAATAAAATTAGAAAAATAACAAAATTGGTTTGAAGTCCTAACTCTAAAATTCGTTCACTAAAGACAAAAAAGTTCAAAACCTGAAAGTGACATGTTGCCTGGTTTTGTCTTGTTGCTTGGCAGTACTAACTTGTGAACTACCAGTGGGAAGTTTGTTCCCACTGCTAGTGTAAAAATTTGGTCAGGAGACCTTAGAGCTTAGGAAAGCCCTAATGCTTGGTGTTCTTTGGACCACAAGGCACCCCCACACCAATTGGGTTGTGGGGAGTCTGAGTAAACACAAAAAACTCACACTCACAACACAAAATTTCACGCAAAAGGCACAACAAGTTACTGATTAAGCTATGGGTTGTGTCTGTGAACAGTTGACTATTTTACTTGCATAAATATGAGATTCAATGGCCAATTACTTGAACAATGGTCAACCAAATGACATGCAATTTATACTCAACCCTAAACAGACCTATTATCTAACAACTTGCAAAATTTGAAGCACTAATTCTCACAAAAACAAGCAGAGATGAGACTTTACTGATTTTATGCTATTTTCTCACTTTTTTACCAAGCAAACTTGTTCATTATCCTACCAAACTGAAAGACAAGTGCATACCCAACCTAACAACTACCTAATAAGTGTATCTAGACTGGTTTTAACACAAGAATCCTCCAAGAGGTTCAGTTGACATGCAAATCCAAACACCCTCTTATATTTTCTGAAAATGATGATTACAAAGCAAATCAAATCAAATCTTTACCAAACTGATTTTAAGCCTTCTAACATGCATCCTACAACTTATATCAGCAATATCAAGCACTAAAACAAACACATAACCAGTTTACATGCAAAATCACATAAACCAAAATCTTGACAACTTGAAAACTAGAAACAAGGATTTTACCTTAAGGGACCTACATCCAGGTCCCTTAGTGGCTGCTTAGTCACCTCCTAACAGGTTCGGACCTGTGCAGAACACTTGGACAGCAAGCTTTCAACAAACCTGCTAAGATCACAATAGAACAAGCACAATAATCCAACTTTCTGATTTTATCAAACTTTCTCTTTAAAACCTTGAAACTTAAACACGTCTTGAACCAAGTATAATTTCAGAAAAACAAGAATATTACTCCACTTTCACTTCATAACATGCTTGGATTTCTGAGATTACAAAACCTTTTCAAAACCTTTTTGAAACTTGAAACACCAAGTGTTTACACAATTTAAAATGGAACACAGATTAATACTCAACAAACATTTACCAACTTTTAAAACTCATAAAAGGAATTACAATTTTAAACAAATACCAACTTTATAAATAACTAAAAAGGGATTACAAATTTGGAGTAAAAATCTGGAACAAGGGTTCATCCACAGCTTGGAGACTCCTTATATACTGCTTAAGAGAACATTCTAGTGCTAGGAATAAAATAATGAAAAGCTAAAACCCTAGCAAAGGGATTTCCTGAATTGCCCTTGATTTTGACTGAAAATTGGGTCAAATGGATACATGTGAAGTTGCCAGCTAGCTTGTTATGATCTTGGACGTTTAAAATGTCCTTGGGGGCCAAGGAGTAACATCCAACCATTGGTCTTGTTGGTTTTAGGGTTTTGAGGGAAAGGGACGGGGCAGGGGAGGGGCCTACAAGACACATGGGTGTGTCTTGGTCACGGTTTTGGTGTGGGATGGGGTGAGGATAAGCTTAATTAAGGGTCTGGAGGTGATGGGTTAAAACCCCCATGATTTGGGTGTGATTAGGATTTAGGGTTTATAGGATTAAGGGTGATAGCAGGGGGGGGGGGGGGTTAATCCAAAAAGTGAAAGGATTAATTTAAATATGGTGTTAGGGAGGGAAAGATGGGTGTTGACTGGAGTTTGACTGAGTTTAATTAAATAAACCAGCTAGTGGAAGGGTGACGTGGGTGGAGTGGTGAGGTGGTGGGAGATGATTGGAGGTGAGGAGTGACATGGAAGGATGATTGGTTGTGGTGTGTTTCCTTGTCTGGCAAAAACAGTCCCTTGGTTTCCTTGGTGTTGTCCTTTGGTGAATAAACATTGTCAACGCATGAATTACACATAACAACTTTCAGCCATTTGTCAAAAATGGCACAATTACTTTTCAAACTTAAAACAAGGACTTGAAATGTAATTTTTTCTATTTCCAAGGGCTAAACTTGTACAATCTTCATTCTTCAAGGACCATTCTTGCATAACTTGATTTCTTCAAGGTCTTAACTTGCCAAGTATTCAAAAATGAGGGATTAAAGTTGCCAATCTTCAAAACTTCAAAGGCATTTTTGTAAAATCCAAATTTGGGCCTGGTTCATTGTGCGGCTTCGTTTCCCGTGTTCGTTTTTGAATGATTCTTGTGATCTTTTTGTCATTTCCTCAATATCCGTACCTAAAAATACACAAGCAACAAACATGAGCATATATTTGGCAGTTTTAATGATATTTTATGCATTTTAAGCCCGATTTGGACGATGAGACCATGTATAAAAGCAGTCTCATCACTCCCCCATACTAAACCATTGTCGTGCCCTCACGCAATGCTAGAATTAAGTATCGTAGCATCTCCAAAATTCATTTTATTCACTTCATTGGAATGATAAACTAGCTACACTACTACTATTACTACTATTTGCGTTTTAGACATAATGTATGATTTTCATCGCAAAATGGGACGTTTAGGTTCATAGAATAAGAACACGTGAATGCTTCGTTAGAAATAATTTCATCGTCCTCGATTTTCACCCTAATTCCATGCCAAGCGTGCAACGAGATCATTGTCATTATAAGTTAGTAATGCTAACACTACTCATATGCCCTAATCACGTACTTATCCTCCCATTATTCCTAAGTTGTATCTCTTATATTTTATTATGTCTTGAATGTTTCACGAGGATACATTGTTGACTTATGCGATAATAGAGATTTAGGTCTAAAAATAGAGCCCTAACGGTGTAACTAAGACCATCAAATCAATAACCCCTCCTAATAGACAACGATGTTAAAAAATTAAGTTGACAAGAAGAATCGATAAACACGGTTTTATAACGGTTTTGAACATGAGACTTATTACCAAGACTTTTATACGCCCCCTAACGGAAGGGCCTTATTATCTTTGGTTTACCTCCATCTTTTATTCAACTTCGCCATGAAGCTTTTATTATGACTTCAGTCTTGCCTTGCCTTTTATTATCCGCCTCATCGGTGGTTTTATTAGCCAAAGACGTATATCCTCACGCTAAAGCGAATTTTGGATCCTTAAAGCTTCGAAGATTAAGGCTTGATTCACTTTCAGTTTTGCATAGATTTTAGGCCTTGTGGGGCTTCAAATTGTTTGCTAGATTTAGGTGAGCACTTGAAATCTTATTATTGGGTGAATCTTTCGATTATTCGGGTGCAAATACTTCAAAACCGTGACGCTGGCGATACCTTAATGTCTTCCCAATTTAATTACACGGAAGCTACTAGAAAATACTAGAAACCCAACAATCCTAACTAAACCGCTAAGTCAATATTTATTAGGCAAAAAATATTTACATGCGAAGGGAGAATAAGCAAACAACGAGAACACATGAGTTTTTGAAAGAATACGAGTACTCTACGTTTAGCATAGTAACTTATAATTAAATCTATCATTTCTCGTCCTCATTTAAGAGACTTAGCCTAATGTGTAGTTAAGGAATCAAAGCTAAGTGCTCAACACGCACAATCGAGTTAAAAATTACTCTTATTCTCGCCATCGGAAAACCTACATTCGTGTCTTCAAACACTTATGAACCATGAGAAAAAATTTAAAATTTGGCCGTTTTTAGCCTTATTTTGCAACAAAACGATAAACAAAAATATAAACTTTGGAAAGCGTGAAGGTTTGGCAAGGCAAGTATCTATTCACCCCCCCATACTAAAGCTAAACATTTTCCTCAATGTTTCGAGTCTAGGGGTGTAAACACCCCCATACTAGAAACGTAGTCGAATGCCTAATCTAGCATGGAAATGGTGTAACCAATAAATTAATAGCCGTTTATGAAGTGTGCTAAAAACCTAAGGTTAGAACATCAAAAGGATATATCATTTGGATATTGAGAAATGTCTTCAAAGCAAACGATCGAGTGCTCCCATAAAACGAACACGAGAGGCTCCAATCGTGAAGATCATGATCTAAAAACCACAATGCACAAACAACCACGGAACAAAGGTTGGAAGGGCACAAATCCCCTCACATTAACTAATTAGAAAGCAATAATATGTACATGGATAAGCATGGGTTTCCCCCACGAGGCACCTTGTTTTTGATAACCGAGTCAAAAGCTCGACTCGAATCCCCATAAATGTGATCATTTAGGGATATCATGGTATGGTCAATTTTTGGTGGGGCTTACATGATAAACAAGGCCAAAAAACAACCGGTATTAAGGACTAAGTCCTTAGATGGTGCAAAATACCGGGATCGAAGATGGCGTTCTCGTTTTCATTGGAAAAACAAATCAACGCCACTTCATCGATAGTCAACAAAAACTCAAAGAGTTTCAAGAAAATAGATGAGAAGAAATAGAAGGGTGGGACAATGGGTAAGTCACTAAAAACATGAGCTACTCGAGGTAGACTCGCACCAATCAAATAGAAAGATTTTCCATTTATTGCATCGGTGGAAGACCGAGATTTCCCTTTGTAAGCAATTCCAGGATCAAATATCTCGTCCTCGGTGGAGAAAGGGGAGGGAACATAAGGGGCTTCCCCCACACTAAGTCCACACAAAGCATCGTCAAAAGGAGAAGACGAGCTTGTAGCACTCAATACACGCGGTGATGACGGAGTTAGAATTGTAGAAAAATCTTTTAAATCCAATTTAAAGTCTTTTCCTTTTTCATCTTTTAAACTCTCTTTGTGAAAACCCGACTTAATTATGTCAAAAATATTTGGTGTTTCTAAAGCAATGTTAGTCACACTAAAAATTCTCACATTTGAAAACCGTTTTGGTAAAGGTGGTGGTAAGTTCTCAAAATGTTTGTCAACAAAGAAAACTCCCCCATCGGGATCAACGTATTCATCATCCAAAGAATCATTCGAGATTGGAATCGTAGGCTTAACACTCTTAACCTCCACCGGCGGAGGGGACGGAACTTCATTTTTCCAAACAACTCCTAAAACTCTATTTGAAATCTTTTTGCAAATGTTTTTGATAGGGTTGACATTGTACAAAGACGTGATAGAATACACATGAGCAAGAGTGGAGTTTTGGGTTGAATTAATGACGAGTTCTTCCTCATTGAAACGAAGAGTGATTTTCCTTGCATGCACATCGATAAGTGCTCTCGAGGTATCCAAAAATGATCGACCTAAAATTAGAGGAACTTTAGGATCGATAGGAATGTCAACAACAATAAAGTCTACGGGATAGTAGAACTTTCCAACTTTTACGAAGACGTCCTCGGCAACTCCACAAGCTAGAATGGTAGAATGATCGACCATCTCGATTGACATTCTTGAAGGAGTGAGATTGGGAAGATTGAGCGATTTAAAAATCTCAAGAGGCATCAAATTAATACTAGCACCAAGATCGGCCAAGGCGTAGCATTCTTCCATGTATTGTATAGCACCTGGGATTAAAAACTTGCCGGGATCACCGACTTTTTGAGGTATGCGGCTTAGAAAAACCGATGAACAACTAGACGATTTTTGCAATTTCTCTTTGTTATTCAACATACTTTTGAAGTTCGCGGCAAATCGAGGCATCATGACTAAGGCGTCGGCAAAACTTATATTAAAATGCAAGTCACGAAACATTTTCATAAAGAGTTCAAATTGATAATTATTTCGTTCTTGTGCCTTTTCCTTGTCTCGTCTTGAAGGGTAAGGTAAAGGTGGTGTGGGTTGGGGCATAGGCATAGGCATCGGCCTTGGAATCTCGGGTTCCATGATTGGTATTGGTTCAACCGTAGGTGTGGTTTGAGCGGTACTTCGTGGGCTTGTAATTTGCTCCTTTTCAACCACCACCTCGGGTTCTTTCTCTTTTTCCTTCTCCATAGAAGTACTTGGACGAGAAATGGGTTCTTTGAAAGTTTTACCACTACGAGTAGTAATAACCTTCAATTCTCCTTGGGGTCACGATGGTATCACTAGGAAGACCACCCGAAGAAGACGGTTTACACATGATAGCTTCAAACATTTTTTCCATTCGGTCTTCAAACTTAGATTGCCTAGCATCCGCTTTTAACAATTATTGCTTAATCTCATGTTGACCTTGCTCCATTTTTTGTTGATTTTGTTGGAGTCTTTGAACATTTCCTTCCATTTTATTAGCATGAGTTTTAAGTTCATTAGCAAGTTCGTTTTTTAGCTCGTTTTTCAACTCGGACCTTAAGCTAACCATTTCACGTTGCATATTGTCAAACTTAGCATCATTTGCCTTAGCATAATTCAAAAACTCTCCTTGAAGATTTTTGGTGTGATCATTTTGAAAACCTTGAGTAGAAGTTTGAAAATCACGGTTTTGGTTTTGATTTGAAATTTGCCCATTTCCACTTTGATACTTACCCTTGTTGTAATTACGTTGATTTCCTTGATAATTACCACCTTGGTTGTTGTTTTGATAGTTATTAGCATTTTGATTTGGTGGAGCTTGATTTTGGCGGGAACCTTGACCGATTTGGTTATAAGTTCCCGTGGCTATATAAGCACTCGAAGTGTTACCATCCGCGGTAATGCACTCGGAAAGATCATGAGCTCCCCCACACGACAAACAACTCTTAGAAACCGCTTTAACCGAAGCGGAGTTCGAAGCTTCTTGAGCTTTCCAATGGGACATAAGGTTAGCAAATCTATCAAAAAACCGATTTTCTTCATTTGCCTCATCATGTAAAGCATTAATGATACGAGACGATGACGAGCCCAATTTGGCAACACTCGGTGTGTTACGAGGGCTATAAACCTTAGACCTATTCTCAATTATGACCAAAGCTTCTTCAACCGTTTTACTCAAAAAATTACCACCCGCGGCGGCATTCAAATAATCTCTTTCATGATCATTAAGTCCATTGTAAAACGTGTCTATTTGATGCAAATTGGAAAAACCGTGATGATGACATTCATGTAACATCTCCTTAAACCTATTCCAAGCCGTTGAAAAACTTTCATTTGATTCTTGTGAAAATTTAGAAATCTCATTTTTCAAATGCGTAGTCTTAGAGGGCGGAAAAAATTGGTTCACGAATTTTGAAACGAGATCCTTCCACGTCAATATAGAATTGGGTAGCTCTTTCTCTAACCAAATCTTAGCGGGCCCCGCTAAGGAATACGGAAAAAGCATCATCTTAATCGAGTCATTCGAGACATCCTTAAATTTGCACGTGGCGGTAAGACGATTAAATTGGCGGATATGGTTGTGGGGATTGTCCTTCTCATCACCACGGAATTTGTTGTTTTGGATCATCGACAACAAACCCGTTTTCACCTCAAAATTCTCCGCAAGGATAGCGGGAATCACAATAGCCTCTCCATAACCCTCGGTGGGTGCTTGAAGTAACTCCATCATAGTTCGATTCGCCATGGTTGGTGCTTCTCGTACAATGGGTTCGTCAATAGGAGACTCCTCACTAGAATGAGTTGGAGTGGGAGTTTTGTTCTTTCGTCTACGTGCACGTTTTGCTTGATTACGAGTTAGCATAAACGTCACGTACAACGAGGAGACGAGCAAAGAAGATTCTTTTTGGTGTTTTGTATTTTTCAATTTTTTTGTGGTTTTTGATGGTATTAACTTTTTTAGAAATTGGTGAATGTATTAAGTAGACAAAAATATACAAATCTCCTCCTTAATCAAATCTCTCGATTAAAGAAGCCTCAAAGAATGAAAACGATCACGTGAAGTGAACGCCTTCGATGACTTTAGAACGATGGTGGAACACCAAATCGTTCAAGAGGGTTTAATCAATAGAAACCAAGAAAATATATATGATATGTAATAATACTTTGGGCGGCAAAACCCTCGATTAGCTTTCAAAATCAAATACTCACAAGCAAGCGGAGGAAACGAGGCGGCGCGAAGCACTTAAGAGCCTTTTTCCTTTAGGTCGTGAAATACAACCGCCTTATACCCACCTTATAGTTTGTATTTTTCAAAATCGAGCTTCACGAAAGTATTTATCTATTTTTGCCTTTTTCTTTGGTTTGAGATTCGAATACAATGATTGGGTAATGACCTCCCAAGTCAAGGTTATGATTTCTCACGTATTTGGAGTACTTGTGAATTTATTGTTCTACGTATACAATATATTAATAGTATTCACACAAAAATCGAAAACCGATAATACGTATTAGTAGAGTGCTACTAATACAAATACTAATTATGGCTATATATAAAAAACAACAATTGTTCAATCAAAACACAACACGCCTCCCCGGCAGTGGTGCCAAAAATTGATGTAGTGGTTTTACTACTCTTTAGGAAAAGAAAGCAAAAAGGGCAAGTATTAACAAGCGGTTTAGGAAAACCACAAGTTATGACCCAAATAAAAGTGAAGTGAGTTCGTTCTCGAGGAGGCACGTGCGTTGTGTAATGAATTGATTAATGATTGATTTTATTGTTATGAGAAGAAAGGAGAAAAGAAATAAGAAAGAAAAGACGATTACGAAGACGGATCGAACTAAGACGAAAAGGCGTTCAAGTAAAACCGTAAAAAACTACAAAATTAAAAAATATTAAAACCTAAAAATTAATCAAAAGCTAAAATAAGTCTAACATAATATAAATAAGAAGAAAAATCTAATAAAAATATTTTAAAACCTTTTATTAATTAAATATTCAATTTTAAATGCTAATTAAAGCCCTAAAATTAAATATAATTAATCAAAATGTCCAAAATATTATTTTATTGAACAAATAACTTACTTATATTATCTAAAGACTAAAAAGTATTTTTCCTAATTTTTAAGAACTATTTTTCTATTTTTAAATTACTAAAAACTATTTTAAAACTAAAATAATTATAAAAAATAACAAAATAATGCCAAAAATAATTGAACACTTTTAAAAATCCTAATTTACCCTAATGAACAGTAGAAAATTGAAAAAGTTTAAAAAATAATAAATTTACCACTAAAAGACAAAAACAGTTTAATATAAAACCCTAATTAACTTAAATTAATTCTAAAAATTAATAAAAAGGTGAACAGTAAAAACTTTTTTAACTGAAAATCTTAAAATATTATTCTAAGTCAAGGAAAAATGTTTAAACTGAAAAAGAAGTATTTTTGTCACTAAAAGACAAAAACAGAAACTTAAAAGTTAATTAAAAATGCTATTTAATCTAAAAAAATATAAAATGAATAGTGAATAGAAGTCTAATTAATAAGAAAAATCAAAAATAAAATTAGAAAAATAACAAAATTGGTTTGAAGTCCTAACTCTAAAATTTGTTCACTAAAGACAAAAAAGTTCAAAACCTCAAAATGACATGTTGCCTGGTTTTGTCTTGTTGCTTGGCAGTACTAACTTGTGAACTACCAGTGGGAAGTTTGTTCCCACTGCTAGTGTAAAAATTTGGTCAGGAGACCTTAGAGCTTAGGAAAGCCCTAATGCTTGGTTTTCTTTGGACCACAAGGCACCCCCACACCAATTGGGTTGTGGGGAGTCTGAGTAAACACAAAAAACACACACTCACAACACAAAATTTCACACAAAAAGCACAACAAGTTACTGATTAAGCTATGGGTTGTGTCTGTGAACAGTTGACTATTTTACTTGCATAAAAATGAGATTCAATGGCCAATTACTTGAACAATGGTCAACCAAATGACATGCAATTTATACTCAACCCTAAACAGACCTATTATCTAACAACTTGCAAAATTTGAAGGACTAATTCTCACAAAAACAAGCAGAGATGAGACTTTACTGATTTTATGCTATTTTCTCACTTTTTTACCAAGCAAACTTGTTCATTATCCTACCAAACTGAAAGACAAGTGCATACCTAACCTAACAACTACCTAATAACACAAGAATCCTCCAAGAGGTTCAGTTAACATGCAAATCCAAACACCCTCTTATATTTTCTGAAAATGATGATTACAAAGCAAATCAAATCAAATCTTTACCAAACTGATTTTAAGCCTTCTAACATGCATCCTACAACTTATATCAGCAATATCAAGCACTAAAACAAACACATAACCAGTTTACATGCAAAATCACATAAACCAAAATCTTGACAACTTGAAAACTAGAAACAAGGATTTTACCTTAAGGGACCTACATCCAGGTCCCTTAGTGGCTGCTTAGCCACCTCCTAACAGGTCCGGACCTGTGCAGAACACTTGGACAACAAGCTTTCAACAAACCTTCTAAGATCACAATAGAACAAGCACAATAATCCAACTTTCTGATTTTATCAAACTTTATCTTTAAAACCTTGAAACTTAAACACGTCTTGAACCAAGTATAATTTCAGAAAAACAAGAATATTACTCCACTTTACCTTCATAACATGCTTGGATTTCTGAGATTACAAAACCTTTTCAAAACCTTTTTGAAACTTGAAACACCAAGTGTTTACACAATTTAAAATGGAACACAGATTAATACTCAACAAACATTTACCAACTTTTAAAACTCATAAAAGGAATTATAATTTTAAACAAATACGAACTTTATAAATAATTAAAAAGGGATTACAAATTTGGAGAAAAAATCTGGAACAAGGGTTCATCCACAGCTTGGAGACTCCTTATATACTTCTTAAGAGAACATTATAGTGCTAGGAATAAAATAATGAAAAGCTAAAACCCCAGCAAAGGGATTTCCTGAATTGCCCTTGATTTTGACTGAAAATTGGGTCAAATGAATACATGTGAAGCTGCCAGCTAGCTTGTTATGATCTTGGACGTTTAAAATGTCCTTGGGGGCCAAGGAGTAACATCCAACCATTGGTCTTGTCGGTTTTAGGGTTTTGAGGGAAAGGGACGGGGCAGGGGAGGGGCCTACAAGACACATGGGTGTGTCTTGGTCACGGTTTTGGTGTGGGATGGGGTGAGGATAAGCTTAATTAAGGGTCTTGAGGTGATGGGTTAAAACCCCCATGATTTGGGTGTGATTAGGATTTAGGGTTTATAGGATTAAGGGTGATAGCAGGGGGGGGGGGGTTTAATCTAAAAAGGGAAAGGATTAATTTAAATATGGTGTTAGGGAGGGAAAGATGGGTGTTGACTAGAGTTTGACTGAGTTTAATTAAATAAACCAGCTAGTGGAAGGGTGACGTGGGTGGAGTGGTGAGGTGGTGGGAGATGATTGGAGGTGAGGAGTGACATGGAAGGATGATTGGTTGTGGTGTGTTTCCTTGTCTGGCAAAAACAGTCCCTTGGTTTCCTTAGTGTTGTCCTTTGGTGAATAAACATTGTCAACGCATGAATTACACATAACAACTTCCAGCCATTTGTAAAAAATGGCACAATTACTTTTCAAACTTAAAACAAGGACTTGAAATGTAATTTCTTCTATTTCCAAGGGATAAACTTGTACAATCTTCATTCTTCAAGGACCATTCTTGCATAACTTGATTTCTTCAAGGTCTTAACTTGCCAAGTCTTCAAAAATGAGGGTCTAAAGTTGCCAATCTTCAAAACTTCAAGGGCATTTTTGTAAAATCCAAATTTGGGCCTGGTTCATTGTGCGGCTTCGTTTCCCGTGTTCGTTTTTAAATGATTCTTGTGATCTTTTTGTCATTTCCTCAATATCCGTACCTAAAAATACACAAGCAACAAACACGAGCATATATTTGGCAGTTTTAATGATATTTTATGCATTTTAAGCCCGATTTGGACGATGAGACCATGTATAAAAGCAGTCTCATCACTGATTAATTGAAAAAGCTTAAAATTAAAATGATTAAGATTCAAAATACAAGATTAATGAAAAAGCTTAAAACTTTAAAGAAAATACTAGAGAGAGAAAGTATTAAGCTACTCCTAATCCTAAACTAATCTACTCCTAAATTGACTAACCACCTCCTAATGACACATTAGGAGGGTATTTATAGGAGGAGTAAAATGTTGATGCTTTCTTCATTCTTTCTTCTTGTCTCGACTCGATTTAAATTCTTTGTCTTTCTCGACGTCGTCTCGAGATTTGTCGATATAAATTGAACTCGTCTTATAATTTTCTTCTTTAATTAGACTTGGTTCTTCGACTTCATTAAACTTCCGTCCTTAGACTTTTTCTTCGATAAATCTTCAGAATAGGCCTTGGACTTCCGTTCTTTTTGCACTCTTGATCTTTTGACTTCGTCTTTTCTTGTTTTCATCGATAAGAACTCGTGATAGCCCGTGTTTTCTCCCTTTTTCATATTTTTATCCTGAAACACAATAAAAACACAAACCACGCATAATTCTGACTTTTACGACATAAAATACACGTTTTGGTCTTGTTATTATTGGAAATAAGTGGTAAAAGGATAAGTGTTTTCACACTTATTAAATCCCCTACACTTGACCATTGCAATGCCCTCATGCAATGCATTAATTTTAAAGCACGGTTTACATTTTTCAACATAAATAACCCACCTTGGCCTTTATTAAATACTAAACACTAAGGAAACTAAAAGATAGAAATATATACAAAACAAGTAAAGAAATCAAAGACTTACATTGGGGTTTTGGTAGTCATGAATATTTATCATCCTCAAGTTTCACGTTCCCATACCAAGCTTAAAAACGAGATCATTGTTATTATAAGTTAGCAAACTAACACAAATTCATGTGGCCCAATTATTCACTTAGACTCCCTTATTCCTAGGCGTATCTCTTATATTTTATGATTGTCTTGAATGATCACGAGGATGCATTGACTTATTTTGATAGTTATTTAGGCTGAAAATAAAGTGGGACGATTTAATCAATAGTTAGCTAAAGGACAAAATCTTTTAAAACTACTTCTCGGGACCTCATAAAGTTCATATCTTGGCATAACTTGATTCACGATTTGAGACCTTTCTCGGACCGATATTTGTCAGTGACTTCATACTTCAAATCTTGAGAGACGTTCTTGAAATGATGGTCTTCTCTTCATAATAGGAATTTCTTCAATTGAACTTTTTGAGAGATTCTTCATATTTGGACCACGACTTCTTCATTTTTCTCCAATCTTTATTTCGGATTTTGATATACAACGATCCGCCTCCTTTTAGGACTTGGATCTATTTATCCTCATACCTTGCTAGGGTCTTTTTGGATAGACTTCTCCATGATCTTTTGGGGAGTGTTTGCTTTTCGTCGTGTGTCTCGATCCTTCATATTGATTTTTGATAAATGATTCTTCACATCACTTGGGATCTTTAGCTACAAAATGTAGCCCTCATGCCTTGTTAGGGCCTTTTCGGACTCGCCAATTTTCGCATCCCGCCTCAATAAGTTATGCCTTGGCTATGAACTCTAATTAATACCGAGCAACTTTTAAACGATCTTGTGCTAGAAGCTAAGTAACTTTTCAAACCGTACAACCTTACTTATTGCAATTAAATTTATAAAAAAGTGATGGGAGAAAAAGCTCATAATTAACTCACATAAATTCATGAAAAAATACCAAACTTATAATTGACTCTATCATCTCTCGTTCTCCACAATTAAAAATCTCAAGGAATGAGACTCGTGGCTGCTTAGCCAATTAAATCAATGTTTTGGGTCTTCAAGTCATCTATAGGATCTTGCAACTTCTTAGACTTTTTCAAGTTTAGAATTCGCATTTTAAAGTTCCCTTGATACACATATTTCTAGTATCAATTATAGGAACTTGCGAAAAGTTCTTGTTCTTAACCCGTAAGAGTTAAGACTTTCGCGTTTTAAAGTTCCCTATATAAAAGCCTAGCCAAACTTGACTTAAACACGTTAAGGATACTAGCTAGAGTAAACTTAGATAAGTAAACTCGGGTTGAGTCAAAAGATTCATGACGTTTGAAAAATTAAAACCACTTTATTAAAAAATTATTCTAGCAAAGAAGGTAAATAACGATAACAAAGGAAAATACTACTAAACTACTAGGCCAAAATAGATTAAAAATTTTGAAAAATGTCGAAAAATCAATTTTCCGGTTAAAATGAGGACAATTTCATGGAAAAGACCACTTAACTTCGATAGAAGTCCCCCTAAACTTAATATAAACATTGTCCTCAATGTTTAAGCATGTGGGAGTAAACTCCCCTACACTTAGGACATTGTGCACGTTGTTTAAATCTTGCTAAAGAAGAGACAACTAAAGTGATTCCTATTGCAATCATAAATGATAAAATAATGAATCAAATGAGTTTAGGATAGAACCGGAAAGACGGGTACACGGAATCATGGTTCGTCAAAAGTCATCAAGAATGTATCTTTGAAAGCTCGAATCCCTGCACATGATAAGAAAGAAAACAACAAACACATACTAGGGTCTCCCCCTACACTTATTATAAAAACAGATAAAGATAGAGAGATAATCGGGTTGCCTCCCGAGAAGCGCTTGTTTTTGTTAACCGAGTCACGAGCCTGACTCGTCCCCGAATTAAATGATCCATGGGGAAGCCTCGAATGTAATACCGGGATCAAAGACCTTGTCCTCGGTCCCGGAGGAACATAATAAATGAGAGGCAGGAGGATAAGTCTTGAAGGGTAGAAAAGTCCTCTCATCATAAGAAAAGTATGTGAAATCATGATCCACGGGAGGTGGGGTGGGTAAAGGAATCAAAATGTCATCCCCAAAAGACATATGGTTATCACTGAGCGGCAAAGCCGTAAAGGTGTCAATCATGGAATGGTCAAAGTCACCCCCCGGGTCAAAGCACTCATCCTCCGTAATGGTGTCTAAAGGTTGGGATAAAAGGTGCTCGGGAGGGGGACTTGGGACAATATCTTCATGCAGCAAATTATCAAAAATAATATCCCCCTCCGTATCATCATCATCAATAGACGGAGGTAAAGACTCAGAAGTAGGAGAAGAATTCAACGCTTCAATTTTAGCAATAAGAAGATGAACTTTCAGTAATTTGTCGCGAAGAATAACGTCTTCCACCTCATCTACAAGACCAAGTTCAGAGGTGAACTTCTCGTAAGTCGGAGAGAATAAATCAACATCGACTTCATCGCCCGGAGGAGAAGGAGAAATTTCAAAAGTGAAATTCTCATAGCATCGAGAAAAATCATCATCATTAAGAGCGACCTCTTCTGTAGGCTCCACAAAAGTCGGCACATCACAAACCTCATCAAAGAATTTATCAAGACTAAAATCACTAATCTCACTCGATGTATCACTATCCTTAGACGCATTAGGGATATCAAGAGTAGGAGTAGTAATCTCAGAAGATGGGTTGAGATCATAGATATCATCCTCGTCATCATCATAATAGTAGTATGGACGCACAAGAGGTGGAGTATAATAGCTAAGATTAGATACTTGTTCTTGTTGCTGTCGCTTTTCCTCCTCCCTTGCTTCGTGTATGCTAGCTAATTTTTGTTGAACGTATTGAAGTGTATTCATAAAATTGGCTTGTTCATCTTCACACATTCCAACAGAAGGTTGATGATCGAGGGTGTATTGTGGGGGCTCAAAATTTTGAAAACCGGAATTATAGCACGGATGTGGCTCATAGTAATTCATCAGTTGAGAAGAATTAGAACACGGATTTGGTTCATAATAATCCACCGGTGAAGAAAAATGAGGACATGGATTTGGCTCATAATTATTCATTGGCGGACAATAAGAAGTATCGTGAGGGCCCCCACAATAGTTGCAACACGGGTATGGAGAGAAACCCGGTGCATTTTGTTGATATGGATCGTCATATATGGGAGAGGGTGAAATAGTGTCATTAGAAGAGAAGAATGAATTGAAATATGAATTGATCGAATTGCACAATAGACAACGGCCAAATTCGTAATTAGGGATATCCATTCCATACCGTTCGCATGAACACCATTGACAGGAATGACTACCAGAAGATGGTCTTCCACACCCTACACAGTCATAAACGAATCCATTAAACACAATAGATAAGCAAGAAGAATATTTTTGGTGCAAAACTTTCGAAAAAGAAATGCTTTTTATGATTTTGCAAATGTTTTTGGGATTTTTGAAATTTTTAATTTTTATGGATTTTTGAAAATTTTTGACACGAAAAATAACGTTCACGAGTGAACGGATCCCAAAATCCAACGCGTCTCTCACAAAAAACCGTTAATCTTCACGAAAAGAGCCAGCAGCGGCGCCATTTAATATAAGAGATTTTGTATATAAAAGGTTATTCGTCTCGATTCAATTCTGTTGTCCCATATTTTTGTGATGATTAAGCAAGGAAGAAAGAAAGAAAATAGATGAAGAAGAGATGGATTCATAGAGAGAGAAAGTAGTGAGAGAAAGTAGAGAGAGAGAGAGAGAGGATTAACTTTAGGAATATTATATTAGAAGTGAGAAAAATGAACAACCAACCCTCCTAACATGCTAGGAGGGTAGTATATATAGTCCACCCACATGCGGGCTTTAATGGACTATATACTGGGCCGTGCTTGTCTTTTGGACTTTAACTAGTTTAAATCCAAGCCCGTAAACCACGACTAATTAACTACCTATCACAACGTTCTAACTAATGTTACGATAATAACCTATGACCGAGCATTCTTGTTTGACTCAATATTTTGAGGCTAACAATCTCCCCCAATGTAAGGTCATACCCTTTTGATATTTGGAGATCAAAGGAGATTACGAATCTCGTCATAAATGAGCCTTGAACGTGTAACATTAGTTTTGTTCATTCATGCTATGATCTTTGAGCCTTTGTCGTTGTCTTTCGACTTTGTCTTTTAGTCTTGAGATCTTTAAATCATTCTTGACTTGTCTTTGCCATCTTGCGATCTTGTGTCTTTATCCACATGCTTACACTATTAATTGTCGAATAAGTCTTTGGGCATTAATATGTGGTTTTGAATCTTTGACTTTGCTGAGTACACCGTGACGCCACCTTCTCAAGATAAAACATGGACACGGACTGAATGGCTTTGACATTCGCCCTAAATCGGTAGCGTTTTACCTCCGGTCGGTGAAGACCATTATACGATATTAAATACCGTACCTGTGATTAGGTAGATTCAATTAAGAATCTCCTTGACAGGGTTTCGCGGCTGTACTTGCCGTTCTCTTTACTCGACCGTCTCAAAGCAACACTGCGAACATAACGAGTGAATCAATTGGATAAATATCCGCTTGATTAAAGTCGTCAATTCAAATTCCTGGAACAAGTTTGATTCATTAAGAATCTTACCATTGTTGCTTTCCAGTTGACACAAGTTTGATTCATAAGAATCTCACAAGTCACCTACCGTAGCACTGTTTGATGTTGACGCTAGAAGGATTTCCATTCGTCACCGTGAATATTAATGAATATCACTCTGAATGTTCTGGCAAGACCATAAAGATATTGCGTAGAAACCTGAAATGAGTTTGAATCAATTCGAATCAAACCACTGTTGCTTTTCAGTTTTACATATGTTTAATTCATAAAGAATCTTGCATATGACCTACCGCAGTGCTGTTTGATGTTAACACTGGAAGGATTTCCACTCATCATTGTGAATACTATGTAGTATCACTCTGAGTGTTCTTGCAATATCGCAAGGATATAGCGTAGGACTCTCTTTATCTTCATCCGTGTGTCCTAACGAGATTTGATTGATCTCTTGGCTCTAGACTCGACTTGTGCACTTTTAGTGATCGAAGGCTGGAGTAGATGCCACCTATTCAATATCAACTATCTCGGAGTGAGAAAGTCAATAGAAGTCATGTTCATCTCCGTGACAATAAAACAAACTTCTTTTGAGAGAAGCCTGAGTAACTAGGAAAGGGTTGTGCTTCACATCACTGGGTCCATGATGAGTTGTCTTCATGATGTGTTGACCCGGTTTCTGCCTAAGTTGTATGGAGGGCTTCTTTCTTTAGACCCTTTATCCTTACATTTCTTTTTCATTCTTCAACCCCTTCAATGCTTACCAAGACATCATTAATAGCACCTTGTTGTGATTGTTCAAGTGCCATCATCAGTACTTAGTCGGCATTCAGATGTGTTCACATTCTACTCCATCTTTCTTAAGGACTTCTAATAATCTATTGGGTTGTCCTTGGGAAGATCCCTCCGGTTCTGGTTGGATCATAGGACTTAAACCTAACCACCCTTTTGACACCAATAACGTGGTAAATTAAAGATGTTGTGGGTAACTAATTATAACCATGAAAACCACTTCAAATGTCTAACAAGTTGTTTGAAAAACATTTAACACCTTGATAGTTTTGTCGTTTCAGAAATGCTCCCCTTCACATGTGCATCGATAATCGAAAGTGTTTCGCACATGTAGGTAAGAGTTAAAGTGCTTGAGTCTTATATAAGATCACATTTTCTCCCCTATCTCTAATATATAAAATCTTTTGATATTAGAGATACCAAATTTGATTAAAATATATTTTGAAAAATAGTCTTGAAAATCTTCGGGAGAAAGATGTGTAAAACTTAGCATGAATTTTGGAACGCTCCCCCTCAAAAATTGATCCAATGGAATTGTCATTATGAGGATATGATCCACATTAAACTTTTGAGGATAGGAGTTGTTGAACACACAATTTTTGAAAGATTTTGAATATCATTGAGAAATTCTTGAAAAAATTGTGTTCAACGCTTTTTGAAAAATCAATTCTTTTTGGCGAAAAGGTTTTTCTAAAGCATAAACTTGAGTTCATAGACTTTGAATGTCTTGAAAAATCCACTCAGTTGTAAGAAGATTTAACTTCTTTTGCTAAGGGTAAGAGCACGAAATCGTACACTCCCCCGTGAATATATTTCTGGGTTGCAATCTGAAAGTGATTACAAGCCATTGTGTTGAGCTCAAAACGTTGAATGTTTTGTGACTAGCTCAACCCGTGATAGATTGCTCTACCCGTTTGTTAGGATATGGTATCTTTAAAGATATACTTTCCTTTATTTGAGGTCCGAGTTAGAGTCTGACATTTAACTGTAAGTCGTTTACATGAGCTTAAAAACTTTGAATGTTTTTAATGAGAGCTCATGACCGAGAAAATTTATTTTCCCGTTGTTAAGGATAAGTTATCATTCGTGATCAACTTTCCTTTCTTTGAGGTACGAGTCACAATCTGAAGTAATTTTAAATCACTGAAATGACATGTTTTGAAAAATATTTAAGACTTTCATTCGAGCTTTATGTACACACCCGTGTCGTTATTGAGCGACATTTCTAGGTACGTCCATATTATCGATACTGAAAGACATGTTGAGAAGAATATTTTTGGTATTTTGAAAGTTTTTCATTTTTTATTTTGTTTTTCTATGGATATTTACGTTTTATTATATTTTTTGTTTTCTCAAGTTTTTCGAAAATAATCCAAAATAGACTTTTGTACAGCAGAAGAAGGTGATATCGAATGTGCAGAATTGGAACCCTTTGAAGAGGGAGAAGTGTGTTCAGAATCCACTGTTGTACCTGCAATCACAGAAGAAGAGTTTGCACAAATACTAGAAGTAGGAGTAACAAATTCCTTTTCAGCGTGTAGAACAGTAGCATTAGTGCTGGTGCAGGTGTCATCACTCTTCTCTATTGGAATCCACTTAAGACCAACTTCCGTGAAGATTCGACCCGTTGGTTTCCACTGAAGACTAGATTTAGGAGTAGCTTTCTCTTGCACAGCGGAAGACTTCTTTGGAGAGAAAGTAAGTCCTTTTTTAATCCATGTTTCAGATTTGTTGTTGTTGCTTTTCTTTGCGACGGGTTTGTATCTCCTTGGTGTCTTATGGGATTATGTATTCGATCTTCGTTTAAAGGAACGATATTTGACCTCATAGAGGTATTGCAAAATGCAATGGTCATGATTTCCATTGTGAATGCCCTTTTTGCAAGTGGGGCATACAGGGAATTTGGGATTCACGAAAGTACTTGTATTCCTTTGTTTTCCAAATCGTTCAGGCGTAGTGTTTGAAACACGACTATTCATGGATGGTTTCCAATTCCTAGATTGCTGAAGAGGGATCCTAGGTTTTGGTTGACTACCATTAGGAGTGTGTGGAACTCTAGCGAGATTTGGTGAACTAGGTTTTTCATACACGAGTTTGTCTTGCTGAATCTTCCCTTTTTGTTTCGCATCCTCTAGATTGTGGGTATGAACGAGGTCATTTCAACCTACAGATTCCTTTGTGGACTTGAATGTCACACGTTTTGGAGGAGTCCTAGAGGTGGTAGGTGCATTCACATGGTTGGGTTTAGCAACAGTGTGCTTTCTAAATGGAGGAACATAGGGTGATATGGATGGTTTTGGAACACTTGGTTGCACATCAGTCTTAGGGGGTAACCTAGATTTCATATGAGAAGAATTGGAGAACGGAGTTGGTTTTCCTAAGATAGACAGCTTTGGATCCTTGTAGGCATTGGGTTGTCAAACAACAGGTTTCTTAATGATAGGTTCCACGATTTTCCCACCCATTTTAGCAACGAGTTTCTGCAACTCTGCTATCGCTCTGTCCCTGTCTTGTAATTGAGCTTTCAACCCTTTAATTTCTAAATTCTGTTTATTCATTTCTCGGAATGTTTGGGAAAGTTTTTCTTGCAATTTATATCATGTGGAAAACTACCAACTTCTTTTTGCAAAGCAAGTTCAAGTGAATGACAATGTTTTTGAAGGAAATCAGTTTTGTGTTGAAGTAACTCAAAAGCCTTTTTGTCAACATTTTCTTTACGTTTCGAAAGCTCAATTTCAAGACGTTCACAGTCTTTGATCCTATCAAGATATTGGCATGCAACTTCAGAATATTCATCAATATCAGCACAAGATGTAAAATAAGCACACATAACATCTTTAGGAACGCATTCTTGCAAGAGTAAATCATATTCATCTGAGAAATCAGACTTCTCCATTTGAAGATCATCAATGTGTTTCTCAAGAGATTCAACATATTTTAAATAATCATACATTTCAGTCCGAATGAACTCCTCAAGTTGAAGAACAGTTTTTTTAATCAAATCCGTGTTTGGAATTAAGAGTTCTTTGATAAGCAAGGTAATATCTTGAGGAATCGGACGTGTCCACTCAGCATTTTCATGTTTTGCCCAGTCTCTTTCAACAATATATTTAACATTATCTATGTGATGTTTAAGAATACCTAATGTTTTCCTACTCTTGCTTTTAGATTCATCTAGAGGGAGGTAGTTTATGTATTTGTAAACATTAGATTTCTTAGGGGAAAATAGTTTCTTCCATTGAATTCTCTTTTGTTTGCATTCTAGAAACACTTCCTCACGAGTTTTCTGAGTTTGTTTGTTGAAAAGAACATAGAGACTATTCTCATAAGCATAATTATATGGTTTTACAAACTCCTTATTGACAAGAGGTTGACTATCATCATCCCAAAGGGCAGTCTCTTCACTATCGGCACTAACAGGCATGCAATCAAGATTGGTCCTTTCAGTCTCATCAAGATAAAGACACGGGTTCGCAGCTTGAGCTTTGGCAAGGTACTCAGGACTTGCAAAGCTAGCTTGACCCTTAAACATGGAAGGGGTGCCAGCATTCTTACGGATTGAATAGAATCATGCATTTTATAAACAACTTTCTTCAAAAATTCGACTTGTGCTTCTAGTTTCGTTACTTTTTCAGTTTCTTTATCATATCTACTTTTGAAGTCTTGTTTTAACGCATCTACCTCTTGTTTCTTATCCTCAAGAATTTTAGCAGAATCAGTAGTGGTCATAGAGAGCTTTTGTTCAGGTTCATTAACTTTGGTGTTGGCAAGGTACGTTTTTTGGCGTTCATCCATTAAGAAAACATTATATTGACGCTTCTCTTTTGCTAATAACTCAAGAGTTGTATTATATTTGTTTTCAAAATCGTCCTTTTGACTTTTTAACGCACTTCCCTTGTACCCCTCAAGCTCTTTGGTTTTATGAAGGAACTCATCTCTATATGTAACACCCCCACAATTGCTATGCGCAGCGGAACTACAACAATGGGTGCTACACAGTATTCATTGCACACAAGATATATCAAACGACGCTAAAAAGACGTCAACTTAAAACTTGAATTTAAAATTGTTAGATGATACATGTCCACGGTTTTTCCAACCCCAAATAGTACACAGAGTTTAGCGTTTTCGGTCCCCATGAATCTCAACCCAAGAACTTCAGTTTTACAATAACATGACATTAAACTTAAAAATTGTTTAAGTAGAAAAGGAGGGAAAAACAAGCGGACTCCAAGCCATACACACAACATCCATCCCATGCATGCTCCATCCTACGCCTCAGTGGTTACCTGAAACACATGCCAAAATTTTGGTCAACGAAAACGTTGAGTGGAATTCATAGGTTTTTCAATCCATTTGAACGTATATAAAATAAAAACCATTCGTGATCATTTATAGTCTTGTCGATCAAACAAACTATAATCAGGATACTGACAATTGTGTTTAAGCTCATGACACTAATCCGTTAACTCAATCACCCGCGTAATAAATACCGGCGTGATTCAGATGAAACCAGTGCCCCTTCTAAAGGCATCAGTTGCAATTATACCTTATTTCTCATACAAAATAATCTACCGCAGAACTTACTAAAAGTACAGCTTCTCGGCTAGCATTGGGTCGTTAACCCCGTAGTACTACAAATTGCATAAGCGGCTATTTCCCCCTACTCGAGGGCAGGACAATAGTTAATAGTTCATGATTTTAGGGACTTTTGCAACTTTGGTACTCAACACAATTTCTAAGGCAACTTTCGGGTCTAACAATCATTCATGATATACGTTCCTTTTAAAAACTAGCATACATTTCCCTCGCGGGTAAAACAATTTGAAATAAATATAAGCGAGGCTATAAATTCACACCTTATATCTTAAGTAGTCGGTAGTTCGAGGGATGATCACTGACGACGAAACGGATGCCCGGTTAATTCAACACCTATCACAAATAACGCGTAATGAGTAATCTCATTTTAAATACTTACGGTACTGTATAAAATACATATATACTAGTCACTTAGGACAAGTATAACTCACGCCAAAAACAAAATAACAAGTATCACTCATTTTATACCATTCGTTCTCATTACTTACGCTATCCATTTTTACTCATTCTCGCCGGTACTCGACTAAAGTACGGGCTGTTTTACCATGTTTAACCACACTTATAAAATTTGACAAAATTCTCAAAAATCCTATAAGACCTTTAGATAACATATTTTTAAGCCCAATAAAAGTTTTTACTTTTACGACCCGTTACGCAACGTTTTTCCACGACTACATTTTACGGGCTGAAATTGCACTTCGACCAATTTTGACCTCTTTGACCTATATGAAATGTACCTTTGACTTCTTTGACTCCTAAGTCAACTTATAGACTCATTTTTACAGGTTTGAGACCAAATTTTGACCCTTGACCATTTACCAATTTATACTTGTGATCCTCGGGATTTGACTAAAACTTTACATAAATTCGGATTACGAAAGTCCTCGTCTCCCGGTACTCGATCTTTAAAACCTCATAACTTTTAGCTCGTTTTGAGTCACGGGCTCTACCTTATACCAAATTAAAGACAAGAAGACCCTCTATAACTACATTTAGTTTCAAGACCTGGAAAAAAAATAATTTTTATGAAATGAGCTAAAAGTTTCTGCCTAAATTTTGCTACTCCAAAATCACACTTAGACTCGATTTCAAACCTTCTAACCACCACTAGGCATCATCCTAAGCCTCCCTAAACATATCCAAACACCAAATTTCAGTCCTACCCCTATTGATCAACCAATCTCAAAATCAAAAATCAAAGAATTCAAACATGCAATCACCTAAACCTACTTAAATCATCCTTAAACACATAACCAAACACTAGGAAAAGCTCAAAATTCAACAACCACCATGGCTCCCCAAACACCCCTTGTGCCGTGGGGTTTGGGTGACCCAATCACCACAACCAAATTGATTTTGTTGGGTTTTCTTGGTGTTTATACTTCCATAACTCATAAATTTAACATGCATTACAATATTTAGCCACAAAAACGAATTTGGATCATCTTGAAAAATTTTGGAAAATTTTTGTTAGTGCATGTGGGATTTGAGCACATAGAAATATAGGGAATGAACAAATTAGATGTGGTCTAACCTTAGTTTTTATGAAAATCAAGTGAAAAAAGTTTTTGATGGATTTCTTGGTGGTTTGGG
The DNA here is from genome assembly GCA_025667525.1 of Glebionis coronaria. Taxonomy (NCBI): domain Eukaryota; kingdom Viridiplantae; phylum Streptophyta; class Magnoliopsida; order Asterales; family Asteraceae; genus Glebionis; species Glebionis coronaria. Next base: position 418,615,826 of record CM046879.1, on the reverse strand, counting down.
GGTTAGCCGTCGGCTATGGGGCAAAGAGAGAGAGAGAGAGTTGATTAATTTTGGTGAAAATATTCTATGTGTTTGTGTTTGTGTCACTTTGGGTCTTTTTGGTGGATTGGGAGGGACCTATTTGCAATATTTGGTTTCTTTTGGCCTTAAGTTGAAAACGTCCTCAAAACTTTGCGGGTTCGACTCATTAGTCAATTTTGAAAATTTTACGGGAGTCGGAAATCATCCCGAACACTCCAAAATATTTTTGGGATAATTTAAATGTACTCGGAAGGCTATAAAACTCACCCGACTCAACTTAACACGAACCGTAAATAAAATTCTCGAAAAATTACATTATCGATAATTCGTCAATAATTATATAAAATTGGGCATCCCTCGGGATCGTAATCGTCATCGTCCTTCTTAAAACGTCAATCGTAAAAATTATAACCTCGAACATCGGCTCTAACCAAAATACTTATAAATATAGAAATTATAATTTATAAAAATTTCAAAAATTAGCGTAATTTAGGGTAACGTTAATGACCTCGATTCTAGGGTGTCACATCCACCCCTCCTTAAAGAGAGCGACGTCCCGGCGCTCGCCTCTTCTTGTACTCACATTTCGTTCTACTGGAACAGATGAGGATACCTTTCCTTGAAAAAGTCCTCACGTTCCCAAGTGTATTCCGGTCCACGCTTAGAATTCCATCGGACTTTCACAATAGGAATCCTACTACGCTTCAACCGCTTGACCTCTCGGTCCATAATTTCCACAGGTTCTTCCACAAAGTGCATTTTGTCGTCTAGTCGAATCTCGTCCAAAGGAATCACCAATTCCTTGTCCGCCAAACTCTTCTTCAGGTTCGATACGTGAAACGTGTCGTGAATAGCACTAAGTTCGGTCGGCAATTCTAACTTGTACGCTACTGGTCCAATTCGTTCAACGATCTTAAACGGTCCAATATACCTCGGACTCAACTTTCCTTTCTTCCCAAAACGAATTACACCCTTCCACGGCGATACCTTGAGCATAACCATATCTCCAACTTCGAACTCCAACGGTTTCCTTCGGTTATCGGCATAACTCTTCTGTCGGCTTCTCGCAGCAAGTAGTCGGTTCTTGATTTGCACAATCTTCTCTGTCGTTTCTAAAACCATTTCGGGTCCAGTCAATTGACTTTCCCCCACTTCACTCCAACACACAGGCGATCTACACTTCCTTCCATACAATGCTTCGAACGGTGCTGCCTTGATACTCGCATGATAACTATTATTGTAAGAAAATTCCACCAGAGGCAAGTGGCGCTCCCAACTTCCTCCAAAATCAATCACGCATGCTCGGAGCATGTCCTCCATCGTTTAAATAGTTCGTTCACTCTGGCCGTCAGTTTCCGGGTGATAAGCCGTGCTTAAACTCAGTTCAGTGCCCATCGCACGTTGAAGCGATTTCCAAAATTCCGACGTAAATCTACTGTCGCGATCCGAAATGATCGATAACGGCACTCCATGTCTACAGACGATCTCCTTTACGTACACGCTGGCGAGTTTTTCCATGCTGTCCGTCTTCTTCATAGGTAAGAAATGAGCAGATTTCGTCAACCTATCCACAATTACCCATATCATATCGCATCCACTAGGAGTCTTAGGTAAACCCGTCACGAAATCCATAGCGATTTTCTCCCATTTCCATTCTGGGATTTCTGGTTGTACCAACAATCCAGATGGTTTCTTATGTTCTGCCTGAACCTTCGCGCAAGTCAAACACTTACTAACGTAACGAGCAATATCCGCCTTCATATTCGGCCACCAATAAACTTTCTTCAGGTCGTGGTACATTTTGTCCGATCCAGGATGTATCGAATACTTCGACTTATGCGACTCATTCATAACCAATTCTCGAACTCCAGGCTTTCCTTCCTCTGATGAACACAATGGTAACCAAATCCGATTCTCAAAATATCTCAGTCCGTCAGACCTAATCACGAAAAGAGGTTTCAACATTCGTCCCAAGTTCTCGGCTTCAACATTCCCTTTCATTAGTCCTCTCTCCTGAGCCTTCAGTATAGTTTCGGTTAAGTCAACGCTCTCACTCATCACTAAAGCTCTAACCCTCAAAGGTTTCTCCCGTTCCTTCCTACTCAGTGCATCCGCTACAACATTCGCCTTGCCAGGGTGGTAGCGAATTTCGCAGTCATAATCACTCAGTAGTTCAACCCATCGTCTCTGTCGCATATTCAACTCCTTTTGATCTAAAATGTGCTGCAAACTCTTGTGGTCAGTGAATACAACACACTTTGTCCCATACAGATAGTGTCTCCACAATTTCAACGCAAAAACTACAGCTCCTAATTCCAAATCGTGCGTCGTGTAGTTCTCCTCGTTCTTCCTTAATTGCCTCGACGCGTAAGCTATCACCTTTTCACGTTGCATTAATACCGCTCCATAACCCTTACGAGACGCATCACAATACACTACGAAGTCTTCGGTTCCTTCAGGCAATGACAAAATCGGTGCGGAACATAACTTATCCTTGAGCGTTTCGAAAGCGAGTTCTTCCTCAATTCCCCATTCATACACCCTATTCTTTTCGGTAAGCCTCGTCAATGGTTTTGAAATCAACGAAAATCCTTCAATAAACCTTCGATAATACCCCGCTAAACCCAGAAATTGTCGAACTTCAGTCGGCGTCGTCGGTGCTGACCATTCCCTGATCGCTTCGATCTTGGCGGGATCCACACGAACTCCCTCACTATCAATCACATGACCTAGAAACTGCACTGATTCCAACCAAAACTCACACTTCGAGAATTTTGCATACAGCTTCTCCTTCCTTAACAACTCCAAAATCTTCCTCAGGTGCTTCTCGTGCTCCTCCTTACTTTTAGAGTAAATAAGTATATCATCGATGAACACAATAACAAACTTATCTAGATACGGCTTGCACACGCGATTCATAAGGTCCATGAATACAGCAGGCGCGTTCGTCAACCCAAACGGCATCACTCGAAATTCAAAGTGTCCATACCGCGTACGAAAGGCAGTTACAGGAATATCCTCCTCCCTTACACGCAGTTGATGATACCCTGATCTTAAATCGATCTTTGAGTATACACTGGAACCTTGCAATTGATCGAACAAATCGTCAATCCTCGGCAATGGGTACCGATTCTTAACCGTCAGCTTATTGAGTTCCCTATAGTCAATACACATCCGAAACGAACCGTCTTTCTTCTTTACGAACAACACTGGCTCCCCAAGGTGATGAGCTTGGCCTAATAAATCCTTTGTCCATCAATTCCTTCAATTGATCTGATAACTCCTTTAACTCAGATGGTGCTAAGCGATAAGGTGCACGTGCAACCGGCGCAGCTCCTGGCACTAAATCAATTCGAAACTCGACCTCACGGGTAGGCGGTAAACCTGGCAACTCGTCTGGAAAAACTTCCGGATACTCGCAAATAACTGGTACCTCATCAATCCTCGCCTCTAAATCACCATCACCCGAAACTTGTGCCAAAAACACATCGCATCCGCTCTCTACGTACTTCATCATTTTCAAACAGGAAATCACCTTCAAACGAGAAGTGCATTCGTCTCCCTTCACCGTTAAAACCTTGTTCCTCAACGGAATCTGAACCAATCTCTCGCCACAGACGATCATAGCACCGTGCGCCATTAGCCAATCCATTCCCACAATCACGTCAAACGATCCTAGCTCTATAGGCATCAAGTCGATTTTAAAAGCGTAATTTCCTAACTTCAAGGTACACCCTTTCAGTATAGAATTCGTACTAACAATTTTTCCATCGGCTAACTCAACGTTATAACTAGTCGTTAACAACACCGGTTTTCTATCGATATGACGACTAAATTTAACATCTACAAAACTCTTGCCGGAGCCAGAATCAAACAAAATACTAGCATAACAAGCGTCTAGCAAAAACGTACCGGTAACCACATTTGGACCCTGTGGTTTATCAGCAGTTCCCACTTGATACACAGCAGCCGCATTGTTACCTCCCCGCCTGTTTCCTGCCTTCGGGCAATTCGCTTGCACATGACCCCTTTCTCCACAACTATAACATCCCCTCATCCTGATAGCATTAGCCCCAGTGGCTACTCCTCCCGTCCGACAACCAGATGTCCTATGACCTGCTTTCCCACACTTGCCGCATGCAGGCGGGCAATTTCCAACATGGTACAAATTGCACTTTCCACAATAGGGATTCACTTTCACACTTCTAGGGTTCGTCACTTCCCTCATCCCTTCGTTCCTTCTCTGATTAAACTGCTGATTACGGTTCGGCCCATGGTTGTTTCGATTTCCACCTCGGTTCTGGCCTTGGGATTGATTGCTTTGTGCCGCTTCCCATTTCCTTTTGTTGCCTTCAGCAATGGAGTTCTGCTTGTCCTGGAGCTTGACGTCCATCAAAGCGTGAGCCATTTGAACCGCTTCATCAAACGTTCCAGGTTTTGACGAAGTTGTTTCACCTTTGATATTGCTAGATAAACCCTTAATATACTGCTTCATTTTCTTGGCATCATTGGCAAAAATATCTGGACACAAAAGGCTTAATTCGTTGAACCTCCTGGTGTAAGCAGCTATATCGTTGTTCTTCAAGGTCAAGTGCCTCAACTCATCCTCCAATTGTCCCAATTCCTCCTCTGGGCAAAACTTCTTAGTCAACAGAGCTTTTGTCGCATTCCACGTCCTTGCATTCGCTACAGCCAATCCAACCGTAGCTACCTGGGTATTCCACCAACTTAACGCATCATCAAGAAACGTAGCAGCTGCAAACTTCACTTTATCCGCTTCTGCACAACCACTGATTTCGAACGTACTTTCAACCTTTTCCAACCATCGTCTAAGTTCTAAAGCTCCACCCGTTCCACGGAACTGCGTGGGACCGCACTTCATAAAACTAGAATAGGTACACACTCTCGGGGCTTGCTGTCTCCCCGCGTTCCTTCCCTGGTCCTGATTTCTCCCAGCTCGGTCCGCTTCCAACGCATTTGCTATAGCTTCCTGAATCATGGTGTTAACACGATCGGCGATCAACTTTGGAGGCATGGTGTTATCGAATATCTCTTTCTGCAAGACAAGGAAAATAGAAAAACAATGTAAGTATACATATCAAGTTTCCCAGACATAATATACATACAACGACACATCACTACGGAGTTACTAATATTCATCAATTCACACCACAAAAGATCAAATTTAAGACATATCACAGATCATGAAAGGTAACATAGATTGTATTGATAATTAACCAAAATCGTGACAAGTATTGCCACTACAATCGTTCACCATAAAACTTCAAGTACTTGAGTTTCTCGTCATAATACCATCATACAAAGGTCTAAAACAGTTCTATTACAATGATCAAAGAAAATACAAAACAAGTAACTAGGCAAGTGGTGATCCACACGGCCTCTTGGATGGCGGCTCGTCGTCGTCTTCCCCGGTTTCCTCATCACTAACGTCCTCATCCACATCATCCACTTTTCTCTTTCCCTTATCATCCGGCCCACATTCCATTTCCTTTTTCGTCCCTGATGTGGATCCACACTCAATCACTACCTGACTTCCCACCGTAACACAAGCACCTCCAGTAGGCGGCTGAATCATGAAGTCATTTGCCTCCATCTCCAAATCGTCCACGAATCTCCAATCCGGGGGCAATGATGCTCTCACACGATGCTCCCAATTCTGCATCCTCGACAACCTCATTTGATCCTCCCTAACACGGTCAAGACTAGCACTTAAATTTGCAACCATTGATCTTAAACTGTTGATGTCACTTTTGTTCACATTCCCATCATACTCAACTCTTGCAGTCCTTTCCAACAGTCTTTGGTGTTCCCTTTCAGTCTTATCAAACTTCTTAATTACCCTGGTCTCAACTACAAACCGCTCATACATCAACCTTTCCATCCTCCCCAAACGACCTGCGGGATCCCAGTAGTGTCTCGGTCTCGGAAAGTAGACACTTGCAATATTCTCATGAATCGATGGCGACTTGGATGATTTGCTGGACTCTCCACTGCTCCCATTACCTACTCGAACAAATCCCGGCACTGTTCTCAAATAATCCTTACAATTGTCCATCGGGCGATTAAAGGGTTGCTGCTCATAACGACCGGTCGGTGGTACTTCATAACCCTTCGGCGAATTCGGGGATTGAAACAAATCGGGTTCGGTCTGGCCTACGGCATTCTCGGGAATGCCATCATCCATTAGCTCCTCGGGCTCTTCTTCGGAATCCTCACTCTCGTCACTACTAATGCTGAAATTATCCACCTCACTTTCGTCATTGTCGTTTTCCGGCCCTATTTCCTCTTCTGGAGCGATCCATCCATTATCATTGTCCGGCGGGTTCGGAGGAAACGGTCCCCCTTCGTGACCTACGACGTAATCGTTTCCATTATCATTAGGCGGTACCTCGGCCATTCCTGCAATAACAGCGAATTTCGGAGGGTACATAAGTAATTATACAATAATTATAAATATATGCATGCAAATGCAATGCAAAGGCGGTACATATGCCCAAAATGTAATAATATGATGCTCATGCATGATTAATACAAAAATTACGATGTCGGATATTTCACGTAAAATTCAACGTCTACATATAGTAATTCCATACTTACGTAATAATTACCCACATATATACTTCACTCAAAAGTATACGTCAAATGCCATAAATACAACAATAAATCTTACCGGAGCCATGCAGGATAGTTGTGTGCGCTTGGACCATTTTCTTACGACACCAAAAGTTATAGTTTAGGATTTTCAAAAACGACCTAGTTCTCTATAACTCGTGGCTCTGATTACCAATCTGTAACACCCCCACAATTGCTATGCGCAGCGGAACTACAACAATGGGTGCTACACAGTATTCATTGCACACAAGATATATCAAACGACGCTAAAAAGACGTCAACTTAAAACTTGATTTTAAAATTGTTAGATGATACATGTCCACGGTTTTTCCAACCCCAAATAGTACACAGAGTTTAGCGTTTTCGGTCCCCATGAATCTCAACCCAAGAACTTCAGTTTTACAACAACATGACATTAAACTTAAAAATTGTTTAAGTTGAAAAGGAGGGAAAAACAAGCGGACTCCAAGCCATACACACAACATCCATCCCATGCATGCTCCATCCTACGCCTCAGCGGTTACCTGAAACACATGCCAAAATTTTGGTCAACGAAAACGTTGAGTGGAATTCATAGGTTTTTCAATCCATTTGAACGTATATAAAATAAAAACCATTCGTGATCATTTATAGTCTTGTCGATCAAACAAACTATAATCAGGATACTGACAATTGTGTTTAAGCTCATGACACTAATCCGTTAACTCAATCACCCGCGTAATAAATACCGGCGTGATTCAGATGAAACCAGTGCCCCTTCTAAAGGCATCAGTTGCAATTATACCTTATTTCTCATACAAAATAATCTACCGCAGAACTTACTAAAAGTACAGCTTCTCGGCTAGCATTGGGTCGTTAACCCCGTAGTACTACAAATTGCATAAGCGGCTATTTCCCCCTACTCGAGGGCAGGACAATAGTTAATAGTTCATGATTTTAGGGACTTTTGCAACTTTGGTACTCAACACAATTTCTAAGGCAACTTTCGGGTCTAACAATCATTCATGATATACGTTCCTTTTAAAAACTAGCATGCATTTCCCTCGCGGGTAAAACAATTTGAAATAAATATAAGCGAGGCTATAAATTCACACCTTATATCTTAAGTAGTCGGTAGTTCGAGGGATGATCACTGACGACGAAACGGATGCCCGGTTAATTCAACACCTATCACAAATAACGCGTAATGAGTAATCTCATTTTAAATACTTATGGTACTGTATAAAATACATATATACTAGTCACTTAGGACAAGTATAACTCACGCCAAAAACAAAATAACAAGTATCACTCATTTTATACCATTCGTTCTCATTACTTACGCTATCCATTTTTACTCATTCTCGCCGGTACTCGACTAAAGTACGGGCTGTTTTACCATGTTTAACCACACTTATAAAATTTGACAAAATTCTCAAAAATCCTATAAGACCTGTAGATAACATGTTTTTAAGCCCAATAAAAGTTTTTACTTTTACGACCCGTTACGCAACGTTTTTCCACGACTACATTTTACGGGCTGAAATTGCACTTCGACCAATTTTGACCTCTTTGACCTATATGAAATGTACCTTTGACTTCTTTGACTCCTAAGTCAACTTATAGACTCATTTTTACAGGTTTGGGACCAAATTTTGACCCTTGAACATTTACCAATTTATACTTGTGATCCTCGGGATTTGACTAAAACTTTACGTAAATTCGGATTACGAAAGTCCTCGTCTCCCGGTACTCGATCTTTAAAACCTCATAACTTTTAGCTCGTTTTGAGTCACGGGCTCTACCTTATACCAAATTAAAGACAAGAAGACCCTCTATAACTACATTTAGTTTTCAAGACCTGGAAAAAAAATAATTTTTATGAAATGAGCTAAAAGTTTCTGCCTAAATTTTGCTACTCCAAAATCACACTTAGACTCGATTTCAAACCTTCTAACCACCACTAGGCATCATCCTAAGCCTCCCTAAACATATCCAAACACCAAATTTCAGTCCTACCCCTATTGATCAACCAATCTCAAAATCAAAAATCAAAGAATTCAAACATGCAATCACCTAAACCTACTTAAATCATCCTTAAACACATAACCAAACACTAGGAAAAGCTCAAAATTCAACAACCACCATGGCTCCCCAAACACCCCTTGTGCCGTGGGGTTTGGGTGACCCAATCACCACAACCAAATTGATTTTGGTGGGTTTTCTTGGTGTTTATACTTCCATAACTCATAAATTTAACATGCATTACAACATTTAGCCACAAAAACGAATTTGGATCATCTTGAAAAATTTTGGAAAATTTTTGTTAGTGCATGTGGGATTTGAGCACATAGAAATGTAGGGAATGACCAAATTAGATGTGGTCTAACCTTAGTTTTTATGAAAATCAAGTGAAAAAAGTTTTTGATGGATTTCTTGGTGGTTTGGGGGTTAGCCGTCGGCTATGGGGCAAAGAGAGAGAGAGAGTTGATTAATTTTGGTGAAAATATTCTATGTGTTTGTGTTTGTGTCACTTTGGGTCTTTTTGGTGGATTGGGAGGGACCTATTTGCAATATTTGGTTTCTTTTGGCCTTAAGTTGAAAACGTCCTCAAAACTTTGCGGGTTCGACTCATTAGTCAATTTTGAAAATTTTACGGGAGTCGGAAATCATCCCGAACACTCCAAAATATTTTTGGGATACTTTAAATGTACTCGGAAGGCTATAAAACTCACCCGACTCAACTTAACACGAACCGTAAATAAAATTCTCGAAAAATTACATTATCGATAATTCGTCAATAATTATATAAAATTGGGCATCCCTCGGGATCGTAATCGTCATCGTCCTTCTTAAAACGTCAATCGTAAAAATTATAACCTCGAACATCGGCTCTAACCAAAATACTTATAAATATAGAAATTATAATTTATAAAAATTTCAAAAATTAGCGTAATTTAGGGTAACGTTAATGACCTCGATTCTAGGGTGTCACACTATAGCTTTCAGTCATCTCAGTAGATTTGATAAGAGCAGCTTTGTATTCTTCAAAACTTTGAGTGAGCGTAGCGTTTGCCTTCTTTAATTACTTTTGCTCTTTTTATTTTCAGTGACATCTTTTTGTAAAGTAGCAATTAAATTAGCAAGCGCAATACGTTCCTCTTCATCATATTCATTTGCATGTTGATCATCCTCAGACTCATTATTGCACATGTCTGATGAATCGGGTGTGGTATTTCTATCAACCGTTTCCATCATACACGTGTCATTAATGGCATTGGGTAGATCACTATGCTCAGGATTATCACCAAACATATTATATTCATCAGTAGTGTGTACCTTATCGATTGGCTCAGTGTCAAAGATAGGGCCATTGTTATCTTCAGTGACTTTGAGAACTTCTTCAACCTTTGCCATGTACGAGTAATGTGCATCGAGCTCTTGATCAGAATCTTCATCATCAGTATCATCAAGCATTGCTCCTTCCTCAGTTGACAATTTAACCCCTGCTTCCATTTTCTTGCATAGCAGCATCTTTTCCTTGTGATAGCTGGAGTCTCTAACCCTTTTCGGCTTCCTGCATTCCTTTGCCATATGCCCATAACCTTGGCAATTAAAACATTGAATCCCACTCTGCTGAACCACTTGACTTCCAACAGTTTCCCTATTCCCGGTAGCAGCAGTAATCCTCTGAGTATCATACTTGGCAGTTTGTCGATCATACCTTGCAGAACCCTCAACATGTGTTGGGTTATGTCGATCATACCTAGAAGGACTTTCACCACGTCGACGTGTGTCATACCTTGGAGGACTCTCAACATATCGGTTCTTTGTGTTAGATGATGTGCGAAGATTGTTATTGGTGGGTTTGTAGATTTTCTTGTAAGTCTTCATTATGAAAGCAATTTGTTGTTTCATCTCTCGGTTCTTTTGAGCTTGATCTTCATCACTATCTTCTTCAGATGAGGACTCAGATGGTGGTGATGGTGCTCTTGGCACTTTACCTCGAGATTTTGTGAATGATGAAGACTTAGATGATGTGGAAGATCGTGGTGAAGATGATGTAGTGGAGTATGGCTTAGGAGCACGAGAGTGATGATCTTGAACATGTTGTGTGGTAGTCACTAAAGCAAGTGGATTAGCCGTCTTTGCAACACGTTCAGTTCGAATCTCATTTATTATGAAATTGCTTCAAGATATCAAAGAGTCGATGATATGAGACCTCGTCTAACTTTTCTTGTTGTTTCACCAAAGTGACGAATCGTGTCCACTCGGGTTGAAGTTGTTGAAGAAATTGAACATTGACTTGCATGGTGGAGACTTGCAGGTTATTTCTTGTCATGTCATTCATCATTTTATAAAACCTGGAGTAGTATGAATCAATTGATTCTCCATCCCTTGAAGTAAACTTGCCAAAATTCCAAAACAAGTTTGTTTTGACATCTTGTTTGTTGAGTGATTCTCCTTGTTGCAAGCGTTCAATTGCAGTCCACATTTCATGTGCTGTCGGGCATGCATCAACCATGGAGTAAATATCATCTCCAATCCCACTTAAAACCATATAGATGGCTTCCTTCTCCGCATCATGCCAAGCACAATTTTCAGGTGTGAGATCGGCTCTTGTTTCATGACGTTCACTTGTAGGTATTGGATCAGTAGTATCTGTGGCTGCTCTTGGAGGAATTGAGATATTCTTAAATATATATGGTCCATGAGTAATACATTTTATCAAGGCATCACCATTAGGTCTTGTATCAAGGTATCGTATGAAACGTGATTGCCATTGAGCATACCGACCAGATACAAGCATTGGTGGTCTCTCTTTGTTCCCGCCACCATTATGTTGTTGTTCGTCACACGATATTCGGCAGTAGAATCCATCTCAATATTCTCTGAAATGATGAAGTGAATATGGATCTTAAGTAGATTTGTTGTGATTGTGTTGTTGTTGAAATTCCGAAAATTTGAAATTTTTCTCAGTCCGACAATAAATTCCTCAGTCCGACTAAAACGGTAAACCGAAAATTTTTGAATAACCAAATTTTGAAAACGAGTTATAAATAGCCAATAACTAGTAGGGAAAAAGTTCGAAAAATGAAAATTTTAACAAAAAATAAAACCTAAAAATTTGAACTTTGGTCCGAAAATTTGAATTTTTGGTCGAAATTTTTTTTGCATCGCCAAAATTTGAAATCGAAACTTAAATGGCCTAAAAATGGTCTAGGAAAAAAAAAATTTTACTTGGGTTTTCCCGCCAAAAATCTCTTTTTTTTTTATCTTCGTGTAAGCTATGTTCCGGGACTAGTCTAGATAGTGGCTAAGTCTAATAAGTACTCTAACAAAATTTAGCAAAACATAGCATCGGAATGTCCATCGGAATGTGCCATCAGAATGTTGTCGGAATGAAGTATCGGAATGTCGTCAGAATATGACCTGTCGGAAAACCCTTGTCGGAATACTCAAATCGGAATGCAATCGGAATCCCGTCGTCGGAATGATGTCGGAAAGAACCTTGTCGGAATGTGATCAGAAAGTGATGTCGGAATACAGATCGGAATGTTGTCGGAAAGAACCTTGTCGGAATGTGATCGGAAAGTGATGTCGGAATACAGATCGGAATGTTGTCGGAATCCTTAAACCCTTTTCCGATGCAACTGATCGGAATCACAATCGGAATCTTTAACCCCTTTTCTGATTACACCAATCGGAATAATAGTACTGTTTCGAGATTTGAGGTAAAAAGATGAAGTTTTCGACAAGAAATTCGCGATTTTAACCAACAAAAAGCAATCAAATCCCTACCACAACTATATAGGAGGTGTAATGTAGAGCACGGAAAACACAAAAAAATATTGAATTCGAGATGATTATAAGCGAAAATCACACGAACCAAGTAATATCAACAACGAATCACAAAACTACCCCATGGCGATTGATACCAATTGTTGTCCCATATTTTTGTGATGATTAAGCAAGGAAGAAAAAAAGAAAATAGATGAAGAAAAGATGGATTCCTAGAGAGAGAAAGTAGTGAGAGAAAGTAGAGAGAGAGAGAGAGGATTAACTTTGGGAATATTAGATTAGAAGTGAGAAAAAATGACAACAAACCCTCCTAACATGCTAGGAGGGTAGTATATATAGTCCACCCACATGCGGGCTTTAATGGACTATATATTGGGCCGGGCTTGTCTTTTGGACTTTAATTAGTTTAAATCCAAGCCCGTAAACCACGACTAATTAACTACCTATTACAATGTTCTAACTAATGTTACAATAATAACCTATGACCGAGCATTCTTGTTTGACTCAATATTTTGAGGCTAACAAATTCGAATTGATTACTAGTTAATTGTGCGACTCAGTCGTTCTTGGTGAATAAAAAGAAAATGTCGTTGATTATCTATAACTAATTAAAAAGTAAATGCGAATAGTAAAAAGAATAAACTAAAGACGAATGACAAATAATAAAGAAACGTAAAACAAGACGAATATTAAAAACTAAAAATTAAAACGATATTAAAACGGATATTAAAACAAATATTAAAAGAAACAATTAATAAAAGTAAAAGCGAAAATAAAAAAAATAAAAAATAAAAATAAACTTTTCGAATTAAAAATAAAACTTACTTAAATAAAAATGAAAGAAATTGGATTATAAAACTATTTTAAAAAGAAACTAAACAAATAATAAAACGTAAATTAAAACAAAACAATTAATAAAAATAAATCTAAAAGAAGAAATTAACTATCGACTCGAAAATAAAGTTTACTTAATGAAAAAGGAGAGAATAAAACTAAGTGGGTACTTTAAAGTTAAACGAGGCAAAACCTAAAGCGAGTACTAAATAAAAGATAAAACTTGAACTTTACGAAAAAATATTAATTTTAAAATTAGACGAAAAATATAACTAAAAATACGTAACTTTCAAGATTAAAATCAGAACAACTTTCAGATTAAACTAAACAATTACGGAACAAAACTAATAAATAAACAAGCTAGCAAGCAGCTAGCTCAAGCTAGCAGCCTACTAGCTCATTTTGGCGCCAAACTAAAAATAAGCAGGCAACCACTCATGTCAAATTGTTAAAACTCTTATACGGAATCTTGCTATCTTTTTCTTATCCAGAATAAATTCTTTAGCTTATACGGAATAATTTATATGGAATGTTTTATACGGAATGTTAGACTTTTCATTCTTATCCGGAATATTGATCTTTGTTACTTATCCGGAATAAAGGTTTTGGCACTTATCCGAAATAAAGATTTTGGGGCTTATCTGGAATATTGGGTTTTACTAGTTCGGAATAATTAAAAATGACCAAGATGAAAATAAGCTAGAATCTAATAAGCACTTATCTAAAAACTTAGCCAAATTAATTTTAAGAAAAATCTAATAAGGCAAAATTTAAAAACTTTTAAAAATACTAATTAATAAAAATATTTAAAAACAACTTTTTATAAAATAAACTAGTAAGCTCTTATCTAAAAACTTAACCAAATTGATTTTAAGAAAAAGCTAATAAGCCAAAATTTAAAAACTTTTAAAAAAACTAAATAATAAAAATATTAAAAATGCAACTTTTTATAAAAATTAACTAATAACCACTTAATTAAAAATAAAGAAATTAACACAATAAGCACTAAAACACTATAATCTATAAAAATCAAACACTAAAAGATCAATAAGCACAATCAATCAAAAACATCAATCAAACAAGAACATGATTAATTAGATGACATGATTATCAAAATTAAACAAGATTAAAAAGATTAAGAAAGGAAGAATGAGAACGATTAATTGAAAAAGCTTAAAATTAAAATGATTAAGATTCAAATTACAAGATTAATGAAAAAGCTTAAAACTTTAAAGAAAATACTATAGAGAGAAAGTATTAAGCTACTCCTAATCCTAAACTAATCTACTCCTAAATTGACTAACCACCTCCTAATGACACATTAGGAGGGTAATTATAGGAGGAGTAAAATGTTGATGCTTTCTTCATTCTTTCTTCTTGTCTCGACTCGATTTAAATTCTTTGTCTTTCTCGACGTCGTCTCGGGATTTGTCGATATAAATTGAACTCGTCTTATAATTTTCTTCTTTAATTAGACTTGGTTCTTCGACTTCATTAAACTTCCGTCTTTAGACTTTTTCTTCGATAAATCTTCAGAATAGGCCTTGGACTTCCGTTCTTTTTGCACTCTTGATCTTTTGACTTCGTCTTTTCTCGTTTTCTTTGATAAAAACTCGTGATAGCCCGTGTTTTCTCCCTTTTTCATATTATTATCCTGAAACACAATAAAAACACAAACCACGCATAATTCCGACTTTTACGACATAAAATACACGTTTTGGTCTTGTTATTATTGGAAATAAGTGGTAAAAGGATAAGTGTTTTCACACTTATTAGTGGCAATATTAGACCGGTTCCTAGATTGACCAATAGTAGCAGGTTGAAGTGATTTCATTGTGGAGAACTTGGTCACCGACAGTTGGAGTGTAAGAAGGCTGGGAAGAGACAGTTATTTGTTGAACCCGAGGAAGATGATGATGTGGCTTATGATGATTACGAATAAGCCGCATTTTATGATGAAGAACCCTGAGTATGAGGAGTAGTATGTGTCTGGATATGTGGGTGTGAATTTGGTGGTAAGGCACTCTTCCTTAACTCCCAAAGTTGATGGTGATGACTAGCTCAAGCACAACATCTTTTAGTCAACTTGTACCATTCTGGGTAAGGTTTGCACCTTTGTATTTGATTCGGGTAGTTGTGATAATTTGATAGCTGAAGAAGCAGTCCAGAAATTAGGATTGAAAACTAAAAACCGTCCCAAACCTTATAAGTTATAGTGGCTAAAAAATGGTGGGTAGATAACAGTTTCCAAGCGTGTCTAAATTTTGTTTTCTATAGGAACAACTTATATGGATAATACTTGGTGTGATGTGACACCCATGGATGATAATCACTTGTTATTGGGTAGAACTTGGGAGTATGCCTTGATGATTTTCTTAACTAGATTAGTGGTGCTACAATTTTTTCAAAACTGGATTTGAAGAGTGGGTATTACCAGATTCATCTTAGGCCTGATGATGAGTGGAAGACCGCTTTCAAGAGGTGTGAAGGGTTGTATAAGTGGTTAGTAATGCATTTTGGTTTGTCAAACTCACCAAGTACATTTATGCGTGTGATGGATCACCTGCTCACGCCTTTTATTGGCAAGTTTGTGGTTGTTTATTTTGATGATATTCTTATAAGTTTATGGACTTTAATTTTAATAGTTGTGTATTAGGATCGAACTCGGGATTACGGGATTGCACAAAATACGTAAAGAGTTAATTTATTTAATAAATATATTTATATGTTTGTTAAATTAAATTGAGCTATAACTTTAACGATCGTTAAGTATTAAGAGTTAAGGTTTAACGGTCGTTGTGGAATTAAATAGAAGATGTTGATCCCTTTGAATAGATCTATATTATGTTAAGAATTTGTACAATAACTTGTAATCAAACTAGAGCACTTGAGAACTCTTACTCAACCAAATAAGTTATGCGGAATCTAACTTATAAAGCAAAGAAGAACATAATTACTTTTAACTATTCGATCTTCTATTAATCGACTTTCAATGAGGTAAAACAAACTCATCATAACTATGTTCCTTTTATAGTATTAGGAACCCTAGAAACTTTAGAATATTCTATTATGATAGGTATATCACATACGTTATCTTATCAATATTCTAAACTATTAAGTATATCACATAAGATATACTCTAACTATAACTATGACATATCTTTTCTAAAGATATATTTGTCCTAATCAATATAGCAGTACTTATATTATAACTAACAGTACTTGCTATGTACCGCGTTAACACTAACAGTACTTGCCAACACTAACAATACTTCTACTTGCACTAACGGTACTTGATACTTTACAAATAATTCCCAACAACCCTCCCCTAAACAAGAATGATAACTTGTTTTCTTCTTGTTTCTCTGTATGCTGAATGTATTAAAATACATGTCTTCAGTCTTCTCTTCAAACTTGGATTGAACTTGGTAATCTTGTACTTGTATCCAACTTAATGTAGCCAAACACTTAATGCAGATCTTCTTCCGATAAGATAATCTTCAAGTCTTCATGAATATCATCTTTGTTTTAAAAATATAATATTCTTTTGCAGCAATAATATTGTCTTCATATATGATCACTTCCCCTTGAGTGGTACGAACTCATCTTGTTTGTAAGCTTCTTGAGTTAAAACATACACCACATATGTCTTTTTCCCCTTTTTGGAATCTTCAAATATGAGTCTTCTTATGAATCAATATTTATGCCTGTATCTTCTTACCTGAAATGAAACAGTTAACAACAAACCAATCTATATTGGCATCATGATTTGTAGCAAATCACCAGCTTTAAACAGATTTGATTTATTCTTTACCAGTTAGTCGTAGACTCTAGAATAGCCAATACTTTATTCATAAAGAATAAGGTGTACTGATAAACCTACAACTTTTGGGGAAATATCAACTATCAATGAATTTGATAATGTCTTTACCTAGTACCATTTTCCCTAGGACTAGCCAACTCTTTGTCTCGAAACATGGTGAGTTGGAACCATATAGTTTTTAGAAAACTATCAGCTTTCAACATATATCTTTTCTCTTGAATCATGTAATAAGTTATATCATCTACATCCAAAGTGTGTATACTACATGATCTATAATATCTCTAGTAAGTAGGAACCAGATTCTCTAAATCCTTCAACATTTGTTGATCATAATTGTGTGGCTCATACATGAACTTCAATTTATTCCTCAATAGCGATGTTTCTTCTTGACCTTCACTTCCTCCTTGAACAAATCTGTTAAGGTCTTGAATATCTTGTTTGTCAAGGATATGTAGAATATCTTCTAGTAACCTGAACATACTAAATGTTCCATATGTTCTAGTTATTCCATGAATTTCTAATCCTTGTCTCATAGCACTTGTCCATCTTATGATTGATGACTTCTTTCCAAAGGTTTCTATATCAATACATTGATCTTCAAATTTGACTATCTTCAAGTGCTTTCTACAACTTTCGTCATCATCACTATCTTGATCTGTAGACTTTGCCTTTTTCTTGGCTTCTTTTGATCTCTTCCTTTTAATACCTTTGGAGGATCCTTCAAACTCAATGGATCCCTCCTCCAAATCAGTATGTACCATTTCATCAAGTACTGTTGACTGTGTATGTATTGCTTGTACATTCTCAGTCTCTTTTTCAACATTGTGAGCTGCATTTCCCTCATCCATCCTTTGATCAGTCTTTGCTTCTTTTGAAACTTCGTTCACCCTTTTCTTCTTTCTAACATATATAGTCTTGATAGGTGGAGATGCTTCTTTCAGTCCAGCAGTACCTGCATCAAGTCTGGGGGTACTTCCAAATTATCTTTGTTGTTGCAAATGTTTCTTTACATCCTCCATGTCCTTTTTGTCCTTTTCAGATTCAATCTCAACAAAATTCAATTTGCTCCTCTTGTGTTGTTCTTACAAAGTCTTTATTTCACCAAAAGTCTTTCTGACTAGCTGATCATGGGTGAAATACTTAACCTTCTTGAGGTAAGACATCATTTGATTCCTGATTTTCATAGTAGTTAGAGGCTTAAATTTTTCTCTTCTTCTCTTTTCTACAAAGAATCTTTGTTGCTCCCTTACCAAATCATTAATTGATGAGACTGCTTTTATACATACTCTCATCGTCCAAATCGGGCTTAAAATGCATAAAATATCATTAAAACTGCCAAATATATGCTCGTGTTTGTTGCTTATGTATTTTAGGTACGGATATTAAGGAAAAGACAAAAAGATCACAAGAATCATTCAAAAACGAACACGGGAAACGAAGCCGCACAATGAACCGGGCCCGAATCTGGAATTTCCAAAAATGACCTTGAAGAATTGAAGATTGGTAACTTTAGTCCCTCATTTTTGAAGACATGGCAAGTTAAGACCTTGAAGAAATCAAGTTATGCAAGAATGGTCGTTGAGGAATGAAGATTGTACAAGTTTAGCCCTTGGGAATTGAAGAATTTACATTTGAAGCCCTTAAATTAAGCTTGAAAACATTTTGTGCCAAAAGTGTCAACTTGGCAAACTTATTATAAAGGGAAAATGAGTTGTTGCTGATTATTTACAACATGAAGAAAGAAGAAACCTTGGGGGGGGGGGGGGGGGGGCATTATTGCCAGACAGCTAAACCCTCACAACCAATACAAAACTGCCACCTCACATAACCCACCCATTTACCCAAACCCTAACCCGACCAACCCACCCATAAACCCAATACCCGGGTTTATTTAATAAACCTGGTCAAACCATGGTCAAATCCCTCCCTTTCCCACTAAACACGAAATTTAAAATAAACTTCCCCCAAATCAGATCAAATCCCCACCTATTATCCTATAAACCCTAATCTATTAAACCCTCAAATCAAAGGGGTTTTACCCATGCTTTTCCATATGGGTAATTCGTCCCATCCACATCAAAACCCACTCACCATATTCCCTTAACACTCACCCCATGTGCCTCCCCCATGGTCCCCTGACCCGTCACTTTCTCCTCAATACCAAGAAGGGACGAGATGAACGTTTATGATGTATTCCTTGATCCCCAATACAAATCGAACGTCCAAGCTTACTTCTCCAAGCTGGCAACAACCCAAGGCTCACATGATACCATTTTGACTGATTTTTCAAACAAGACCCAAGGGCTTTTTGGAGATTTCAGCTGATTAGGGTTTACATTTTCTTGTTTTCTAGATAGTTCTATAGTGTAGTATATATAGAGGACGCATGTGTCCCTATACTCTTGTTCCAGATTTTCTCCAAGCATTTGTAACTCCTTTTTATAAAATTTATAAAGTTGGTATTTTTTCAGTTAAATTATAATTCCTTTTATGGTTTTTGAAAGTTAGTGTATGTTTGTGAGATAATCTGAGTTCCATTAATCATTTGTTACATACTTTGTGTGTTTGAGTTTTCAAAAGGTTTTAAAAAGGTTTTCAATTTTCAGAAATCTAAGGTCCAAGAAAGTGAAAGTGGACTTGGACCATTGGATTTCTGAGTTTGGACTTGTTTTAAAAACGTTTTAAAGGTTCCAAGGTTTGTTGGATTTTAAGGTTTGTAAGGTTTCAAAAATCAGAATATCGGATATATTGTGCTTGTTTCATTTTTTTTTCTTAGCAGGTTTTAAGATTGCTTGTTTGTTCAAGGTCCTGCACAGACCCGGGTCTGTTGGAGGTGGCTAAGCAGCCACTAAGGGACCTGGATGTAGGTACCTTAAGGTAAAATCCTTGTCTCATTTTTCATTTTTCAGTTAGTGTTGATTTTGCTTGAAATTTGTGAAGAAGGTCTAAAGTGCTTGTTATTCTGGTTGTTCATGCTTGTTTTGATGTTAAATGTATGTTAGTAGTGGTTTGAATCAGTTTGGGTGAGTTTTAAAACCATTTGCTTTGTTAAAAATCATTTTCAGATTATAAAGGGGTGTTTGGGATGAGTGTTTAACTTGGATTAATGACATAAGTCTTGGTTAAAACTTGTTTAGAGTCACTCCTTAGGTTATTATTGGGTGAAATAAGTATTTTGTTTTCAGTTTGGGTGAGTTTTAAAACAAGTTGCATGTGAAAAAAGGTGAAAACATACCTAAAATCCAGTAACTGCTTTTGTGTCTGATTTTGTATTGATTTTGTGCCATCAAGTTTGATAGTTTGTTAGATAATAGGTTGTTTTAGGGTTGTGCATTGCTTATTTGCCATTTGATTGGATTGAGTACAAGTTATTGGCCATTGAATTTCATTTTTGTGCCTATAAAATAGTCAACTGTTCACAGACACACCTTTAGGCTTAATCAGTAACTTTAAGGGAGATTTGTGGTTGATTTTGTGTTGTGACTTGGTGTTTTTTGTGTTTACTCAGACTCCCCACAACCCAATTGGTGTGGGGGTGTCTTGCTGTCCAAAGAAAACCAGTCCAAAGAGCTTTCCTAAGCTCATCAGTCAACAGACCAAAAATTAACACTAGAAGTGGGAACATCATTCCCCCTGCTTGTGCTTGTTTCCCCTGCTAAGCTAACAGACAAAAACCAAACACATGTCACTATCAGTTTTCTTTTTTTTTGTCTCTAGTGCCCTAAATTGGGGATTAGGCTTTCAAACCAGTTCCATTATTTTTCTTATTTTATTTAGGATTTTTCTGTCTAATTAAATTTTTATTTACTGTTCATTTACTATTTTTAGGTTTTATAGCATTTTTAATATATTTTTAATGTTTCTGTTTTTTGCATTTAGTGCCAAAAATTAATATTTTTCAGTTTAAACAATTTTCCTAGACTTAGAATATTATTTTAAGATTTTTGGTTAAAAACGTTTTCACTGTTCATCTTTTTATTATTTTTTAGAATTAATTTAAGTTAATTAGGGTTTAATATTAAACTGTTTTTGTCTTTTAGTGGTAAATTTAATATTTTTCAAACTTTTTCATTTTTCTACTATTCATTAGAGTAAATTAGGATTTTTAAAATTGGTAAATTATTTTAAGCATTATTTTATTATTTTTTATAATTATTTTAGTTTTAAAATAGTTTTTAGTGATTTAAAAATAGAAAAATAGTTTTTAAAAATTAGGAAAAATACTTTTTAGTCTTTAGATAATATAAGTAAGTTATTTGTTCAATAAAATAATATTTTGGACATTTTGATTAATTATATTTAATTTTAGGGCTTTAATTAGCATTTAAAATTGAATATTTAATTAATAAAAGGTTTGAAAATATTTTTATTGTAATTTTATTCTTATTTATATTATTTTAGACTTGTTTTAGCTTTTAATTAATTTTTAGGTTTTAAAATTTTTAATTTTGTAGTTTTTACAGTTTTACGTGAACGCTTTTTCGTCTTAGCTCGATCCGTCTTCGTAACCGTCATTTCTTTCTTATTTCTCTTTTCTTTTCTTCTCAATAAAATCACAATCAAAATCAATTCATCACACAACACACTAGCCTCCTCGAGAACGAACTCACTTAGGGTCATTTACACACGGTTTTCCTAAATCATCGTGCTATAGTTGCCCTATTTATTGCTCTTTTCCTAAAGGGTAGTAAAAACACTACATCAACTTTTGGCGCCGCTGCCGGGGAAGCGTGTTGTGTTTTGATTGAACAATTGTTTTTTTTATATAGCCATAATTAGTATTTGTATTAGTAGCACTCTACTAATACGTATTATCGTTTTTTGGTTTTTGTGTGAATACTATTACTATCTTGTATACGTAGAACAATAAATTCACAAGTACTCCAAATACGTGAGAAATCACAACCTTGACTTGGGAGGTCATTACCCAATCATTGTATTCGAATCTCAAACCAAAGAAAAAAGGCAAAAATAGATAAATACTTTCGTGAAGCTAGATTTTGAAAAATACAAACTATAAGGTGGGTATAAGGCGGTTGTATTTCACGACCTAAAGGAAAAAGGCTCTTAAGTGCTTCGCGCCGCCTCGTTTCCTCTGCTTGCTTGTGCGTATTTGATTTTGAGATCTAATCGAGGGTTTTGCCGCCCAAAGTATTATTACATATCATATATATTTTCTTGTTTTCTATTGATTAAACCCTCTTGAACGATTTGGTGTTCCACCATCGTTCTAAAGTCATCGAAGGCGTTCACTCCACGTGATCGTTTTCATTCCTTGAGGCTTCTTTAATCAAGAGATTTGATTAAGGAGGAGATTTGTAGATTTTTGTCTACTTAATACATTTCACCAATTTCCAAAAAAAGGTTAATACAATCAAAAACCACAAAAAAATTGAAAAATTAAAAACACCAAAAAGAATCTTCTTTGCTCGTCTCCACGTTGTACGTGACGTTTATGCTAACTCGTAATCAAGCAAAACGTGCACGTAGACGAAAGAACAAAACTCCCACTCCAACTCATTCTAGTGAGGAGTCTCCTATTGACGAACCCATTGTACGAGAAGCACCAACCATGGCGAATCGAACTATGATGGAGTTACTTCAAGCACCCACCGAGGGTTATGGAGAAGCTATTGTGATTCCCGCTATCCTTGCGGAGAATTTTGAGGTGAAAACGGGTTTGTTGTCGATGATCCAAAACAACAAATTCCGTGGTGATGAGAAGGACAATCCCCACAACCATATCCGCCAATTTAATCGTCTTACCGCCACGTGCAAATTTAAGGATGTCTCGAATGACTCGATTAAGATGATGCTTTTTCCGTATTCCTTAGCGGGGCCCGCTAAAATTTGGTTAGAGAAAGAGCCACCCAATTCTATATTGACATGGAAGGATCTCGTTTCAAAATTTGTGAACCAACTTTTTCCGCCCTCTAAGACTACGCATTTGAAAAACGAGATTTCTAAATTTTCACAAGAATCAAATGAAAGTTTTTCAACGGCTTGGAATAGGTTTAAGGAAGTATTACATGAATGTCCTCATCACGGTTTTTCCGACTTGCACCAAATTGACACATTTTACAATGGACTTAATGATCATGAAAGAGATTATCTAAATGCCGCCGCGGGTGGTAATTTTTTATGTAAAACGGTTGAAGAAGCTTTGGTCATAATTGAGAATAGGTCTAAGGTTTATAGCCCTCGTAACACACCGAGTGTTGCCAAATTAGGCTCGTCATCGTCTCGTAGCATCAATGCTTTACATGATGAAGCAAATGAAGAAAATCGGTTTTTTGATAGATTTGCTAGCCTTATGTCCCATTGGAAAGCTCAAGAAGCTTCAAATTCCGCTTCGGTTAAAGCGATTTCTAAGAGTTGTTTGTCGTGTGGTGGAGCTCATGATCTTTCCGAGTGCATTACCGCGGATGGTAACACTTCGAGTGCTTATGTAGCCACGGGAACATATAACCAAATCGGTCAAGGTTCCCGCCAAAATCAAGCTCCACCAAATCAAAATGCTAATAACTATCGAAACAACAACCAAGGTGGTAATTATCAAGGAAATCAAAGGAATTACAACAAGGGTAATTATCAAAGTGGAAATGGGCAAATTTCGAATCAAAACCAAAACCGTGATTTTCAAACTTCTACTCAAGGTTTTCAAAATGATCACACCAAAAATCTTCAAGGAGAGTTTTTGAATTATGCTAAGGCTAATGATGCTAAGTTTGATAATATGCAACGTGAAATGGTTAGCTTAAGATCCGAGTTGAAAAACGAGCTTAAAAACGAACTTGCTAATGAACTTAAAACTCATGCTAATAAAATGGAAGGAAATGTTCAACGACTCCAACAAAATCAACAAAAAATGGAGCAAGGTCAACATGAGATTAAGCAAGAATTGTTAAAAGCGGATGCTAGGCAATCTAAATTTGAAGACCGTATGGGAAAAATGTTTGAAGCTATCATGTGTAAGCCCTCTTCTTCGGGTGGTCTTCCTAGTGATACCATCGTGAACCCGAAAGGAGAATTGAAGGTTATTACTACTCGTAGTGGTAAAACTTTCAAAGAACCCATTTCTCGTCCAAGTACTTCTGTGGAGAAGGAAAAAGAGAAAGAACCCGAGGTGTTGGTCGAAAAGGAGCAAATTCCAAGCCCACGAAGTACCGCTCAAACCACACCTACGGTTGAACCAATACCCATCATGGAACCCGAGATTCCAAGGCCGATGCCTATGCCTATGCCCCAACCCACACCACCTTTACCATACCCTTCAAGACGAGACAAGGAAAAGGCACAAGAACGAAATAATTACCAATTTGAACTTTTTATGAAAATGTTTCGTGACTTGCATTTTAATATAAGTTTTGCCGACGCCTTAGTCATGATGCCTCGATTTGCCGCGAACTTCAAAAGTATGTTGAATAACAAAGATAAATTGCAAAAATCGTCTAGTTGTTCATCGGTTTTTCTAAGCCGCATACCTCAAAAAGTCGGTGATCCCGGCAAGTTTTTAATCCCATGTGCTATACAAGACATGGAAGAATGCTACACCTTGGCCGATCTTGGTGCTAGTATTAATTTGATGCCTCTTGAGATTTTTAAATCGCTCAATCTTCCAAATCTCACTCCTTCAAGAATATCAATCGAGATGGCCGATCATTCTACGATTCTAGCTCGTGGAGTTGTCGAGGACGTCTTTGTGAAAGTTGGAAAGTTCTACTATCCCGCAGACTTTATTGTTGTTGACATTCCTATCGATCCTAAAGTTTCGCTAATTTTAGGTCTATCTTTTTTGGATACCTCGAGAGCACTTATCGATGTGCATGCAAGGAAAATCACTCTTCGTTTCAATGAGGAAGAACTCGTCATTAATGCAACTCAAAACTCCACGCTTTCTCATGTGTATTCTATCACGTCTTTGTACAATGTCAATCCCATCAAAAACATTTGCAAAAAGATTTCAAAAAGAGTTTTAGAAGTTGTTGAGAAAAATGAAGTTCCGTCCCCTCCGCCGGTGGAGGTTAAGAGTGTTAAGCCTACGGTTCCAATTGTGAATGATTCTTCGGATGATGAATGTGTTGATCCCGATGGGGGAGTTTTCTTTGTTAACAAAAGATTTGAGAACTTGCCACCACCTATACCAAAACGGTTTTCAAATGTGAGAATTTTTCGTGTGACTAACATTGCCTTAGAAACACCAAATATTTTTGACATAATTAAATCGGGTTTTCACAAGGAGAGTTTAAAAGATGAAAAAGGAAAAGATTTTGAATTGAATTTAAAAGATTTTTCTACAATTCTAACTCCGTCATCACCACGTGTATTTAGTACTACAAGCTCGTCTTCTCCTTTTGACGATGCTTTGTGTGGACTTAGTGTGGGGGAAGCCCCTTATGTTCCCTCCCCTTTCTCCACCGAGGATGAGATATTTGATCCTGGAATTGCTATTATAGGGAAATATCGGTCTTCCACCGATGCAATAAATGGAAAGTCTTTCTATTTGATTGGTGCGAGTCTACCTCGAGTAGCTCATGTTTTTAGTGACTTACCCATTGTCCCACCCTTCTATTTCTTCTCTCCTATTTTCTTCAAACCCTTTGGGTTTATGTTGACTCATGATGAAGTGGCGTTGGTTTATTTTTCCAATGAAAACGAGAACGCCATCTTCGATCCCGGTATTTTGCACCATCAAAGGACTTAGTCCTTAATACCGGTTGTTTTTGGGCCTTGTTTATCATGTAAGCCCCACCAAAAATTGACCATACCATGATTATCCCTAAATGATCACATTTATGGGGATTCGAGTCGAGCTTTTGACTCGGTTATCAAAAACAAGGTGCCTCGTGGGGGAGACCCATGCTTATCCATGTACATATTATTGCTTTCTAATTAGTTAATGTGAGGGGATTTGTGCCCTTCCAACCTTTGTTCCGTGGTTGTTTGTGAATTGTGGTTTTTAGATCATGATCTTCACGATTGGAGCATCTCGTGTTCGTTCATGGGAGCACTCGATCATTTGCTTTGGAGACATTTCTCAATATCCATATGATATATCCTTTGATGTTCTAACCTTAGGTTTATAGCACACTTCATAAACGGCTATTAATTTATTGGTTACACCCTTTCCATGCTAGATTAGGCATTCGACTATGTCTCTAGTATGGGGGTGTTTGCACCCCTAGACTCGAAACATTAAGGACAATGTTTAACTTTAGTATGGGGGGTGAACAGATACTTGCCTTGCCAAACCTTCACGCTTTCTAAAGTTTATCTTTTTGTTTATCGTTTTTGTTGCAAAATAAGGCTAAAAATGGCCAAATTTTAAAATTTTTCTCATGTTTTATAAGTGTTTGAAGACACGAATGTAGGTTTTCCGATGGCGAGAATAAGAGTAATTTTTGACTCGACCGTGCATGTTGAGCACTTAGCTTTGATTCTTTAACTACACATTAGGCTAAGTCTCTTAAATGAGGACTAGAAATGATAGAGTTAATTATAAGTTACTATGCTAAACGTAGAGTACTCGTATTCTTTCAAAAACTCATGTGTTCTCGTTATTTGCTTATTCTCCCTTCGCTTGTAAATATTTTTTGCTTAATAAATATTGACTTAGCGGTTTAGTTAGGATTGTTGGGTTTCTAGTCTTTTCTAGTAGCTTCCGTGTAATTAAATTGGGAAGACATTAAGGTATCGCCAGCGTCACGGTTTTGAAGTATTGGCACAAGAATAATCGAAAGCTTCACCCAATAATAAGATTTCAAGTGCTCACCTAAATCTAGCAAACAATTTGAAGCCCCACAAGGCCGAAAAATCTATGCAAAATTGAAAGTAAATCAAGCCTTAATCTTCGAAGCTTTAAAGATCCAAAATTCGCTTTAGCGTGAGGATATACGTCTTTGGCTAATAAAACCACCGATGAGGCGGATAATAAAAGGCAAGGTAAGACCGAAGTCATAATAAAAGCTTCATGGCGAAGTTGAATAAAAGATGGAGGTAAACCAAAGATAATAAGGCCCTTCCGTTAGGGGGGTATAAAAGTCTTGGTAATAAGTCTCATGTTCAAAACCGTTATAAAACCGTGTTTATCGATTCTTCTTGTCAACTTAATTTTTTAACATCGTTGTCTATTAGGAGGGGTTATTGATTTGATGGTCTTAGTTACACCGTTAGGACTCTATTTTTAGACCTAAATCTCTATTATCGCATAAGTCAAACAATGTATCCTCATGGAAAATTCAAGACAAAATAAAATATAAGAGATACAACTTAGGAATAATGGGAGAATAAGTACGTGATTAGGGCATATGAGTAGTGTTAGCATTACTAACTTATAATGACAATGATCTCGTTGCACGCTTGGCATGAAATTAAGGTGAAAATCGAGGACGATGAAATTGTTTCTAACGAAGCATTCACGTGTTCTTATTCTATGAACCTAAACGTCCCATTTTGCGATGAAAATCATACATTATGTCTAAAACACAAGTAGTAGCAATAGTAGTAGTGTAGCTAGTTTATCATTCCAATAAAGTGAATAAAAATGGATTTTGGAGGTGCTACGATACTTTATTCTAGCATTGCGTGAGGGCACGGCAATGGTTTAGTATGAGGAGTGATGAGACTGCTTTATTACATTGTCTCATCGTCCAAATCGGGCTTAAAATGCATAAAATATCATTAAAACTACCAAATATATGCTCGTGTTTGTTGCTTATGTATTTTAGGTACGGATATTGAGGAAAAGACAAAAAGATCACAAGAATCATTCAAAAACGAACACGGAAAACGAAGCCGCATAATGAACCGGGCCTGAATCTAGAATTTCCAAAAATGACCTTGAAGAATTGAAGATTGACAACTTTAGTCCCTCATTTTTGAAGACTTGGCAAGTTAAGACCTTGAAGAAATCAAGTTATGCAAGAATGGTCCTTGAGGAATGAAGATTGTACAAGTTTAGCCCTTGGGAATTGAAGAATTTACATTTGAAGCCCTTAAATTAAGCTTGAAAACATTTTGTGCCAAAAGTGTCAACTTGGCAAACTTATTATAAAGGGAAAATGAGTTGTTGCTGATTATTTACAACATGAAGAAAGAAGAAACCTTGGGGGGGCATTATTGCCAGACAGCTAAACCCTCACAACCAATACAAAACTGCCACCTCACATAACCCACCCATTTACCCAAACCCTAACCCGACCAACCCACCCATAAACCCAATACCCAGGTTTATTTAATAAACCTGGTCAAACCATGGTCAAATCCCTCCCTTTCCCAATAAACACGAAATTTAAAATAAACTTCCCCCAAATCAGATCAAATCCCCACCTATTATCCCATAAACCCTAATCTATTAAACCCTCAAATCAAAGGGGTTTTACCCATGCTTTTCCAGATGGGTAATTCGTCACATCCACATCAAAACCCACTCACCATATTCCCTTCACACTCACCCCATGTGCCTCCCCCATGGTCCCCTGACCCGTCACTTTCTCCTCAATACCAAGAAGGGACAAGATGAACGTTTATGATGTATTCCTTGGTCCCCAATACAAATCCAACGTCCAAGATTACTTCTCCAAGCTGGCAACAACCCAAGGCTCACATGATACCATTTTGACTGATTTTTCAAACAAGACCCAAGGGCTTTTGGAGATTTCAGCTGATTAGGGTTTACATTTTCTTGTTTGCTAGATAGTTCTATAGTGTAGTATATATAGAGGACGCATGTGTCCCTATACTCTTGTTCCAGATTTTCTCCAAGCATTTGTAACTCCTTTTTATAAAATTTATAAAGTTGGTATTTTTTCAGTTAAATTACAATTCCTTTTATGGTTTTTGAAAGTTAGTGTATGTTTGTGAGATAATCTGAGTTCCATTAATCATTTGTTACACACTTTGTGTGTTTGAGTTTTCAAAAGGTTTTAAAAAGGTTTTCAATTTTCAGAAATCTAAGGTCCAAGAAAGTGAAAGTGGACTTGGACCATTGGATTTCTAAGTTTGGACTTGTTTTAAAAACGTTTAAAGGTTCCAAGGTTTGTTGGATTTTAAGGTTTGTAAGGTTTCAAAAATCAGAATATTGGATATATTGTGCTTGTTTCATTTTTTTTTCTTAGCAGGTTTTAAGATTGCTTGTTTGTTCAAGGTCCTGCACAGACCCGGGTCTGTTGGAGGTGGCTAAGCAGCCACTAAGGGACCTGGATGTAGGTCCCTTAAGGTAAAATCCTTGTCTCATTTTTCATTTTTCAGTTAGTGTTTTTGCTTGAAATTTGTGAAGAAGGTGTTAAGTGCTTGTTATTCTGGTTGTTCATGCTTGTTTTGATGTTAAATGTATGTTATTAGGGGTTTGAATCAGTTTGGGTGAGTTTTAAAACCATTTGCTTTGTTAAAAATCATTTTCAGATTATAAAGGGGTGTCTGGGATGAGTGTTTAACTTGGATTAATGACATAAGTCTTGGTTAAAACTTGTTTAGAGTCACTCCTTAGGTTAGTATTGGGTGAGATAAGTATTTTGTTTTCAGTTTGGGTGAGTTTTAAAACAAGTTGCATGTGAAAAAAGGTGAAAACATACCTAAAATCTAGTAACTGCTTTTGTGTCTGATTTTGTATTGATTTTGTGCCATCAAGTTTGATAGTTTGTTAGATAATAGGTTGTTTTAGGGTTGTGCATTGCTTATTTGCCATTTGATTGGATTGAGTACAAGTTATTGGCCATTGAATTTCATTTTTATGCCTATAAAATAGTCAACTGTTCACAGACACACCTTTAGGCTTAATCAGTAACTTTAAGGGAGATTTGTGGTTGATTTTGTGTTGTGACTTGGTGTTTTTTGTGTTTACTCAGACTCCCCACAACCCAATTGGTGTGGGGGTGTCTTGCTGTCCAAAGAAAACCAGTCCAAAGAGCTTTCCTAAGCTCATCAGTCAACAGACCAAAAATTAACACTATCAGTGGGAACATCATTCCCCCTGCTTGTGCATTTGTTTCCCCTGCTAAGCTAACAGACAAAAACCAAACACATGTCACTATCAGTTTTCTTGTTTTTTTTGTCTCTAGTGCCCTAAATTGGGAATTAGGCTTTCAAACCAGTTCCATTATTTTTCTTATTTTATTTAGGATTTTTCTGTTTAATTAATTTTTATTTACTGTTCATTTACTATTTTTTAGGTTTTATAGCATTTTTAATATATTTTTAATGTTTCTGTTTTTGGCATTTAGTGCCAAAAATTGATATTTTACAGTTTAAACAATTTTCCTAGACTTAGAATATTATTTTAAGATTTTTGGTTAAAAAAGTTTTCACTGTTCATCTTTTTATTATTTTTTAGAATTAATTTAAGTTAATTAGGGTTTAATATTAAACTGTTTTTGTCTATTAGTGGTAAATTTAATATTTTTCAAACTTTTTCATTTTTCTACTGTTCATTAGGGTAAATTAGGATTTTTAAAATTGGTAAATTATTTTTAGCATTATTTTATTATTTTTTATAATTATTATAGTTTTAAAATAGTTTTTAGTGATTTAAAAATAGAAAAATAGTTTTTAAAAATTAGGAAAAAAACTTTTTAGTCTTTAGATAATATAAGTAAGTTATTTGTTCAATAAAATAATATTTTGGACATTTTGATTAATTATATTTAATTTTAGGGCTTTAATTAGCATTTAAAATTGAATATTTAATTGATAAAAGGTTTGAAAATATTTTTATTGGAATTCTATTCTTATTTATATTATTTTAGACTTGTTTTAGATTTTAATTAATTTTTAGGTTTTAAAATTTTTAATTCTGTAGTTTTTACGGTTTTACGTGAACGCTTTTTCGTCTTAGCTCGATCCGTCTTCGTAACCGTCATTTCTTTCTTATTTCTCTTTTCTTTTCTTCTCAATAAAATCACAATCAAAATCAATTAATCACATAACACACTAGCCTCCTCGAGACCGAACTCACTTAGGGTCATTTACACACGGTTTTCCTAAATCGTCGTGCTATACTTGCCCTATTTATTGCTCTTTTCCTAAAGGGTAGTAAAAACACTACATCATTAATCAACTTATCTTTTGCTTTTTCATCATAAGCATCTCTTTCTTTAGTATTAAGGTTATCGTAAGAAGTTCACTTGCCTTTAGTTCAGCCTGAATCCTATCATAATCTGTTATGTTCCATTCTTACTGCACTCTTTGGGCTTCAAGCAATTGTTGGTTAGCTGCAAGTTCTTCTTGTAACTCCTATTCACGTATTTGTACTTGCAATCTAAGATCTACCTCTTCATCATGCTCTAATTGATGAAACTTGTTCGTCACTTTGCTTATATCATCATCTGAATCACTTTCATCTTCAGACTCAGATTGTAATCTATTTTTGCCCTTATCCTTTGGATTTATCTTAGGTAATTTATCCAGTTATCTCAAAGATCTTCTTTCTTCATCTTCATTGGATTATTGCTGAATGATAGTACCTTTTGTAGTGGGCTATGAAGCTTAAACTTTCTTACCTTTGTCTTTATCTTTAATGGCAAGATTTTCTTGTTGTGTCTTCATCTCTTCTTCTACTAGCCTTGCTTTTTCAGCTGAGCTCTTCTCTTTGAGATCAAGAAGCACTTGTGCTAATGTCTCATTTTCTCCAAAAGCTAGAGTTTGGCTTTCTTCATAAGATGGTAGTGAAGCTTTTTTACCAGATGTACTTGCAGTCGACTTAGCAGTACTTGGTTCTTTAGCAAAATTTACTTCACCAGTTATAGACACACTTCTTTGTACTATCAACAAAGTATCTCTAGATACTTTTTCTCCTTTGGAAGTTGTCTTCTCAATATCTAACTCCTCAGTCTTGTCTGATTCAACATTCAATCTTGATCTTGACAGTACTTGGAAAGACTGTTTCTCATGAAATCAAAATTGTCTTTGGGGTGGAGTTGTAGACACTAGAAACTTAATAGTTATTTCCTCTAGCTTCTCATAAAAACTACTCCAATTTGCTTGTAGTTTTGGTGATTGAGGTTGTGGCTTAGTTATCACCATGTCTTCATCAGTAGATGCTTGTGGTTCCTCATGAGCAGGTTGTTGTGGTTCCTCATGTTGAAGCTCCATATTTGTATGATCCAAACTTGCATTATCCACATCATTCTCTATTTCATCATTAACCTCAAGATTTTCAATGCCATCATCAGCTTCAAAATTGATGTCATTGCCAGAGATCCTTGTATGAATATCTGAAAAAGGTCCTTGTAAAAACCCGCATATAAATACCATGAACAGTACACTACGTAAACCTACGAACCAATTAAAGCATTCCATTTATGTCATGTACACGTGTCATGAACATTAAATTCAGAAACTGCGTACGTGTTAATGCACGATAATTATTAAGTACGTAATAAAACATGATAATTATTAAGTATAATAATTATAATCACGAACATATGATCCCGAACATTTATAAACACGATAATTATTACGTATAATAATTATAGCACGATTATTAGAACATGATATATATATATATATATATATATATATATATATATATATATATACTAGTATGGTACCCGCGCAATGCAGCGATGGAGACCAAAGGAACAAATTTTCCATTTTTACTATTAAAGTTATTATTCATATTAATCTTAAATTGTAAAGAATTAAATCAAAATAAACCAACTGAAAGTAAAAAAGAAAAAATTAATAAAAAATAAACCAATTAAAAATAAAAAAACTAATTATATGTGTTGAACTAACGTATAAATAAACCATTCAAGGGTGTCTAGTGGCAAAAGGGTTTGTGGCTATCACTCCAAAGTATGTGGGATATCAAGTTCAATTCCTGCTACGTCTAAACAACCTTGAAGTGACCACGCCAACCTCCTGAAAAGGAAGGGCTTTATCTGGTTTGAGTTTGTGTGGCGATGGGCTCAATCCCCGTGGATTAGTCGGCCAATGAGCCGGAAATCACGGTTACAAAAAAAAAACTAACGTATAAATATAAATGTATTTAATAGTTGTAAACAAAATCATAAAATTTGTTATATTTAAGTTTTGGTTTTATTTGTGTGTTGTTAAACGTATTGTATAATATATTAATAACTTCGATTAATTAATACTAAAAATTCATAATGAGAGACTCGACCGAAACATAAAAATAGTTTCATAAATTAATTGATCACGAATGATGTTGGGTCCTCTCATATACAAAAATATTTTTTTAATAACGCCGACACTTTTAAAAATTTGCTATAAGAATTATTTCTAATATCGTATTTTATCTTACTTTTTATTATATTATAAAACATTTGTGACATTTTTTTTAATTTATGAAACTTTGGACATTTAAAATTGTTTTTTATAGAAACATTTATTTTGTAATTGATCATTCATCTCCTTTTATAACAAGGTTTTATAGTAACCACTGTATTAAAAAACAAATTTATCTTTAAATTTGATTTTTTTATTTAATTATTATCATGTTTTCTAAAATTGTATGCTTTTTAATTCAATATTTATTTTGATATATTTTAATTAATTTTTTGTTTTCTTATCTTTTGAGTGGTTATTTTATTTTAATTTAAATTTTTTTATAATATCAATTTTTAAACACAAAAGTAATGGACAAAAATAGTACCATTGTTAAGTAAAAAAAAATTATCAAGTACCCGCTATCATAGTTTTATAATAAGTGATACGGAGTAGTTGCTAGAAAAAAAACTATCATAAGATTCTTAAAAAGTTAAATGTGAAACACCACATAACAAGTATAGTATACGTATTAGTTAAAAAAAGGTATAGTATACGTAGTTATTATTTGATCGACCCAATTTAAAAGAAAAAAGTTGTTTTAGTAGACAAAATTTTACGCCCCAAAATATTGATGGTTAAACTTTAATGAGTCACGTGATGCAACAACACTATCCAACAACACACACTCCACATTCTTTTTATATGAATATTTTACTTTTACTTTCTCTTTCTACATGGTCTTCTTCATCCAAAAGTTCAGATCCACAATTAAACATTTTTTCATTCCAATTCTGTTGCACCATATGATCGCACCAAGAGTCATCAACATTAGTTGTAGGGGGAAAATGATGAAAAATACAGCGATGGTTGGGACAGAGGTGGCGAAGACGCTGGTACTAACCAATAACAATCTTTCTATAACAAGTAAGTGTAAATGTCTGAAAATTCAGACTTCCTAATTCGGGAATAGTCCCAAATGCTTTATAATATAGTATGATATATATGAAGTATATGTAACACGAACATTAAGCACAAACTAGAACGAATAATTAAAACGAATGTACACGAGTATTAGCTTAAACATAAAAAGGCATGGGTTTGGCCTTGTGGGCCTTGATAGCCACGGAAAGGGAGACAAAGGGGGCCAGCCCATTTAATTTATGACTAAAGGGAAAACTAAAAACATAGAGTTTCATAACATAATTATTTTACAGAAAATTTAAAACTCTAGCTCCTTTTGGTAACTGTATAGTCGCGGCACCCACACAATAGAAAGAAGGATTCGGGTTATTTTTTATCTTTGATTTGTTGGTATTCGTGCTCGTGTCCGTGTTATTTTCAATCAAGCATTCGGGTAAAACATCAAACCTAAATCTTGTAATTCTGTAGAAACTAGAAGGGGGGGGGGGGGGGGTTGAATAGTTTCTTATAATTACCTGTTAAAAGATGGTTTTCAAAAAATCCTTTTAAAAAAACTTAGGCTTGAGGAAATATGTGAAATCTCCTTATGCACAATATGAACAATGATAGTGTAACTAAGCTAATAATAACTAATGTATATGCACAAAGAATAAAGAATGTAAAGAGTTAAGGGTAAAGAAAGATCAAACCAAACACCAAGGATTTATAGTGGTTCGGCAACGAAGCTCACTCCTCGTTCTTACTCTACTCCTCGAGTACTCCTTACTCGAGAGTTCACTACACAACAAGCTTCTTATGGTGGAGAAAACCGTACACGTTGCTTAACCAATTTCCGACTCTAAGCTAAAAGTCGAGCCCTAATTGTAGCTAGGACCAAGCTACACAACTATACTTAGTACATACACAACTTCCAAATAGACACAACTACTTGGATCTTCACAACTATGACACAACAACAAATGTATAAGATTTGATCTTCAAAGGATCTTTGG
Organism: Glebionis coronaria; assembly: GCA_025667525.1. Taxonomy (NCBI): domain Eukaryota; kingdom Viridiplantae; phylum Streptophyta; class Magnoliopsida; order Asterales; family Asteraceae; genus Glebionis; species Glebionis coronaria. The sequence goes on along the minus strand of CM046879.1, from coordinate 418,580,594 downwards.
TGGTGGACTCAACACTTCACAAGGATAGTGTTCTTCTCTTTGCACTTGGAGAGGAAGGGATGGATGGGATAGATTCACTTCTAAACAAGTAGTAATCAATCAAATGATCAAGGATTTGAGTGATTTAAGAAGTATGTTTGAATCTGGAAATTTATGTGCAAAAGAGGTGAAGAGAAAATCTGAGAATGGTCCACAATTTATATGACAAAGGGCCAACGGCTATATCTGCCCGCGTTTCCTTATCTCAGCCGGCGGTACCTTATCGATAAGGAACCTTATAGGCATTAGGGAACCGCCGGAGTAGACTCCGCTCCCTTTTTGTCCTTTAGTGGTGGAGGTCTTATCTGATTATAAAATATCCTGAAAGAATATTCCAAATCAAAAAATAATATGCCATTTTCAAATTTTTAAATATTTATTTAATAAAACATTTTCTTAAAAAGAAAGTTTAATAAAAAACTTGTCACACTTAATAAAAAGTGAGTTTTAAGAAAAGATTAAATCACTTGATCACTTGATTAAGGTTAGTACTTGTTTATTCATACCTTAAGTGAAAATGGGTAAAATGAAAAATACTTGAACTCAATAATTCGTTTTTCGTTGTTTTCGTAAATGCTTATTTTTACATATTGTCGTAATCAAAACTAAGCAAGACCGAAAAATGCAAGTAACTTTTTAGGCATTATTGCATTAACAATCTCCCCCTTTTTTTATTCCGACAATACATAAACTCAATCACACAAAAACAAGATTTTCAAAGACGAGTTTATTCATTTCTCCCCCTTTGTCGAAGCAAAAAGGTTGCACAAGTCGGTGTTGAAGAGACGGACTTTGCAAAGACTCCCCTTGGTGCTTTCTCCCCCTTGCTTGGGGCACCGAGGAATCGAGATATGGTGACAAGCTACATAGAAGGGTTAGTTGAACAAAAGAGACAACCAGCAAGAGATAGCTATAGGTCACAAAACAAAAAAAATAAAATAAAAAGAGAGGAAAACACAAAGACTAAGATCCAAGTGAAGTCTTGTAAATAAAATACATACAAAGATGTATGAAAAAGGAAACAAGCCAAAAGCATAAATCTAATCCTAGTTAATCTAGAATTCTAAGATTTGCTTGAGTTAGGTGTCTTGTGGATAAGCAACCAATGCTTATATGAATGACAAGGTAGTGGCGGAAGGTGGTGGTGTTGGCTTGGTGGAGATCTCATAATCAAAGTGAAGAGGAGGCTTGATTAAGAGACTCTTGATGTAGCTCAACTCCTCATAGATGTGTGCCATAGCAAGATGTTGATATCAACAACAATGATAATATGTCCCATGGTGCATGGCATTATCATGAGAAGGAGGAAGAACACTAAAGGGTGGTGGTGGAAGAAAAGGTGTTCCACAATCAACATTCTTGGTAAGAGAAATGTGATTAAGAGTGTTCTTGGGTGAATTTGGATTGAAAGTGTTCTTGGGTGAGTTGGGATTGAAAGTGTTCTTGGGTGAGTTGGGATTGAAAGCAATTCGGGAAAATGGAGGAGAATCAAGGATTTCATTAGGAGAATAAGACATTTTGGGATGTGAAGTATGGAAAAATGCTTATGGTTAAATAGGTAAGGCTCAAGGTATTTTTAGGGTGGTCAAAGGGTTGAAACAAAGATTCCCAAAAGTGTTGGAAAAAAAGTGGAGTTTTAGAAATACCCCAAAAAGGAAGCACTGTACGCGGTTCCTTATCACTTCTGGCGGTTCCCTATCGCTAAGGGACCGCGGTTCGTATATGGAACCGCCTACAGAGGCTGTGTTTTGGTGGTGAAGGAAGATTTTTCAATTCAGCAAATCTTATTTTTCTAGTCTAACTAATCATAGGGATATGCTTAAAAGCAAAGATAGACAAAGAAAACACATACGAACTCACCAAATAGAGATTTGACCAAAATACATGGATTTTAAAATAAAAAATCGATGTATAAGGTGTGTAAGACAAGACCTTAAGTCACGACACAATGATCCTCCATGATTCTATCTTGTTCTTGCTATGTTTGAGAGAATCATACATATGAATTATGTAAGCTAGAGATTAATAGCAAGAATCTATGAAAAAACGTTTTTAGATTGAATTAACAATGTCACAACATTTCTCGACCATTTTCGAAAGAGACTTTGAGAATTTTGAAAAGGAGAAGAGAAGATTTTCAAGAAGAGTTTAGGAGACTCAATGATTCAAAGTGATAAAAGACTCAAAAGAAAATAAGAGACTCAATAAAAGGAAAGCAATTAAGGAATATGTTCCATTAATCCTAGACCTAGACGCAAGTAATTAAAAGGTTCCCTCTTAAGTGGCTTAGTTAAGATGTCGGCTAAGTTATCCTCGGAGGGTACCTTCTCAATCGAAATGTTCCCCTTTTGAACATTATCCCTAAGGAAATGGTGGCGAATTTCTATGTGCTTGGTTCGCGAATGTTGCACGGGATTCTTGCTAAGGTCTATAGCACCTTTATTGTCGCACATGATGGGAACATCATCAAGAGAAATACCGTAATCAACAAGCGCTTGCTTCATCCATAGAGCTTGTTGGCATGTTTTTCTGGCACTCACATACTCGGCTTCCGTGGTGGATATTGCAAGAGCGGTTTGTTTCTTAGAGAACCAAGAAGTTAAACAACAACCCATGAAGGTACAAACTCCACTAGTGCTTTTTCGGTCCACATAGTCTCCCGCATGATCCGAGTCCGCGTAGACAATGGTTTCTACGCTGGTCCCTTTAGGATACCATAATCCTAAATGTATAGTGCCCTTAATGTACCGGAAGATTCGCTTAACCTTTTCAAGGTGAGAGGTTTTGGGAGCCTCTTGGAAGCAAGCACAAAGGAAAACACTAAACATGATATCTGGTCGACTTGCCGTTAGGTACAAAAAACTACCAATCATACCTCTATATTTGGTGTTGTCTACCGACTCACAGTCAGCATCTACGGTGAGTTTAGTATCCGAGGCCATTGGGGTCTTCATTGGTCTAGATTATTCTAATCCAAATTTCTTTAGCATACTTAGATTGACTAAAGAAAATACCATCATCCATTTGTTTAATTTGGAGTCCTAAAAAGAAGTTAAGTTCTCCCATCATACTCATTTCAAACTCACCATGCATGATTTTGGCAAAGTCATCACACAATTCTTGACAAGTTGAGCCAAATATAATGTCATCAACATATATTTGCATGATTATGAGGTGAGAACCTTTCTTCTTTGTAAAGAGCGTGTTGTCTACCATCCCCATGGTGTACTCATGTTTAACAAGAAACACTTTAAGTCTATCATACCAAGCTTTGGGTGCTTGTTTAAGACCATAAAGTGCCTTCTTAAGCTTGTAAACATGATCCAGTTTCTCAAAATCAATGAAGCCGGGAGGTTGAGCCACATATACCTCATCATTGATCAAACCGTTAAGAAACGCACTCTTTACATCCATTTGTTGAAGCTTAAAGTCAAAGGCACAAGTGTAGGCTAAAAGGATTCTAATGGATTATAATCCTGCTACCGGTGCATATGTCTCGTCATAATCAATCCCTTCTTGTTGATTATAGCCTTGAGCTACAAGTCTAGCCTTGTTACGAGACACAACACTATTCTCATCTAACTTATTACTATAAACCCATTTGGTTATTATAATGGTAGAACTTCTAGGTGGAGGAACAAGTTCCCAGACATCATTAGCAACGAATTGATTCAATTCTTCTTACATCGCAATGACCCAACTCTCATCCGTCAAAGCTTCTTTAACATTCTTTGGTTCAATCAAGGAGACGAAGCAAAAGAAGTTGCTTTGGTTTTGGACTTGAGATCTTAGGGTCCTTTGATTTAAGTCACCAATGATATTATTGAGAGTATGATCCTTAGACTCCTTAATGTTTACTTCCTTTTCAACACTAAGGTCTTCAACTCCTATTTTTCTAACCTCTTTGGCTTTAACTACTTCTATTTCATCCAAGTCATCATCAACCAATGGTGGTGTCTTGGATAAAGGAGGGGTTTCATCAAAAGTCACGTTAAGTGATTCTTCAATTACGCCCGAGGTTCTATTGAGGACTATGTAGGCTTTTCTAGTTTGGGAATAACCTTAAAAGATTCCTTCGTAAGACTTTGGGTCGAAATTGGTAAGGTAGTCTTTGGTGGTGAGGATAAAGCACTTGCTTCCAAACACCCTAAAGTATTCCAATGAGGGTTTGTTACCTTTAAGAATCTCATAGGGGGTCTTTCATAGGAAAGGTCGAATAAGAATTCGGTTGAGAATATAAGTCGATGTTTCCACGGCATTGCACCAACTTTTGAGGCAAAGATTGCTCGTTTAACATCGTCCTACTCATCTCTTGGATGGTCCTATTCTTCCTTTCAACTACCCCATTTGATTGTGGAGTGCGAGGAGCCGAGAAGTTATGGGTAATACCATGAGCTTCACAAAAGGCACCAAATTGCACTTCATTATCAAATTCCCTACCATGATCCGTCCTAATAGAGACAACTGGACATCCTAGTTGATTTTGAATTCTTCGACTAAAGATATCGAAATGATCGAAATCTTCATTCTTAGATGCCAAAAATCTAGTCCAAGTGAATCTAGAATAGTCGTCAACTATAACTAGGGTATAAAGTGTGACAATCCGTCAATTTATGGTTGATATTTTATTCTCAAATATTATTTAAAAATATTATTTTAATATTATATTATGAACTCACTTATTTTTGGGAAGTTATTTAGATTTACGTCTTGAAGTAGCATCGACTACGTCTAAACCGGAGGATTCAATGTTACGTGCTTACGTTTACATACACCGTTTTGGTGACAGTCCGACATTTCAGAAAATAAATTTATCCGTGAATATTATTTTGGAATTTTAAATTTGTGTTGGTTCATAAACTCACAAATTTACGAGAAGAGATTAGGACTTACGATTATAATTTAACGCCCTTTAAGACTAAACCAGAAACCTTAGGATTACGTATTTACGTTTTCGAACTCCGTTTTTGATGAGACAATTTTTATTAGATTCGTTTTGTGTCGTTGATTCATAATTTATAAAAACGTTTTTCGTAAAATGACCCGAGGGCACGCAAATCGAGGAAACTAGAATCGAGGAATACCCGTAAATTAGTGGGATGAGACAAGTTTACACTTGCCTCACCCCACAAATGGGTGGCCAAAACTCCACCAACACATCTAAGATGTGTCAAAGCTTACTAAGTAAGCTAGGACACTTGTCCTAGCTACTTACACAAATAAGCTAACTAGCAAAACCACTAAACACTCAAACCATTTCTCACAAAAACATACATGCAAAAACACACTAATTTCTCTCATCTCTCTCTCTTATTTTCGTCCCATATTCACCCAAAACAACCTCCATTTGATCTTGATTCAATCATAAATCATATGTATTATTTACATATGATGAAAACCCATTGAAGTTATAAAGATTGGAGGTGATCTTAACATGTAAAAAGGAGTTTTCAAGGGAGTTTGGGGCTGATTTCTCAAGGAGTTTTCATGAACAACAAGGGCTGATTTTTAGAGGAATCTACAAATACTTGGTGATCCTAGAAGTGATGTTGATATCTCATAAGATTGGTTACCCAAAACCAAGTCTTGTTCATCATCAACCCCATCTTTTCATCATCTTGGTGGTATAAAGATTGTTCTTTCCATCTTCTTGTTATTTTGATTATGTAATCTTGTATTTCTTTTACTTATGTATATGTATATGATGATGAATGATGATTAAAAATGTTATGTGGGGATTTGGTGTTGATAAACATGATTAAAAAGGTGAAAAACCATATGAAACAAGGTTAAAATCATGCTTAATTTACATGGCTGTATAAAACAGTAAAGAAACAGGTCATGGACTGATAAAATGATGAAGTAGAATGGATTTACAGTAAGCTATGAGTCTTGTACACATGTGAGAGTTGGCCATGCAATGGAATCAAAGTAATGAGTGAGATATGATCAAAACAAGTTTAGGGTATAAATCTGAGGTTACTGTTTTGGACGATTTTTATAAAATATTTAGAAGATGATTCAACAGTAGCTATAGAAGAGTTAAATGTATCACATATCATGTAGTTTATGTGATAAAAATTTGAGCTTCTATCTCCATATAGAACTCAAGATATGGCAGTTTTGGTGAAAGTGAAGATAAAAATCAGATTTTTGGAAATTAAAGAATAATACTATTATATAAGCACTCAAATTTTAATAGTATAAAATATAAATTAAAACCCACTAACTCATGAATTCTATTTATATAAATATGTAAAATGATAAATAAGTGTATAAATTATAAAAATGGTAACTTGTTAAGTTTTATAAGTTATAAAACTTTAAACATGATTTTTACGACTTTTTCGGCTATTGCCGTAAAATTAACGTTTTTCGCCAATTAAAACCTAGACGATCAAACCCGTCTAATGTAAAGTTTTTAAAAGTCATATTCTGATATATAAGTATCTAATACAATTAAAAACCGATAGAACCCGAACTATAAAACATACGGACATTAACGGGCTAAGTTAACGTTATTGGACTAATAATACAACAAAATGGGCTAAAACACTTATAAACTTATTTATTGGGCTTAACCCATTTGGGCCCAACTTGTAAACTATAAATACTGATAATACAAATATGAAATGGATTAATACAAGTTAATGAACTTATAATCGGCTTATTGGACCTAAAACATGTAAATAGGTAAAACTAGTAAACTAGTGAAAGGTTACCAATACATAAACAAAAAAATGAGTGAATGAGAATATATAAACCCACTTGATCATCATATATATATAAAATCATCATATGTATACATAATTGTTATTTTTATAAAGTCATTGGACAAGAGTCTAAGACGAGTATTATTTGTCTAGGTTTCCGTGATTGGAGCACGTACCGTACATCCGAATTGCCGATAACCCGCTTTCCCACATCAGCGTGAGTTCATAGCCTCGCACTCTTTTAAATGTTTTTATTGAATGTTTTATAAACCCGCGAGGGAGATAACATGTTAGTTTTTATAAAATAGGACACCATTTGTCCCGATTGTTTGTTTATTGATTTGGACCCGAATGATTGAATGACCCGATTGTATGACCCGATAAATGATTAAAGGACCCGATAGATGAAATTAAATGGATTATTAAAGTTAGGTTATGTCACTAAAAGTCCCATTAGCATGAATTGTGAACTACCGGGATTTGGTAGACGCTTGTGCATATAATAGTACTATTTGGGGACGATCACCCCAGTTCGCGCCTTGACGGTTGATCCCCGTCGTGCCACATTGATTGGTAAGCGAATTTATGTATGAGAAGATTTCTAAAGCGTGACCTTTGTGACGACACGCTACTTTAGATGGGCAAATTGAGTATCGGGTTAGCTACCCGTTGTTTGTTTTAGTAAGGTAACAATGTCATGCGGCTTATAATAATCCAGTTAACAAAATACTACTAGACGCACCGAATTACGATGTATTGCCTGACTAGCAATACGGGGTCATACTATTGATATTATGTTCGTGTTTTGGTTTTCATAACCATATTCATATAACGGTTTTTATTTAATCTATACAACGTTGTAAAAAGTATTGTATGATGTTTTTACGACATTGGCTCGTATAATGATTTTTAAGGCAAATGCCTATATTATGATTTTGATAAAGATTTGTATAAAAATGATTTTGGCTATTTTATGGCCTATTACAATGATTTGTACAAAATGATTTTCGGTAATAATTTTATACCGATATTATATTGATGGATTTTATTAAACTCTATGAATTCACTCGGCGTTATCGCTGACCTTTTCTTTTAACATGTTTTATCTCAGGTACTTGAAGGTAATTCTCGGGAAGACGACAAGAATTCATGACCCGCACTTAAACAATAATTTCCATTCAAATTCTTTGTAAAACTTTGTATGAAATAATATGACTTGGGACCTATGTAACTTTGATATTTATGAATGGAAATGCTTTATTATTAAACGACGCGATTTTTAAGCGTTGTCTATGATGTGAGTAATGTGCTATCCCGTAACACCAACTAGTCTTCCGCTGAACTGAGTTGTATAAATTTGGGGGTGTTACAGTTTGGTACCAGAGCTCTCGTTATAGAGAACGAAAGATTTTTGAAACAAAGGTTTTGAATAAAACATTTCAAAATCTTTTAACTATAAACATTTTTCTAAAAATGTCTAAAAATCTTTTGACTATAACGGTGCCGAAGAATTCCCGAGTTACCGACAAGACCAGACTGAGAAGTGTTATTTTAATATATATATAACTTGGATTATATATATATGATGTAATTTTACTACATGATTGTTTGATGATTATTTTTATATTTATACGAGGTATTTATACGACGTAGATTGTCACAAGGAACCCTAAATCCCCTAGTAAATCAATCGAAGCTATTCTCGTAGGAATTCTAGCTATCCTAGATCTAAACCAAGTTGTGGATATTTATGATCCCAACAAATGGTTGATATTCGTAGAAATGTAGATATTAGTTGATTGTGATATTGAAAAAGAATTGGCGAGATTAAATCTGATATCGATGTCATGACGATCTTTCCTTATAGAGTGGAGTTTTACAAAACGTTACCACCTAGAAAGATGTCATCTGATTCGTTGTCATCCAATTCTTAAATTGAAATCGAAAGGGTGAATGTTGCACTTGAGGCTGTTATTGGAACCATTACCCAAAATCCCCATGCCACTAGTACCTTTCCGAGAAGTCTAATTGAATGATCGAGTCATTTCATACTAGTGACTCATTTGATGACTATTGTTGAAAGAGCTATAGGATTGGAAATTAAGTGTTGTTCATATCGAGCTTTTATTGCCCTATTAAGGTTTATGAATAAGGTTGAAAGTATTCGAGAATGAGGTAGGATATCGAATTGAGTATAAAAATTGGTTGAAACTTGAATGAAATAAAATTTAACTCGTATGGAATAAGAAATTGTTAAGAGGAATTCGTTAAGTTCTGTGATTGAATTATAAGGTTTTAATTGATTGTTGATTCGTGTAAAGTGTTGTTCCTAGGCCATTGTCCACTAACGAGGATGCCCAGTGTCCAAGAAATAAATTGAAGAAATCTTCTTCTGAATTGAGACCGATGGATCTTCTGGGACATGTGGAACACCTAATGACTCTTGTAGATTAGTATTCATTGTGGTATCTTTTAAAAATCCCTAACTTAACTGTGACATCAGTTGGTAGGATGCGTTCTGAGAATTGTATGACATAGTGACACGTAATGTGTTACGGTACAATTTGATTTGTTTGTGATTAATGAAAAGACTACATTTGATTGCTAAATTCTACATGTATCGATGTTATCTATCTTTTATTGCTTCATCCTAATGTTCGCATTAGTGATGCAACCATTGAGCAAGTACTCATCTCGAATTGAGTTACGTTGTGGATTATTCTTTTGAGTGCCATCGAGATCATGAACCTCATGATTAATTGACTAAGCTCATTTCCTATCATATTGAAGTTAGTTCTTAGTGAACAACTTTTCATCACTCTTTTTGCAGATCACTCATTGTTTTTATAAGTTAAAACAGTATCCTTTGAGAAAATTTAATTTTCATCACAATAAGGATTATTCAAAGTGAGGTTTATATGTGATTGTTATCGAAATGAGGTTGTTTATAAAGTACTTTGGAAAACCTAATTGTTTTCATAACAAAGAAAATCTTTGTAAATTTATTTTTGATTCTTATTTAAGAATTAAGCATGAAAATGTTTTTACTCTAAACATGATGTTAAAATTTTGACGAACTGAGTATTGCATTGTTGATCTTGAAATTGTATATAGTTGCGCGCCTACATACAATTTGGAATGGACCATGCAAGACTGATTAGTAGTCACCATAAAACTAATGAATAAACACTAAATTTTCTTTGAAGATTGTGAAAGATTAAAATTGATGAGATCTGCAAGAAGTGAAAAATGAGGACATAATGTTAGGGACACCTACATATGTGCCTGTAGAATCTATTCTTCTGAGTCGAATTTACTCATCTGTGGAAATTGTCTTATTTGACAATTGACAATTCTTTCTTATCCAATTCTCCCATAGTAAGATTCTTAGGAAAAGTATCTGATTACCGAGTGTTGATACCCGACTAGATGTATCTACGTTCTTATCCTTTCTTTTGATTTGATTTCATTTGAATGACCTGGGTAACGATCTGAGGAGCTTTCGAATGCGTACTCAAATTATGAAAACATGGAATATATTCATATTCGTTAAATGTTTTCGTCTGTATCTGATTTGAAATTCTATCGCGTAGATTATGCGTTGACCTTGCTCTTTTAATAGTAGTTGTGTATCCTAATATCCCTGAAATTGTGAAGGATTATGAATTATTATTAGTCTTTTGAGAAGTTCACATCTTATCGACGGCAATGAAACTGGAAAGTTGATAGTGCCAGTAGAATGGATTGATTGATTATGACATGACGACATTGTCTTAATTGATGGGAACTCGAGCAGAATTCCCTAAATGATAAGATGTTGATTATCAAAAGTGATCTAAATAATTCTTGACGGATGCCCGTATCCTGCATTTAGACTTGAGATTATACCATGAATGGTTATGATCTAGTTATAGATATTGTAATTTAGAAGAACCTAATATAAATTTATTAAAAGATGTTTCTGTTATCTGAAATTTTAGGAGGTACTTGCTGGTGAATTACCTAGACTTTCGCCATTAAGGCAAGTAGAATTTGGTATTTGATTATATTCTCGGTGTTGCACCTGTGGCGTGTGCACTGTACGACAACACCATCTAAATTAAAGGAATTACCGTACAACTGAGAGAGTTGTCGGAGAAAGAATTTTGGTTCTACCGAGCTCGTCATCATGAAGAGCTATGGTGTTATCATTCCTTATATTTATAGATTACTGTGAACTGAGTAAATTGACAATCGAAAACGATATCCATAACTCGAAATGGAAGATTTGTTCGATCATTTACAAGGTTCTATCAATTTGATCCACGACATGGTTATCATCAACTTCGCATCTGCGAAAAAGATTATGTATTCCAATCACTACATCCAGAAATTGTAATGAACATTATGAGTTTCACGTGATGTCGTTTGGATTGACTAATGCACATGTAGTATTCATAAATTTGGTGAATCACGTGTGTAGGCTGTAATTTGATAAATTCATGCTCGTGATCATTAAGGACTATATGTTTGTTTATAAGGATAAGAATGAGTTAATAATTATTTATAGATTGCCCTGAATTGACCGAACAATTAAAACTTGTATCTTGAATATTTAACATGTGATTTAAGATTTAATCATTTACAGTATTTGACCGTGTGAGTAAAAGATCATGGAATCTATATTGACTCTTCAAAATTAAGAGCCCTTTTAAGACTTTGGGTTTTACCAAAAAGAAAATGGAAATATGTTTTGACAAATGTTTTAACAAAGGATTTTAAGGGATTATTCCCTTATACACCAATCATTTAACTAAACTCCTGTTTAGAGGTAAATGATTGTGTATACCTCAAGGCAACTTAAGAAGAATTGAGGAAATCATTTAAACCATGACTTGAAATTTGAAACGATACAATTTGCTTTCAAACTAAGAAAATTTTGACCAAAGTGTAACCAAATATTTTTCGAACATTTACGAATCTTAATAATCATTTTCGATAATCAACAAAAATCGTGTTAATTAAATTCAAATTTTATTTTTGAACACCTTTATATAATTGGACAAACTGATAAAATTTAAAAACTTTTTGTGTTTACGTTTCATAAAAATTAAATATTTATTTGATTAGTTGTAATAATTATCGACGCTTTAAAACGCCAGATTAGGCAAAACTGATAAAAATGATAGTTGAGACGAAACTAAAACTTAGAAAATATAAAGAAAGAATTTTGAATAAATACGGTTATGATATTTATTTCATCAGGAAAGTGAACGTAATTACTAACACATTATGTATAAAAGATAAAGAACCAATTAGGACATGTTCCTTAATAATGAAGGTGCAAAATAAATTGCCGAACAATTTAGAAATAACCGATGCTTGTAAGAAGGATAATATAGATAATAAAAAGGGGTTCGCGGCTAATATGAACCATTAGAATTGAGAAGCCGATAGCGTTAAATGTTTTACAGGCCACTTGTGGTTGCCTAAATATGGAGATAGTGAGATATAGTTACGTTGGAATTTGTAAGTATAAGTATTCTATTTATGTCATTTATGACTAAAAGTATCTTTGTCTGAAGAAGTTGTACTAATGGCAATTATGAAGGCAGACATCGCCTCATACATTAGTAAACGTCTAGCTATTGCAAAGGTCATCATCTGAATTTGATTCGATTTGGGTCATCGTCGACAGACTGACCAAATCTGCTAATATCATTACCGTTAATGATAAATGCAAAAGAGTTATGTAAACATGGTGTGCCTGTATCGATCATCTCTATCAAGATTCTCGCTTCGCATCGAATTTCTAGAGATTTTCTCAGAAGTCATTGAGAACGAACCTTGATGAGAGTACTATGTACCACCCCAATCGAAGGGACGAGGTAAAGTAACGATACAAAATACTATAAGCGCTGTTCTATGCTTGAATGATTGACCTTTGGTAATATACCGTATAATCGTTTTCCTTTGGAGAGATTATCATTGATAATTATCGTGTTAGGATCGAGATCGAATCTTGTTAGGATCTAAATATTAGAGCATATGTAAGCAGGAGTTGAGATGAAGACACCCGACATACACCCATTGTGAGTTGGACATGTCTTTTAGGTTTAAGGTTTCCTATGATGGCGAATCTAACCTTACAAAATACTCGACCCGCGAGACCTGAAATGATTGTCAAAATTAGGATCTAATTATTGACTGCCGGTAGTGGGCAGGAGGTTATGTGAATATGAAATGTAGATCTTGAAGTGCCAGATGGGTAGCGAAGTTATGCCAAAAATTTTAACCACGGAAAAATGAATTGATGATCTGAAAGATCATGGGATATAAGTCCCCGTTGTATGGGACCATTGAGATGATGTAAAAATTGGTTTGAAAGGCATATAACCTGGATCTACCCTAGGACTTCAAGAGCTGCGTGAATTATGTTTCGTATATCGAACTTGATAAAATGTCTATCAAGTGAAAATCTGATTGTTTCTTAGTAATGTTTAGATCGGCGAAAAGTTGCATTCATCAAAAACCCGTGAACATCATGGATAGAGAAAGTAAGTCAACATTAAGCCTGATCTTATTCCCGTAGTTATGTTTGATGAAACTCGCGTAATGTAATGAATTACACTTGTGAGAAAAGACCGAATGTGGAGGAAATACCCGCATGGCTTTAACTCTATAAGAAGCGAGTAGTAAGGTAAGATGATCTTTGAGGACAAAGATCCTGTTTAGGGGTAAATGCTGTGACAATCCGTCAATTTATGGTTGATATTTTATTCTCAAATATTATTTAAAAATATTATTTTAATATTATATTATGAACTCACTTATTTTTGGGAAGTAATTTAGATTTACGTCTTGAAGTAGCATCGACTACGTCTAAACCGGAGGATTGAATGTTACGTGCTTACGTTTACATACACCGTTTTGGTGACAGTCCGACATTTTAGAAAATAAATTTATCCGTGAATATTATTTTGGAATTTTAAATTTGTGTTGGTTCATAAACTCACAAATTTACGAGAAGAGATTAGGACTTACGATTATAATTTAACGCCCTTTACGACTAAACCGGAAACCTTAGGATTACGTATTTACGTTTTCGAACTCCGTTTTTGATGAGACAATTTTTATTAGATTCCTTTTGTGTCGTTGATTCATAATTTATGAAAACGTTTTTCGTAAAATGACCCGAGGGCACGCAAATCGAGGAAACTAGAATCGAGGAATACCCGTAAATTAGTGGGATGAGACAAGTTTACACTTGCCTCACCCCACAAATGGGTGGCCAAAACTCCACCAACACATCTAGCTACTTACACAAATAAGCTAACTAGCAAAACCACTAAACACTCAAACCATTTCTCACAAAAACATACATGCAAAAACACACTAATTTCTCTCATCTCTCTCTCTTATTTTCGTCCCATATTCACCCAAAACAACCTCCATTTGATCTTGATTCAATCATAAATCATATGTATTATTTACATATGATGAAAACCCATTGAAGTTATAAAGATTGGAGGTGATCTTAACATGTAAAAAGGAGTTTTCAAGGGAGTTTGGGGCTGATTTCTCAAAAAGTTTTCATGAACAACAAGGGATGATTTTTGGAGGAATCTACAAATACTTGGTGATCCTAGAAGTGATGTTGATATCTCATAAGATTGGTTACCCAAAACCAAGTCTTGTTCATCATCAACCCCATCTTTTCATCATCTTGGTGGTATAAAGATTGTTCTTTCCATTTTCTTGTTATTTTGATTATGTAATCTTGTATTTCTTTTACTTATGTATATGTATATGATGATGAATGATGATTAAAAATGTTATGTGGGGATTTGGTGTTGATAAACATGATTAAAAAGGTGAAAAACCATATGAAACAAGGTTAAAATCATGCTTAATTTACATGGCTGTATAAAACAGTAAAGAAACAGGTCATGGACTGATAAAATGATGAAGTAGAATGGATTTACAGTAAGCTATGAGTCTTGTACACATGTGAGAGTTGGCCATGCAATGGAATCAAAGTAATGAGTGAGATATGATCAAAACAAGTTTAGGGTATAAATCTGAGGTTATTGTTTTGGACGATTTTTATAAAATATTTAGAAGATAATTCAACAGTAGCTATAGAAGAGTTAAATGTATCAAATATCATGTAGTTTATGTGATAAAAATTTGAGCTTCTATCTCCATATAGAACTCAAGATATGGCAGTTTTGGTGAAAGTGAAGATAAAAATCAGATTTTTGGAAATTAAAGAATAATACTATTATATAAGCACTCAAATTTTAATAGTATAAAATATAAATTAAAACCCACTAACTCATGAATTCTATTTATATAAATATGTAAAATGATAAATAAGTGTATAAATTATAAAAATGGTAACTTGTTAAGTTTTATAAGTTATAAAACTTTAAACATGATTTTTACGACTTTTTCGGCTATTGCCGTAAAATTAACGTTTTTCGCCAATTAAAACTTAGACGATCAAACCCGTCTAATGTAAAGTTTTTAAAAGTCATATACTGATATATAAGTATCTAATACAATTAAAAACCTTTAAAACCCGAACTTTAAAACATACGGACATTAACGGGCTAAGTTAACGTTATTGGACTAATAATACAACAAAATGGGCTAAAACACTTATAAACTTATTTATTGGGCTTAACCCATTTGGGCCCAACTTGTAAAGTATAAATACTGATAATACAAATATGAAATGGATTAATACAAGTTAATGAACTTATAATCGGCTTATTGGACGTAAAACATGTAAATAGGTAAAACTAGTAAACTAGTGAAAGGTTACCAATACATAAACAAAAAAATGAGTGAATGAGAATATATAAACCCACTTGATCATCATATATATATAAAATCATCATATGTATACATAATTGTTATTTTTATAAAGTCATTGGACAAGAGTCTAAGACGAGTATTATTTGTCTAGGTTTCCGTGATTGGAGCACGTACCGTACATCCGAATTGCCGATAACCCGCTTTCCCACATCAACGTGAGTTCATAGCCTCGCACTCTTTTAAATGTTTTTATTGAATGTTTTATAAACCCGCGAGGGAGATAACATGTTAGTTTTTATAAAATAGGACACCATTTGTCCCGATTGTTTGTTTATTGATTTGGACCCGAATGATTGAATGACCCGATTGTATGACCCGATAAATGATTAAAGGACCCGATAGATGAAATTAAATGGATTATTAAAGTTAGGTTATGTCACTAAAAGTCCCATTAGCATGAATTGTGAACTACCGGGATTTGGTAGACGCTTGTGCATATAATAGTACTATTTGGGGACGATCACCCCAGTTCGCGCCTTGACGGTTGATCCCCGTCGTGCCACATTGATTGGTAAGCGAATTTATGTATGAGAAGATTTCTAAAGCGTGACCTTTGTGACGACACGCTACTTTAGATGGGCAAATTGAGTATCAGGTTAGCTACCCGTTGTTTGTTTTAGTAAGGTAACAATGTCATGCGGCTTATAATAATCCAGTTAACAAAATACTACTAGACGCACCGAATTACGATGTATTGCCTGACTAGCAATACGGGGTCATACTATTGATATTATGTTCGTGTTTTGGTTTTCATAACCATATTCATATAACGGTTTTTATTTAATCTATACAACGTTGTAAAAAGTATTGTATGATGTTTTTACGACATTGGCTCGTATAATGATTTTTAAGGCAAATGCCTATATTATGATTTTGATAAAGATTTGTATAAAAATGATTTTGGCTATTTTATGGCCTATTACAATGATTTGTACAAAATGATTTTCGGTAATAATTTTATACCGATATTATATTGATGGATTTTATTAAACTCTATGATATCACTCGGCGTTATCGCTGACCTTTTCTTTTAACATGTTTTATCTCAGGTACTTGAAGGTAATTCTCGGGAAGACGACAAGAATTCATGGCCCGCACTTAAACAATAATTTCCATTCAAATTCTTTGTAAAACTTTGTATGAAATAATATGACTTGGGACCTATGTAACTTTGATATTTATGAATGGAAATGCTTTATTATTAAACGACGCGATTTTTAAGCGTTGTCTATGATGTGAGTAATGTGCTATCCCGTAACACCAACTAGTCTTCCGCTGAACTGAGTTGTATAAATTTGGGGGTGTTACATAAAGGTTACCTCCATAACTCCGTATGGCTGAAGGTCCAAAGAGATCCATATGTAGGAGCTCTAAGCACCGAGAGGTTGAAACCAAATTCTTGGCTTTGTGACTTGAGTGAACTTGCTTTCCAACTTTGCAAGCATCACAAAAGTGACTATCAAACTTCATCTTGGGGAGGTGTCTTACCAACTCCTAGAGACTAAAGATTGAATTAAACACATATTAGCGTGACCTAATCTCCTATGCCAAAGAGTAGAACTATCATCTGTAGTCGCAAAACATATGTTATCTTTTGACTTCTTATTTACCTTCATGACATAAAGCCCATGCTTTCTAACACCTTTTCCAATGACCTTTCCATCTTTTACGATTTCACTGTATGTTCCGAAAAGATGACCTTACACTTATTGTCACAAATTTGACCTATACATGAAAGGTTAAACCCTAAATTATCTACGTGCTCAACATTTTCAATGGTCATGTAGTCAAGAGAAACCGTACCTTTGCCAATGATATTACCACGTAGACTACTAGCGAATGTGACGTTACGTCCATCATATGCTTTGTAGCACGAGAACAAACTTCGATTACCCGTCATGTGTTTAGAACAACCACTATCCTTAATCCACTCATCAGGTTCCAAATCAATTCCCAAGCATATCTAGGTAACAACACACACGATCAAACATTCGGTCCCCAATATCTCATGGGTCCAAAATTGTTAGTTCCAAACATCCCTTGCATTTGGTTAGGATGCATGAATGGAGGAGGGGTTCCCCATGGGGAACAAAAGGAGGAGGATAATAAGTCATATAACCATTTTGTTGTTCATTATTTCTCCTAGGTGTATTTGATCTTGGTTTAGAGTTGTGGTCATTCCTTCTAGGTGTTGGAGTTTTACTTCTAGGTCGTGAATTGTTTTGACTATCTCTTCTAGGTGTTGTCGTTCTACTTCTAGGCCTAGACTCATTCCATACTCTTGGTGGAGTGGAGGATGGTCTTGATAAACTTCTATTTCCCATTAGAGGTTTACTCAAGGGCTTGTAGAACTTATCAACGACATTGTCGTCAAGTATGGGTAATTTGACCTTGTTAACAAAAAGATGCTTTGGTTGTTCACCTAAATTTGACTTTTCAGAAAGTTCAGGATTTTCAACAAAAACTCTTTCTGGCCGCGGTTCCTTATCTAGGGAGGCGGTTCCATAGTGATAAGGAACCGCCCCATACAGTCTGGGACCGCATACAGCAGACGATTTTTCTGAAAATCTGACTTGTTTAGGTTCACTAGTTGATGCTTCATTTGAGTTAAAACCTACACCAAGTCTTTCCTTAGAATGAATTTGTTTGTTTAACATATCATCAAGAGCACTAGTACCTTTCATGAACTTTTCCAATTTAATGGAGGTGCTCTTGAGATTTTCATTCTCTAATCTAAGTTTCTCACAACTTAAGCAACCTAAATCAACTTCTTTATTTTTCTCAAGCTTGGCTAATTTCTCCTTAAGTTCATTGATCTCATTTTCAAACTTAGTTTTGGTTGATTTTAAGGTTTTGTTCTTTTCTATGAATTTAAGGCTAAGTTTGTGTAAATTATCATATTGGCCTTCTAATTCAATATCATCTAAGATGGAGCTATCATCGCTATAATATTCGGTTTCGAAATGTACCTCTTTAGAAGTATGAGCCATAAGACATTTCTCCTCTTTGGGGTTGTCATCAACATCTTCACCGCTATCGCTCCAAGAACCACTAACGAATACCGTGTGATTCTTATCGCGTGAGGGCTTTAGACACTCACTAATGAAATGATTTGGATCACCACATCTAAAGCAATTCCTATCACCTTTTTCGTTCTTGGCAAACCGATTCTTTGAGAATGGTTTCTTGTCATTGTTGGGTTGACTCACGTGTTGACCTCGTCTTTTGAAGAACCTCTTGAAATCTCTCACCGCTAATGCATACTCCTCGTCATCGCTATCCGAGGAACTATCATGATCGCTTTATGCCTTCTTGGCTTTGAGTGCAAGAGACTTCCTTTCACTCTTGGTTTTCACCAATTCCGAGTCCTTCAAAATTATCATCTCATGAACCTTCAAGTTGCCTATGAGTTCATCGAGTGATAAAGTTGAGATATCTTTTGATTCTTCAATCACCGTGACTTTTGCTCTCCACTTCGGATGTAAGGCCCTTAGAAACTTCCTAACATTGTTCTTGCTAGATAAACCTTCATCAAGTGCTCTTAGACTAGTAATAATAGTGTTAAATCTAGCAAAAGCACTATCAATAGTTTCATCTTCTAAGATGACAAATTGTTCATATTGTTGGACAAGAAGATCGATTTTGCTTTCTTTAACTTGGATATTACCTTGGTGGGTTACTAAAAGAGTGTTCCAAATATCTTTAGCGGTTTCACACATAAAAATCCTTTCATACTCTTTCTTAGGTAAAGCATTATAAATCACCATTTTAGCCTCATTATTTTTCGAAAGTTTCTTTTTATTATCGTCATTAGCTTTGTCAAAAGTGACCAATTCTTTTGTTTTAGAAACTTCATTAAATTGATAAGGTAAAAAATCACCATTGGTAATAACATGCCAAAGATCTAAATCTTTTGATTTCACATAAGTCTCAAATCTATTTTTCCAATAAATAAAACTATTGGTTTCAAAAAGTGGTGGTCTTTGCATAGATTGCCCTTCTAGGTACTTGTTGGAATCCATAGATCGATTCAAGTTTTAAAATACAATATACTTTAAAAATTCTTGAGCAACCTCGCTCTGATACCAATTGTAGAAACTAGAAGGGGGGGGGGGGGGGGTTGAATAGTTTCTTATAATTACTTGTTAAAAGATGGTTTTCAAAAAATCCTTTTACAAAAAATTAGGCTTGAGGAAATATGTGAAATCTTCTTATGCATAATATGAACAATGATAGTGTAACTAAACTAATACTAACTAATGCATATGCACAAAGAATAAAGAATGTAAAGAGTTAAGGGTAAAGAAAGATCAAACCAAACACTAAGGATTTATAGTGGTTCGGCAACGAAGCTCACTCCTCGTTCCTACTCCACTCCTCGAGTACTCCTTACTCGAGAGTTCACTACACAACAAGCTCCTTATGTTGGAGAAAACCGTACATGTTGCTTAACCAATTTCCGACTCTAAGCTAAAAGTCGAGCCCTAATCGTAGCTAGGACCAATGTACACAACTATACTTAGTACATACACAACTTGCAAATAGACACAACTACTTGGATCTTCACAACTATGACACAACAACAAATGTATAAGATTTGATATTCAAAGGATCTTTGGTGGTGGACTCAACACTTCACAAGGATAGTGTTCTTCTCTTTGCACTTGGAGAGGAAGGGATGGATGGGATAGATTCACTTATAAACAAGTAGTAATCAATCAAATGATCAAGGATTTGAGTGATGTAAGAAGTATGTTTGAATCTGGAAATTTATGTGCAAAAGAGGTGAAGAGAAAATCTGAGAATGGTCCACAATTTATAGGACAAAGGGCCAACGGCTATATCTGCCCGCGGTTCCTTATCTCAGCCGGCGGTACCTTATCGATAAGGAACCGCATAGGCACTAGGGAACCGCCGGAGTAGACTCCGCTACCTTTTTGTCCTTTAGTGGTGGAGGTCTTCTCTGATTATAAAATATCCTGAAAGAATATTCCAAATCAAAAACGAATATGCCATTTTCACATTTTCAAATATTTAATTTAATAAAACATTTTCTTAAAAAGAAAGTTTAATAAAAAACTTGTCACACTTAATAAAAAGTGAGTTTTAAGAAAAGATTAAATCACTTGATCACATGATTAAGGTTAGTACTTGTTTATTCATACCTTAAGTGAAAATGGGTAAAATGAAAAATACTTGAACTCAATAATTCGTTTTTCGTTGTTTTCGTAAATGCTTGTTTTTACATATTGTCGTAATCAAAACTAAGCGAGACTGAAAAATGCAAGTAACGTTTTTAGGCATTATTGCATTAACAAATTCCTTTTTATTAATTATGAACATGTGAGTTTTGATCTTTAAATAATTAATAAAAACACGTTAGGAATTAAAATAAAAACATGGAAAAGGGTTCGTTTGGTTTGTCGTTTGATTCGGCAGCTAACCGAGAGTCATATGACTCTCGGTGTTCTTCGGGTGGCCACAGCTGAGACCCCCTAAGGGGCTCGGTGTTTCGGTCCAACAGCAGGCACCACCGGCTCAAGCCGGTGGCTGTTTGGTTCGAGCAGGGGGAACATCGAGCGCAATAGGGGGAACCACCGGCCTAGTGCCGGTGGGAACTTTGTTCGGACAGTGGGTAGCCACGACGCAGTGGCGGCTGGCAGCACAGCCACCACCGCCAGTCCGCCACTACAGTCGGGCTGTGGGTGGTGGTTGGTGTTAGGTTTTTGGTTTTGTCTCGGGATTCGGGCTCGGGATTATTTTGCAAGTAATTATTTTTACAAGATTAATTAAATTAATTAAACATGCCTAAATAATTAATTTAATTAAAACATGACTTAGGTTATATTATTTTTATAAATAATACATGATTTGCCTAAGTATATTTTTGCATATAATTTTTGTCTATAGTTTATTAATTAATTATTTAATACAGGTACTTATAATTAATTAATAATTCATGACTTAGGTTTATTAATTAAAATTAATAATTCATGTTAACCTAAGTATTTTATTAGACTTAATTTAATTAAACCATGACTTAATTTAGTTAAACCATGACTTAATTAAATTTGTATAACTTATAGTTTATCAATTAACCATGATTTATTATTAATTAATAAAACATGTACTATCATTATTAATTAATAATCAGTTATAACCTATAGTATTTAATTAATAAACTATACTATTACTTACATGACTTATGACTTTTAACCAGTAAACACTACCTTATATTATTACCTTATTAATCTAGCTTATTTCTAAATACGGAAACTTTCTATTTTAGAAAACTTACTCTTTTTAGATACTTTTTTTAAACTGATCTATTTTTTGGAAACTTTTTATTTTTGGAAACTTTTTATTTTTGGAAACTTCTATTTTTGGAAACCTGCTATGTTTAGAAAGTTACTTATTATTACACAACAAATAATAATGCCAGAATACAAGATAATACTTAATCAGAATACATGAAATACATGAATAATACAGTATATCATTTAAAACAGTAAAATAAGACAAGAACATATAAAACAAGATAAGAACATGCTATAACCAGTAACGTACTCAGTAATCAAACAACTTATACATGTACCTTATTTATGTATCATTAGTGAGGTCGGAGTAGGACTATTCATCCTTTCATCTTTCCTCGTTCACTGGACATAAGGTACGGATATTCTGTCCTTCAGTATGGACATTCTTTTCCTTATTAGGATTCCCCGTTTGCAGCCAACTGTTTTCCCAAGTATAGGTTTTATATGTTTTGATTACTTATGTTTAGATTTAAATGCCTAAGCCATATACATGCATGACCAGTGTCACCTAGTTATGGAGATACCATAACCATAACACTAGAGGCACCAGGGTTATGACTTCCTCACGGCGGAGTGATTGCTCGTGGGGTCCCTTTACAGTTTTGGCGTTATATTAATCTTATCATGTGGGGCGTATGAGTGTATCCTAGTTACATGTTTTACAGGATTTTCATGGTGAATGCGATGTGTGCCTTGCATCCTTCACAAGGAGTTGATTCCTCTTACCCAAACTAATTAATTAGAGGAAACCCCTCTAATTGCATGATGAGCTCTCCCCTCCAAGTATTCATACACGGTAGAACCTCATGACCTATATGGGCTATTGGATAATTAAGACAATTTTAATATAAAAACGTAAGTCTTTTCAAACTATAAAACCAGTTTTATGAACATGTTCCAAGTTATCTAGGACTTATACATTTCTGCTGCTATTAGTATTATTATGCTTATGTCATATCATGCTATGCTTGTATATCCGTTCATTGGACGTTATGCTCAGTCGTTTTCCATTTATGTTCACACACGGCAGGTACTTAGGGACGCAAATAGGACTTGAGAGTATGTGCATACGGATGGAAGCTATCTAGCCTTCATTTCTTTTTGCATTTCCATACATTACGTTACTTTATTTCTTTGTACATTGTTTAGTCCTTTTCCATTTCATTACTCATATTCATGTGTGTGAGCTTATACTTGGACTACCGATGTTTGTTTCCGGTATTTCCATTCATAGTCATTTAATGTTTTGGACATTTACCATGCATGCTTTGATGACACGCCATAATTATCCTGTGATATTCCATTTACCAAATGGGGTGTTATAATTATGTTATCAGAGCCAACGTTTCGACCTATAAGCTCTAAAACATGACCTGTGATTAGTGGGTAATCACCATGGTCTTCCTAGAACTGATAGTTGTTTTCATGCATTTGTTTCGTGGATCATTGTTTCAGGAATTTTGACTAAGAAATGGTTGGTACAAGACTG
Source organism: Glebionis coronaria (assembly GCA_025667525.1). Classification (NCBI taxonomy): domain Eukaryota; kingdom Viridiplantae; phylum Streptophyta; class Magnoliopsida; order Asterales; family Asteraceae; genus Glebionis; species Glebionis coronaria. The sequence goes on along the minus strand of CM046879.1, from coordinate 418,557,174 downwards.
GCCATATTTAGTGGCATGTGCTTTTAATCGAATCATTTTTTTTATGAACCGACCCACAGGCGTTCATCCTCGTCATGTCATTTTTTTAGGCGAACCGACCCATTGGTGTTCACCCAAACCCATGTCATTTTCCTTGTCATGCATTCATACACTGTTTTCGTGCATAATTTTTTTTTCATGTTTATATGCATAAAATTTTTTTTTATGTATATATATTATGTTTTAATCAGCTTAATCATTGCATTTTGTTTTATACTGTCATTTGGTTCTCACACGTGAACAAGAGCAACTGAATGAAGCAGTTCAAGCTGTTATGAAGGCTATGCTTCCTCAACTAAGGAATGAGATTCGAGCCAAGGTGAAAGCTGCCAACAATCAGCACCAGCACCAGCATCAGAAACCTCCTCCTCCACCTCTAGCTACCCTGATCACATGGCTGAAGCGATGCAATAAGCAGCGTCCAAAATCTTTCGAACAGACTGACAGCCCCGCTGAGGCTGAGAGCTGGATAGCTCACATTGAGAAGATCTTTGACGCAATGGGATGCGACCCTGTCTTTAAGGCAAGGTTAGCTTGTTACAAGTTTTAATTGAACGTGCTTGCATGGTAGATGGTACTTAAGCTGCCAAATATAGGCGATGATTGGGTGACTGGTTTGACTTGGGCAGAGTTTAAGGAGTTGGTCATGGGGCAGTTCTTCCCGAAAGTTGAGCAGGATAAGCTCAAGAGGGAGTATCATGGTATTAGGCAGAGAGCTGGGGAAAACAGCAATGAGTTCATGTAGAGGTTTCTTCGACTGGCTGGATTCCTTGGCGCAGCAGCCGGGACTGTAGAGGAGCAAGCGTATCACTTTCGCTGGGCTCTTCGCACATCTGTCACAGACAACTTGGTGTGTGCTACTTTTTAACACGGTGGCACAAGTAGCAGATGCGACCCGTATGTTGGAGATGCTGCAAGAGAGGCATGAGTTTGGAGAAGCAGAAAGACCCGACAAGAGGTATATTTCATAATCAGTGGTGATCATTTCATTTCATTCAGTACTATCAAAATATTTATCTGTCTCTATATAATTTCATCTTTCAGACAGAAGACTGGGGACAGATCCCAACCGGCCACTCAGCAGCAAAATCAGCACAAGGGTAACGGGCAGACCAAGGACCGTTCTGCTTTAGATAGGTGTGGCGGTAATGACAATCACCGTAACAACGCCAATAACTCCAACATCAGCAGGTCCCTAAACTTACTCATTTCTTATGTTATGTGTTTTATGATTCCTAATTTTGACACTTCAGCATCTACTACTAGGAATAATGGCAACGGACGGGAGCAGGACCGCAGAGGTTCCCAGCCCAACCGTGCAGCTACATCTGGTATTACGTCTTACGATTTTCTGCATTGTCCTGTTTGTACCCAATAATCATGTCGCGCGTATACTTTTCTGAAACAGGCTCTCAGCCAGCTAGGGCACCATTTGGAGGGTATACTCCCCCTCTCTGCACTACGTGCAACCGCAGACACCCAGGGCCTTGTCGCCATGATAGCGATGCTTGCTTCAAGTGTGGCCAACTAGGCCATCGCATGAAGGACTGTCGGAAGGGTGAGATTGAAGGCACTTCTGGACATGCCGACTCCAAGCCACCTCCTACTACCGAACGGGTGTACACGACCTCACGTGACCCGACCAACAAGTCAACAGGTACCATCACTGCAATCTTGTATATGTATGGTCAAGCTTCATGCATATTATTTGACACGGGTGCTACTCATTCGGTCATATCCACTATTTATGCCAAGCATGTTACGATATCCCCTATGCCACTAGAAAATGTCTTAAACATTTCCACGCCCTTAAGAGAATCTGTACGTATCACACATGGGTACAAGGGTCTTCCCCTTGAATTTGACGTCAAAATTCATCCAGTTGACGCACTTCCATTGGACATGTGCAATTTCGACATGATATTAGGCATGGACTGGCTATCCAAACACCACGCCACCAAAGAATGCCACTCATATCAGGTCATTTTCGGTGATGTAAACACACCAGAGTACATTCACGACGATTTTATACCAGGAAGGTCTGCACAAATAATTTCAACCTTACAAGAACATGTATTACTATCACATGGTTGCGAGGGCTACTTAGCTACGGTTCATGATATGGAGGCTGAATGTCCATCTATCCAGAATCAACCTATCGTGTCAAAATTTCCGGACGTGTTTCCTGAAGAACTTCCGGGCATACCACCTGCTCTGAGGTAGAGTTTAATATTGAGCTCATCCCAGGAGCTGAGCCAATTTCTAAGGCTCCTTATCGCATGGCTCCAATAGAGCTTGTTGGGTCCACTAGTTGTAGATCTTGAAGCCTGTTAAGGATGGTGAACGACTTCTGTAATCACAAGTCTATTCACAGATAGACTCTTAATGAAATACAAAGTATTGGTGCGGAATACAAATACTAAGAACAAGAAGAAACAAAATAACTAACTAACTTGATCCATACTAAGGATTTCTACTATTGATATGAAATGAATACTGGTGAAAATTGTGTCTAACCCTTATGCCAATAGGTTCCTTTTAGACTACAAGGAAACCCTAAACTACATTAACTACAAAACGTGTAACTCCTGATATGCATATCCTTTCCTAAGATATCTCATGCATATCCTAACAAACTACTAAGAATAATACTGTTTGAATTTGTACTAGACGATGAGCACGTATTGCTCCTACTACTACTAGGACCAAGAGGAACTACATACCTCCTAGTGCATCTATTACAAATAACCTATTACATAGGTCCTAACAATCCTCCCCTAAACTTGAATTTGACTGGTTGAGTTTAAGTTTCTTGGTAGATCTTGAAAAAATAGCTTGAGGATTGAAACAGCAAAACAAAAGCATCAAAATAACCATCAGTAGTGAAACCACAAATCATGCAACAACTAAGAACTCTGAGAAGCTTCTTGAAAGCTTGGAAAATATCTGCACGTGTTGAATCTTCACAGCAACATGAGCAGATTTGAGAAGCCTTTACCAAGTTGTTGCTCGCTCTTGGGCTAGCTAGTCTTTGTGGTGGAATAAGAATCACCCTGGGAGACCAGAACCCATCCCAACTCTTAGAACGTAAATCAATGGTGAGTGGGAGAACCCTAATGATTTTGGGCAAATCATCACAGCCGTCAACGGATTTGAGTAAAGTCTTTACCAGAAGCCGTACCCTTCCGGACTAGCCAACTCTTAGCAATAAATCATCGGTGAGCTGAGAACCCTATAGCTTTGAGCAACCTATTACAGCTATCTACAGATTTGATGGAAGTCTTTACCAAGAGCCGTACCCCCTTGGACTAGCCACTTTTTAGTCTAGGACCAAGGCAAGTGAAAACCATCCAATTTTGAGTAAACTGGCAACCATCAACGGATTTGAGAATCACACCAGAGCCGTACCCTCATGGTGAACCAACTCTTTCTTGTCTGCAAGACATGGTGAGCTGAACACCATTTGTTTTGTCGAAGAATTCCAACACTAGTAGTACATCGCATAACAGCCCGAGTGTGAAATGTCCAAGATATAAAGATTTTCTTAATGGAAAAGTATAAGTAGATATTATATTTTTCACAAGCATTAAATTTTCCATCACATGTTAGAAGTATAAGCAGATATTATATAAAAGTATTTATTTTATTTATTTTTTAATAATGAACGTGTTAGTCAATAATCACTATACATATTGGTGAAAAGAATGTATAAGAAATCGAAAGTATTGAAGAAACAAACCAAGCTCTAACCAGAAGCAGCAACCTTGTCTGCAAGAAGCCGAGCTTGAATATTTTTAACCAAAGTGGTGGCCATAGCAGACTCGTTACCAGAAGGAGCATTTGACACCACCAGGTGACACTTCAGCATAGCTTCCATGCTAGCAATGGTAAGGGGATACTCCAAATCCACAAGCATAAACACACGAGCACCAGACTCCAACTCCAAGACATGTACTCCACAACCAGCATACAACTTCCACCTAGAAATGACCCAACAGGATTGCTCCTTCCATATCCCAGCACTAGGAGTACCAGGGGGACAATCCAACATAATCTTCAAATCACCCCAAAGGACCAAACAAGGCCAGTTAGGAACAGCACTAAGAGTCTTAGGGATAGCATCATCAACCAATCCATAAAAAACATAAGATCACGACGTTCTACCCAATATAAGATGCTTTGTAGCCCAGAGAAATATTTGTGGTAGCAACCATAGGGATGGATGAATTTCCTAATACACAATCCTGCCACGGCCAAGGGGGATTTCATCATCGCTATCAGAAGCAGTATCAATTAGGTGTACAGGATCCCTCTTCTCCCATGGAACAGCCTTGCCCCGACGAGCCTTGTTCTTGCAAATAGACCGGCGAGGGGTGGGGGTAGAATGAGAGGGTTCCTCCTTGACCTAGACATTAGTAGTAGCAGCAGTAGAAGGGTGATAATCATCCTGAAGGGTCAGGTCAACAAGCTTGGGATCAGTAGCAGCTTCATCAATAAGTGGTGTAGGGGTTGGTTCAGAAACCGATGGAGGAGTAGGATCAACAACAGTATAGGTAGTAGCAACAACATCATGAGAAGAAGGGGTGGGATCAACCTTTGGAGAAGGACTAGAGGGAACAACAGAAGTACCCTCATCAGAAGTTGAGAGACCAGATGTACCTTCTTCTTGAACACCGGAGGATAGAGTAGGAGCAGCATTAGGAGTGGGGGTTTGAACAATAGGAGGAGGTGGGCGAAAGATGGCATTAGCAGGCTTGGGCACATCCTTCTACTTGATCATCTTGTTATACAAATCCTTAAGATCATCATCAGAAAACTTCTGGACTCTCTTCTAAGTCCAGCCATAGGTGAAGTAAGATCCAGATTGATTTTTCACATATTGTTGCATGAGCTTCTTCTGTTCATCATAAGAGAGAGGCCTGTTGCGGAAAAGTTGTCGAAGTTGAGCAGCCAAGTCTTCCCTTTACCTTTGAAACAAAGCCATAGCACGCTTCACCCCATTCCTTTGGTTCACATTCGAACCCAAGATATCAGAGAATTGAGAAACATCCGAGGTAAGGATGGTAACTACATCCATCCAATCCTTATTATCCCAAAACATTGCGTTGTGCTTTACCTGTTCATACCTTTGTTTCTTCAAAGCTTCACCCGCAGCCGTTGAGGCAGCCGCAACCTCTTGGTTAAATTCCTCTTGGAGTGTCTGAGCAGCTTCCTCTCCCATCCTTTCTTCCTCCATTTGTCTGCGGGTTCGCTTCCTAGGAGGGGATGGTGCATCAGTCATTCGGGCTTTACCCTTGTTGTCATGAGAGGGACTATGGGTTGAGGTTGAAGGACCAGAAGTATAGTCCTTGGTACGGGTCCAACAGCAGTAGGTGGAATGCTTGAAGCACTAAGAGGAGCAGGTAAGTCCTCACTCGGCTTTGCTACAAAATCGGCCTTGGCCAAAATAGTCAAACCATCTTCCTCATCTTCGTCATCAGTATCAGATAAAACAACCTTCTTCTTATGACACTTCAGCAACTTTTCCAACGACTTTACTCTGTTTGCCAAAGGGAGCACAAAATCCCTAGTGATCTTGCGGTGCTTGTTGAGCTCATCCTCCAAACATAGTATCTTCTCATAGTACCTGTACACTAAAGCAAGCAATGAAGTGAGAGTAACAGGTTCCTCAGCTTCCCCACCAAGAGGACTTGGTTTGGGGGATGCTTCATTGGGACCAGCAGCAAATGATTGGTCAGCCAGAGGATCATGAGAGCTAGAAGGCTCCTCAGCAGAGAGTTGAATTGGACTAGGAGGGGGAGAATCAAGAAATGGGGACACATGTGGGTGAGTAGAAGAAGTAGCCTTTGAGGTAAATGGCATTTCTACCACCACCTCTCTAGCAGGTTCCTTAACCTCCACATGAGGTACCCAAGCAGCAAGAACCTCCTCCTACATGGGATCGTCAACAAACTGAGGTTCCTCCTCGGCTTGATCAGCCGGAGGAACCATATTGGGACCCCCTTGGGCAAGGCCCAACATAGAAGTAGTGAGGGGCCTTTCAGGACCAAGATATCCCATCGTCATATTCGCATACACTTTAGGAGTGAGTTTAGAAGGCACATATTCTTTCCTATTTCTAGGCAAACACATAAGTATCTGTTGTAAGAACCTAGGATACATGAGAAACTTCTTTTTCAAACCAGTAACACTAAGATTGCTAACCAAACTATCAAGCAGATAACGAGAGAAGTTAAACCTAGGACCTTGGGAAATACAAATCAAACCAGTAGCAAGGGAGATGGGAAATGCATCCCAACTCCTAGCTTTGGGACTCAAACATTGAATTAAGAAGTGGACAAGAAGCTTGTATTGAGGGGAAAAATGATTTTTCTAAAAATAAAACTTCCCCTCATGATTGTACCCAATGGCAGCCATCCCATCCAACACCTCTGCATTTGGGAGAGAAATAATGCCATCTTCATCTTGGAGATGAAGGGCAGACCTGATGGAGGCTTCAGTCACCACATAGGAGCGACCATCAATAGTGGCATAGAGCTCCAATGGGCGACCTAAAACCTCGTGCGTGTCGGCAGTAGCCCAGAACTTGTGAATGACAGAGTCATACACAGTTGGGCAAACAGTTAATGCATACCTGAGATTAGATGCCTCAATAAACTCCAAGATGTCTAAGAACCCCTCCCTTCTGAGGCCTTCACCTAGGTAGGCGACCTTGTTGTGATCAGGTTTGTACTGAAGAGCAGCCATTGATGATGATTGATGATTGGAAGGTGATTGCTTGAAGATGGTTAAAGGTAGGAGCGTGTGTGTGTGTTTAAGTTGTGATATTTGAGTCAAATGATCCCATTGACCATAAATAATGGTAATGGAAAACTGTTCATTGACCCCTAATTTGGGGGTTGCCCTTTCCAAGCTAAGGTGTTAATGGTGAGTAACCACTTGCCTTTTAATCCATTATTAGATAATCTCAGTTACCAAAGAGAAACAAATATGGGTACCAAAAGTAACTTGCGTTTACTGAAAGTCAAAACGGCTAGAAGTCAACGCTAGGAGCAGCGAGTGGTCAACAAAAGTCAACATAATGAACAGTTACCTGAAGTGATACTAGAAGCCAAACACATGTGGATAATAGGGGTTTTGACCCACTAGGACCAGAAGAGTGCCACTAGGAGTAACCAAATTCTTCCACCAAAAGTTGCACACACAGCAAATACCCATATAAAATGTTGTAAGAAGCTAGCAGAAGTAAGAATGTACAATTATACATGTACAAGAAGCCTCCCCTTAGGCTTTGCCTCCCCTCAATCCTAGACCTTAAGGATTTTGACCATACCAATGTGAACCACCAAGTGGTTAAACCTTGGACCATCAAACGCTTTAGTCAACAAATCAGCAACATTATCATCCATATGTACCTTGAGCACCTGTATCAGCTTCTTTTCATTGGCATCACGTATAAAATGGTGTCGAATCTCTATATTCTTGGTTCGCTGATGAAACACAGGATTCTTTACAATGTAGATAGTGCTTTGATTGTCGATGAAGATTTTGGTGTTCATAAAGTTGAACCCATAATCTAGCATTTGGTTTTGTATCCACAAGACTTGTCCACAACAACTAGCAGCAACTACATATTCAGCTTCTGTTGAGGAAGTAACTACTATTGTCTGTTTCTTACATTGCCATGAGATAAGTCTTCGTCCTAAAATCTGACAACCACCAGTAGTTGACTTCCTATCATTATTAGCACCTGTATAATCACTATCACTATAGGCTTCAAGAACAAAAGGTGATTCCCTTGGATACCATAAGCCCAACTTGGGTTGTGCCTTGATATACTTGAAGATTTTATTGACAGCATTAAAATTTGACGCGGTAGGTGCCACTTGATGTCTAGAACAAGCACTAACAGCAAACATAATGTCTGGGCGTGAAGTAGTCAAATACATAAGTGAGCCAATCATGGACCTGTACAAATGAACATTAACCGGAGGATCTAGCTCATTTTTGAGTTTGGCCTTAGTTACCTCATAAGGTGTTGCTCCTGGTGTAAGAGGTTCCACATCAAACTTCTGAATTATGTCATGAACATATTTATCTTTACTAATGAAGATACCATCCGGCTGCTGCTTGACTTGAAGACCAAGGAAAAAAGTTAGTTCTCCAATGGCACTCATCTGAAATTCGCCTTTCATCAGTTCTTCAAACTCATCACACCATTCCTTTTTAGTAGAACCGAAGATAATATCATCCACATATACCTGAACCAGGATGATGTCTTTGGCATTCCTCTTAAGGAACAATGTTTTGTCAATAGTGCCTCTTCTGTAGTCGTGCTTCAACAAGAAAGTAGATAGACGCTCATACCAAGCTCTAGGAGCTTTATGAAGTCCATAAAGAGCTTTGACCATCTTGTAGTCTTTCTTAGGTTGAAGGGGATCCATAAAGCCCTTAGATTGAGTGACATATACTTCCTCGTCAATCTTGCCATATAGAGGTGAACTCTTGACATCCATCTAAAATAATGTAAAGCCAATATAAGAAGCAAAAGCCAAAAACAGACGAATGGCCTCAATTCGTACAACAGGAGCAATAACTTTAGTATAGTCAATGCCTTCAAGCTGAGTGTGACCTTGTGCTACAAGTCTTGCCTTATTCCTCACCACAATACCCCTTGCATCTTTCTTGTTTTTGATAATACATTTGGTACCGATTGATGTCTTTCCATCTGGTAAATCAACTAGGATCCAAACATTCTGAAACAAGAATTGCTGCATCTGCTCCTGCATAGCTTCCACCCAACTTTGATCCTCAAGAGCATGTGAGACAGACCTTGGTTCCACCTGTAACAGAAAACAAGCAAACAAACAGTGAAAAAAATCCGTGTGATTATTTTGCTTTTGGTCTTCAATGTATCTCACAAGAGCATTGATAGATGTGTAAACACCCATCCTTTCTACCACTTAATTATAATAATAACCGATCCAAAACGTGTATTTTATGTATTTTATGTCGGAATTATGCGTGGTTTGTGTTTTTGTTGTGATTTAGGACGAAAAGGTGAAAAGTGGAGAAAACACGGGCATTCACGGGCATTCACGGATTTTATTGAAGAAAAAGATGAAAGACGAATTCGAGAAGTCAAGAGTGCAAAAAGAACGGAAGTCCAAGACCAATTCTGAAGATTTATCGAAGAAAAAGTCAAAAGACGGAAGTTTACTTAAAACCGAAGAACTCGAGTCTAATTTATTGAAGAATTACAAGACGAGTTCAAAGAAATCCCGAGACAAAACCATTTAAAGTCCAAGATTAATGAAGAATAAAGGCTTAAGGACTAATGGTGCAATTAAAAGAAGATTAAAGAAGGAAGGACTTAATCTTGCAATTAAGAGAAAAGGAAGGAGGGGAGGAAGCTTCCTAATCCTCCCCTATATATAGTTTAGGCTAATTAATTATTTTCTTTGTTGGCTAAGTATGACAATTAGTCTTCCATTTTATTTACCTTGCACCTTTAATTCATGTCAATTTAAATACTTGTCAAATTTAATACCTTGTCTTGCACCTTAAATTCCTTTAATTTCAAGTAAGTTTCCATTTAATTCTTGTCAATCTTTATTTTATCTTGTTGATCTCCTATCTACCTTTCTTGATCTTTGATTTTTATGTTTAAGTATGTGTTCATGTTCATGTTCTTATTTTGATCAAGTGGGTTTTTGATTATTTTGGTTAGATTTGTTAGTTTTATTGTTTGAGATTGTTTATTTATGATTATTGAATGTTTTATTATTAGTTTAGTTTAATTTTGTGTTTGATTTTGATTAATCTGTGGTAGATTGTTTATTACTGTGATCCCTTGTTCTTCGGGAGTGTTTGTTTCTGTTGTTGTGATTCCCAAGAAAACTTCCGAACAAGCAAAAGTTCTGAACCAGAGGGTGTTCATTCGGAACATTCAAAAGTTCCGAATCAAGCTTCATCCGGAAGTGTTCCGGATCAAGAACTTCCGAGTCAAGAGTGGTTCATTCGGAACTCCAAATCTTCCGAACGAGCAAAAGTTCCGAGTTAAGTTTTGTCTTCCGAATCAAGCTTCATCCGGAAAAGTTCCGGACGAAAACTTCTGAACGATGTTCCGAACGAAACTTCCGGACGAAAGTCAAGTTCTGGATCAGCAAACTCATTCGGAACATTAAAAGTTCCGAACGAATCTTCCGAGTCAAGAAACTTCCGAACCAAGGTTCCGGATCAAGAAGTTCCGGATCAACATATTCTTGTTCATTCGGAAGAGTTCCGAACCAAGGTTCCGGATCAAGAAGTTCCGAGTCGAGGAGAGTTCATTCGGAACTCAAGAACTTCTGAATCAAGGGATAATCATAAACTTCCGAATCAAGGATTTCTTTCAGGTTCTTTTTAGTATCTGTTTTTAATTTTTAATTTTCAAGCTTTATTTTTCCCGCCTTTTATTTAGCTGCACTTTAAGTTTATTTGCCTTAGCTTTATTTTAGCCTTGCCTTAGTTTAAGTTTTAGTTGCGTTTTAAGATTGCCTTAGATAGTTTTAAGTTTGCGTTACTTTCTTTTAGTGCCTTTTTAATTTCTCGTCTCGCTTTTAAATACTTGCCCATTATTTTAATTAGACTTAGATTTACTTTAATTGCACTTTTACTTTAAAGTTTCGCACTTTTATTTTAAAAACAACCAAAATATACTTTTTCACCAAAAACAATAGAGACGTACTTTAAGCTGGAAATCAATTCATTAAGATACCGAGAACAACAATTGAACCTAGCAAAATCAAATCATTAAAATGGCGTCACTGCCGGCTCTTTTGGTAAAGATTAACGGTTTTCTGTGAGAGACGCGTTGCTTTTTGGAATCCGTTCACTTGTGAGCGTTACTTTTCTTGCATAAAAAATTCAAAAAAAAACCATAAAAATTAAAAAAATTGATAAAAATCCAAAAAAATTAAAATTTTCAAAAATCCAAAAAGATTTTATCTTTATCGTGTATATATATTGTCTTTGTGTTTGGTTTTGTTTTCTTTTGCATTTTCAGGTGTATGCGTACTAGATCTTCTAATTATCAAGAGCCCGAGACTCAAGAAGATTTAGCTATGTCAGGTGTAAACAACAATAATCTACCGCACCTTAATAATAACAACAATGTTCTTCCACAGCCCGATCTTCGGACCATGGAGGAACTTTGTCAACCAACCATGTTTGGACGAGGAGGACCGATTGCGCCGATGCAAATCAACGATCCTGAGTTTCCGTTGAAGCACCACATGATTCAGCAAGTGCAAACTAACCCATTCCATGGATTGCCTGATGATGATGCCAACAAACACCTCTACAAGTTCATTACAATCACCCAAAGCATGAAGTTGCCTGGTGCCACAATGGATGTTCTTCGCCTACAACTCTTCCCACATACTTTATCACATCATGCCGAGAAATGGTTTGATCGTCTCCCGAAGAATTCTATTCACACTTGGGATGACATGACTCAACGCTTTTTGTCGCGCTACTTTCCACCATCCATGGTCACGAGCCTTCGCAATCAAATCAGCGGTTTCATGCAAGACCCTGATGAATCTCTTTTTGATGCTTGGGAGCGATACAATGTCTTGATCGATCGTTGTCCAAACCACAACATGCTCCATGTGACCTTAATTGATACTTTCTACAACGGTTTGACTTTTCGAGATCGTGATACGATTAATGCAGCCGCCGGTGACACATTCATGAAAAGGAGACCCGAGGAGTGTAGAGAGCTTATTGAGAAGTCAACCCGAGAGTCAATGTTTCTTCTACTTCAGCAAACCCTGATATGACCGATCTCACCCGTGTGTTGACTGAAATGAGCAGAAGTATGCAACTCTTGGCTTCCAACCAACAACCACAACAAGTTAAAGCTGTTGCTGCTCCTTGTGAAACATGTGGCGGTCCTCACTCATACACCGATTGTCCTTCTACACAAGGAAATCCAGAAAATGTGTATGCTGCTTATGGTAATTATTCACCGAAAAATTACCAAGCTCGACCTCAAGGGGATAGAAATCTGCTGAGTTACCGATCTAACAATTACCTTTCACCCGGTTTTTCTCCTCAAAACCAAAACCCCGCCAACAACTACAATAGAAGCAACCAAATCCAACCAAGAGCTTCTAATCCTTATCACCCACCCACCCAACAAACCCCACCCATTAATCCCGATGTTGAAGCCATCATGAGAACTCAAGGTGAGCAAATCAAGAATCTGCAGAGCCAAATTATCAATCTTAAAGGAGATATCACAAAGCAAGGAAATGAGATAAGATCCGAGCTTCACGATAATATTCAATCCTCCTTCAGCACTCAAACGAATGAATTTAAGAATATGTTGGCTAGTTTCTTGCCCTCCGCTCAACCTTCTTCTTCGAGTTCTTTACTTTCAAACACCGTCACCAATCCGCGAGCAAATGTGAGTGCTATTACTACTCGTAGTAGAATTACCATTGTCGATCCACCTATCCCACCCCCATCATCTACACCTCCTCCACCACCATTTATCCCTACTCCTCCTACACCTAGTATTAGTGCACCATTACCGTCTCCGCCTCGTCAGGACGATGTTTCCAGGAAGGACCCTTCAACATCTCAACCTTTACGTACACCTACACCTTCACCACCCAAACCTAATATCCCTTATCCTTCTCGTTTAAGCAAGTCCAAACTGCTAACCAAGGAGGACTCTCAAAACTATATCAAGATGATTTCTCAGATGAACTTCAACATTAGCTTTCTTGAAGCACTTGTCCACATGCCCAAATTTGTTAAAGCATTTAAGGAATTGATAAACAAGAAGGAGAAGCTGATTGAACTCGCCAACACACGCTTAAATGAAAACTGCTATGCAGTTATTCTTAAAGAACTTCCGGAAAAACTTGGAGATCCCGGTCGTTTTGTGTTGCCTTGCGTTTTCAACAAAACTGAAGAATTTACTGCCCTTGCTGATCTCGGGGCCAGTATTAATTTGATGCCACTGAGTGTTTGGAAAACACTATCATTGCCCGACCTCACTCCAACGAAGATGACTCTCGAACTTGCAAATCGCACTCTCGCTTACCCCGTTGGTATAGCCGAAGACGTGTTTATAAAAGTTGGCACATTTACTTTCCCGGTCAATTTTTTCGTTGTTGATTATGAAATGGACCCTCGTATTCCTTTAATACTTGGTCGGCCATTTTTGAGAACCGGACGAGCTTTAGTAGATGTTGCCGAAGGTGAGTTAATCTTACGAGTCGGGGATGATTCACAAATTTTTAAAATGGGGAAGCTTACAGGCAAATCCTTTGGAGGCCGAGAATCAGTGAATATGATTAATCTGCATGAGGACTTCGTCGTCTACAATAATCCTCTATTCGAGTCGTGCAAAGATAATCCACTCTTTCAAGATGATGTGGATGATTCTCGCTCCACTTTGGAAGCTTCTCCCATTTATGATTCTCCACCGGTCTTTGATGCTTATGATGATGATGATTCTAGCTCAGATTCGGATGATTTTGATGATTGTACTTCTGAGTATCCCGAGATGCCCACTTTCGATGATTTTGATGAGGCCGATACTCTTTCGAGCGATTCTTCACATGATGAAGATCCTCCGGCATCACTCGATCCTACTTTGGACGATTACTCATTTGAGGAAGACTTCTCTGAATTTCTCAACACTTACTTCCCTCATGAGAGTGATGCTCCTCCTTATGACTTTGAAGATTATTGTCTTGATCCTACTTTGGATTTGAAGCACATTCTTTCAAAGGAGAAGAACCGGTCGACACCGAAATCCGCAGCACGTATGAGTTAACACCTCTTTGTCCCCCTTCTGAGGACGAGGTTGTGCTTCTTCGCGGATCTTCTTCCCACTCTGCTGAGCCTGAGTGCTATTTTCCCTTAAAGGAAAAGGTGTTCGACCCCGGTATAGATATTCTGCAGCCATCTCAGTATCCACCTGATGAAATAAAAGGAAATATCTTTGGAACTTATGGAAATCTGCTTGCACCACTTCAACCTTGCTTCCACCGTGCTCCATCACTGCTTAAGGGAACCTTGCCTACTCTTCTTTGGCTTGCCTTGTTCGCCTTAAGCTTGTGCTTATTGATGGACGAAAACTATGTCTTTGATCCTGGTGGATATGTTTCATGCTTCTTCCGTTGATGATCAAGGTCGAGCCAGGCTAATGACTCGGTTAACAAAAATCAAGCGCTTCTTGGGAGGCAACCCATGCATCTATCTTTTAGTTTTCTTTATCCTAAGTGTAGGGGAGACCCGTTGGTTTGCTATTTCTTCTCCTCTACTCTCTTAATTATGGATTCGAGCGCTCAATGATCCACTCTTGATGATTCTTGACGACCCGTGATTCCGTGTTCCCTTCTTCCCGGTTCTATCCTAAACTCTTTTCGATTCACTATTTTATATTCTCTCAATATTAAAATAGGAATCTCTTTAGTTGTCTCTTCCTTAGCAAGATTTAAACAACGTGCACAATGTCCTAAGTGTAGGGGAGTTTACTCCCACATGCTTAAACATTGAGGACAATGTTTATATTAAGTGTAGGGGGGACTTCTATCGAAGTTAAGTGGTCTTTTCCTTGTATTTGCCCTCATTTTAACCAGAAAATCAATTTTTCGACATTTTTCAAAATTTTTGATCTATTTTGGCCTATTAGTTTTTCCCTTTATATAGTTATTTTCTTTCTTTACTAGAATAAATGTTTAATAAAGTGGTTTTAATTTTCAAACGTTGTGAATCTTTTGACTCAACCCGAGTTTACTTATCTAAGTTACTCTAGCTAGTATCCTTAACGTGTTTAAGTCAGTTTTGCTAGGCTTTTATATAGGGAGCTATAAAACGCGAAAGTCTTAACTCTCACGGATTAAGAACAAGAACTTTTCGCAAGTTCCTATAATTGATCCTAGAGAGTCGTTTATCAAGGGAACTTTAAAATGCGATTTCTAAACTTGAAAAAGTCTAAGAGTTTGCAAGATCCTATAGGCGACTCGAAACCCCAAAACTTTGATTTAATAGGCTAAGCATCCACGAGTCTCATTCCTTGAGATTTTAAACTGTGGAGAACGAGAGTTGATAGAGCCAATTATAAGTTCGGTATTCTTTCGTGAATTTATGTGAGCTAATTATAAACCTATTCTCCCATCGCTTGCTAATAAATTTATCTGCAATAAATAAGGCTGTACGATTTGAAAAGTTACTCAGCTTCTAGCCCAAGATCGTTTAAAAGTTGCTCGGTATGGATTAGAGTTCATAGCCAAGGCATAACTTATTGAAGCGGGATGCGAAGATTGGCGAGTCCGAAAAGGCCCTAACAAGGCATGAGGGCTATATTTTGTTGCTAAAGATCCAAAGTGATGTGAAGAATCATTTATCGAAAATCAATATGAAGGATCGAGACACACGACGAAAAGAAAAAACTCCCCAAAAGTCATGGAGAAGTGTATCCGAAAAGACCCTAACAAGGTATGAGGATAAATAGATCCAAGTCATAAAAGGAGGCGGATCGTTGTATATCAAAGTCCAAACTAATGATTGGAGAAAAATGAAGAAGTCGTGGTCCAAGTATGAATCTCTCAAAAATTCAAGTGAAGAAATTCCATTATGAAGAGAAGACCATTATTTCATGAACGTCTCTCAAGGTTTGAAGTATGAAGTCGCTGCCAAATATCAATCCGAGAAAGGTCTCAAATCGCGAAGCGAGTTATGCCAAGATATGAACTTTATGAGATCCCGAGAAGCAGTTTTAAAAGATTTTGTCCTTTAGCTAACTATCGATTAAATCGTTCACTTTATTTTCGGCCTAAATAACTAACGAAATAAGTCAAACAATGCATCCTCGTGATCATTCAAGACAAAAATAAAATATAAGAGATACACATAGGAATAAGGGAGTCTAAGTGAGTAATTGGCCCACATGAGTTCGTGTTAGTCTGCTAACTTATAATAGCAATGATCTCGTTTTTAAGCTTGGTTTGGAGAAAGTGAAAACTTGAGGATGATGATTATTCATGACATTTCCAAAACCCAAGGTATGCTTTTGATTTCTTTACTTTGAATGTTTATAATTTCTATCTCTTTAATAAAGGCCAACGTGGATTAATTATGATGAAAAATGTAAACGTGCTTTGTAACTAATGCATTGCATGAGGACATTGCAATGGTCAAGTGTAGGGGATTTGATAGGTGTGTAAACACCCATCCTTTCTACCACTTAATTACAATAATAACCGAGCCAAAACGTGTATTTTATGTCTTTTATGTCGGAATTATGCGTGGTTTGTGTTTTTGTTGTGATTTAGGACGGAAAGGTGAAAAGTGGAGAAAACACGGGCATTCACGGCTTTTATTGAAGAAAAAGATGAAAGACGAATTCGAGAAGTCAAGAGTGCAAAAAGAACGGAAGTCCAAGACCAATTCTGAAGATTTATCTAAGAAAAAGTCAAAAGACGGAAGTTTACTTAAAACCGAAGAACTCAAGTCTAATTTATTCAAGAATTACAAGACGAGTTCAAAGAAATCCCGAGACAAAACCATTTAAAGTCCAAGATTAATGAAGAATAAAGTCTTAAGGACTAATGGTGCAATTAAAAGAAGATTAAAGAAGGAAGGACTTAATCTTGCAATTAAGAGAAAAGGAAGGAGGGGAGGAAGCTTCCTAATCCTCCCCTATATATAGTTTAGGCTAGTTAATTATTTTCTTTGTTGGCTAAGTGTGACAATTAGTCTTCTATTTTATTGACCTTGCACCTTTAATTCATGTCAATTTAAATACTTGTCAAATTTAATACCTTGTCTTGCACCTTAAATTCCTTTAATTTCAAGTAAGTTTCCATTTAATTCTTGTCAATCTTTATTTTATCTTGTTGATCTCCTATCTACCTTTCTTGATCTTTGATTTTTATGTTTAAGTTTGTGTTCATGTTCATGTTCTTATTTTGATCAAGTGGGTTTTTGATTATTTTGGTTAGATTTGTTAGTTTTATTGTTTGAGATTGTTTATTTATGATTATTGAATGCTTTATTATTAGTTTAGTTTAATTTTGTGTTTGATTTTGATTAATCTGTGGTAGATTCTTTATTACTGTGATCCCTTGTTCTTCGGGAGTGTTTGTTTCTGTTGTTGTGATTCCCAGGAAAACTTCCGAAGAAGCAAAAGTTCTGAACCAGAGGGTGTTCATTCGGAACATTCAAAAGTTCCGAATCAAGCTTCATCCGGAAGTGTTCCGGATCAAGAACTTCTGAGTCAAGAGTGGTTCATTCGGAACTCCAAATCTTCCGAACGAGCAAAAGTTCCGAGTTAAGTTTTGTCTTCCGAATCAAGCTTCATCCGGAAAAGTTCCGGACGAAAACTTCCGAACGAAGTTCCGAACGAAACTTCCGGACGAAAGTTAAGTTCCGGATCAGCAAACTCATTCGGAACATTAAAAGTTCCGAACGAATCTTCCGAGTCAAGAAACTTCCGAACCAAGGTTCCAGATCAAGAAGTTCCGGATCAACATATTCTTGTTCATTCGGAAGAGTTCCGAACCAAGGTTCCGGATCAAGAAGTTCCGAGTCGAGGAGAGTTCATTCGGAACTCAAGAACTTCTGAATCAAGGGATAATCAGAAACTTCCGAATCAAGGATTTCTTTCAGGTTCTTTTTAGTATCTGTTTTTAATTTTTAATTTTCAAGCTTTATTTTTCCCGCCTTTTATTTAGCTGCACTTTAAGTTTATTTGCCTTAGCTTTATTTTAGCCTTGCCTTAGTTTAAGTTTTAGTTGCGTTTTAAGATTGCCTTAGATAGTTTTAAGTTTGCGTTACTTTCTTTTAGTGCCTTTTTAATTTCTCGTCTCGCTTTTAAATACTTGCCCATTATTTTAATTAGACTTAGATTTACTTTAGTTGCACTTTTACTTTAAAGTTTCGCACTTTTATTTTAAAAACAACCAAAATATACTTTTTCACCAAAAACAATAGAGTCATACTTTAAGCTGGAAATGAATTCGTTAAGATACCGAGAACAACAATTGAACCTAGCAAAATCAAATCATTAAGCATGATGACCAGAAGTTGCTCTCTTATGCATGCCGCAAGTCTTGACTTTAGAACCAGGATCTCCTATGATTTGAGTAGTAGGATGCACTTTATGGATCTGTTGAATAACTGTAGGAGCTACTTCCACTTCTGGTGACAAGTTATTAAGATCCCCAACAATGCCATCATCATATGAAGCAGAGTAAAAAATGTCATCTATTGGTTGCTTATTATTATCATCCAGCTTAGTTGAAGACTTCTTTTGATAGTTTCTAAGGTCAGAAAGACCAGAGAACCTAGTTGTGGAAGTTGGATCACTAATAGGGCTTCCAATAGGAGTTGAACCTGCACTAGGAGTAACAATAGGGTCACTAGGAGTAGCTGGTACAGCAGGAGTATCCAAAGGAAACTGAAAGCCTCCTTGGGTAGCTGCAGTAGTAGCATCTTGTTATTTCTTAAACAGTGTATCAAGAGCTCTTTGTGAGTACACAATGTCTGATGAAGTAGTACCAACAGGAGTTGCACTGTTGTCGGTAGCGACTGTGGTGGAATAGGATGGAATGACAAAAATGTCATCATCCTCATCGGAGTCTGAAAAGCTAGTAGTAGCACCTGCATTAGAAGACGCAAATGCTTGTGGACCTGCATTTTGGTTAGTTTTAAAAGGAAAATATCCCAATGAGTCACTGAGATAATAAAGATCAAAATACCATTCATGACCTTTGCCTTGGCTGTTTGTCTTCTCCTCAAAGTAACTGAGATTGACAGTTTCAATGACACGCTCGGCAGTGAGATTGTAGACCCTATAGGCTCTCGAGTGAGCTGAATATCCCACAATGTAGCCTTCATCCACGTTACCATCAAATTTTCCCAAATAGTCACTAGTGTTGAGAATGGTGACAGGACAACCAAATGGCTTCAAATGTGTAATGCTTGGGTATTTGGCTGTGAGTAGCTCATAGGGAGTCTTTTTATGTGGATTGGTAATGGAAACCCTATTCAACACATAACACGCAGTGTTGACAGCTTCTGTCCAAAACATAGTCGGAAGCTTGGAATCAACAAGCATGGTTCTTGCAGCTTCTATAAGGGTCCTATTTGTACTTTCTACAATGCCATTCTATTGAGGAGTCCTGGCAGCACTATAATCTCTTTTAATACCTTTTGAATTGCAAAGTGCTATGAGACTTGCTTTCTTGAACTCGGTTCCATTGTCACAACGAATACCTTTTACCTTCTTGGACAATTGATTCTCAATTAGGGCAATGAAGTCTTTAAGAATAGAGGAGGTCTCACTTTTAGCAGCCAAAAAGAAAACCCATGAAAACCTGCTATAACCATCAGTTACCACAAGACAATAGTGTTTATGGCCAATGCTCCTATTAGAGGTAGGAATAAAGAGATCCATATGAAGTAACTATAATGGTTCAGTTATTAAGGTGAGAGCAGTTATGGCTTTGAAGGATGCTTTGTGTTGTTTGCCTTTGCTACAAGCAAGGGAATTGATGTCATTCCTGAATGTTTTAGGAGGTAAACCAGAGACCAAGTTCATATTAGCCAGCTTGTGAATAGTCTTGAAGTTTACATGCCCCATCCTCCTATGCCATTTGGTGGCTTCATCTTCTGATGCTCTGGCAACCAAGCAAGCTAGTTGACTATTAGGATTAACTTCATTCAACTTGATACTGTAGAGGTTATGTCTTCTTGGGATTTTGAGTAGAACTTAGGAGTCATCCGGTAACTTAAAGTCTTTGAACAACACCAATGCTTCAAAATCTGTAAAGAGGACAAACTGCTTCTTGTCACAAATCTGAGAGACAAAGATCAAGTTGAAGTGTTGTAGTGCTTCCACATAGTAAACCTGCTCAAAATTAAGGTTAGGGGTCTGAATGGTTCCTTTGCTAGAGATCCTTCCTTCACCACCACTAAAGTACACCTTCTCGCCTTGAAATGGTACAAAGTTAGTCAAAAGTCCTTTATTCCCTGTCATGCTCCTAGAGCATCCACTATCTATATTTCCAAGAGATGGATCTTGGTATGGAGTAATCTACAACAACAGAATAATTATGTAACAGTTAGTGTCTTAAGGGGACCCAAACCATTTATGGCTTGAGTCTGCCTTGTGGGTCATTTTTAGATAGCCATGGAGATTGATGAGATCCATTGTTGTTCTTGTGGTGTCTGTGCATCATATGGGTTTTATTTTGTGACAAAGAACAACTTGTTAAGGGCTTAACAGCAGAAACTAAATTTGCCATTCCAAAACGCATTTGGTCTGAAGTAGCAGCATAATTCCGATTAAAATTTTGAAAATAATTGTTGGTTGGTCTATTAGGGGTACATGCATTATTTCTCCAAGTAGTATAAGCCGAAGGAGAGGTCCTTCTAGTAGAGGAAAAGATTGGGCACATGGACTTAATCTTCTAGAAGCAAAACCCACACCAATAGGAGCAGCTCCTGGTGGACCAGGAGTAGCGTAAGGTTGATAGCCAGGAGGCTTTTGATCATAAAAATCACAATCTTTAATCAAATGAAATTTACTACCACAAACAAAGCATGTTTTAAAAGACCTTTTATTGAAATGACATTGTTTTGAACTGCTATTCTTATTACAAACAACTCTAGAAGAATCAACATTCCTAGAATTCAGAAAACTAGAATAAAAAACAATGGGAGTAGAAGCAGTAGCAACTCTCTCATCACTCATCCTAGCATTAGAAGCAGCAGTGTCATTTGGCTTGGGACTCGAAGGACTTGACTCTTCACTTGAACCACACGATGCATAGTCACTTTCCTTGTCACTGAAAGTACAAGAGACAAAGTCACTAGTATTAGTAGAGCTTTTGGGAGACTCATGCATCTGTGATCCATCCAAGTCTTTATGCATGGATGTGGGCATAAATGTTCCTATAAGAGGTAGAGGAATAACATGCATTGATGCAGCTGGTTTAAACCTATTGTAACTAGGTTTTTTTTCCTCCTCTTTGTCAGGATCAAAGACACTTGAAAAGAATAGATCAAAAACATCATTTGGGCCAATATAGTTGTCAAATCCTAACCCTCTTTTTGTTCTACCAGACATACTGCTATCTATTAACTTTGAAAGATTCTTGGGTGCTTTTTGCCATTTATAAAATTTTAATAAAGTAGTATCCAATTTCTCTTGCATAACTTGTTTTGCCTGAATACTCTCAGTGTTTTGTTTTTAAGTATACTTAAGCATGTTAGTGTTATTCTCAAAATCAATACTTAACACTATAATCTTGTCCTTATATTCAAGTTGAGTATTTTGAAGCCACTTCTTTTGTTGTTCTAAAGTTTTGAGAGAACTCTTATAAGCTTGAACTTCTAAAAAATATTTGTCATTTTGAGTATTTAGTTCATTGCATTGAGTTAAGAGGTCTGAGTATTTATCATCACAACCAAGAGGGAAATTTTGTACCTGAGGAGAGATTCCCATGAGAGCAAACTCCTATGCTTCCTCTGCATCAGATATGTGACCAGCAATCATAGCAAACACATCAGTAGAAGACTCAACTGGTTCTAATGCTGGAGTCTCATGCTCATTCCAGTTGACCATGGTATCAACCGATACCAAAGCTTTCTTTTCGTCCTTGAGCTCTTTAATGTTAGAATTTTTCAATTCTTTTTTATGCAATTAATGTTCGTTTTCCTCGACTCAACCGAATTGATCTCAAATTAGCTTGGATTAATTTGTTTTTGGTAAAATGTATTTTTTTTATATTTTTAAACTAAAATCTATTTAATTGAAAACTATTTAAACTAATTCAAAACTATAAAACTTTTTAAACAAATGTAAAAAAAAAACTATTTTAAACTAATTAAAAATAATAAAACTAACTTTTAATAAAACTTAAATCTAATTAAATGAAAACTATTTCTAAAAAAAAACTATATTAATTGAAAACCAATTTTAAAACTAAAATCTATATTAACTAAAATTTACACTAAATTTAAAAACAATTAAAATTTATAAAAGTAATTAAAAATATTTTTTATCTTTTTATTTTTTTTCAAAAATGATTAATGAAAATTAATATTAAACTTTTTAATTAAATTTAAAAAAACTTAAAACTTGTATTAAACTATTTTAAATAAACTGACAAAGAAATTAAACCTATATTAATTAAGTAAACTATAACTAAACACAAATGATGGACTAGAACACATGGTTATGGTGTTTGTCAGGTAAGCGAGAGGTCGAGGGTTCGAGTCCCTGGTATGGACCAATTTTTTGCTAATTAATTTTAATTTTTTTTTTATATATTTATGGAACTTTTGAACCAGCAGACCAAGTGTGTCTGCGAATTAAGCAATAATACAACAAAACCACCAAAACTGAAAAACAGATAAGCACAATATAAAACAAATAAGCAGACTTAAACAAAAATAAGTTGATAAAACAGATATACTGAAAATCAATAAGCAAATCCCAAAAGATGAATTAAATAAGCTAGTTATCCTAAATACGCAGTTAAGCAGATTCTACCAAACCAATTAAATACTAAGCAGACTAAATTATACTGATTACCAAATAAAACAGATCCAAAACAAATATCAACTACATCTACAGCAAACTCAGCAGATCCATGTCAAATACCAAAAATAAGCAACTTAAATCTACACAAACTGAAGCAAATCAAACATAAAACTTAAATCTTAATCAAGCAGATTAAAACGCAGAATATTAAATAAGCAAATCCAATCAAACTCAACTTAAAACTAATAAAACACTAGCAGATTAATAACATAAACAGATAAAAAAACTAAATAAAAAATTAAAAAGAGTGTAGAACCTTTTGATGATAGCCTTTGGGAAGAAGATGGGCGCTGAACCCCCTTGTGAACCGAAACAAACGAACAAACACCACCGTTATTACCCAAAAATCAACATCATCATCTCGATCCACTCGAACCAATATAAAATATACTTCGAACAGTAACTTTTATATTTTCCCAGTGGGGGAAAATAACATTCCACTTTCTATTATATTTTTTTATACATATTTTATCAATATTAATTAAGACAAACAGTAATATAAAAAAGAGATTAAAGATGATAATTAAACTTGACAGAAATTTAATTGAGACGAAATTAAGTGAAAATAAATTTTCATTAATATTAAAATGAAGTTACATTACTGGAAAATTAAAGAAATACAATTTTAACCTAAAAACTAAATTGTAGAAATTAAACTAAAAATAATAAAAAGTGCACTCTAATAATTACAGATGAAGGGGGTTTTTATAGGCAAACCCCTGGAAACCCTCTTCATGGCTTAATGAGTAAGCATTTAATCTTGGCCGCTTAATCCATCATTTTTTGCTTTCTCTTTCTTCTCTTCTTCATCTACGGTGGAAAACATTCCCTTTTCACTCGGATTGCCAGGGTGGCGTGAGTTGTGTTTGTTGAGTGCTGAGGTGGAGGATTATGATAGGAGGATTGGTATTGTAGTGTTGTTACAACCAATCAAATGCCAAGGATAGTAGCCACGTGAGATGGAAGAGAGGACCACAATTAGTGTCTTTTCCGAAAACTATAGGGATTTAATCCCAAACCGTGTGAATCACACACTTAAGGTAAAAGCCCCAAAAATTACTTGTGTTTTTACTGATTAGGGTTTTGGATTGGGATAAATAAGATGGTTGCTGTGTTTTCATTGAGAGAGAAAGAGGTGGGTGCTACTTTGTTTTTATCGAATGGTGAGTGAGGGGGTAGGGTAAGTATATTTATTAAAAAGGTGTGGGGTAAAACGTTTTAAAAAACAAACGTGTGAGTGTGTGCGATTGACCAAATATTGACTAGCAATCTTTAAACTTCTGTTTCATTTGTTTTTTTAGATAATGGGCTTGGCCCAATTGGTTTTTTTATTCGTCCAAGGTTTTAAGGTAAATGGGCCTGGGCCCAAATTGTAAATAACTCATCCGTTTAACATTTCCAATTGGGCCTTTTGGGCTAATTTGACAAAAAGTGGATACTTTAAATCCTTAAATGGGCTTTTGAGCCCATTTATCCAATGTGGGACCCACAAGACAAAAATTATTCAAAGACTTGAATCCGTGAACAAATTTGAACTTGATTTTCTGCTTCCTCGATTTTTCTTTAACCTCGTGACGGTTAGCCGGTTTTCGTGAAATTGGGCACACTTATGGTCTTTTGACTTTGTCTTCGTCTCTTTTTGGACTTTTCTTCAACATTTGACCGTAAAATCCCGTGTTTTCTCTCTTTTTGATCATTTGTACCTATTTTAACACAAAAACACAAAACCACGCGTAATTCCGACTTTTACGATATTAAACACATGATTAGGTCTTGTTTTTCCTTGATTTTAGTAGCAAAAGGATAAGTGTTTACACACTTATTAGATCCCCTACACTTGACCATTGCAATGACCCCATGCAATGCATAGTTTTAAAGCATAAAGTTACATTTTTCTCATAATTAACCATCTTGGCCTCTATTAAGATATACTATTATTACTATGATGAAAGATAAAAACTAAAAGGAGACAAAAGTTATAACAATTTATTAACTTGGAAATTATTTGATGGAAGAAACTCGTAAATAAATCTAAGACTTAAATTAGGGCTTTGGTGTCATGAATATTAATCACCCTCAAGTTTCACGTTCCCCATACCAAGCTTAAAACGAGATCATTGTTTACCATAAGTCCTTAGTTTAAAACCACTTATATAAGACAATTGTGTAATACTCTTTCTCCAATTCCTACGTTGTATCTCTAGATTTTATTGATTGTCATTCACCCGTAGGCTCATTTGACTTATTTGATAATTATTATTCCAAAAATGAAGGCCAAACGGTGCAAACCCGACACTCAAAACCTAACCTCGTCCTCAAAAACGTTGTCACTAAAGTAAGCCCACATCAAGGATGATTTAACACGATTTGGGGAATAAATTCCCGGACCCAAAATTTGGCCAATAGTACTACTTATTAGTTATTCCTCCAAAGTCATGTAGACTTTATGCGGAGTTTAGCAAGTTCACATCATATACCTTTAGGCTCTTTAAGATGTAAAAATGCTCCTCATCTATTGTCCACACCCTAAGGCTCCTTGAACGATAAACGAGGGAATTGATTTTTGATCAATTTTTATTCAACACTTACCATGCCATGCACCCTAAGGCTCTAATGACAAGTTTCGTGCTACATGACCCACACCCTAAGGCTCCTTGAGGTCATGTTTTAATCTTATTCTTTTTTATGATATATATAGTAGGCCAAATTCCGCGGTCCCATGGTCTAAATACCTCCTACTTAGTGGTTATGAGCCACCTTAGTCGGAAGTCCACAACACTGGCACCCTCAATATGTTCATGCTTTAATTACAAGGAGAATAAAGATTTGGCTAAGAGTTAAGATATCGAATCGACGCCGCAAAAATCCTCATTTATTAAGCAATTAAATATACAAGCGGGAAGAAAGAGCCACAAAAACTCATATAAGCAAAAATTAACCCTTAAAGTTATTATCAACTCTATCATCTCTCGTTCTCCACAATTTAAAATCTCAAGAAATGAGACTCGTGGATGCTTAGCCTAATAAACCAATTAAGGTCCATATGGTTAAGGATACTAGCTAGAGTAAACTTAGATAAGTAAACTCGGGTTGAGTCAAAATATTCATGACGGGCCTAATATATCAAAGATATCTAAACTTGTCAAAACCATTTTATTAATTTATTTATTTTTTTGACTTGATTCTTAAAATGGAAAATATAAATAAGATGCGATGACAAAAGGAAAGAAAATAAATGGAAATACTACTAGGCCAAAATAGATCAAAATTTTGAAAAAGGTTGAAAATTTTTTAAATTTTCTGGTTAAATGGGGTCAAATTCTTGGAAAAGTCCACTAAAATTTCGATAGAAATCCCCCCTACACTTAAGATAAACATTGTCCTTAATGTTTAAGCATGTGGTAGAATAAACACCCCTACCCTTAGGACATTGAGTACGTTGTTTAAAATCGAGCTAAGGAAGAGATAACTAAAGTGATTACATTTATTCCCATTTTATTTATATACAAGATTGAATCACAATAGCAAAAACTTATCGAAGGAACCGGGTACACGGGAAACACGGGAACACGGGCCGTGTCAAAAATACCAAAAGTGGATCATTAAATCTCATGTCCCTGCACAACATCACAACACACAAACAACCTACTTGGCTCCCCCTACACTTATTGGTGGAAATGGGTGAAGGCGAAAAGGGTTGGAAAGGGTGGAAAAGGTAAAAATCTAACCTAATTAAACGATGCTTGATTTATTTATCACGAGTCTCTAGCTCGACTCGAATTCCCGAATGTCATCATTCAAATGGGAAAATCATGGAAAAATCAAGATTTCCAAGGGAGGAAAATCTCTCCATGATAAAGGGTGAAGTAAAGTCATATAAGGAATACCCCATGAAAATCCGCCTGGGTCAAACACATAATTTCCATCACAAAAGGAAATAAACCCCGAGGTGGTAAAATAACACAAGTCAGAGAAGAGTGGGGTATCCTTAGGAAAAAGTCTCTTACAAGGAAGGGTGTTATGGTGATAAGACAATGATAGCATGAAAGTCTCTATTCCGGGATCAAACACCGATTCCTTAATAGGAAAATAGCAAGAAGTATTGACATTAAAGCTCAAAATATCATCAAAATCCAAAGTGGGAAGGTCGTCCTCTTCCAAACTCGATGTGAAAACATAAGTATCATCGGAGTCATAGGAAAACTAATCCTCGTGAGGAAAATAGGTATTTAAAAAGATATCTAAATCCTCCTCAAATGGAATAACCTCTAAACTAGGAATGATCTCTAAGAGTGGAGGATCCTCCTCAAAAGTCATGACTTCTAAAATTGGGGTATAAAAGTCAAAAGGAGTTTCCATGGAAGAATCACTCATAGGGATATTAAGATCATGGGGTGGGTCATCAAAGTAAATGAGATCACTTAAAAAAGTGTCATCATCGTAAGTATCTGTAACACCCCCACAATTGCTATGCGCAGCGGAACTACAACAATGGGTGCTACACAGTATTCATTGCACACAAGATATATCAAACGACGCTAAAAAGACGTCAACTTAAAACTTGAAATTAAAATTGTTAGATGATACACGTCCACGGTTTTTCCAACCCCAAAGTACACAGAGTTAAGCGTTTTCGGTCCCCATGAATCTCAACCCAAGAATTTCAGTTTACAACTACATGACATTAAACTTAAAAATTGTTTAAGTAGAAAAGGAGGGAAAAACAAGCGGACTCCAAGCCGTACACACAACATCCATCCCATGCATGCTCCATCCTACACCTCAGCGGTTACCTGAAACACATGCCAAAATTTTGGTCAACGAAAACGTTGAGTGGAATTCATAGGTTTTTCAATCCATTTGAACGTATATATAATAAAAACCATTCGTGATCATTTATAGTCTTGTCGATCAAACAAACTATAATCAGGATACTGACAATTGTGTTTAAGCTCATGACACTAATCCGTTAACTCAATCACCCGCGTAATAAATACCGGCGTGATTCAGATGAAACCAGTGCCCCTTCTAAAGGCATCAGTTGCAATTATACCTTATTTCTCATACAAAATATTCTACCGCAGAACTTACTAAAAGTACAGCTTCTCGGCTAGCATTGGGTCGTTAACCCCGTAGTACTACAAATTGCATAAGCGGCTATTTCCCCCTACTCGAGGGCAGGACAATAGTTAATAGTTCATGATTTTAGGGACTTTTGCAACTTTGGTACTCAACACAATTTCTAAGGCAACTTTCGGGTCTAACAATCATTCATGATATACGTTCCTTTTAAAAACTAGCATGCATTTCCCTCGCGGGTAAAACAATTTGAAATAAATATAAGCGAGGCTATAAATTCACACCTTATATCTTAAGTAGTCGGTAGTTCGAGGGATGATCACTGACGACGAAACGGATGCCCGGTTAAATCAACACCTATCACAAATAACGCGTAATGAGTAATCTCATTTTAAATACTTACGGTACTGTATAAAATACATATATACTAGTCACTTAGGACAAGTATAACTCACGCCAAAAACAAAAACAACAAGTATCACTCATTTTATACCATTCGTTCTCATTACTTACGTTATCCATTTTTACTCATTCTCGCCGGTACTCGACTAAAGTACGGGCTGTTTTACCTTATTTAACCACACTTATAAAATTTGGCAAAATTATCAAAAATCCTATAAGACCTGTAGATAACATGTTTTTAAGCCCAATAAAAGTTTTTACTTTTACGACCCGTTACGCAACTCTTTTCCAACACTACATTTTACGGGCTGAAATTGCACTTCGACCAATTTTGACCTCTTTGACCTATATGAAATGCACATTTGACTTCGTTGACTCCTAAGTCAACTTATAGACCCATTTATACAGGTTTGGGACCAAATTTTGACCCTTGACCATTTACCAATTTATACTTGTGACCCTCGGGATTTGACTAAAACTTTGCACAAATTCGGATTATGAAAGTCCTCGTCTCCCGGTACTCGATCTTAAAAATGTCATAACTTTTAGCTCGTTTTGAGTCACGGGCTCTACCTTATACCAAATTAAAGCTAGGAAGACCCTCTATAACTACATTTTGTTTTCAAGACCTGGAAGAAAAATCATTTTTATGAAATGGACCTAAAGTTTCTGCCTAAAAATGACCATACCAAAAACACACTTAGACTCGATTCCAAACCTTCTAACCACCACTAAACATCATCCTAAGCCTTCCCAAACATATCCTAACATCAAATTTCAGTCCTACCCCTATTGATCAACCAATCTCAAAATCAAAAATTCAAAGAAATGAACATGCAACTAAATAAACCTATGTAAAACATCCTAAAACAATAAACCAAACATAAGAACAACACTCAAAATCAACAACCACCATGGCTCCCCAAACACCCCTTGTGCCGTGGGGTTTGGGTGCCCCAATCACCACAACCAAATTGATTTTGGTGGGTTTTCTTGGTGTTTATGCATCCATTACTCATAAAATAAACATGCATTAGCGCATTTAGCCACAAAAACGAATTTGGATCATCTTGAAAAATCTTGGCAAATTTTTGTTAGTGCATGTGGGATTTGAGCACATAGAAATGTAGGGAATGACCAAATTAGATGTGGTCTAACCTTAGTTTTTATGAAAATCAAGTGGAAAAAGTTTTTGGTGGATTTCTTGGTGTTCTTGGGGGTGTCCGTCGGCTATGGGGAGCAAAGAGAGAAAGAGTTGATTTATTTTGGTGAAAATATTGTATGTGTTTGTGTTTGTGTGATTTTTGGCCTTTTTGGTGGGTTGGGAGGGGCCTTTTTGCAATATTTGATTTCTTTTGGCCTTAAATGGAAAACGTCCTCAAAACTTTGCGGTTTCGACTCATTTGTCAATTTTGAAAATTTTACGGGAGTCGGAAATCTTCCCGAACGCTCCAAAATATTTTTGGGATACTTTAAATGTACTCGGAAGGCTATAAAACTCACCCGACTCAACTTAACACGAACCGTAAATAAAATTCTCGAAAAATTACATTATCGATAAATCGTCAAAAATTATATGAAATTGGGCATCCCTCGGGATCGTAATCATCATCGTCCTTCTTAAAACGTCAATCGTAAAAATTATAACCTCGAACATCGGCTTTAACCAAAGTACTTATAAATATAGAAATTAAAATTTATTAAAAATTTCAAAAATTAGCGTAATTTAGGGTATCGTTAATGACCTCGATTCTAGGGTGTCACATCCACCCCTCTTTAAAGAGAGCGACGTCCCGGCGCTCGCCTCTTCTTGTACTCACATTTCGTGCTACTGGAACAGATGAGGATACCTTTCCTTGAAAAAGTCCTCACGTTCCCAGGTGTATTCCGGTCCACGCTTAGAATTCCATCGGACCTTCACAATAGGAATCCTACTACGCTTCAACCGCTTGACCTCCTGGTCCATAATTTCCACAGGTTCTTCCACAAAGTGCATTTTGTCGTCTAGTCGAATCTCGTCCAAAGGAATCACCAATTCCTTATCCGCCAAACTCTTCTTCAGGTTCGATACGTGAAACGTGTCATGAATAGCACTAAGCTCGGTCGGCAATTCTAACTTGTACGCTACCGGTCCAATTCGTTCGACGATCTTAAACGGTCCAATATACCTCGGACTCAACTTTCCCTTCTTCCCAAAACGAATTACACCCTTCCATGGCGATACCTTGAGCATAACCATATCTCCAACTTCAAACTCCAACGGTTTCCTTCGGTTATCGGCATAACTCTTCTGTCGGCTTCTCGCAGCAAGTAGTCGGTTCTTGATTTGCACGATCTTCTCTGTCGTTTCTAAAACCATTTCGGGTCCAGTCAATTGACTTTCCCCTACTTCACTCCAACACACAGGCGATCTACACTTCCTTCCATACAATGCTTCGAACGGTGCCGCTTTGATACTCGCATGGTAACTATTATTGTATGAAAATTCCAGTAGAGGCAAGTGGCGTTCCCAACTTCCTCCAAAATCGATCACGCATGCTCGGAGCATGTCCTCCGTCGTTTGAATAGTTCGTTCACTCTGGCCGTCAGTCTCCGGGTGATAAGCCGTGCTTAAACTCAGTTCAGTGCCCATCGCACGTTGAAGCGATTTCCAAAATTCCGACGTAAATCTACTGTCGCGATCCGAAATAATCGATAACGGCACTCCATGTCTACAGACGATCTCCTTCACGTACACGCTGGCGAGTTTTTCCATGCTGTCCGTCTTCTTCATAGGTAAGAAATGAGCAGATTTCGTCAACCTATCCACAATTACCCATATCATATCGCTTCCACTAGGAGTCCTAGGTAAACCCGTCACGAAATCCATTGCGATTTTCTCCCATTTCCATTCTGGGATTTCTGGTTGTACCAACAATCCAGATGGTTTCTTATGTTCTGCCTGAACCTTCGCGCAAGTCAAACACTTACTAACGTAACGAGCAATATCTGCCTTCATATTCGGCCACCAATAAACTTTCTTCAGGTCGTGGTACATCTTATCCGATCCAGGATGTATCGAATACTTCGACTTATGCGACTCATTCATAACCAATTCTCGAACTCCAGGCTTTCCTTCCTCAGATGAACACAATGGTAACCAAATCCGATTCTCAAAATATCTTAGTCCGTCAGACCTAATCACGAAAAGAGGTTTCAACATTCGTCCCAAGTTCTCGGCTTCAACATTCCCTTTCATTAGTCCTCTCTCCTGAGCCTTCAGTATGGTTTCGGTTAAGTCAACGCTCTCAGTCATCACTAAAGCTCTAACCCTCAAAGGTTTCTCCCGTTCTTTCCTACTCAGTGCATCCGCTACAACATTCGCCTTGCCAGGGTGGTAGCGAATTTCGCAGTCATAATCACTCAGTAGTTCAACCCATCGTCTTTGTCGCATATTCAACTCCTTTTGATCTAAAATGTGCTGCAAACTCTTGTGGTCAGTGAATACAACACACTTTGTCCCATACAGATAGTGCCTCCACAATTTCAACGCAAAAACTACCGCTCCTAATTCCAAATCGTGCGTCGTGTAGTTCTCCTCATTCTTCCTTAGTTGCCTCGACGCGTAAGCTATCACCTTCTCACGTTGCATTAGTACCGCTCCATAACCTTTACGAGACGCATCACAATACACTACGAAGTCTTCGGTTCCTTCAGGCAATGACAAAATCGGTGCGGAACATAACTTATCCTTGAGCGTTTCGAAAGCAAGTTCTTCCTCATTTCCCCATTCATACACCCTATTCTTTTCGGTAAGCCTCGTCAATGGTTTTGCAATCAACGAAAATCCTTCGATAAACCTTCGATAATACCCCGCTAAACCCAGAAATTGTCGAACTTCAGTCGGCGTCGTCGGTGCTGACCATTCCCTGATCGCTTCTATCTTGGCAGGATCTACACGAACTCCCTCACTATCAATCACATGACCTAGAAACTGCACTGATTCCAACCAAAACTCACACTTAGAGAATTTTGCATACAGCTTCTCCTTCTTTAACAACTCCAAAATCTTTCTCAGGTGCTTCTCGTGCTCCTCCTTACTCTTAGAGTAAATAAGTATATCGTCGATGAAAACAATAACAAACTTATCTAGATACGGCTTGCACACGCGATTCATAAGGTCCATGAATACAGCAGGCGCGTTCGTCAACCCAAATGGCATCACTCGAAATTCAAAGTGTCCATACCGCGTACGAAAGGCAGTTACAGGAATATCCTCCTCTCTTACACGCAGTTGATGATACCCTGATCTTAAATCGATCTTTGAGTATACACTGGAACCTTGCAATTGATCGAACAAATCATCAATCCTCGGCAATGGGTACCGATTCTTAACCGTCAGCTTATTGAGTTCCCTATAGTCAATACACATCCTAAACGAACCATCCTTCTTCTTTACGAACAACACTGGCGCTCCCCAAGGTGATGAGCTCGGCCTAATAAATCCTTTGTCCATCAATTCCTTCAATTGATCCGATAACTCCTTTAACTCAGATGGTGCTAAGCGATAAGGTGCACGTGCAACCGGCGCAGCTCCTGGCACTAAATCAATTCGAAACTCGACCTCACGGGTAGGCGGTAAACCTGGCAACTCGTCTGGAAAAACGTCCGGATACTCGCGAATAACTGGTACCTCTTCAATCCTTGCCTCTAAATCACCATCACTCGAAACCTGTGCCAAAAACACATCGCATCCGCTCTCTACGTACTTCATCATTTTCAAACACGAAATCACCTTCAAACGAGAAGTGCATTCGTCTCCCTTTATCGTCAAAACCTTGTTCCTCAACGGAATCTGAACCAATCTCTCGCCACAGACGATCATAGCACTGTGCGCCATTAGCCAATCCATTCCCACAATCACGTCAAACGATCCTAGCTCTATAGGCATCAAGTCGATTTTAAAAGCGTAATTTCCTAACTTCAAGGTACACCCTTTCAGTATAGAATTCGTACTAACAATTTTTCCATCGGCTAACTCAACGTTATAACTAGTCGTTAACAACACCGGTTTTCTATCGATATGACGACTAAATCTAACATCTACAAAACTCTTGTCGGAGCCAGAATCAAACAAAATACTAGCATAACAAGCGTCTAGCAAAAACGTACCGGTAACCACATTTGGACCCTGTGGTTTATCAGCAGTTCCCACTTGATACACAGCAGCCGCATTATTACCTCCCCGCCTGTTTCCTGCCTTCGGGCAATTCGCTTGCACATGACCCCTTTCTCCACAACTATAACATCCCCTCATCCTGATAGCATTAGCCCCAGTGGCTACTCCTCCCGTTCGGCAACCAGATGTCCTATGACCTGCTTTCCCACACTTGCCGCATGCAGGCGGGCAATTTCCAACATGATACAAATTGCACTTACCACAATGGGGATTCACTTTCACACTTCTAGGGTTCGTCACTGCCCTCATCCCTTCGTTCCTTCTCTGATTAAACTGCTGATTACGGTTCGGCCCATGGTTGTTTCGATTTCCACCTCGGTTCTAGCCTTGGGATTGATTGCCTTGTGCCGCTTCCCATTTCCTTTTGTTGCCCTCAGCAATGTAGTTCTGCTTGTCCTGAAGCTTAACGTCCATCAAAGCGTGAGCCATTTGAACCGCTTCATCAAACGTTCCAGGTTTTGACGAAGTTGTTTCACCTTTGATATTGCTAGATAAACCCTTAATATACTGCTTCATTTTCTTGGCATCATTGGCAAATATGTCCGGACACAAAAGACTTAACTCATTGAATCTCCTGGTGTAAGCAGCTATATCGTTGTTCTTCAAGGTCAAGTGCCTCAATTCGTCCTCCAATTGCCCCAATTCCTCCTCTGGGCAAAACTTCTTAGTCAACAAAGCTTTGGTCGCATTCCACGTCCTTGCATTCGCTACAGCCAATCCAACCGTAGCTACCTGGGTATTCCACCAACTTAACGCATCATCAAGAAACGTAGCAGCTGCAAACTTCACTTTATCCGCTTCTGCACAACCACTGATTTCAAACGTGCTTTCAACCTTTTCCAACCATCGTCTAAGTTCTAAAGCTCCACCCGTTCCACGGAACTGCGTGGGACCGCACTTCATAAAACTAGAATAGGTACACACTCTCGGGGCTTGCTGTCTCCCCGCGTTCCTTCCCTGGTCCTGATTTCTC
Source organism: Glebionis coronaria (assembly GCA_025667525.1). Lineage (NCBI taxonomy): Eukaryota > Viridiplantae > Streptophyta > Magnoliopsida > Asterales > Asteraceae > Glebionis > Glebionis coronaria. The sequence continues at coordinate 418,522,845 of CM046879.1, read as the reverse complement.
CCAGCTCGGTCCGCTTCCAACGCATTTGCTATAGCTTCCTGAATCATGGTGTTAACACGATCGGCGGTCAACTTTGGAGGCATGGTGTTATCGAATATCTCTTTCTGCAAGAAAAGGAAAATAGAAAAACAATGTAAGTATTCATATCAAGTTTCCCAGACATAAAATACATACAACGACACATCACTACGGAGTTACTAATATTCATCAATTCACACTACAAAAGATCAAATTTAAGACATATCACAGATCATGAAAGGTAACATAGATTGTATTGATAGTTAACCAAAATCGTGACAAGTATTGCCACTACAATCGTTCACCATAAAACTTCAAGTACTTGAGTTTCTCGTCATAATACCATCATACAAAGGTCTAAAATAGTTCTATTACAATGATCAAAGAAAATACAAAACAAGTAACTAGGCATGTGGTGATCCACACGGCCTCTTGGATGGCGGCTCGTCGTCGTCTTCCTCGGTTTCCTCATCACTAACGTCCTCATCCACATCATCCACTTTTCTCTTTCCTTTATCATCTGGCCCACATTCCATTTCCTTTTTCGTCCCTGATGTGGATCCATACTCAATCGCTACCTGACTTCCCACCGTAATACAAGCACCTCCAGTAGGCGGCTGAATCATGAAGTCATTCGCCTCCATCTCCAAATCGTCCACGAATCTCCAATCCGGGGGCAATGAATCTCTCACACGATGCTCCCAACTCTGCATCCTCGACAACCTCACCTGATCCTCCCTAACACGGTCAAGACTAGCACTTAAATTCGCAACCATTGATCTTAAACTGTTGATGTCACTTTTGTTCACATTCCCGTCATACTCAATTCTTGCAGTCCTTTCCAACAGTCTTTGATCCGCCTTTTCATTCTCGTCGAATCTACTGACCACCCTTGATTCCACTACATACCTCATGCACATCGATCCTCCAAACCTCTCACAGTCCGTCGTACGTCATGATAAATCCTCGGTCCGGGACAGCAAATTCTTGGGATGCCTTGATGAAGAGAATTTGCGCTCATTGCACCTTCGGCTCTTCTGGGGATATCTGGTACACCAACCAGATGGGAAGTACGCATAGGCATGGGGCAAGTTATTCTCCTTGGGTCGGGGTCCTGGGCTTGTACATCGTTCGTCTCAGCTTGTCCTTCAGCTGCTGTTCCAACACTTCCCCCTTCGCGACCTACGACGTAATCGTTTCCATTATCGTTAGGCGGTACCTCGGCCATTCCTGCAATAACAGCGAATTTCGGAGGGTACATAAGTAATTATACAATAATTATAAATATATGCATGCAAATGCAATGCAAAGGTGGTACATATGCCCGAAATGTAATAATATGATGCTCATGCATGATTAATACAAAAATTACGATGTCGGATATTTCACGTAAAATTCAACGTCTACATATAGTAATTCCATACTTACGTAATAATTACCCACATATATACTTTACTCAAAAGTATACGTCAAATGCCATAAATACAACAATAAATCTTACCGGAGCCATGCAGGATAGTTGTGTGTGCTTGGACCCTTTCTTACGACACCAAAAGTTATAGTTTAGGATTTTCAAAAACGACCTAGTTCTCTATAACTCGTGGCTCTGATTACCAATCTGTAACACCCCCACAATTGCTATGCGCAGCGGAACTACAACAATGGGTGCTACACAGTATTCATTGCACACAAGATATATCAAACGACGCTAAAAAGACGTCAACTTAAAACTTGAAATTAAAATTGTTAGATGATACACGTCCACAGTTTTTCCAACCCCAAAGTACACAGAGTTAAGCGTTTTCGGTCCCCATGAATCTCAACCCAAGAATTTCAGTTTACAACTACATGACATTAAACTTAAAAATTGTTTAAGTAGAAAAGGAGGGAAAAACAAGCGGACTCCAAGCCGTACACACAATATCCATCCCATGCATGCTCCATCCTACACCTCAGCGGTTACCTGAAACACATGCCAAAATTTTGGTCAACGAAAACGTTGAGTGGAATTCATAGGTTTTTCAATCCATTTGAACGTATATATAATAAAAACCATTCGTGATCATTTATAGTCTTGTCGATCAAACAAACTATAATCAGGATACTGACAATTGTGTTTAAGCTCATGACACTAATCCGTTAACTCAATCACCCGCGTAATAAATACCGGCGTGATTCAGATGAAACCAGTGCCCCTTCTAAAGGCATCAGTTGCAATTATACCTTATTTCTCATACAAAATATTCTACCGCAGAACTTACTAAAAGTACAGCTTCTCGGCTAGCATTGGGTCGTTAACCCCGTAGTACTACAAATTGCATAAGCGGCTATTTCCCCCTACTCGAGGGCAGGACAATAGTTAATAGTTCATGATTTTAGGGACTTTTGCAACTTTGGTACTCAACACAATTTCTAAGGCAACTTTCGGGTCTAACAATCATTCATGATATACGTTCCTTTTAAAAACTAGCATGCATTTCCCTCGCGGGTAAAACAATTTGAAATAAATATAAGCGAGGCTATAAATTCACACCTTATATCTTAAGTAGTCGGTAGTTCGAGGGATGATCACTGACGACGAAACGGATGCCCGGTTAAATCAACACCTATCACAAATAACGCGTAATGAGTAATCTCATTTTAAATACTTACGGTACTGTATAAAATACATATATACTAGTCACTTAGGACAAGTATAACTCACGCCAAAAACAAAAACAACAAGTATCACTCATTTTATACCATTCGTTCTCATTACTTACGTTATCCATTTTTACTCATTCTCGCCGGTACTCGACTAAAGTACGGGCTGTTTTACCTTATTTAACCACACTTATAAAATTTGGCAAAATTCTCAAAAATCCTATAAGACCTGTAGATAACATATTTTTAAGCCCAATAAAAGTTTTTACTTTTACGACCCGTTACGCAACTCTTTTCCAACACTACATTTTACGGGCTGAAATTGCACTTCGACCAATTTTGACCTCTTTGACCTATATGAAATGCACATTTGACTTCGTTGACTCCTAAGTCAACTTATAGACCCATTTATACAGGTTTGGGACCAAATTTTGACCCTTGACCATTTACCAATTTATACTTGTGACCCTCGGGATTTGACTAAAACTTTGCACAAATTCGGATTATGAAAGTCCTCGTCTCCCGGTACTCGATCTTAAAAATGTCATAACTTTTAGCTCGTTTTGAGTCACGGGCTCTACCTTATACCAAATTAAAGCTAGGAAGACCCTCTATAACTACATTTTGTTTTCAAGACCTGGAAGAAAAATCATTTTTATGAAATGGACCTAAAGTTTCTGCCTAAAAATGACCATACCAAAAACACACTTAGACTCGATTCCAAACCTTCTAACCACCACTAAACATCATCCTAAGCCTTCCCAAACATATCCTAACATCAAATTTCAGTCCTACCCCTATTGATCAACCAATCTCAAAATCAAAAATTCAAAGAAATGAACATGCAACTAAATAAACCTATGTAAAACATCCTAAAACAATAAACCAAACATAAGAACAACACTCAAAATCAACAACCACCATGGCTCCCCAAACACCCCTTGTGCCGTGGGGTTTGGGTGCCCCAATCACCACAACCAAATTGATTTTGGTGGGTTTTATTGGTGTTTATGCATCCATTACTCATAAAATCAACATGCATTAGCGCATTTAGCCACAAAAACGAATTTGGATCATCTTGAAAAATCTTGGAAAATTTTTGTTAGTGCATGTGGGATTTGAGCACATAGAAATGTAGGGAATGACCAAATTAGATGTGGTCTAACCTTAGTTTTTATGAAAATCAAGTGGAAAAAGTTTTTGGTGGATTTCTTGGTGTTCTTGGGGGTGTCCGTCGGCTATGGGGAGCAAAGAGAGAGAGAGTTGATTTATTTTGGTGAAAATATTGTATGTGTTTGTGTTTGTGTGATTTTTGGCCTTTTTGGTGGGTTGGGAGGGGCCTTTTTGCAATATTTGATTTCTTTTGGCCTTAAATGGAAAACGTCCTCAAAACTTTGCGGTTTCGACTCATTTGTCAATTTTGAAAATTTTACGGGAGTCGGAAATCTTCCCGAACGCTCCAAAATATTTTTGGGATACTTTAAATGTACTCGGAAGGCTATAAAACTCACCCGACTCAACTTAACACGAACCGTAAATAAAATTCTCGAAAAATTACATTATCGATAAATCGTCAAAAATTATATGAAATTAGGCATCCCTCGGGATCGTAATCGTCATCGTCCTTCTTAAAACGTCAATCGTAAAAATTATAACCTCGAACATCGGCTTTAACCAAAGTACTTATAAATATAGAAATTAAAATTTATTAAAAATTTCAAAAATTAGCGTAATTTAGGGTATCGTTAATGACCTCGATTCTAGGGTGTCACAGTATCAAAGATTGGTTGATAAAAAATGGGTGGATCAAAAGTGGGTGGGTCAAAAGACGAGTCGTCTAAACCGATAATAGTGTGATCACTTGAAGAAGTGTCATCACTATAGGTATCATAAATGGGAGTATCAAAAATTTGAGGCTCTAAGGGAAGGGATGAAGTTATCACAAAATCATTTTGATTAGACTTTTCAATTCCAAAAGGATTAATAAAAATCTTGTCATTATCATAATTAAGAACATCAATCATATTGACCGACTCTTTTCCATTTGATTTTGTTGTGATTTTTCCCATTTTAAAAACTTGTTGTTCATCCCTAATCCTAAGACTTAACTCCCCTTCGGCCACATCAACTAAGGCTCTTCCGGATCGTAAGAATGGTCTACCAAGTATTAACGGAATATGAGGATCCATCTCATAGTCGACGACGACAAAGTCCACGGGAAAAGTGAATGTACCAACTCGAACAAAAACATCTTCGACAATACCAACGGGGTATGCGAGAGTTCGATTAGCTAACTCGAGAGTCATGCGAGTCGGTACAAGGTCGGGTAATGATAATTGTTTCCAAACCGAGAGTGGCATAAGATTGATGTTAGCACCGAGATCAGCTAAAGCCATACAATCATCGATTTGAGGAAACGAGCAAGGTAACACGAATCGTCCGGGATCTCCTAGCTTTTCAGGAAGCTCTTTGAGAAGGATCGCGGAACAATTCTCATTTAAACGGGTGTTCACGAGCTCAACCATTTTTTCTTTCTTATTAAGCAAATCCTTAAACATTTTCACAAATTTTGGCATTTGAGCAAGTGCTTCAATAAGGCTTATGTTAACATTGACGTTGGAAATCATTTTCAAAAAGTTGGAGACATGAACGTCATCTTTGGTGAGCACTTTAGCCTTGTCTAACCTAGATGGATAAGGAATATTAGGCTTAGACTTTGAAGGTTGAGAAGGAGAAGGACTCGCTTCTTGAACAACCGTAGGGATAGGCTCTTTCGGCAATAGAGCACTACTAGGAGTGGTAGTGGGAGGGATCACCGGAGGGGGAATAGGATTACTCATTATGACCTCCGGGCCTTGTCTCTCCTTTATGGGCGAAGAGATGGAAGGTCCTACTAAAGTGGCTCCACTTCGAGTAGTGATAACACTCACATTAGCACGAGGGTTAATCTCGTTATTGGATGGTAATTCTCCTTGGGGTCGAAGGGCTTGAATCAGTGTCAACAATCTCTTATCATTGGACTCTTGCGTTTGTCTAGTAGATTCTTGCATTGCTTTCATGATTTTCTCATGTTCGGTCAATTTTTGGAGAACCAAGTCCATTTGAGGATTTTGCATGTTCATTTAATTAAACCCTTGATTAGGAAAACCTTGGTTTTGATATTGATGTTGAAAACCGTTATTATTATAAAAACCTTGGTTATTATTTTGAAAACCTTGATTTTGACCATTAAAATTCCCTTTATTTGCATTCCCTTGAAAATTACACATTTGAGGACCTTGGTTCCTATTTTGGTTTTGAGTATTTTGGGCGGGTGGGGGTGGTCTTTGTGGAGCTACAAAACCCGGGGGAGCCAAATAATTAGTACTCTTGTAAGAAAAATGGTTAACATCAACATTATGTTTAAACTGAACCCTCTTATTAGCATTAATGTTATAAGCACAAACTTGTTGTTGTTGATTATTGTAAACCTTGTCACAATTTAAATATTAATGTGGTCCACTACAAGTCTCACACGTTTCACTAGTTTCTTTCAAGGCATTCACTTGACCATTGAGGGCTTGGGTTTGTAAAGCAATTGATTCAACAAGCGAAGTAAGTTTATCGATTCTCTTGTCGTTCTCACTAGAACTAGCACTTGCCATAGTGGCCCTAATACTCTTGGTTTGTACTTTTGCCTTATTTTCAATTATAGCCCAAGCCCCGTTCATTGATTTCTCAAGAATATTCCCCCCCGCGACACTATTAAGTGAGTCTTGGTCATTTAGAGTTAAACCATTGTAAAACGTATTTATTTGATGCACTTTAGTGAAACCGTGTCGTGGACATTTTCTTAAAAGCTCCTTAAATCGATCCCAAGACTCACTAAACGTTTCCCCATATTATTGTTCAAAAGTAATGATTTCCTTCCTTAAAGAAGTGGTCCGTGATGGTGGGAAAAAAGTAGTTAATGAACTTGGTCTCTAAATCCATGTTGTAATACTTTGGGGTGGTTCCTTATCAAGCCAAATCCGGGCTTGTCCCTCGAAGGAAAAAGGAAAGAGTTGTAAACGAATAGCCTCTTGTGGCACCCCATTTTATTTGACGGTGTTTGCCAATTGTATGAAACGTTTGATATTAGCGTGTGGATCATCATTAGTACGGCCTAAAAAATGATGTAGCGGAAACCATTTGAATAAAACCCGTTTTAAGTTCAAAATGATTTGCTCCAATATCCGGCACCACAATCGCGTCATCGTTTCCTTCAACGTGAGATTGTAGAATCTCAATCATTGGTCGATTATCCGTTGCCATCGTATTGTCGAAAGCTCGATTCTCGGGATCGGCTTGAATGACGGTCTTTTTGTTTTTCTTCTTCTTTTTCTTTTTGGAAGAATTAGAAGTGTTTGGTACACCAATCGGTATGTATGTACGCGCGCGAGTGCGCATACAATTAAAACTTTGGAATGAGGTAGGTGACCTCGGTCGACTTTGAGAGGAAAAGGATTTTCCCTCTCGAGGTGCAATATTAAAAAGCTACAAAAATATATACTTAATACTAATTGAGTTGGCAAACCAATAATCGGTCGTCCCTCTCAATATACGCACAAGCAAGCGGGGAAACGAGATGGCACAAAGCACTTAAAAACCTTTTTCCTTAGACGTCCTTTTATAGCGCGTCGCCTTATACCCACCTTATAGTTTGTATAAATCGAGTTCAAACGTCTTACTAGTATTTATCTATTTTGCCCTTTTATTTCGTTTAGGATTCGAATACAATAGTTAGGTGATGAAATCCCAACTAAGGCCTTATTTGAAAAGTAGGTAAATTTATTGTGCTACGTAATATAATATAATAAATGAAAAATCTTTTTGTATTTTTAGAAAAATATATATTCACAAGAAAAATCGAAAGAAATCGAACTAAGAAAAATAACACTAATACGTAATTTTTTTTGGTGTAATACTTTTAGGAAAAAGTATTACTTTTTGATTTTTTAATTTTTTTGTTGCAAATCTTAGGAAAGAATTTGCTTTTGTGATTTTTTAATTTTTTTGTATTTTTTAAGTTTTTGATTTTTTTGTATTTTTGATTTTTGTGCAAGAAAAATAACGTTCAAAATGAACAGATCCCAAAATCCAAACGTCTCACGAAATCGTCAATCGTAACGAGCGAAGCGGCAACGGCGCCATTTTAATGTTAGAATTTTTCAATTCTTTTTTATGCAATTAGTGTTCGTTTTCCTCAACTCAACCGAATTGATCTCAAATTAGCATGGATTAATTTGTTTTTGATAAAATGTATTTTTTTATATTTTTAAACTAAAATCTATTTAATTGAAAACTATTTAAACTAATTCAAAACTATAAAACTTTTTAAACAAATGTAAAAAAAACATTTTAAACTAATTAAAAATAATAAAACTAACTTTTAATAAAACTTAAATCTAATTAAATGAAAACTAATTTTTTAAAACAAAACTATATTAATTGAAAACCAATTTTAAAACCAAAATCTATATTAACTAAAATTTAAACTAAATTTAAGAACAATTAGAATTTATAAAAGTAATTAAAAATATTTTTTTATCTTTTTATTTTTTTTCAAAACTGATTAAAGAAAATTAATATTAAACTTTTTAGTTAAATTTAACAAAACTTAAAACTTGTATTAAACTATTCTAAATAAACTGACAGAGAAATTAAACCTATATTAATTAAGTAAACTATAACTAAACACAAATGAGGGACTAGAACAGATGGTTATGGTGTTGGTCAGGTAAGCGAGAGGTCGAGGGTTCGGGTCCCTGGTATAGACCAATTTTTTGCTAATTATTTTTAATTTTTTTTAATATATTTATGGAAATTTTGAACCAGCAGACCAAGTGTGTATGCTAGTTAAGCAATAATACAGCAAAACCACCAAAACTGAAAAACAGATAAGCACAATATAAAACAAATAAACAGACTTAAACAAAAATAAGCTGATAAAACAGATATACTAAAAATCAATAAGCAAATCCCAAAAGCTGAATTAAATAAGCTAGTTATCCTAAATACGCAGTTAAGTAGATTCTACCAAACCAATTAAATACTAAGCAGACTAAATTAAACTGATTACCAAATAAAACAGATCCAAAACAAATATCAACTACATCTACAGCAAATTCAGCAGATCCAAGTCAAATACCCGAAATAAGCAACTTAAATCTACACAAACTGAAGCAAATCAAACATAAAACTTAAATCCTAATCAAGCAGATTAAAACGCAGAATATTAAATAAGCAAATCCAATCAAACTCAACTTAAAACTAATAAAACACTAGCAGATTAATAACATAAACAGATAAAAAAACTAAATAAAAAATTAAAAAGAGTGTAAAACCTTTTGATGATACCCTTTGGGAAGAAGGTGGGCGCTGGACCCCCTTGTGAACCGAAACAAACGAACAAACACCACCGTTATTACCCAAAAATCAACATCATCATCTCGATCCACTCGAACCAATATAAAATATACCTCGAACAGTAACTTTTATATTTTCCCAGTGGGGGAAAATAACATTCCACTTTCTATTATAATTTTATTTTTATGTTTTTATATTTTATCAATCTTAATGAAGACAAAAAGTAATATAAAAAAGAGATTAAAGATGATAATTAAACTTGGCAGATATTTAATTGAGATGAAATTAAGTGAAAATAAATTTTCATTAATATTAAAATGAAGTTACATTACTGGAAAATTAAAGAAATACAATTTTAACCTAAAAACTAAATTGCAGAAATTAAACTAAAAATAATAAAAAGTGCACTCTAAAAATTACAGATGAAGGGGGTTTTTATAGGCAAACCCTTGGAAACCCTCTTCATGGCTTAATGAGTAAGCATTTAATCTTGGCCGCTTAATCCATCATTTTTTGCTTTCTCTTTCTTCTCTTCTTCATCTACGATGGAAAACATTCCCTTTTCACTCGGATTGCCAAGGTGGCGTGATTTGTGTTTGTTGAGTGCTGAGGTGGAGGATTATGATAGGAGGATTAGTATTGTAGTGTTGTTACAACCAATCAAATTCCAAGGATAGTAGCCACGTGAGATGGAAGAGAGGACCACAATTAGTGTCTTTTCTGAAAACTATGGGGATTTAATCCCAAACCGTGTGAATCACACACTTAAGGTAAAAGCCCCAAAAATTACTTGTGTTTTTACTGATTAGGGTTTTGGATTGGGATAAATAAGATGGTTGCTTTGTTTTTATTGAGAGAGAAAGAGGTGGGTGCTACTTTGTTTTTATCGAATGGTGAGTGAGGGGGTAGGGTAAGGTTATTTATTAATAAGGTGTGGGGTAAAACGTTTTAAAAAACAAACATGTGAGTGTGTGCGATTGACCAAATATTGACTAGCAATCTTTAAACTTCCGTTTCATTTGTTTTTTTTTTAGATAATGGGCTTGGCCCAATTGGATTTTTTATTCGTCCAAGGTTTTAAGGTAAATGGGCTTGGGCCCAAATTGTAAATAACTCATCCGTTTAACATTTCCAATTGGGCCTTTTGGGCTAATTTGACAAAAAGTGGATACTTTAAATCCTTAAATGGGCTTTTGAGCCCATTTATCCAATGTGGGACCCACAAGACAAAAATTCTTTAAAGACTTGAATCCGTGAACAAATTTGAACTTGATTTTCGGCTTCCTCGATTTTTCTTTAATCTCGTGACGGTTTAGCCGGTTTTCGTGAACTTGGGCACACTTATGGTCTTTTGACTTTGTCTTCGTCTCTTTTTGGACTTTTCTTCAACATTTGACCGTGAAATCCCGTGTTTTCTCTCCTTTTGATCATTTGTACCTATTTTAACATAAAAACACAAAACCACGCGTAATTCCGACTTTTATGATATTAAACACATGATTGGGTCTTGTTTTTCCTTGATTTTAGTGGCAAAAGGATAAGTGTTTACACACTTATTACTCTTGAACCTTGAAAGTTGAATACCTGTTCTTCTCCTGGTCATTTTTGTTAGGGCATTCCCTAGAAAAATGTCCTTGCTAATGACAGTTATAGCATTTGACTTTGCTCCTATCAAACCTGGCTGGCTCTCTCAGGTTGTAACTGAATTTTCTACCAGCCTTCTTTTCAAACTTATGAACTCGGAGAGTAAGCATAGCCATCTTCCACTTAAGGTCCATTTCATCTAAGTCAATTTTATCAACCTGTTCGAAATCATCAAAAGCTAGCTGCTGTTGTGGATCAACATCCGCAACAAAGGAATGAAGAACAGTTTCTACCATGCTACTAGTCTTGACTTTTGATTCAGGAGTAGAAGTATGTTGGGATGACAAAGTATAGCTTGGGTTACTGTATAGGGCATCGGACTAGAGCCTATGGAACTCAAAAAAGTAGAGTTAGCAGGATTGGAGTAGGAATCACTAGAGTACCCTCTCACATGAGACTCAAAACTTTTAAGTTTGTAAAATAAGTCATCAAAAGAGAGATACTCAAGTCCTCCTTTAGCTTTTAGAGAGATGACTACATGGTTCCATGAATGAGGCAGGGCTCTAAGAAACCTGTCATTGATGTCTTCATTTTCTGGTTTGGACCGGAGTTGATTCAATTGGCTGAGAATCTTTTGAAACCTGTCATAGCCTTGATGAAGACCTTCTGTCTCAGAAATCTTGAATTCTATAAATTTATCTCTCAGCATTGATCTGCGCATCTTCTTGGATTCCTCATTCCCTCCAAATCTTGCCTTGATCCCATTCCAGATTTCGCTAGCATCATCCAAGTGATAGAAATCACCCATATGATCATCAGGAAGAGACTGAAGCAAAATAGTTTTTGCTTTGATTTCCTTCTGAACAGTAGTGATTTCTTCATGAGTTTTAGGATCTAGAATGGTGATATTACCATTCTTGTCTCTACGAGTAGTCTTCTTGTTGTTTCCATTCTGAACAATTTTCCACAAGTCTAGATCAGTGTTGTTGATCCAGCACTCCATCTTCATGGCCCAGCTGTCATATTCTTCCTTCTTCAAGAGTGGGAATTTTCCATTTGTATTGGAAACAGTAGCAACGATTTGTTGTGTTTGTTGTGTTGTATTGGTGCTTGGTTGTCATGTTTCAGTAGAAGTAGAAGCATACATGATTAGACAAAGATGTTAGTAAAAAAATGGTTCTTCTTGTGCAGAGACTCTCCCAGGATCTAATACCACTTGTTGACTGGCCCTCTTTATATAATAGAGGTACTAGGGTTACATCACAACCCTAGCTTACCATAGAAGCTAACTATTTGCTATTAGGTCCTTCATCTTGTTTTGTCATATCAACTCAAGATCTCTAATTCCCAACAATATTCCCCTAGTTGATTTGACAAAGCCAATAAGCATAAGCTTCCCCTAAAGCTAATATAGATGAAGGCTAAGCTTCCCCTCGATCCATGCATTATTCCCTTTTTTGTCACATCAACTCAGAAGGGTTCGTCTTCCCCTTAAGAAGTGCATGTCGAATCCAGTAGGCTCCATGGAGAGATCACTGATGAAAAAAATCAAGTATAACAAATTTGATGAAGAAGTGGAATCTCCCAAACTTGTGTCTTATGTCTTGCACTAACCACGTGACATCGAGCTCGAACAAAAATCCTTACATAAATGAGACACTTAGCACAATAACTTAACCCCCTTCAAGTGATATCAAATGTACTCATAGAGCAAGTTATCTTAAAAAGGATGTTACTCCTTTTAAGATAAGAAAATAGATCTTACCCCTTCGCTAGATATGTCAAGTCTTCGTCACCATACAAACCAAGCAAGTTATCTTAAAAGGTTAACCAAGCCTTTTAAGATATGATAAGAACACAAAACCTGTGAAACTCAACTACAACATTAAATAAGTGATAATCAAATGTAATCTTCAATGAATCTCCCCAAGAAAATGATGATGGCTGAGAACTCCTCCTCCAATAATAGTAGTGACATCAGACTAGTCACTATATCATAGTAGTAGCAATCTTACTTGACTAGTGGGAACCAAAACCGGCCAAAGAAAATTAGTATACAACAAGCCAGCAGGAACCATAAGAAAGTCAGCAAGAACATACACCTACCAGTAGGAATAAACCAGTAGGAACCGACCAGTAGGAACCGATGATTTAACCAGGAGGAACCATCGAATATTACCAAGAGGAACCGAGAACACAACCAGCATGAATATACGAGACCAGTAGGAACCATATCTCACCAGTAGAAACAACATAACCAAACCCTACTAGTAGCATCTCAAAACCTTTTTTAAAAAAAAAATTTCACATTCTTGTCACCATCTGTTGCCAAAGCTGTTACTATTTCAAACATGTCTTCCTTCAAACTTTTAGTGACACTGCGTCTATCACTATACTGTTGCAAATCCTGGAGAACTTCAAACAATATAACAACCCATGTCCAGCCTGTTGTAATCCTTGCACCTGGACATATATGAAAGAAATATGGCGAAAATTATGAGCCCTAATATCTATGGATATCTTCATTAATGTCTGACCTATGTTCAAATAATATCTGACCTTTTCAAACAGTCACACGTCTTTTACTTTCCATATATATCACGTACATACCCCAATATCTCCATTAACTGTTTCCATATGATATCATGCGTAACAAACCAAAATATTTTTCATCTATTATGCATGATATAACATATTCAACTTTATTATCATTATATCATACTTGTTTGACTTTACCAACCTAGAACCTACGTAATATTCTCATCATAAATGCCATAAATCATGCATGAATGAAAATCTTGCTTTATCAACAAAATTCGTACCTGCCTTTGTAACCATACGTGAGCAGCAACACATGTCTTGTAATTGCTTCAATAACGTTTTGACCATAGACTCGCGTAATGTTTTACAAATACCATAGGACCACAGATTACCAGAACCACGATGAACAATAGTGCTCCTGAACTAATAGTACCTGCCATGTGAACTTTGGACCACGATGCAAACCATGAGCTGCACACAAATGGAACCACACGCTTGATAATTCCTCACGTGAACAATACTTCACTTTGGACCACTAGTTGTTAATCATACTTCCATAAAATCAAGAAGAAGTTATCGAAATATAATCTTTCCCACGTCTTTGCTAGCTGGTGTACCATAAAAATTAGAAAACCATATATCTTGTTCAAGGATATGAACGAGTCAAGTTAATTATGTGTACCAATATTCATCCCACGATCAAGATAAAATATAAACACTTTTCCTATAAAATAGGTTTCATATTTAATTCCATAGTTTACCAGCAACGAATTTCTTTCAAACAGAACTTGTATCTCACGAAGTCAGGATACACAAAAACGATTCATAACATTTGAAACAACAATACGCATCCCTAATCTTTTTCCAAAATATTTAAACAAAATCACTAGAAAGGGAATACCAACCAGGACCAATACGCAGCATCACACATTATTTCCAAGCAGTTAGGGCAGCGATTATGGGACCACAACAGCTCCTTCACCCATACAACAGCAAGTCCTTAATTTGCTAAATGAAACGTGAATACTATTTAACCATGGATTCAGGGTTTAAGTGAAGACCCAAAACCCTAAATCATGGCTATGAGTTCTTGAACGAATTGATCAGCAACATTGTAATTTTGGCAGAAAGTCACCTGCTAGGGTTCATCATTGATGAATGATCAACTCACCAAAGCTAGCAGAAACATCACACATGAACGTGTTCTTCTTTTTCTGCCCTTCTCATAATAACACCATATAAACGCAGCAACATCATATGAGTTATCTAGGGTTTGTTGGGAAAAACCCTAGATCAGAAGGAACACCATTTTATTAAAACAGAAAATAGAAAGTATACACGAAAACTTTGTAGATCAACCAGATCAAGAGCCAACAAGCTCTGATACCACTCGTTGAGTCTTAGGATCTATACTCATCTAGGATATCATAATCATGATTATAAATGCACAGCGGAATCATAATAAATACAATCACAATTAAGAACAAGGCTTTCACTAGTGAAATGATTACTATTAATAATCTACTAACTGCTCCTGGTGCCTTATAGGCTTGACACCAGGAAGAGCACACACACATCTCTAGTTTACATTGTTTGTGAATGAATGAATAACCATGTGTGCCTAACCCTCTTTGTATAATAGAGGTACTAGGGTTACATCATAACCCTACCTTACCATAGAAGCTAACTATTTTCTATTAGGTCCTTCATCTTGTTTTGTCATATCAACTCAAGATCTCTAATTCCCAACAGAGCTTAAGGAGTTAAAGGAACAATTACAGGAACTTTTAGAACGAGGTTTCATCCTCCATAGTGCATCTCCTTGGGGTGCACCGGTTCTATTCGTGAAGAAAAAGGACGGCAGTATGTGTCTCTGCGTTGATTATTGTGAGCTTAATAAGATCACCATCAGAAATCGATACCCTTTGCCACGCATTGATGATCTGTTTGACCAACTCCAAGGGGGAAAACATTTTTCCAAGATCGATCTGAGGTCTGGCTATCATCAGCTACGGGTGAAAGAGCCGGATATCGCCAAGAATGCTTTCCCTACACGATATGGACACTACGAATTGGTAGTCATGCCATTTGGCCTTACCAATGCTCCAGCAGTTTTCATGGACTTGATGAACCGTATCTTCTATGAGTTTTTAGACAAGTTCGTCATTGTTTTCATTGACGATATTCTGATTTTCTCTAAATCAAGGAAAGAACATGAAGACCATCTTCGTACATTATTACAGATACTTCGCCAGAAGCAGTTGTATGCTAAGTTCTCCAAATATGAATTCTGGTTGAGTAAAGTGGCGTTTCTAGGCCACATAGTATCCGTAGAAGGAATAACCATGGATTCTGCGAAGGTTGAGGCTGTTACCAAGTGACCAAGACCGACGACAGTAACTAAGGTTCGCAGCTTTCTAGGCTTAGCTGGTTACTACCGTATTTTTGTAGAGAAATGTTCCCGATTAGCACTACCATTGATCAAATTGATGCGGAAAGGGGAGAAATTCGTCTAGACTGAAGAAAGTGAGAAGAGCTTTGAAGACCTAAAGCAGAGGCTGGTATATGCACCTATTCTTACTCTCCCATCTGGTACATGTGGATTTCAGATCTAGAGTGATGCTTCAAGGAAGGGCCTTGGCTGTGTTCGCATGCCTCATGGGAAAGTGATTGTTTACATATCACGATATCTTAAGCCTTATGAGGAGAACTATCCTACACATGACTTGGAACTTGTAGCAGTCATGTTTGCATTGAAGATATGGAGGCACTACTTGTATCGTGAATCATGTGATATCTTCACGGATCACAAGAGCCTGAAATATATCTTCACTCAACGTGAACTGAACATGAGGCAGAGAAGGTGGTTAGAGTTGTTGAATGATTATGTCATTAATCTGTAGTATCATCCAGGCAAGGCGAATGTAGTGGCAGTGGCCCTTAGTAGAAAGTCGGGTATGATCAATGGCATTAAGATAGAGGAAGAAATTATATGAGACTTGGAGCGACTGGATATTGAGATCATGGTACGTGGACAGCATGGCTAATGGGCTAATTTTAGAGTGGAGCCTGACTTACTTTCTAGGATCAAAGAAGCTCAGATTGATGATGGTGAAATCTGGGCAATTATTCAGAACTTAGAGCAGCAGACGGAGTTTCGGTTAGATGACGACGGTATCTTATGGCAAGGCACTAGACTTTGTGTTCCTGATGATCTTGCACTCAGGGAAGCATTACTGGGTGAAGCTCATAGCTCCCTATTCTCCATTCATCCTGGTTCCACTAAGATGTACCACGACATCAAACAATATTTCTGGTGGAGTGGTATGAAATAGGATGTTGCTACCTATGTCTCCAAATGTCTTACCGGCCAGCTGGTTAAGATCAAGCATCAATGATCTAGTGGTCTACTACAACCATTAGACATTCCAGAGTGGAAGTGGGACAAGATCACCATGGATTTTGTCACTGGACTTCCACAGACCAAGAGGAAAAATGATGCCATTTAGGTTATCGTTGACCGACTTACCAAGTCAGCTCATTTCTTACCGATCCACAAGGATGATGCGATTAGCAAACTCGCTAACTTATATCAGAAGGAGATCATGAGACTTCATGGTGCTCCATCTAGTATCGTCTCAGACAGAGATCCTCGGTTTACTTCGCGATTCTGGGGAAGTCTGTAGAAAGCTTGGGGTACCAGACTTAAGCTTAGCACGGATTTTCATCCACAAACAGACGGGCAGTCGGACCAAACCATTCAGACATTATAGGAGATGCTTCAAGTGTGTGCTTTAGAATGGACAGGAAGTTGGGACGACTACATCTGCTTGGTAGAATTTGCATACAACAATAGTTGGCACGCCAGCATCAAGTGTGCACCCTTTGAGATGTTGTATGGCAGGAAGTATCGCGCCCCAATCTGCTGGGATCTGGTTGGTGAGCGAACCCTTGAAGGTCCAGAGATGATAGATTTGACCAACGAGAGAGTCGTTGTAGCTAAGGCGAAACAGCAAGAAGCTCGTGCACGTCAAAAGAGTTATGGCGACAAGCATAGTAGGGATTTGCATTTCAACTTGCGAGATCATGTTTTCCTCAAGGTATCACCGACGCGTGGAGTTAGATGTTTTGGAATCAAGGGAAAACTCAATCCTTGATTCATCGGACCGTTTTATATCATCGAGCGAGTCGGTGAAGTATCGTACTGTTTAGCGTTACCTCCACATCTTTCTCATGTTCATAATGTCTTTCATGTGTCCTTACTAAGAGGGTACAATTATCATCCCCTTCACATGGTTAAGTATCTATTTGAACAGATTCGTGAAGATCTTACCTTCATTGGGGAACCCAAACGAGTTCTTGACCGTCAGGAACGAGTCATGAGGAAGAAGACGATTCCATTCGTCAAAATCCTTTGGAGGGACCATTCCGAGCGGGAA
Source organism: Glebionis coronaria (assembly GCA_025667525.1). Lineage (NCBI taxonomy): Eukaryota > Viridiplantae > Streptophyta > Magnoliopsida > Asterales > Asteraceae > Glebionis > Glebionis coronaria. The sequence continues at coordinate 418,505,233 of CM046879.1, read as the reverse complement.
TCCACTTGGGAGACGGAGGAGTCTATCCGGACTTCTTACTCTTATTTCAAGTTTTGATTCGGGTATGTTCCTCTTTCAGCTTACGTTAACTATAATTTGGGGACAAATTATTCTTTTTAGGGGGGAAGAGTTGTAAAACCCGTATATAAATACCATGAACAGTACACTACGTAAACCTACGAACCAATTTAAACTCTCCATTTATGTCATGTACACGTGTCACGAACATTAATTCAAAAACTGCGTACGTGTTAATGCACGATAATTATTAAGTACGTAATAATACACGGTAATTATTAAGTATAATAATTATAATCACGAACATATGATCACGACCATTTATAAACACGATAATTATTACGTATAATAATTATAGCACGACTATTAGAACATAATATATATATGAAGTATATGTAACTTGAACATTAAGCACGAACTAGAACGAATAATTAAAACGAATGTACATGAGTATTAGCTTAAACATAAAAAAGCATGGGTTTGGCCTTGTGGGCTTTGATAGCCACGGACAAGGGAGACAAAGGGGGCCCAGCCCATTTAATTTTTGACTAAAGGGAAAACTAAAAACACAGAGTTTTTATAACATAATTATTTTATAGAAAAGTTAAAACCCTAGCTCCTTTTGGTGACTCTATAGTTGCGGCACCCACACAAGAGAAAGAAGGATTTGGGTTGATTTTTGATCTTTGATTTGTTGGTATTCGTGCTCGTGTTCGTGTTATTTTCAATCAAGCATTGGGGTAAAACATCAAACCTAAATCTTTTAATTCCTTTTTATTAATTATGAACATGTGAGGTTTGATCATTAAATAATTAATAAAAACATGTTAGGAATTAAAATAAAAACATGGAAAAGGGTTTGTTTGGGTTATGGTTTAGTTCGACAGCCAACCGAGAGTCATATGACTCACGGTGTTCTTCGGGTGGCCACAGCCGATACCCCTTAAGGGGGTCGGTGTGGGTTTCGGTCCAACAACAGGCACCACCGGCTCTAGCCGGTGGCTGTTTGGTTCGAGCAGGGGCAATAGCGAGAACAACAGGGGGAACCACCGGCCTAGTGCCGGTGCGAACTTTATTTGGGCAGTGGGTAGCCACGGCGCAACAGCGGCTGTCGTGGTAGCGCAGCCACCAGTCGCCACCGCAGCCGCGGCTGTGGGTGGTGGTTGGTGTCGGGTTTTTGGTTTTGTCTCGAGATTCGGGCTCATGATTGTTTTGCAAGTTATTTTTTACAAGATTAATTAAATTAATTAAGCATGCCTAAATAATTAATTTAATTAAAACATGACTTAGGTTGTGATTAACCTAAGTAAGTTTAGCATATAATTTTAGACTATAGTTTATTAATTAATTATTTAATACATGTACTTATAATTAATTAATAATTCATGACTTAGGTTTATTAATTAAAATTAATAATACATGTTAACCTAAGTATTTTATTAGACTTAATTTAATTAAACCATGACTTAATTAAATTTGTATAACCTATAGTTTATCAATTAACCATGATATATTATTAATTAATAAAACATGTACTATCATTATTAACTAATAATGGTTATAACCTAATTAATAAACTATACTATTAATTACATGACTTATGACTTTTAACCAGTAAACACTAGCTTATATTATTAGCTTATTAATCCAGGTTATTTCTAAATATGGAAACTTTCGATTTCAGGAAACTTACTATTTTTAGAAAGTTTCTATTTTTAGAAACCAATCTATTTTTTGGAAACTTTCTGTTTTTGGAAACTTTCTATTTTAGAAACTTTCTATTTTGGAAACCTGCTATTTTTAGAAAGTTACTTATTATTACATAACAAGTATAATAATACTAGAATACAAGATAATACTTAATCAGAATACATGAAATACATGAATAATACAGTATATCATTTAAAATAATAAAATAAGACAAGAACATATAAAACAAGCTAAGAACATGCTTGTTAACTTGGATTCACAAATAACATGGGTAAAAGATCCGGAGGTCGGGGAGGATAGAGGTGTTGTTTAGCCATGGTAGAGAGAGAAACAAGTAAGAATACAAGTCTGTGTTTTATTCTAGTGAGAGAAAGACAAGAAAGAAAATGATAAGCCTCACCCCTCCGTGGAAGTATGGAGAGGTTTATATAGCCCGGGACTTGGACTATTACATATGACAATATTAGTCCCTGCAAGTCCCGGCTATAAACTAATGTAATTCCGTTAGTCGCACACATTTTAAGGCTAACAATCTTCCCCCAATGTGGAGACATACAAAATTACTTACAATGTTCCTAACAAATGCAAATACAACAAAAATATGACATTATTAAGTTTACTTCCAATGTTGAGGATGACATCGTTGTCTTCAAGTCTTCTAGAAAAACTTATACCCCAGTTTGAATCCTCTTTGTCTTTTCTTGTTGAGGAACCATTGTATCATGTATGAACTGGATTAACTTCCCCCCAATTCATACCACATGTCTTGAAAAGCTTTCTTCATAGACTTCTTTTTGACGAAGCTTCTGAATCAACTTCCCCCAAACCAATATTCATGTCTTGAGTAGAATTTGTAGCTTGAGCAATCTTCTATCTTTGACATTTAAAGTGCACAGCGGAATTTTGTAGAAGAAGAAGTGATAGGTGTGTAAACACCCATCCTTTTTACCACTTAATTACAATAATAACCGAGCCAAAACGTGTATTTTATGTCTTTTATGTCGGAATTATGCGTGGTTTGTGTTTTTGTTGTGATTTAGGACGAAAAGGTGAAAAGTGGAGAAAACACGGGCATTCACGGGCTTTTATTGAAGAAAAAGATGAAAGACGAAGTTAAGAAGTCAAGAGTGCAAAAAGAACGGAAGTCCAAGACCAATTCTGAAGATTTATCGAAGAAAAAGTCAAAAGGCGGAAGTTTACTTAAAGCCGAAGAACTCAAGTCTAATTTATTGAAGAATTAAAAGACGAGTTCAAAGAAATCCCGAGCCAAAAGTCATTAAAGTCCAAGATTAAAGAAGATTAAAAGGCTAAAGGACTAATGGTGCAATTAAATGAAGATTAAAGGCTTGAGGGACTTAATCATGCAATTAAGAAGAAATGAAGGAGGGGAGGAAGCTTCCTAAGCATCCCTTAATCCTCCCCTATAAATAGTCATTAGGATTAATCTTTTCATTTTTGTTGGCTAATAGTGACAATTAGTTCTTCCACTTTTAATTACCTTGTCATTTAAATACTTGTCAAATTTAAATACTGTCTTGCACCTTAATTACCAGTTAATTTCAAGTAAGTTTTTCTTTTAATTCTTGTTAATCTTCATCTTTATTGTTAAGCTCTCATTCTACCTTTCTTAATCTTTGATTTTGATTGTTTATGTTTATGTTCATGTTCATGTTCTGATGTTCTTATTTTGATCAAAGTGGGTTTTGATTATTTTGATTAGTTTTGTGAGTTTGATTGTTTTGGATTGATTGCTTATGATTAATAGATGTTTATTTGTTTGTTTGATTTAATCTTGTGGTTGATTTAGCTTTATTTTGATTAAATTCGTGCCATATTTTGTTCCTTGTTCTTCGGTTCTCTTTGTTTCTGATCTTTCCCAGGAAAACAAGCCCAGCAATTGTTTTGAATAAAGGTTTTGAAGGGTGGTCCATGCGGAATATATGACATTCCGCATAAGGAGGATATTCCGAGTAGGGGGATTTATTCCGCATAGGCCAAGATTCCGAATAGAGGTGATTATTCCGAATAAGCATCCATTCCGCATAGGACCCATTATTCCGCATAGGAATTTATTCCGGATAAGACCAATTATTCCGCATAGAGAATATTCCGGATAGGCTAGTATTCTGAGTAAGGGAGAGTATTCCGCATAGGGGTTGTATTCCGCATAGGCTTGTATTCCGAATGGACCAATATTCCGAGTAGGGTGACATTCCAGATAGGTGACATATTCCGAATAGCCATTTATTCCGAATAGGGGTTTATTACGGATAAGGAAATCTTAGTTTTTAATTTTCTGCCTTTTTAATTTTGAGCTTTATTTTACCCGCCTTTTTACTTAGTCGCACTTTAAGTTTATTTGCCTTAGATTTATTTTAGTCTTGCCTTAGTTTAAGCTTTAGTTTTAGTTGTGTTTTAAGTTTGCCTTAGTTAGATTTAAGTTTGCGTTATTTACTTTTAGTGCCTTTTAATTTTTCACCTCGCTTTTAAATACTAGCACCATTTACTTTAAATTAGATTTAGATTTACTTTTAAGTCATTTATTTTATTTGTTCTGCACTTTTACTTTTAATATACTACAACGACACACTTTTGTTTTCACCAAAGACGACTGAGTCACATAGAACCTAGATCAATTCGATTAGACCACTTGAACGATAATTTTTATACGGGCCAAATGCCTTGTATCAAATGGCGCCGCTGCCGGCTCTTTTCGTAATGATTAATGGTTTTCTGTGAGAGACGCGTTGCTTTTTGGGAACCGTTCACTTGTGAGCGTTATTTTTCTTGCATAAAAAATTCAAAAATCATAAAAATTAAAAATTTATAAAAATCCATAAAAATTAAAAATTTCAAAAAATTCAAAAAGATTTTATCTTTATTGTGTATATATATTGTCTTTGTGTTTGGTTTCTTTTTCTTTTGCATTTTCAGGTGTATGCGTACTAGATCTTCTAATTATCAAGAGCCCGAGACTCAAGAAGATTTAGCTATGTCAGGTGTTAACAACAATAATCATCCACCGCACCTCAATAATAACAGCAATGTTCTTCCACAGCCCGATCTTCAGACAATGGAGGAGCTTTGTCAACCTACCATGTTTGGACGAGGAGGACCGATTGCGCCGATGCAAATCAACGCTCCTGAGTTTTCGTTGAAGCACCACATGATTCAGCAAGTGCAAACAAATCCTTTCCGTGGATTGCCTGATGATGATGCCAACAAACATCTCGACAAGTTCATTACAATCACCCAAAGCATGAAGTTGCCCGGTGCCACAATGGATGTTCTTCGCCTACAACTCTTCCCACATACTTTATCACATCATGCCGAGAAATGGTTTGATCGTCTCCCGAAGAATTCAATTCATACTTGGGATGACATGACTCAACGCTTTTTGTCGCGCTACTTTCCACCATCCATGGTCACGAGCCTTCGCAATCAAATCAGCGGTTTCATGCAAGAACCCGATGAATCTCTTTTTGATGCTTGGGAAAGATATAATGTCTTGATTGATCGATGTCCAAACCACAACATGCTCCCTGTGACCTTAATAGATACTTTCTACAACGGTTTGACTTTTCGTGATCGTGATACGATTAATGCAGCCGCCGGTGGCACATTCATGAAAAGGAGACCCGAGGAGTGTAGAGAGCTTATTGAGAACATGACTACTCACCACAAAAACTGGGATTCCTCCGCTTCTTCAAGGAACAACCCGAGAGTCAGTGTTTCTTCTACCTCAGCAAACCCTGATATGACCGAACTCACCTGCATGATGACTGAAATGAGCAAAAGTATCACGCTTCTCGCTTCAAACCAACAACAACAACAAGTTAAAGCGGTTGCTAATCCTTGTGAAACATGCGGCGGTCCTCACTCATACACCGATTGTCCTTCGACTCAAGGAAATCCGGAAAATGTGTATGCAGCTTATGGTAATTATTCACCGGAAAATTACCAAGCTCGACCTCAAGGGGATAGAAATTTGCTGAGTTACCGGTCAAACAACTACCTTTCACCTGGTTTTTCTCCTCAAAACAACAACCCCGCCAAAAACTACAATAGAAGCAACCAAATCCCACCAAGAGCTTCTAATACTTATCACCCACCCGCTTAACAAACCCCACCCATTAACCCCGATGTTAAAGCCATCATGAGAACCCAAGGTTAGCAAATCAAGAATCTATAGAGCCAAATTATCAATCTGAAAGGAGATATCATAAAGCAAGGAAATGAGATTAGATCCGAGCTTCGAGATAATATTCAATCTTCCTTCAGCAATCAAACAAATGATTTGAAGAATATGCTTGCTAGTTTCTTGACCGCCACTCAACCTTCTACTTCAAGTTCTCTACCTTCAAACACCGTCACCAATCCGCGGGCAAATGTGAGTGCTATTACTACTCGTAGTGGAATTACCATTGTCGATCCACCGATCCCACCCCCATCATCTACACCTCCTCCACCACCATTTATCCCTACTCCTCCTACACCTAGTATTAGTGCACCATTACCGTCTCCGCCTCGCCATGACGATGTCTCTAGGAAGGAACTTTCAACATCTCAACCTTTACCTGCTACGCCTTCACCTTCACCACCCAAACCCAATATCCCTTATCCCTCTCGTTTAGGCAAGACCAAAATGCTAACAAAGGATGACTCTGAAGTGTCGAGATATGTGAAGATGATCTCTCAAATGAACTTCAACATTAGCTTTCTCGAAGCACTTGTCCACATGCTGAAATTTGTAAAAGCATTCAAGGAATTGCTTAACAAGAAGGAAAAGTTGATTGAACTCGCCAACACACGCTTAAATGAAAACTGCTCTGCAGTTATTCTTAAAGAACTTCCAGAAAAGCTTGGAGATCCTGGTCGTTTTGTGTTGCCTTGCGTTTTCAACAAAACTGAAGAATTTACTGCCCTTGCTGATCTCGGGGCCAGTATTAATTTGATTCCATTGAGTGTTTGGAAAACACTATCATTGCCCGACCTCACTCCAACTAAGATGACTCTTGAACTTGCAAATCGCACTCTCGCTTACCCAGTTGGTATAGCCGAAGACGTGTTCATCAAAGTGGGCACACTTACTTTCCCGCTCGATTTTGTCGTTGTTGATTATGAAATGGACCCTCGTATTCCTTTAATACTTGGTCGGCCATTCTTGAGAACCGGATGAGCTTTAGTTGATGTTGCCGAAGGTGAGTTAATCTTAAGAGTCGGGAATGATTCACAAGTTTTTAAAATGGGGAAGCTTACAAGCAAATCCTATGGACCAGAATCAGTGAATATGATTAATGCGCTTGATGACTTTGTTGTCTACAACAATCCTCTATTCGAGTCTTGCAATGATAATCCACTTTTTCAAGAGGATGTGGATGATTCTCTTTCCAATTTAGCCGCTTCTCCCATTTATGATTCTCCATCGGTCATTGATGCTTATGATGCTGATTCTAGCTCAGATTCGGATGATTATGATGACCTTACTTCTGAGTATCCCGATCTGCCCACATATGATGATTTTGATGAGGCCGATACTCTCTCGAGCGATTCTTCTCATGATGAAGATCCTCTGCCATCACTCGATCCTACTTTGGACGACTACTCATTTGAGGAAGACTTCTCTACGTTTCTCAACACTTACTTCCCTCATGAGAGTGATGCTCCTCCTTATGATTTTGAAGATTATCGTCTTGATCCTACTTTGGATTTGAAGAACATTCTTTCAAAGGAGAAAGAACCGGTCGACACCAATATCCGCTGCACGTATGAGTTAACCCCTCTTTGTCCCCCTTCTGAGGAAGAGGTTGTGCTTCTTCGTGGATCTTCTTCCCATTCTGCTGAGCCTGTGTGCTATTATTGTGACAACCCTGGTTTTGAGGTTCGTCACTTAGTTTTATTTTGTGCTGGTTACGTGTCTTTACGTGTTGATGTGCTAATTGGAGTGTATAGATTGTGGTTTGGATATCGTTTCCGGTACGGGGTACCTTGTGAGTGAAACGATGTGTGATGATTTCATGTTTATGAATTCGCATGGTAGTGACTATGAAATGAGATGGTGTTATTTAGTGGTTTTACGTATACGTATATGTATTATAGAAAATCGTATTTTTACGATTTACGGTTTAGCATTTAGAGGTCTCGGATGAGGTAATAATTCATATGAATATTTTTCGAAATGGTTTTAAGTCATTTGGGACTTAGTTATAAAGTTTATTTCAAAATTTGAGATTTTTATAAAAGTGTATATTTTACGTCTTATACGGTAAAACGCGTAAATTTGACTAGTTTTACGGTTTTGAGGTTTTGGAGGCTTTAGGAGCTGAAATAAATTAAGGTAAATTAAGGTAATATTAATAAGATATTAATTAACAATAAAAAGAAAAAAAAATAAAAATATATATATATGAGGCGGTTTGGGACGAATCAAAAGAAAAGAAAAGGGAAAAAAGGAAAAAGAGAATCGGGCTTTTGTAATGGGCCAAGGACTTGTTAGGAAACTATATAAATACTTTTTATTAACCAAAAAACTTCATAAAACCCCTGGAGATCACCTTCAAGTCGGCATCAATGGTGGTTTTAGGGTTCTTCATTAATTTTTCTTCTTTCAAAAAATTCTAAGGTAAAATCTTTAATACTCTTTTTAATTAAAGTGTTTTAATTCTTTCTCAATCATCTTATAATGGATTTAGGTTAGGGTTTAAATACGAATCTGTATTTTAATGATATTATAATTATTAGATGGTTTAGGGTTTGTAATTAATGGGGTTATGGGTAATTAATTAGGTTAAATTAATTAAACCCGTGTTAAAAAACTGGGCAGAATTTTGGGCCATTGTTTAGATCATATAGGGAGTTCTACAAACTCTTATTTTGCGATCCACATATACCTGGAAAGCTAATTGAATTGGCTTTCAAATGCAAGAAACTAGAACTAAATTGGAGGTCGGGAAGTGGGTGAAAAACAGGTTACAATAGTCGGAGGTCAAAACAGTTTTGAAGTCAGCCTGTTTTCTTTTTAAGTTTTGGGTTGTTTGGGGTACTTAGGGTTGCATTGGGATCTTCTCACGAACATGAGAGATGGTTTATATATTATAGTAAGTATCTGCACTTGGGCTAAGGTTGTGGTTTAGGGTAAGACCCCCTAATTGTAACAAACTTTTCATACGTTTAAAATCAGTGAATTCTGGATAGGTAGAAATATATATACATATATCGGGGCCTTAACAGTAGCTTTAAGGTTAGGGAAAGTGGGAGGTTTTAGCTAACATATGTAAAAGTATGAATATTCCTTTTACTGAAACCATGGGTATGTTTAAGTGGACGTTTGACTTAAAGTTTTGAGACCTAAAAACTGGGACTGTTTTGTGTAAAATATGAACGAGATAGTTATTAAACTTAACCAAGTTAAGGACTTGTTAAGGAAGGGTAATGGGGTGATTAGAGCTTATCAATGAGGTATTTATATGGGAATAGGCTAGATGTCCATCATAGGTTGATGAGCCATCTTAATGATTGGTTAATGTATTGATTGTGTGTTTTTGGTTTGTTAGCTTGTTGCTAGTGCGAGGACTTGTGAAGAAGCAATCAGGTGAGTTTCATAGTCCCATGTTTATTATTGTTTTTGACTTCCAGATGGGATGGAAGATACACTGTGTTGAGTTATTTATAAACTGATGCTGTGAATGTTTTTAAGGTTTGAGATGGACTTGTGTGTACAGTATGTGATTAACTGTTATGTGATTCTTGTTTGTGTATGATTTGGATCGGAAAGGTACATAGGTGTATGGGCGCCTATGGTATCATGGTGTTTGGTAAGGCGTGATGCCTTGGAAATTATGGTTGTTGGTAAGGCGTGATGCCTTGGTAATTGTGATTGTTGGTAAGGCGTGATGCCTTGGAATTATGATGATTGATTAATCTTGAATGCTAGTTGTTAATACATAATTGTAGCACATTGTCCATATGTTATTGTGATGATGGTTGTTATTCACTTCTTGTAACTGATTTAGCGTTGGATTCTAAACCTATGACTCTCACCAACTTTATGTTGACGTGTTGTAGTGTCTCTTTCAGGTGTGAATGTGTTTAAGCTTGAGGATAGAAGTGGCTAGACTTGGATGCCTTAGGATTGCATATAGAAGGAGATCCCCGTTCCTTCTTAGTTTACCTTTATGTTTTTTTGATAAGTGATACATGTTGGCACCTATATGTTTGTTTGGTTTATGTTTATTGTTTGTCTTGGGTAAGTGGTAGGACTGTTACCTACTTACCTAGACTCCTGGGTTTGATGAGATATTGTCATGACTTTGTGTCTCTATTTTATGACATTTTTTATTTCATATAGTTATCTCTATAGACACGCCATGTTGTGATTATATCCATACGTCGCACCCATATTCCGCCATGGTGGGGTGTGACAGAATGGTATCAGAGACAATGGTTATAGAGAATTAGGTTGCCTAGTCGCGTAGCCTAGTCTATAGCTTAAGGGTCCCTGCATATAGGCGTCATAGGAGTATGTGTGCATTTTATAATAATTGATGTGTTTGGATGTTATTTATTGCGATGTTTTGACTAGTATTAATTGAACCGTAGTATGTTCATACTTAGTCACATGTTATTTTCTTTTCGGGTTTGTGACTAGTGCGGGTTGAACCATAATCGTCCACGCTAGTCACTATAGTATTTTGCTTAAATTGTACATTATAGTACATAATTTAGTACAAGGTAGTTTCTATCTTTTATCGAGTTATTTTACATACCTGAGGTATGTTATTTTTCTTTTGATGTTTAAGTCATGTTCCCTAAGAATCGTGTGGTGGTTCGAGTTACTAGGAGTAGGTGGATAGGAAGAATTTTAAGCTGTTTCCACTCTTACGGGCGACATGACTTATAACTGATTATGTTTTCGTTTTGGATTTAGTCTATGCTGGTTTAGCCAGACTATGGATTTATGTATTTCAAGAGTTTGACTATGTTATTTAAGTAGTTGGAGTTTTAGACCTTATTGTTTATGTGGTTATGTGCTTATGTGAGTAGATGAATTTATGTGTTATATGTTGTATTGATTCTTATAAGTGTCATCATAGGAGGGAGTGCATTGGGGAAAGGGTAATTGTATAAGTATGGTGGCCAACATAGTTATACAAGTACCACAACTTCAATGGGTTCTCAAGTATGATTGCATGAAAGAGGGTTAGTACATGCTTGTATATGATGAGATGTGGATTTAGAGTATATTCATAATATATGGGTTTATGTAACATGTGACAATCCGCCAATTTCAGATCGTTATTTTAATCTCGACTATTACGTATTACGTGTCCACTTTCATGAGAATTTTAAGTTATCAGCTAACCGAGAAGGTTATAGTTTGAAACTTAACGTAAGAATGTCGTTTAGATGAAAACCGACAAGAAAAACATTAAGTATCGATATTATATTCTCAAATTCATCATATGAATGATTTTATTGTATTTATTTTAATTTCTCGTGTTTTACGTTTTAACGAATGACGAGAACTATTAGTGATCGCGATACCGACGGATGCCCAAAATTTTACGTTTTATTATCGATAATCTCGATATTGGAGATTTTTGGAATTTTCGTTTCATTACGTATTAAGTCGAGTCGGAACCTTACTATTGCTTTTCGTGTGCGTTTAAATCCTCGAAAAAGTATTTTATTGAACGAGACTTAATATATTTATGAATCCGGGACGAAACCCGACTCTCGTAAATTTACACACAAAAAAAGACTAGTTATCATTTCCCGCTCTTTGCTAACTAATTGGCAAACAAGGCCAAAAGATATCCAATATTGCACATTTAGTCCTTCCACCACTATATATAAACCATTTTTTCACACACACTCTCATTTTAACACTCCAAAAATTTTTGTCTCCCCTTTTCCTTCTCTCTAGCTCACGACTCAACACCACTACCATCAAACCACCATCAAAATTTGATATTTGGAAAATCTAAGCAATGACCCATCCTTAAAACATCATTGTAAGTAAATCCCATCAAGAAAATCCAACATGCAACAACATTTTTCTTAAGATTTGATTTTGATAATTTTGTTAAAAACATTGATTTGATCTAATTAAATCATTAGGTTTGTGTTTGATTGTGTTTAGGAACACACTATTGAAATATTGGAGCATGAAAAATGTTTTATTTTGGTGATTCAGCCCCAAAACCCACGAAATTTTTGAGGGGTTTGGGTGTTCTTGGTATTTTGATCTATTTAACTATGGTATGGTTCCTCTTATGATGTTATTATTATTTTAATATTATTTTCTTGAAATACATGTGTTCTTTTGATTTGGGTTTTGGAGGAGGATGATCATACTTATTATTAGGAATGTTTGGGTTTGTTTAGATTGATTACAAGTTGTTATTAGGAGTGTAGGAATGATTGAAATGGGTCAAAAAGATGATTTGTTATGGTTTTGAAAGAGGTGTTTTAGACCAGTAGGTAAAAGGCTATTTTCGAAAATCTTACTGTTTTAAAATGATTAAACTAATAGGATAGGCTTGTAGATAATTCTTTTAGCTTCGATTTGCCGCTTGAATGAGCTTCTAACTCATTACGGATCAAAAGTTATGATGTTTTGATTATTCGTGTACCGGGAGACGAGTATCGGCACAATCCGAAAATTGTTGTCGATATTTGGATCGGATCTCGGGGACCATAGAACGAGTTTTAAAAATATTCAAGGACTGATGTAAGTTGCTAGACCTCAGGTCATGAGTCTATTTTCAAACCCGAGTGTTGGTTTTGTAAACGGAATTGTTTAAATGTGTCAAAATGGTTTTACAAGTCAAAGGCGTAAAACTGTCCGGTTTTTACAACACGAAGATGTGTCGGGAAGAAGGTCTTAGGAGTAATATTTTTGAATGAAACTTAAACTGAGTCTTATTCATATAATAAGTGAGTTTGTGACCAAGTTTCGTCGAAATCGGACAAGTCTAGATAGGGTAGATTGGTGTGTACATTTGGAGTGTACATGCTGATTGGTATTTTGGACACGTAGTCGAATGCTCGTGTGGCGTGAGTTTGAGTATTCACTATTGGACATGGTGACTTACCCAAGAGTTAAGTCATTATATAAATGACTTAGTTAATGGTCCAAGGGAAGTAAAATGATAAGTTGACTTGCGTTGACTTGGCGTCTTATGACGGGTCAATGTCAAGAGTAAAAATGTTGAAAAGAATAGTGTTGAATAAAAAGGGTATAGACCAACACTTGTTTTATAAAAAAATTTCGGGATTGTTTTGGTTTTGTAATTTTGATTTTTATATTATTTAAGTACGATTTATACTTAAGTCGATTTTTAACGAACGCGCCTTATTTGGTAGGTTGCGATTTCGTGTTTAAACAGGCATCACTAATCGTCGGCGATCGTCTCATTACCACTATTGGCTAAGGTGAGTCTATAGCCTAGCTTTTAACACGTTTACTTGTTTTATAAACCCGCGAGGGGGATAACATGCTTGTTTTAGTAAAATAAAAGGGTACAATGATAAGTTGTGGAAACTCTACTTATTGGAAAAGTATGGGTGCAACGAGAAGTTGTGGAAACCCTTATTATTGGAAAAGTAATTATTATAAATGAAGGGCACAACGAGAAGTTGTGGTAAACCCTCTTTGTTTTAAAAATTGAACACAAGGAACTTGATTGTATGCTTAGATGAAATTTATTGCATAAGTTAGTTTTAGCCTTAAAGGACCCATGAATCGTGAATTGTTAATCGAAGTAACGCTAATGCTATGGATAGATCTATCGGGGTGACGCCCAGTCCGGTCGCGACTAGCTCTCGCGTGGTGTTGTGATGCACTAGTAATGAAACATCGGATGCATTGTATAAGAGAAATATACGCACTTGGCTAGGTGTGTTGGGCTGAAATAATATATGTTAACGTTCAATGTCACGAGGCTTATGTAATGAAACCGATAATTATGTCCGTACAACATAATGGTATTTCGGTAAATTATTAACCATGGAAGGTTATTTTGAATACTTGTGTTCTCTTTATTTAAATTTAAACTCTATAGATTCACTCTGCAAATTTTGCTGACTTTTTAAGCATGTTTTATCTCAGGTCCATATTGAAGGCACTCGAGGAAGGCGGTTTCGTGAAGCTTGCATATTTGAAATGTTTTGGCCCGCTTTTCTAAAACATATCCATTCAAATAACTTTTATTATTTATAATAGTTGTAAACTTTTGAATCATCTGGGACCGTGTATGAAATTATATTTTTATTGAATGAAAATGAATGGATGTTTATTAAAACGACTTGTTTTGAGCCGTTTTCTATGATTATGAGGTTGAACCATGCTAGTAACACCCAATGACCCTTCGGCTGTTATGAACGAAATTTGGGGGTGTTATAGATTGGCATCAGAGCTCAAGTTATAGAGAACGAAAAGATTTTCCGAAAATGAATTTTTGAAATCTTTTAACTATAACTGTTGCAAGCGAAACCTCCGAGTTGCCAATGGACGAGAATGATAGTATATATATATATATATATATATATATATATATATATATATATATATATATATATATATATATATATATATATATATATATATATATATATATATATATATATATATATATATATATATATATATATATATATATATGGGAATATATATATGTTGTAATCTTTATTGATTATTTGAACTTGTGAATTACAAGGTATGTTTTCATTTATTTAATTATAAATGATAATTTTATATTTATACGAGATATTTATACGACGTCGATTGTCACGAAGCCACTCTAGTCATTTTTATTCTAGCGCTGAAGCTATTCCTGAAATGAATCCTGTTATTCTCGAGATTAACTAAGTTGTGGATATACATGATCCCAACGAAACGGTTAATATTCTGCTGATATTCTTTTGGTTACAAGGATTTTGATTTCCTTGGTTCTTATTTTTGATTTATCGATCCGTTCATTTCGTTTAGCAAATTTAATTTGTATTTTCATTAATCTTCGACATTATACTGTTTTGATAAAAACAAGTTGTCTGAGAAGGTACTGTTGATTGTTAGGAATTGAGATTGGTTTGTATGGTATTCACATGCCAACCAGGATTCCATATCATATCACTGATCATTTTTTGTTAAATCGGTTTCTCATTTGTTTCGATCTTAATCTTTCGCGTTGAGCTGGCGATGCTTGAATAAAGTGATTTATAATCGTTGAAATAAATTGGCATTTATTTGAACAAGGAAATTATAAATTGTTGAACTACAAATTTCTGAAT
This sequence comes from Glebionis coronaria, assembly GCA_025667525.1. Lineage (NCBI taxonomy): Eukaryota > Viridiplantae > Streptophyta > Magnoliopsida > Asterales > Asteraceae > Glebionis > Glebionis coronaria. The sequence goes on along the minus strand of CM046879.1, from coordinate 418,490,212 downwards.
CCTATTTGGAAGGACTTGATCAATCCATGGAATAATGATTCATAAAGGTGTGGGCTTAAGCATATAGCATCTGCGTGATTAAACTCTTATTAAATTATAATTTGTTTGCTCGATTCATTCTTTGATTTATTCCTTTAATTCTTTGATCGTGAAATGGTTGTATTGAGATTGTTCTGAAACCACCAATTGAGGAGGATATCAAGCGTCTCTGAAAGACATTGAAGAAATCTTATTCTTGTGGGACCGAGGAGCTTTCTTAGCCATGTGAAATACCTAGTAACTCTTAGTAGATTAGTTTATCAATTGTAGTATCTTCTTATTAATCCCTAACTAAACTGTGACAACAGTTAGTAGGACTAGTCTTTTAAGTTGTATGGCATTAGACGATGACTATCCATAATGTTGATAATACGACTTGTACTAGTTTGTGATCAATGGAATGACTATCTTTTAATTCCTAATTCTACATCGTACTATTATTATCTTTCTTTGCTTTTCTCTTGTAAATTCCTGTGGTATAACGCAATCATTGAATGAATACTCATTATGATATGATTTGTGTTGCACACGAATCATGCAGTCAATGAAAGCTATGACTGAAGCACGAATGCACCAAGTTATTAGTGAATAAGTTGTTGTATCTTTAGTTAAATTCATGGCCAACATGAATGATGGATCTGGAACCGGTGGAGCTGATGCTGGAGCCGATGATGTTCGTGGTACGGATGGAACAAATGTGCCCGAAGTTAGAGGCTATAACTACACTTCGTTCTTTAATTCAAAACCGTAGACTCTTTAGGGGGACTAAAGATGATGGAGGATTGTATCAGTTATTAAAAGCTGGCGTCAGTCTTTCAAATCAGTGACCCTAATCAGGAGGATATGGTGCAATTTAAAATTACTACTCTCCAAGTTCGTGCATTAATTTGGTGGAATGGCAGACTTGCTTCCATATGTATCGTTACTTATGGGACACCATGGACTAAGGTGATGAAACGGTTAACTGAGGAGTTTGTCCTCGAAGTATTTCCAAAGTATGGAGCAAGTGTTGTACAATCTGAAACTGAAGGGAACTAACATTGGTAGATATATCAAGTGTTTCCATAAGTTGACTCTTTTATGTCCAAGAATTGTGGCACCCGAACCGTCAAGGTCAAGCAGTATATTTACGGCTAACCAGGAATTTATGCGGGGATGTGACTTCTTCTAAGCCAATTGCTTTTGTGAAGTTGTTTGCGTGGCTTATTAGCTCATGGGACACATAATTCAAGGCAGGGCTGACAAGGTCACTAAAGAGGGAAAATAATTCCAAATTGAAAATTCTTTTCGTGCATTAGAGCTCGTAAGTATATCGAAAAAGGTTGTGGATTATTCATGGCTTAGGTATCGTAGAAGGGATCGTAAGAGAAGTAAGTAGAATTACTCTAGTCATTTGTGACTATTCTGAAGTGTTTCTGGAGGATTTGCCAAGGCTTCCGCCTCCAAGGCAAATAGAATTCCTAATTGATCTGATTTCTGGTGCTGCAACTGTGGCACATAAGCCATATTTATTAGCACCCTTTGAGCTGAAGTAATTATTTGTGCAGTTTTAAGAACTATCTGATAGATGTTTTATTCGACCGCGCTTGTTAGTTTGTAGAACCTCTATTCTATTCTCTAAGAAGAAAGATGATTCGTTTTGTATGTGTATCGATTACCGAGAGCTGCTTTGGCTAACGATCAAGAATCGTTACCCGCTTCTAAGAATTGATGATCTATTTGATCAACTTCATATTCTCGTGTTTTCTCCAAAATTTTGGTGTTTTCTCCAAAGATTGATCTTTGTTTTGCTTATCATCAACTTCGCATACGCGAGGAAGATATTCCTATTACGGCATTTAGAACTTGTGATGATCATTATGATTTTAGGGTTATGCCTTCTGGTTTGACCAATACATCTGTTGTATTCATTGACTTAATGAATTGTATGTGTAAGCCGTGTCTTGATAAATTCGTAATCGTTTTCTTTGATGATATTCTAATCTGATCTACGAGCAAGAAAGAACATGCCGAACACTTAGGGATTATCTTGAACTTGTTAAAGAACGAAAAGATGTACCCAAAATTTTAAAGTGTGATTTTTGGCTTGGTTCTGTACAACTTCTCTGTCATGTGATTGAAAAATGTGGCATACATGTTGATTCTGTGAAAATCGAAGCCATCGAAAATTTGAATGTTCCAACTATTCCAGCTGGAGTACGACAAATTCTAGGTTTGGTTTGTTATTACTGAAGGTTTATTAAAGGATTCTCTTTGATATCAAAACCATTAACTAAGCTAACTAAAAAGAATGAACCATATGTGTGTGGCATTGATGAGGAGAAAGCTTTTCAGACTATGAGGAGAAAGCTTTTCAGACTATGAAAAGAAAACTCTGTGACACGCCGATCTTATCATTACTCGAAGGAAGTGAAGATTTTGTTGTTGATCGTGATGCATCACCTTTATGATTTGGGGCTGTTTTGATTTGTATATGCTTGTAGGAAGCCTAGGAAGAATGAGGAAACTGCACAACCCACGACTTGTAATTGGGTGCGGTGATTTTACTCTTCGTCTGTTGAGACATTAATTGTATAGCACTATGGTACGGTATCCACCGATAGTAAGAGCCTACAATGTATTCTGGATTAAAAGAGGTAAATAAGCCTTTAAGTGATTACGATTATGTTATTCGTTATCATTTGAGAGGTAGGAGCAAATTACGATGGAATTCATTGTTAAGCTCTTGAAAACTCAGTTTGAATATGACTCGATTTCTGTCAATGTTGATTGATTGACTCTGCTTATTTTATTTTGTTAAATAAATCGATCGTACTAATTAAGGATCGTTTGTGAACCACTCGTAGTAGACATAGAAGTTATGATAATGTGAAGCGAAAACCTTTGAAATTCGAGGTAGGTGGAAAAGTTATGCCAAAGCTATCACCATGAAAAGGTGTTATGTATTTTGGAAAACGTGGGAAGTTAAGTCCCCATTAGTTTGGACCATTCGAGATGATATCGATGGTAGGTCCGATGGCGCGAAAACTTAAATTACCTCGAGAGCCGCAAGGAATTCACATTACTTTTCATATGTCGAACCTAAAGAAATTTCTTCCTGACGAAGATTTTTTTATCTCTCTTGATGAAGTATGAATCGACGGTAAGTTGCATTTCATCAAAGTACTTGTTGATATTATCGATAAGGAAGTTAGGCAACAGAAACGAAGTCGAATTTTATTGTCATGTGTGATCGAACTCAAGACGAGGACCAAAATACATTTAACTCTTTGTTTTCAACGAGCGATCGGGGAAGAACGCAAGTTGATCTTCGGAACGAAGATCCCAATTTGGTGGGGATAATGTGACAATCCGCAAATTTCAGGTCGTTATTTTAATCTCGACTATTACGTATTACGTGTCCACTTTAATGAGAATTTTAAGTTATCAGCTAACCGAGAAGGTTATAGTTTGAAACTTAACGTAAGAATGTCGTTTAGATGAAAACCGACAAGAAAAACATTAAGTATCGATATTATATTCTCAAATTCATCATATGAATGATTTTATTGTATTTATTTTAATTTCTCGTGTTTTACGTTTTAACGAATGGCGAGAACTATTAGTGATCGCGATACCGACGGATGCCCAAATTTTTACGTTTTATTATCGATAATCTCGATATTGGAGATTTTTGGAATTTTCGTTTCATTACGTATTAAGTCGAGTCGGAACCTTACTATTGCTTTTCGTGTGCGTTTAAATCCATGAAAAAGTATTTTATTGAACGAGACTTAATATATTTATGAATCCGGGACGAAACCCGACTCTCGTAAATTTACACAAAAAAAAAGACTAGTTATCATTTCCCGCTCTTTGCTAACTAATTGGCAAACAAGGCCAAAAGATATCCAATATTGCACATTTAGTCCTTCCACCACTATATATAAACCATTTTTCACACACACTCTCATTTTAACACTCCAAAAATTTTTGTCTCCCCTTTTCCTTCTCTCTAGCTCACGACTCAACACCACTACCATCAAACCACCATCAAAATTTGATTTTTGGAAAATCTAAGCAATGACTCATCCATAAAACATCATTGTAAGTAAATCCCATCAAGAAAATCCAACATGCAACAACATTTTTCTTAAGATTTGATTTTGATAATTTTGTTAAAAACATTGATTTGATCTAATTAAATCATTAGGTTTGTGTTTGATTGTGTTTAGGAACACACTATTGAAATATTGGAGCATGAAAAATGTTTTATTTTGGTGATTTCAGCCCCAAAACCCACGAAATTTTTTAGGGGTTTGGGTGTTCTTGGTGTTTTGATCTATTTAACTATGGTATGGTTCCTCTTATGATGTTATAATTATTTTAATATTATTTTCTTGAAATACATGTGTTCTTTTGATTTGGGTTTTGGAGGAGGATGATCATACTTATTATTAGGAATGTTTGGGTTTGTTTAGATTGATTACAAGTTGTTATTAGGGGTGTAGGAATGATTGAAATGGGTCAAAAAGATGATTTGTTATGGTTTTGAAAGAGGTGTTTTAGACCAGTGGGTAAAAGGCTATTTTCGAAAATCTTACTGTTTGAAAATGATTAAACTAATAGGGTAGGCTTGTAGATAATTCTTTTAGCTTCGATTTGCCGCTTGAATGAGCTTCTAACTCATTACGGATCAAAAGTTATGATGTTTTGATTATTCGTGTACCGGGAGACGAGTATCGGCACAATCCGAAAATTGTTGTCGATATTTGGATCGGATCTCGGGGACCATAGAACGAGTTTTAAAAATATTCAAGGACTGATGTAAGTTGATAGACCTCAGGTCATGAGTCTATTTTCAAACCCGAGTGTTGGTTTTGTAAACGGAATTGTTTAAATGTGTCAAAATGGTTTTACAAGTCAAAGGCGTAAAACTGTCCGGTTTTTACAACACGAAGATGTGTCGGGAAGAAGGTCTTAGGAGTAATATTTTTGAATGAAACTTAAACTGAGTCTTATTCATATAATAAGTGAGTTTGTGACCAAGTTTCGTCGAAATCGGACAAGTCTAGATAGGGTAGATTGGTGTGTACATTTGGAGTGTACATGCTGATTGGTATTTTGGACACGTAGTCCAATGCTCGTGTGGCGTGAGTTTGAGTATTCACTATTGGACATGGTGACTTACCCAAGAGTTAAGTCATTATATAAATGACTTAGTTACTGGTCCAAGGGAAGTAAAATGATAAGTTGACTTGCGTTGACTTGGCGTCTTATGACGGGTCAATGTCAAGAGTAAAAATGTTGAAAAGAATAGTGTTGAATAAAAAGGGTATAGACCAACACTTGTATTATAAAACAATTTCGGGATTGTTTTGGTTTTGTAATTTTGATTTTTATATTATTTAAGTACGATTTATACTTAAGTCGATTTTTAACGAACGCGCCTTATTTGGTAGGTTGCGATTTCGTGTTTAAACGGGCATCACTAATCGTCGGCGATCGTCTCATTACCACTATTGTCTAAGGTGAGTCTATAGCCTAGCTTTTAACACGTTTACTTGTTTTATAAACCCGCGAGGGGGATAACATGCTTGTTTTATTAAAATAAAAGGGTACAATGATAAGTTGTGGAAACTCTACTTATTAGAAAAGTATGGGTGCAACGAGAAGTTGTGGAAACCCTTATTATTGGAAAAGTAATTATTATAAATGAAGGGCACAACGAGAAGTTGTGGTAAACCCTCTTTGTTTTAAAAATTGAACACAAGGAACTTTATTGTATGCTTAGATGAAATTTATTGCATAAGTTAGTTTTAGCCTTAAAGGACCCATGAATCGTGAATTGTTAATCGAAGTAACGCTAATGCTATGGATAGATCTATCGGGGTGACGCCCAGTCCGGTCGCGACTAGCTCTCGCGTGGTGTTGTGATGCACTAGTAATGAAACATCGGATGCATTGTATAAGAGAAATATACGCACTTGGCTAGGTGTGTTGGGCTAAAATAATATATGTTAACGTTCAATGTCACGAGGCTTATGTAATGAAACCGATAATTATGTCCGTACAACATAATGGTATTTCGGTAAATTATTAACCATGGAAGGTTATTTTGAATACTTGTGTTCTCTTTATTTAAATTTAAACTCTATAGATTCACTCTGCAAATTTTGCTGACTTTTTAAGCATGTTTTATCTCAGGTCCATATTGAAGGCACTCGAGGAAGGCGGTTTCGTGAAGCTTGCATATTTGAAATGTTTTGGCCCGCTTTTCTAAAACATATCCATTCAAATAACTTTTATCATTTATAATAGTTGTAAACTTTTGAATCATCTGGGACCGTGTATGAAATTATATTTTTATTGAATGAAAATGAATGGATGTTTATTAAAACGACTTGTTTTGAGCCGTTTTCTATGATTATGAGGTTGAACCATGCTAGTAACACCCAGTGACCCTTCCGCTGTTATGAACGAAATTTGGGGGTGTTACATAACGGCTGCCTACGATATGGCTATTTTTATTAGTGTGTTATATGTTTTGAGTTATAGTCGTGTTGTGTGATTATGAGGTCACACGATATGCGTTGGTTTTGGTTATGGGTTTTGTGCCTTGTTGTGGCATGGTGAGATGGTGAGAAGGTGATTACTCGTATGGAAAAAACGAGCGTATAAAGCGATTGATTGACTTGACGTGTATGATAACGAGTATGTTTGGGGGATTCAATAGGTATACATATGCGGATGTATATATACTAGTAGATGTTATGTTATGATTTACGGTCGTTCAGTAGTTATTATAACTTGAACGTACCTAGTGCTCTCTCGTGTTTAAACAATTTATTAGTGCTCGAGTTTGATGGAGTCTCAACGACGTTTTGAATCTGTTGAAGTGTGTCTTGTAGCGTATTCTTTGAGTTTCGTATTTCACGTGTACGTTTTAAAATGGTGTTTTTGGTTTCAAGTCTATTGAAATAACTTGGGATTTCTTTTGAGATAATGAAATCTTTTGTGTTGGGTCTTGCATTTCTTTTGGTCGGTATATATTGAGTTAGATGGTTGGTTGTATTCGGTAAAATAAGGGTAAGGCGTTGGAGTCGTGTTTGAAACAAGATGTAACATAAGATTTCTTTTTAATCAACACTTATATATTTCAAATTCTAAAAGACTTTCTTTAAAATAAAGCGAAGTAAAATTTCTTTCTACTTACATAGTTTATATAATTGGGTTTAACCGATTCACGTCATTTATAATTATTAATACGAGGTTAAATTGAGTTTATGAAGGTTACACATACAAATATATCTTTCATTTAAAAGGATTGCATTAATCACTAAGTTTATTCTTTAGTTTTAAAACAACTAGTATAAAATTGTTTTGGTCATAACTTGTTCGTTTTTAAAGCTTTTTGGGTGATTCAAAAGTCAAAAATTATGTACTCAGAACGTACTTTTCAAATATTCAGAATGTATAGTCATGGGAGGTCAGTATCTTGGCCGAAATTATTGTACAAGTGTCGGGTTAAAGGTTGAGTTTGAATAGTAGTTTATTTTTATGATTTAGGATGCACGGGCTACCTAGTTTTTGAGTTGAGTTTTGAGTTCGTCAAGAGGGTTGTTTGTAGATTGTTTGAGTCACATAGATGTGGGAGGTAATAATAAATAAATAAATAAAAAAGATATATATTCTTTTGGAAAAGTCGACCTTTTGCACGGTTTAAATAATATGTCGCGGGGCGTAATATGTTTGGTTGCCATTGGGTGGTTCTTGGATTATTTTTCGTTGTCATGGATCATTTTGAATTGATACACATTTGGGTTTGAGTTTTCTTTTGAATCTCGTGGTTTTTGACTTGTTTTAACTGGTGCACGTGAAATGTCGTTAGTTATCCGTGGGTTTGATTCGTTGATCGTATCTGATGGATTCAGGATGTAGTTTTGGTTTCGTATTGTTCAGAAGCGTTGAGGTAGTCATATGAAGGACTTGGTCGCGCCTACACGCTTAAGTAGGTGACCATGAGAGAACGGTCGGAATACCCTTAGTGGGGAGGAAAGAGGTTCGTAGACGAGCTAATGTGGTCATGAGGTCTATTAGGAGTGCCAAGTGAGATGAATAGAGGTTTGTGTAATGTATGGATATTGGCACAAATAACGTGCCATAGAGAGTGTTGTAAGGGGATATTGTTCGTAAGGCTTGTATGTTTTCTGAAAATTTCCCGAAATTTAGTAGGTTTGCCTATTACTGTGAGGTAGAACCATAAATAGAGCAAGTAGGGGAGGTGAGAGGAGTTGTAGTTAGTGCCTTTCCAAGGCAAATCGTTGATGGAGTGATTTAAAAACAAGAGCTGTTAGAAATTGCAAGGAATGCCGGATAAAGGTTGAATTGCTTAGTAGTAGATTGGATGTGGAAAGAGGTTGAGTGGTCCGATGAGAGGAAGTGTCGGTCTTTTAAGATGCGTGTAGAATTTTACAAGTAGAACGAGGTGGGAATTTATTCGTATTGCCGCTAAGAGAGGGTGCAAGGAGGACATAGCTGAAACTACTAAGGATGTTGTATGAACGCTTTGGGTTTACGGTTATGCATTTGGCTTCGCCAAAGCACTAGCGGTTTTCATGGTGTCAATGAAGCAAGTGTGCATGAACGTATATAAATGAGTTGTCATCGGGAGTATCGACGACATCTTGATCTACTCAAAGTCTAAGAAGGAGAGTGAGGCGAAGTATGTGTTGGTTTTGGAGTGGAATTATACGTGAGATTTTCAAGGGTGAGTTTTAGTATTAAGTCTACCATGATGAGTAGTTAGAGATGATGACATATCATGGAACCAGCAAGGGGCGAAGTGAAGAAGGATGAGGAAGCATTTGGAGGCTGAAGAAGTGGATTGGATAATGAGCCGATCTTGGCATTATCGGAAGGACTGGATGAATTCGTGAATCATGACGATACGTGAAGCAAGGATTTGGACGCGTACGAGGACGAAAAAGAAAGGCGACCACTTATACGTTGCAGGAACTGAAGATTTGGAAGAACTGGATAGACTTAGTTAGGTGGCGAAAGAAAATTGTAAGGCCATGTACCATCTAGGAAGGGCAAGCATGGTTGATGAGACATGGAATAAGAAGAATGAAGTGAAGCTGAGACGAACTTAAACTATATGGATGAAGTATTAGGGTGGTTTGGATGAAGGATGTAGGTTGCACGAGTTGAGTTGTCTAAAGCAGAGAACGCGTCAACATGTATGTTGCGTGGCTTGGACAATCATATGGAGAAAAGGGACGTAGACTATACTTCCTACACAGATAGGAGTAGCTTAGAAAGGGGCGATGTAAGGACGAAGTTGGTGAAAGGGATACATAATGGGGTGGAGGAATAAGTACGACGAGAGTTGGGTGATAGTCGATAGACTGACTAATTCATCTCATTTTTCAAGAGGAATGACAAGTCACATAGTTGAGAAGTTGGAAGGATTGAGTACAGATGTGATGGAATAGAGGGTGTTGCGTAAAAGTTAGCCTAATATGTATGGAATGCCTTATGAAGGATTATGGAAAGGGAAATGGCACTGACCTATACTGATTATTTGGGAGGCTTAGTATCGATAATCGAATGGATGAGGAGTTATAGGTGTGATGTGCCATAGGGACGAAGGGCTTGGTCTAACTGAGTTAACCGTCCTTTTGATGATGTGTATAGATCATAAGTTGATTTGGATTGGAAGAACTAATGGATATGTGAAAGACCGCCATAGGTGACTTTGTAAGGAGATTGGAATCTTTAAGTAGTTTGGGGTACGGACTGAAGGGAGTTGATGAACATGATTGGATATGAGTATATCCAGCGAACTGGGAAAAGGATAGGCAAGTGAGATATTTATACAACCTTAGGAGTTACACTGAGGGCATGAGTGATTGATAAGAGGGATTTAGGAAACTCATTAGCGATGGCTGAGTTTTTCGTATAATGACAGTTATCATACTAGAAGTCGATAAATGCAATTTGAGGCACTATATCAAAGGATCGGGTGAGTTGTCCCCATGGTGGACTAGAATTGGTAAAAGAGGCTACCAATGCGGTAATGATGTAGAAAAGGGGGAAACCACTAGAGTTAGTGACAAAGTTATGTAGGGAGTTTCACCCATAGTAGTGGGTGGTATGTTTTGGTAAAATGGAAGAGTTGATGTAGAGTTTTGTAGGTCCAATTATGATCTTTGGAAAGATCGGACCATTAGCTTATGAGCATAGAATTACCTGGGGGAAATGAGTTGTATACATGATACATTTCATGTATTAAGATTTGGTAAAGGTTGGTTGGGAATGCATTTTGCATGTACGGTTATTCGGGACTTGTATTAAAAAGAGTCTTTGTTTTATCAAAGAGTCATTTGTGAGATTTATTGACTGTGAGGGCAAGAGTTTGGCAATGAGTTTAATTATTTTTTGTTTGTATATGTGGTATTTTGAAACTTGAACTAAAGTTCACGTGGGAATGAGAGGAGTTCATTTAGAACAAGTATCCTCGTGTGATGTGTTGTTTGTGTGTTTGATCCTAAGGAGTAAATCTCGGGACGAGATTTCTATTAGGAGGGAGTGACGTGACAACCCTGGTTTTGAGGTTCGTCACTTAGTTTTATTTTGTGCTGGTTACGTGTCTTTACATGTTGATGTGCTAATTGGAGTGTATAGATTGTGGTTTGGATATCGTTTCCGGTACGGGGTACCTTGTGAGTGAAACGATGTGTGATGATTTCATGTTCATGAGTTCACATGGTAGTGACTATGAAATGAGATGGTGTTATTTAGTGGTTTTACGTATACGTATATGTATTATAGAAAATCGTATTTTTACGATTTACGGTTTAGCATTTAGAGGTCTCGGATGAGGTAATTAGTCATATGAATATTTTTCGGGATGGTTTTAAGTCATTTGGGACTTAGTTATAAAGTTTATTTCAAAATTTGAGATTTTTATAAAAGTGTATATTTTACGTCTTTTACGGTAAAACGCGTAAATTTGACTAGTTTTACGATTTTGAGGTTTTGGAGGCTTTAGGAGCTGAAATAAATTAAGGTAAATTAAGGTAATATTAATGAGATATTAATTAACAATAAAAAGAAAAAAAAATAAAAAATATATATATATGAGGCGGTTTGGGACGAATCAAAAGAAAAGAAAAGGGAAAAAAAAGGAAAAAGGGAATCGGACTTTTGTAATGGGCCAAGGACTTGTTAGGAAACTATATAAATACTTTTTATTAACCAAAACACTTCATAAAACCCCTGGAGATCACCTTCAATTCGGCATCAATGGTGGTTTTAGGGTTCTTCATTAATTTTTCTTCTTTCAAAAAATTCTAAGGTAAAATCTTTAATACTCTTTTTAATTAAAGTGTTTTAATTCTTTCTCAATCATCTTATGATGGATTTAGGTTAGGGTTTAAATATGAATCTGTATTTTAATGATATTATAATGATTAGATGGTTTAGGGTTTGTAATTAATGGGGTTATGGGTAATTAATTAGGTTAAATTAATTAAACCCGTTTTGAAAAACTGGGCATAAATTTGGGCCATTGTTTTGATCATATAGAGAGTTCTACAAACTCTTATTTTGCAATCCACATATACCTTGAAAGATAATTGAAGTGGATTTCCAATGCAAGAAACTAGAACTAAATTGGAGGTGGGGAAGTGGGTCAAAAACATGTTACAACAGTCGGAGGTCAAAACAGTTTTGAAGTCAGCCTGTTTTCTTTTTAAGTTTTGGGTTGTTTGGGGTACTTAGGGTTGCATTGGGATCTTCTCACGAACATGAGAGATGGTTTATATATTACAGTAAGTATCTGCACTTGGTCTAAGGTTGTGGTTTAGGGTAAGACCCCCTAATTGTAACGAACTTTTCATACGTTTAAAATCAGTTAATTCTGGATAGGTAGAAATATATATATACATATATCGGGGCCTTAACAGTAGCTTTAAGGTTAGGGAAAGTGGGAGGTTTTAGCTAACATATGTAAAAGTATGAATATTCCTTTTACAGAAACCATGGGTATGTTTAAGTGGACGTTTGACTTAAAGTTTTGAGACCTAAAAACTGGGACTGTTTTGTGTAAAATATGAACGGGATAGTTATTAAACTTAACCAAGTTAAGGACTTGTTAAGGAAGGGTAATGGGGTGATTTGAGCTTATCAATGAGGTATTTATATGGGAATAGGCTAGATGTCCATCATAGGTTGATGAGCCATCTTAATGATTGGTTCATGTATTGATTGCGTGTTTTTGGTTTGTTAGCTTGTTGCTAGTGCGAGGACTTGTGAAGAAGCAATCAGGTGAGTTTCATAGTCCCATGTTTATTATTGTTTTTGACTTCCAGATGGGATGGAAGAGACGCTGTGTTGAGTTATTTATAAACTGATGCTGTGAATGTTTTTAAGGTTTGAGATGGACTTGTGTGTACAGTATGCGATTAACTGTTATGTGATTCTTGTTTGTGTATGATTTGGATCGGAAATGTACATAGGTGTATGGGCGCCTATGGTATCATGGTGTTTGGTAAGGCGTGATGTCTTGGAATTGTGATGATTAATTAATCTTGAATGCTAGTTGTTAATACATAATTGTAGCACATTGTCCATATGTTATTGTGTTGATGGTTGTTATTCACTGCTTGTAACTGATTTAGCTTTGGAGTCTAAACCTATGACTCTCACCAACTTTATGTTGACGTGTTTTAGTGTCTCTTTCAGGTGTGAATGTGTTTAAGCTTGAGGATAGAAGTGGCTAGACTTGGATGCCTTAGGATTGCATATAGAAGGAGATCCCCGTTCCTTCTTAGTTTACCTTTATGTTTTTTTGATAAGTGATACATGTTGGCACCTATATGTTTGTTTGGTTTATGTTTATTGTTTGTCTTGGGTAAGTGGTAGGACTGTTACCTACTTACCTAGACTCCTGGGTTTGATGAGATATTGTCATGACTTTGTGTCTCCATTTTATGACATTTCTTATTTCATATAGTTATCTCTATAGACACGCCATGTTGTGATGATATCCATACGTCGCGCCCCATATTCCGCCATGGTGGGGTGTGACAATTTTCCCTTAAAGGAAAAGGTGTTCGACCCCGGTATTGATATTCTGCAGCCATCTCAGTATCCACCTGATGAAGTAAAAGGAAATATCTTTGGAACTTATGGAAATCTGCTTGCACCACTTCACCCTTGCTTCCACCGTGCTCCATCTTTGCTTAAGGGAACCTTGCCTACCCTTCTTTGGCTTGACTTGTTCGCCTTAAGATTGTGCTATTTGATGGACGAAAACTATGTCTTTGATCCTGGTGGATATGTTTCATGCTTCTTCCTATGATGATCAAGGTCGAGTCAGGCTCACGACTCGGTAATCAAAAATCAAGCGCTTCTTGGGAGGCAACCCATGCATCTATCTTTTAGCTTTCTTTATCCTAAGTGTAGGGGAGACCCGTTGGTTTGCTTTCCTCTCCTCTCTTAATCAGGGATAAGAGCTTCAATGATCCACTCTTGATGATTCTTTACGACCCGTGATTTCGTGTCCACTTCTTCCCGGTTCTATCCTGAACTCTTTTCGATTCACTATTTTATATTTTCTCAATATTAAAATAGGAATCTCTTTAGTTGTCTCTTCCTTAGCGAGATTTAAACAACGTGCACAATGTCCTAAGTGTAGGGGAGTTTACTCCCACATGCTTTAACATTGAGGACAATGTTTATCTTAAGTGTAGGGGGACTTCTATCGAAGATAAGTGGCTCTTTTCCTTGTATTTGTCCTCATTTTAACCAGAAAATCAATTTTTCGACATTTTTCAAAATTTTTGATCTATTTTGGCCTATTAGTTTTTCCCTTTGTATAGTTATTTTCTTTCCTTATTAGAATAAATTTTGATTAAAGTGGTTTTAATTTTCAAACGTTGTGAATCTTTTGACTCAACCCGAGTTTACTTATCTAAGTTTACTCTAGCTAGTATCCTTAACGTGTTTAAGTCAAGTTTTTCTAGGCCTTTATATAGGGAGCTATAAAACGCGAAAGTCTTAACTCTCACGGGTTAAGAACAAGAACTTTTCGTAAGTTCCTATAATTAATCCTAGAGATTCGTTTATCAAGAGAACTTTAAAACGCGATTTCTAAACTTGAAAAAGTCTAAGAGTTTGCAAGATCCTATAGGCGACTCGAAAACCCAAAACTTTGATTTAATAGGCTAAGCATCCACGAGTCTCATTCCTTGAGATTTTAAACTGTGGAGAACGAGAGATGATAGCGCCAATTATAAGTTTGGTATTCTTTCGTGAATTTATGTGAGTTAATTATAAGCCTATTCTCCCATCGCTTTCTAATAAATTTATCTGCAATAAATAAGGTTGTACGATTTGAAAAGTTACTTAGCTTCTAGCCCAAGATCGTTTAAAAGTTGCTCGGTATGGATTAGAGTTCATAGCCAAGGCATAACTTATTGAAGCGGGATGCGAAGATTGGAGAGTCCAAAAAGGTCTTAACAAGACATGAGGGCTATATTTTGTTGCTAAAGATCCAAAGTGATGTGAAGAATCATTTATCGAAAATCAATATGAAGGATCGAGACACACGACAAAAAGCAAAAACTCCCCAAAAGTCATGGAGAAGTGTATCCGAAAAGACCCTAACAAGGTATGAGGATAAATTAAGCCAAGTCCAAAAAGGAGGCGGATCGTTGTATATTAAAGTCCAAAATAAAGATTGGAGAAAAATGAAGAAGTTGTGGTCCAAGTATGAATCTCTCAAAACCTCAAGTGAAGAAATTACTATATGATGAGAAGACCATTATTTCATGAACGTCTCTCAAGGTTTGAAGTATGAAGTCGCTTCCAAATATCGGTCCGAGAAAGGTCTCAAATCGCGAAGCGAGTTATGCCAAGATATGAACTTTATGAGGTCCCGAGAAGCAGTTTTAAAAGATTTTGTCCTTTAGCTAACTATTGATTAAATCGTTCACTTTATTTTCGGACTAAATAACTATCGAAATAAGTCAAACAATGCATCCTCGTGATCATTCAAGACAACAATAAAATATAAGAGATACACCTAGGAATAAGGGAGTCTAAGTGAGTAATTGGCCCACATGAGTTCGTGTTGGTTTACTAACTTATAATAACAATGATCTCGTTTCTAAGCTTGGTTTGGAGAAAGTGAAAACTTGAGGATGATGATTATTCATGACATTTCCAAAACCCAAGGTATGTTTTTGATTTCTTACTTTGAATGTTTATAATTTTCTACTTCTTTAATAAAGGCCAACTGGATTGATTATGATGAAAAGTGTAAACGTGCTTTGTAACTAATGCATTGCATGAGGACATTGCAATGGTCAAGTGTAGGGGATTTGATAGGTGTGTAAACACCCATCCTTTTTACCACTTAATTACAATAATAACCGAGCCATAACATGTATTTTATGTCTTTTATATGCGTGGTTTGTGTTCTTGTTGTGATTTAGGACGAAAAGGTGAAAAGTGGAGAAAACACGGGCATTCACGGGCTTTTATTGAAGAAAAAGATGAAAGACGAAGTTAAGAAGTCAAGAGTGCAAAAAGAACGGAAGTCCAAGACCAATTCTGAAGATTTATCGAAGAAAAAGTCAAAAGGCGGAAGTTTACTTAAAGCCGAAGAACTCAAGTCTAATTTATTGAATAATTAAAAGACGAGTTCAAAGAAATCCCGAGCCAAAAGTCATTAAAGTCCAAGATTAAATAAGATTAAAAAGCTAAAGGACTAATGGTGCAATTAAATGAAGATTAAAGTCTTGAGGGACTTAATCATGCAATTAAGAAGAAATGAAGGAGGGGAGGAAGCTTCCTAAGCACCTCTTAATCCTCCCCTATAAATAGTCATTAGGATTAATCTTTTCATTTTTGTTGGCTAATAGTGATAATTAGTTCTTCCACTTTTAATTACCTTGTCATTTAAATACTTGTCAAATTTAAATACTGTCTTGCACCTTAATTACCAGTTAATTTCAAGTAAGTTTTTCTTTTAATTCTTGTTAATCTTCATCTTTATTGTTAAGCTCTCATTCTACCTTTCTTAATCTTTGATTTTGATTGTTTATGTTCATATTCATGTTCTTATGTTCTTATTTTGATCAAAGTGGGTTTTGATTATTTTGATTAGTTTTGTGAGTTTGATTGTTTTGGATTGATTGTTTATGATTAATAGATGTTTATTTGTTTGTTTGATTTAATCTTGTGGTTGATTTAGCTTTGTATTGATTAAATTCGTGCCATATTTTGTTCCTTGTTCTTCGGTTCTCTTTGTTTCTGATCTTTCCCAGGAAAACAAGCCCAGCAATTGTTCCGAATAAAGGTTTTGAAGGGTGGTCCATGCGGAATATTTGACATTCCGCATAAGGAGGATATTCCGAGTAGGGGGATTTATTCCGCATAGGCCAAGATTCCGAATAGGGGTGATTATTCCGAATAAGCATCCATTCCGCATAGGACCCATTATTCCGCATAGGAATTTATTCCGGGTAAGACCAATTATTCCGCATAGAGAATATTCCGGATAGGCTAGTATTCCGAGTAAGGGAGAGTATTCCGCATAGGGTTTGTATTCCGCATAGGCTTGTATTCCGAATGGACCAATATTCCGAGTAGGGTGACATTCCGGATAGGTGACATATTCCGAATAGCCATTTATTCCGAATAGGGGTTTATTACGTATAGGGAAATCGTAGTTTTTAATTTTCTGCCTTTTAATTTCGAGCTTTATTTTTCCCGCCTTTTTACTTAGTCGCACTTTAAGTTTATTTGCCTTAGATTTATTTTAGTCTTGCCTTAGTTTAAGCTTTAGTTTTAGTTGCGTTTTAAGTTTACCTTAGTTAGATTTAAGTTTGCGTTATTTACTTTTAGTTCCTTTTAATTTTAACCCCGCTTTTAAATACTAGCACCATTTACTTTAAATTAGATTTAGATTTACTTTTAAGTCATTTATTTTATTTTTTCTGCACTTTTACTTTTAATATACTACAACGACACACTTTTGTTTTCACCAAAGACGACTGAGTCACATAGAACCTAGATCAATTCGATTAGACCACTTGAATGATAATTTTTATACGGGCCAAAAGCCTTGTATCAAGAAGCAAACCACACCAAGTAACTACTACCTTGACATTTTTGGTCTTAATGATTATGTGTTTGGGGGAACATGTAAGAAATCAGCAACAAATCTTCTCACGCTTGTAGAATACTTCCCCCTGGAAGTTGAACTAAGTACTCCAGAGTGGGAACTAAGAGTCCAAAGTACACGTTCTTCCCCCATGATGGTGACGAACTCTCGGAAGCATCATCTGATGTGTACGGTCAAAATCGCAAGATGTTCTTGTCAAAAGTATGATGGTGACGAACACTCAGAAGCATCATCTGACGTGTACGCTCAGAATCGCGAGATGTTCTTATCAGGAGTAAGATGGTTAAGAACACTCGGAAGCATCATCTGACGTGTACGCTCAGAATCGTGAGATGTTCTTGTCAAGAGTATGGTGGTTAAGAACACTCGGGAGCATCATCTGACAAGTACAATCAGAATCGCGAGATGTTCGTGTCTGAAGTAGAAATATTTGTTGACATTTTGTAGCTCAAGTTGCTCGTGAGTATTGTTTGCTGATCACATCTCTACTCTTTTACTCTCTGGCTAAACTTACCAACCTCGTATTCTTTCGGCTATCTGTAGTGACCACTGGTGAAGTAAACCTGATATTCCAAACCTGAAACCGAAGTACAATCCCCCAAATTTGTTACTTACGCTTAGCACTTGTGTTGATTGACGAACGGTGCAGAGAAAAGTCTCTTAGTACCTTATACATAAAAGAAGAAAGAGGTATAAGATGTAAAACACCTCTTGAAGTATCCACAAATCTAGGTGAGTGTGACACTAAGTACTACAGCGTAACCCCTTAAGTGATAGTTCTCCATGTCATCGACCATCCACCCCTTGACCATGGAAACTAGATAAATCATGTCTCAATCATAAATGCTGAAGCGAATCATCAATCGATATAGAGGGGTGAAAAGGCTCGATGATGAATTGAGTAGACGCCTTCGTGATATTCCACTTCACCTTCCAATAATAAATACCAAATTCACTTCGTAATCACTTGAGTTTACTTTGCCCCAAATACTAGCCGTTTTTTGACAATTTCAGTGAATCTTAAAGGATCGTTTTGGTGTTTGTTTGTTTTTGTCGTGTTTGTCGTGTTTAGTTGTGTTTGTGTGAGTGTTGTTAACTTGAGATCCAACGATGACTAAAGTTCGAGAAGTCGTTAACGCCGTTTAGCTAACTTTACTCAGAAGCTCAAATCAATCATATACTTGCCTGATAAATCCATTATCCGTCACATTAGACATTCTTGGCTCAAAAATAATGTTGGCTCAGTATTCATTTTCGATGAGTATCATATATGGGCAGCCCACTCCAATATTGTTGAATAGAAACGGTCTATTACCAATCAACAAAATAGCAATTAGTTAAATATGGCCCACCTTAATACTCGGTCCACATGTTATACATGGCCTATATCAGTAGAAGGTACCGACCCAAAGAATTTGAGTATATAAACTCCAACCCTAAACTTTAGGTCATTGTGCTTAACCTAATCTTTTTTTATCATCAGCCGCAACTTATCTTCACTCCCAAAACTCCATAACTGTCCATCTCATCTCCTATCATCATATCTTCACATCTACTAACAAATGAATCGATGCAAAAAAATGACATCATTGATTCATATTGTTGTATCATACTGCCATTCCTACGAATTACTAACGAACTTGGTGATTCGTCTCAAATGAAACGATTTGAGGATGCATGATTTGCTTCAAGATCATTCATTTGATCTCCGGTAAGTTTGATAGATGATTGCATGTTGGTTTTTCATGAATTGTTTGATTAAATCGAAATATAAGAAAAAGAATATAACGAAAGTTGTTATTATTCATTCTTGTAGTTCGAAAATCAATAAAAGTTTATACCTAGACATAGCTGTGATGATGCATGTTGTATATCACACGATAAGAAAGATTATAAAAAATGTTATTAATCATCTTAAGCTTTCGTATATAAAAGGATGGGTAATCCCTCAACACAGATTTATGATGATGTATGTTCAAACTCGTGGGTTTAGATCTTAAAAAGATCTTGGCATGCATGTCTATTAATCACGAAGTTGAATCTGAGATCTTTTTTTCTGTTTAGTTTCGAGTCTAGATCGGGTTTTAGTGACGTTGGGGTAGGACAAATACTGGTTTTGGTGTTGTTGACATTGGTTGTTGGGATGAGTTTTAATCTTTGACTCAGTTGAGTTAACCCGGTCAACTCGGTCAATACCGAGTTGACCCGGTGTGATGTTGTGATGAATATGAGTCATCAGATTGTTTACCATCTGTCACAATGTTTAAAACACTTTCCATCGCAGTAACCATCTTAAACATAATCTGTCGCAATGTAAGTCCAAACACCCCCATCGTAATAATTTCATCTTCCATCGAAATGTTAAAAAAATTTCAGCAGCATGTAGCCTTAATATACCATTGCGATAGGTCAAACCACCCATCGCAATGAGGCCCATCGGAATGAGTCCCATCGCAATAGGTATAGTCGAACCCATCGGAATGTTTCAAAAACCTCATTGGAATGTAGCTATGATTCACCATCTGAATATGCATCTGAATAGGCCATCGGAGTCTCCCATCGCAATGTGGGTCACAAAGTCAAAACCCCATTGCGATGGAATTTTTTTGTGTCGCAAAGTACAGAAAATTTGTCCTTTATCCGAAATAAGTGGATCAGTTAATTATCCTTGTCCTTTTACAAATAAAGTGATAAAAATGTAATCTGGATGAAAACATTGACAAGGATAACTAAAAAAATGATAACAAAGGACCAATAATCGAGATATGACACAAAAAGATTAGACAGATTTAGATAAAAAAAGATTTCGAACCTTGATCGAATCAAACACAAACACGAATCAAACCACGAATCAAAAACACGAAACACCCCCGGTTAGCTCTGATACCAATTGTTAACTTGGATTCACAAATAACATGGGTAAAAGATCCGGAGGTCGGGGAGGATAGAAGTGTTGTTTAGCCATGTTAGAGAGAGAAACAAGTGAGAATAAAAGTGTGTGTTTTATTCTAGTGCGAGAAAGACAAGAAAGAAAATGATAAGCCTCACCCCTCCATGGAAGTATGGAGGGGTTTATATAGCTCGGGACTTGGACTACTACATATGACAATATTAGTCCCTGCGAGTCCCGAATATGAAACTAATGTAATTCTGTTAGTCGCTCACATTTTAAGGCTAACAATGCTATAACCAGTAACGTACTCAGTAATCAGACAACTTATACAAGTCCCTTATTTATGTAGCATTAATAAGGCCGGAGTAGGATTATTCATCCTTTCATCTTTCCTCGTTCACTAGACATAAGGTACGAATATTCTGTCCTTCAGTATGGACATTCTTTTCCTTATTAGGATTCCCCGTTTGCAGCCAACTGTTTTCCCACGTATATGTTTTATATGTTTGATTACTTATGTTTAGATTTAAATGCCTAATCCATATACATGCATGACAAGTGTCACCTAGTTATGGAGGTACCATAACCATAACACTAGAGGCACCAGTGTTATAACTTCCCCACAGCGGGGTGATTATCGTGGTTTCCCTTTACAATTTTGGCCTTATATTTATATTATCATGTGGGGCGTATGGGTGCATCCTAGTTACAAAGAGTTGATCCCTCCTACCCAGACTAATTAATTAGAGGAAACCCCTCTAATTGCATGATGAGGTCTCCCCTCCAAGTATTCATGCACGGTGGAACCTCATGACCTATATGGGCTATTGACTAATTAATACAGTTTTAATATAAAAACATAAGTCTTTCCAAACTATAAAACCAGTATTATGAACATGTTCCAGGTTATCTCGGACTTATACATTTCCGCTGCTATTAGTCTTATTATGCTTATGTCATTTCATGCTATGCTTGTATATCCGTTCACTAGGCGTTATGCTCAGCCGTTTTCCTTTCATGTTCACAAACGACAGGTACTCAAGGACGTAACTAGGACTTGAGAGTACGTGCATACAGATGGAAGCTATCTAGTCTTCATTTCTTTATACATTTCCATACATTACGTTACTTTATTTCTTTGGACATTGTTTAGTCCTTCTCCATTTCAGTACGCATATTCATGTGTGTGAGCTTATTGTTGGACTACCGATGTTTGTTTCCGGTATTTCCATTCATGGTCATTTAATGTTTTTGGACATTTACCTTGCATGCTTTGATGACACGCCATAATTATCCTGTGATATTCCATTTACCAAAATGGGGTGTTACAGTCCTGGTTCTTCATTATTCCTCCCCTGTTTGGATGAATTTAGTTGCTTCTTCTTGAAGTATCTAAACTTTTTCTTTTTAAGAGTAGCCTTCTGAATTACCATGTGCTGCCTCATCCAAGGAGTGACTTTATTCCTTAGCCTTATCAAATTGGCTTCCAATTCAACAATTCTTTTATCCTGAGCAAGCTTCTCTTTTTGCAAAACATGTACCTGTTTGGACAAGCTTGTGCACAAAGCAGTTAAATTTGCAACATCCACCACCTATGTTGTTGTTGCCTGTAGAGAACCACTAGTAGTAATTGAAGGAGCGGGTGTGTGGATCATCTCATTGGAATTTGGATGATTAGCATCATGATGAGAAGAAGATTGTGAATCTTCAGATGATTGGGGGCTCTGGTGAGAAGGATTTTGCTGAGAAGCACTAGTTGAACTAGGTTTCTCACCTTCTTGATTAACTGGTTGGGCTATCATATTAGCAAATAGTGGTGTTACTGTCCATGAAAAAGAGCTACCATTCTTTATCAAGAAAGAAAAGGTTCTATTGGTGAAAGAGGGGACATCCCAAGTATTTGTTAATTTTGGTAGGTTTGGGATTTGGTCATTAACTAAAGCTTGAATGAATCCAGGATACATTAAAAACCTTTTGGACCCTTCCAAATTCCTAGTCATGCCTTCAAAAATTAATCTTGAAAAATTAAAAACTTTGTTATTTGCTAAACAAATACCAGCTGATGTCAAAGCAGCAGGGATTTGATCAAAAGATGTACTTTTAGACCTTAAACGGTGAATTATAGCATGAAAAAGTAATTTCCATTCTTGTGAAAATAAACCTTTAAAGAAAGTAAGACTTTCTCTACCACCCTCATAACCCATGGCTGCAAGGCCATCATGTATCTCAGTGTTAGTCAACGTACTAGTTCCATTTGCATCATCAAGTCTTAAACTAGCCCTAAGCAGTACTTCAGTCACATAAATATTTCTATTATTAACCCTATCCCTTATGAAAGGTTGATTATGACGAGTACCTAGAACAACAGTATTCCAAAATTGTGATAGGAATAGAGACAACAAGACTTACAGTAAGTGCAGAATGTACATGACTTCGAGAGAGAAAGTCAAGTATCTCATGAAAACTAAGAGAATCATCATTCTGAGTAAGATTAGCAACCTGGTTATAAGTGTGATGGATCAACTGCTCACGCCTTTTATTGGCAAGTTTGTGGTTGTTTATTTTTATGACATTCTTGTAAGTTTATGGACTTTAATTTTAGTAGTTATGTGTTAGGATCGAACTCGGGATTACAGGATTGCAGACAATACGTAAAGAGTTAATTTATTTAATAAATATATTTATATGTTTACTAAATTAAATTGATCTATAACTTTAACGATCTTTAAGTATTAAGAGTTAAGGTTTAATGGTCGTTGTGGAATTAAATAGAAAATGTTGATCCCTTTGAATGGATCTATATTCTGTTAAGAATTTGTACAATAGCTTCTAATCAAACTAGAGCACTTGAGAACTCTTACTCAACCAAATAAGTTATGCGGAATCTAACTTATAAAGCTAAGAATAACATAATTACTTTTAACTATTTGATCTTCTATTAATCGACTTTCAATAAGGTACAATAAACTCATCATACATATGTTCCTTTTATAGTGTTAAGTTCCCTAGAAACTTTAGAATATTCTATTATGATAAGTATATCACATACCATATCTTATCAATATTCTAAACTATTAAGTATATCACATAAGATATACTCTAACTATAACTATGACATATCTTTTCTAAAGATATATTCGTCCTAACCAATATAGAAGTACTTACATTATAACTAACAGTACTTGCTATGTACCGTGTTAACACTAAAGGTACTTGCCAACACTAACAGTACTTGTACCTGCACTAACGGTACTTGATACTTTAAAAATAATTCCCAACAATCCTCCCCTAAACAAGAATGATAACTTGTTTTCTTCTTGTTTCTTTGTATGCTGAATGTATTAATACATGTCTTTAGTCTTCTCTTCAAACTTGGATTGAACTTGGTAATCTTGTACTTGTATCAAACTGAATGTAGCCAAACACTTTATGCAGATCTTCTTTTGATAAGATAATCTTCAAGTCTTCATGAATATCATATGTGTCTTCAAAATATGATCTTCTTGTGTCTTGTAAACATTCTTTTGTAGCAATAATATTGTCTTCATATATGATCACTTCCCCTTGAGTGTTACGAACTCACCTTCTTTGTAAGCTTCTTAGTTAAAACATACACCACATATGTCTTCTTCCCCTTATTGGAATCTTCAAATATGAGTTATCTTATGATCAATATTTCTGCCTGTATCTTCTTACTTGAAATAAAGACAGTTAACAACAAACCAATCTGTATTGGAATCATGATTGTTGGAAATACATTTTACGTATTAGAAAGGATCGGTCACTCCAACAATAGCTCATGTAATAGCTCGTAGTTTAGTTTACATTCACTTATTAAACAAAGCCCAAAACGAGCCCATGAGTTGTATGGGCCGGCGGCCAATTGTAAGCCCTAACCCATCTCATGGGCTTGGGTATATAAACCCTCTCCTTTGATGGAGAGGGTGTGGTTTTCATAATTTTACACATAGTAATCTTTCATTTCTCTCTCTACAAGTGTGTGAATTCCACCAAGTTTCTATCTTTCTCTTTCAAAAACATAAGCAAGATTTACATATCTAACAAATGGTATCAAGAGCCATGGGATGATTGTTTGGTTTTTGTGTTTGTGTTCTTGATTCTCTCGCCCATTTGGATCCGAAATCACTCGAACCAAATTTTTTATTTTTTGTGTTTTTATGATTTAATCTTGATATACCTCATCTAGTTACTTGTTATAGTGATTTGGTATTGGTATTTTGGTTAAAAACACAAAAATTTTAGGTGTTTGATTCGTTTCTAGGCTTAAAATTCCGAACTTGTTGTGTACTATCTGAGAAAAGTGGTACTTTTGTATCCATCGCAAAGTTGGTATCCATCGCAAAGTAAGCAGGGTTCTACATTGCGATCGCAAAAACCTTTGGGTTTCTACATTGCGATCGAAGAGTATTCTGATACCCCTTATTCCGACGTACATTGCGATCGTTCATTGCGATCGTGGATTGCGACGGAATTAAGGCAATATTGCGACGTTACTCTGTCCAAATTTCGTCAATATTGCGATAGGTATTGTGATCAAGCATTGCGACAAGTATTGCGATCAAGCATTGCGACAGGTATTGCAATCAAGCATTGCGAGAAGTATTTCGATCAAGCATTACGATAGTTATTCAGATAGACATTGCGACAGAACTTGTTTTGTGCATTCCGATATGTATTGCGATCAAGTATTACGATACGCATTCAGATAGATATTCCGATAGAACTTGTTTTGTACATTCCGATAGAGTGACAAGATTTTCAAGATTTTTCAAAAACGTGTTTTTGAAAATTTCGTGTGTAATTTTGTCTTGGAATTTTTGGTTTATCGAGAACATAATTTAGGGGATTTCAACATTATTTCTCGGCTTTAACACACAACAACAAACACATTAACTTTCTCTCATTGTTCGATCAACGTTTGTAAATCTTAACTTATAGAAATGGAGTACACATCTCTTACGGATAAGTCCATCCTCTCGGTTACGGATAATCGTCCACCAATGTTGGTGAAGACTATGTATGAGGAGTGGGTAATAAGTGTGAAAACACTTATCCTTTTACCACTTATTTCCAATAATAACATGACCAAAACGTGTATTTTATGTCGTAAAAGTCGGAATTATGCGTGGTTTGTGTTTTTATTGTGTTTTAGGACCAAAAGATGAAAAAGTAAGAAAACACGGGCTTTCACGGGCTTTTATCGAAGAAAACGAGAAAAGACGAAGTCAAAAGATCAAGAGTGCTTAAAGAACGGATGTCCAAGACCTATTCTGAAGATTTATCGAAGAAAAATTCTAAAGACGGAAGTTTAATGAAGTCGAAGAACTCAAGTCTAAATTAAAGAAGAAAATTATTAAGACAAGTTCAAATCCCGAGATGACGTCGAGAAAAGACAAAGAATTAAATCGAGTCGAGAAGAAAAGAAAGAAGGAATCACACCACACATGCACTTGCCACTTAGCTTATAAATACCCTCCTAATCACATTAGGAGGGGGTTAGCTAGTTTTACTTTCATTTTTTTTCTTTTTAATTTTTAGAGAGAGAAAGTTCCCAACTTTCTCTCACTAAGTTTTTTCTTTGTTTTCATCTTTCAAATTTAAGCTTTCATTAATCTTTGTATTTGGATTCCATTAATCAAGTTCAAGTTAAGTTTTAAGTTCTTAAATCCCCTTCTACATTTCTTGGTTTACTTTATCCTTTGATCCGAAATTCATACTTCATTCGTTTGATTTGATGTTTTCATGATTAAAGATTAATCTTTCTTGTTCCTACATAAGCTCATACACGTATAAGCCATAAGCTCTTTATGCTATTGGCTTATTTCAAGTTTAGCTTATTGGTTTCCGGATTTCTTAAAGGTTTTAGTCATTTTAAAGTTCCTTTCATAAAGTTTATGATCTTTTATGTTTTAAAAGTTGTCGAATTTAATCTTTTTGAGTTGTTTAAGTTTCGGATGAGGTAGCTTATTCTATGTGCTTATTGAATTTTCATCTTACCATCATTTTCGGATTGTTGTATCCATCACAATATTAGGGATTCTACACATTCCGACGGATGCTCATTTGTATGGCAATAAGCATTGTGGTTTTACTTTGCGATAGCTAGGTTTATCCCCCTTATTCCGATCTGGGATTGTGATCGCTCATTGGGATCGCATATTCCGACGGGACTAAGGTCCTTTTTAAGTCGAAACTCTGTCCAATTTTACTTTAGAACATTCCGATCAGAAATACATTGCGACAGCTTGGATTCCGATAGATTGATCACATTGCGACAGAATCATACATTCCGACAGACAGTACATTGCGATAGAATTGATGTTGTTGCATTCCGATTGGTATTCAGATGAACATTCCGACAGCTTTACATTTGATTATTCCGATGGCTTTCATTTTGGTTCATTCCGACAGAACATGTTTTTAAGTTTTAAAGTTTTACAAAGTGTTTTTATAATTAGCTTTTAGTTTAATTCTTAAACGCTTTAATTTTACTCAACGACATTTTCATACTTGCTTTTAGTTTAAAATAGATAACCAAACAAACCATCTCTTTTATCCACCAAGAACATTTGAGTCGCACTCTTAACCAATAGTCAATTTGAAGAGATCGGACGATAAGATTATATACTTAGCCTAAAAGCTATGTATTAGTGGGCTTCCCGAATGGAACTTTATATGTTGAACAAAGAAAATGGACATCTAATTTGGGCATCAATGCTCAATGGACCATTGGTATATGGTACTGTGACGGAAGGTGCTGTTACTCATCCTCGCACAACGGGTGAACTAACTGGAGATGCTAAGATACAAGACAAGTGTGATAAACAAGCTACAAATATCATTCTCCAAGCCCTTCCTCCAGATGTCTACAAACTCGTCAGTAAACATAAAGTTGCCAAAGAGTTATGGGATAGAATTCGTGTTCTAATGCAAGGCACCTTGTTAACTAAACAAGAATGAGAGTGTAAGCTTTATGATAATTTTCATAAGTTTGCCTATGTCCCAGGGGAGACTGTCACTGATTACTATCTGAGATTTACCCTATTGTTGAATGAGCTCAATATCTATGGCATGACAATTCCTACGTTTCAATTGAACACCAAGTATTTGAACACTCTTCCTTCAGAATGGAAAAAGTACGTGACAGATGTTAAATTGGCTAAGGACTTGCATAACACCAATGTGGATCAACTTCAAGATTTTCTTCAACAACACGAATGCCATATGATCGAGGCTTGGTTGTCTACACCTCAAGTTCATGATCCACTTGCCATGTATGCTTCTCAACAAAACATGGCTTATACTTATCAACAACCATCATACTTGCAGCAGCCACCACCACACACCTATCAGCAACCACAACAACCATCTTATAAACCACTAATGATGCCACAGCAAGCATTTCAACAAAGTGTTCATCAACCATCTTTTCCACAGCAACCACCACATCAGACATCACCATCACAAGCCAACACTTCTCCAATGGGCTATACTCCTCAGCAAGGATATTTTCCAATTGAAGCACAACCAGCACGAGTCTTCTACTCCAATGAACTTCCACCAATCCAAGCACCGGTCTTTACTCCGAATGATACGCCAGCTGATGTTCTAAACCATCTCACTGCCTACTTGTCAAAACTTGTTGCAACTAGAGGATTGATAACTAAGGTTTTACCTGTATAAAAATTAAAAGATTAAGTTCGTGTTCTCGGTATCTTAACGAATTGATCTTAGCTCTCTATGTGTGACTTAGTCGATCTTTGGTGAAAAAAGAATATTTTTGAGTGATTTTAAATTTAAATGCAAGGACTTAAAAGTAAAAGTGCTCTTAAAGTAAATCTAAGTCTAATTAAAGTAAAGTGCGAGTATTTTAAAACGTGACTAAAATTAAAGGGCACTGACGTAAACTTAAATCTATCTAAGGCAAACTTAAAGTGCGACTAAAACTAAGGCAAATAATCTAAAGAGTGCAATAAAATAAAAAGGCAAGTAAAATAAAGCTTGAAAATAAAAATCAAAGACAAAAGCTAATAAGAACCTGAATACAGCTCATTCGGAATAAACCTTCGTTTGGAACAATCACTCGTCCTAATTGTCACCTTTGGTTGAAATGACTCTTCTTTACTTGGAATATTACCAAAATCCTTGATCCGGAACAAATTTGTCTGAATATGTCACTTATCCAATACAATCTTTCATTCGGAACTTGCTGATTCGGAATCTAGTAAATCTTGCCTTGATTCGGAAGTTTTGGTCACCCCTTGATTCGGAACTTTCCGGATGAAGCTCCTTTATTCGGAACTTTTGAAGTTCCGAATGAAGGCCCTTGGTTCGGAACTGTTGGAATTGGTTCGGAAGTTACTGACTCGGAAGGTTCCGAATGAAGAGTCCTGGTTCGGAAGTTTTGACTTCCGAATGAACAAGTTTGGTTCGGAACTTTTAAAGTTCCGAATGAGCAACCTTGGTTCGGAAGTTTTGACTTCCGGATGAAGCCCCTTGATTCGGAAGATTATAACTTCCGAATGAAGCCTTCTATCCAATCCTTGGTTCGGAACTTTTTCTGGAAACACAGAAACAAAGCAATACTTCCGAAGAACAAGGAAGATGAGTGCAGTAGCAGTTATAAACAAAAAGTAATCAAAATCAAACACGCGTATCAATTTAAACAGTAACGATTCAATGAATAAGTATCAACAAACAATTAAAAACATGAAATCAAACAACTTTTACCATAATAATCAAAAACACTTTGGATCAAAATAAAAGCATGAACATGAACATAACATAAACACAACAAATCAAAGAATAAGAAAGGTAGATAAGAGATTGACAAGATAAAGTAAAGATTGACAAAAATTAAATGAAAACTTACTTGAAATTAAATGAATTTAAGGTGCGAGACAAGGTAATTAAAATGACAATTAATGTAAATGACAAGTATTTAAATGGTGGAAGAACTAGTGTCACCCTAGCCAACAAGAGTGAAATGATAACTATCCTAATCTATATATAGGGGAGGATTAAGGAAGCTTCCTCCCCTCTTTCCTTTCTTCTTAATTACAAGTTTAAGTCCCTCCTTTTATTAATCTTCATTAATTGCGTCATTAGTCCTTTTCTTCTAATCTTCTTTAAACTTGGACTTAAGGGACTTTTGGCTTCGGGATTTCTTTTGAACTCGTCTTTAAATTCTTCAATAAAATAGACATGAATTCTTCGGCTTTTGATAAACTTCCGTCTTTTGACTTTTTCTTCGATAAATCTTCAGAATTGGTCGTGGACTTCCGTTCTTTTTGCACTCTTGACTTCTTGACTTCGTCTTTTATCCTTTTCTTCAATAAAAGTCCATAAATGCCCGTGAATGTCCGTGTTTTATCCATTTTTCACCTTTTCATCCTAAATCACAACAAAAACACAAACCACGCATAATTCCGACATAAAAGACATAAAATACACGTTTTGGTCCGGTTATTATTGTAGTTAAGTGGTAGAAAAGATGGGTGTTTACACACCTATCAAATCCCCTACACTTGACCATTGCAATGTCCTCATGCAATGCATTAGTTACAAAGCAAGATTACACTTTTCATCGTAATCAATCCACGTTGGCCTTTATTAAAGAGATAGAAAATTAAAGACATTCAAAATAAAGAAATCAAAAGCATACCTTGGGTTTTGAAAATGTTATGAATAATCATCATCCTCAAGTTTTCACTTTCTCCAAACCAAGCTTAAAAACGAGATCATTGTTATTATAAGTTAGTAAACTAACACGAACTCATGTGGGCCAATTACTCACTTAGACTCCCTTATTCCTAGGCGTATCTCTTATATTTTATCATTTGTCTTGAATGATCACGAAGATGCATTGTTTGACTTATTTCGATAGTTATTTAGTCTGAAAATAAAGTGCACGATTTAATCAATAGTTAGCTAAAGGACCAAATCTTTTAAAACTGCTTCTCGGGATATCAGAAAGTTCATATCTTGGCATAACTTGGTTCGCGATTTGAGACCTTTCTCGGGCCGATATTTGGCAGCGACTTCATACTTCAAATCTTGAGAGACGTTCATGAAATAATGGTCTTCTCTTCATAATTGGAATTTCTTCACTTGAAGTTTTGAGAGATTCATACTTGGACCACGACTTCTTCATTTTTCTCCAATCTTTATTTTAGACTTTGATATACAACGATCCGCCTCCTTTTATGACTTGGATCTATTTATCCTCATACCTTGTTAGGGTCTTTTCGGATACACTTCTCCATGACTTTTGGGGAGTTTTGCTTTACGTCGTGTGTCTCGATCCTTCATATTGATTTTCGATAAATGATTCTTCACATCACTTTGGATCTTTAGCAACAAAACATAGCCCTCATGCCTTGTTAGGGCCTTTTCGGACTCGCCAATCTTCGCGCCCCGCTTCATAAGTTATGCCTTGGCTATGAACTCTCGTCATTACCGAGCAACTTTTAAACGATCTGGGGCTAGAAGCTAAGTAACTTTTCAAATCGTACAACCTTATTTATTAGCAAATAAATTATTAGCAAGCGATGGGAGAATAGGCTCATAATTAACTCACATAAATTCATGAAAGAATACCGAACTTATAATTGGCTCTATCATCTCTCGTTCTCCACAGTTTAAAATCTCAAGTAATGAGACTCGTGGATACTTAGCCTATTAAATCAAAGTTTTGGGTTTTCGAGTCGCCTATAGGATCTTGCAAATTCTTAGACTCTTTCAAGTTTAGAAATCGCTTCTTAAAGTTCCTTTGATAAACGACTCTCTAGGATCAATTATAGGAACTTGCGAAAAGTTCTTGTTCTTAACCCGTGAGAGTTAAGACTTTCGCGTTTTATAGCTCCCTATATAAAAGCCTAGCAAAACTTGATTTAAACACGTTAAGGATACTAGCTAGAGTAAACTCGGACTGAGTCAAAAGATTCACAACGTTTGAAAATTAAAACCACTTATTAAACATTTATTCTAGCAAAGAAAGAAAATAACTATACAAAAGGGAAAAACTAATAGGCCAAAATAGATCAAAAATTTTGAAAAGTGTCGAAAAATTGATTTTCCGGTTAAAATGAGGACAAGACCACTTAACTTCGATAGAAGTCCCCCCTACACTTAAGATAAACATTGTCCTCAATGTTTAAGCATGTGGGAGTAAGCTCCCCTACACTTAGGACATTGTGCACGTTGTTTAAATCTTGCTAAGGAAAAGACAACTAAAGAGATTCCTATTTTAATATTGAGGAAATATAAAATAGTGAATCGAAAAGAGTTTAGGATAGAACCGGGAAGAAGTAGAACACGGAATCACGGGTCGTCAAGAATCATCAAGAGTGGATCATTGAAGCTCGAATCCCTGATTAAGAAGTGAGGAGAGGAAATAGCAATCCAAAGGGTCCTTCCTACACTTATGGTAAAGAAAGCGAAAAGATAGATGCATGGGTTGCCTCCCAAGAAGCGCTTGGTTTTTGTTAACCGAGTCGTGAGCCTGACTCGACCTTAATCATCAACGGAAGTAGCATGAAACATATCCACCAGGATCGAAGACATAGTTTTCATCCATCAATAAGCAAGAGCTTAAGGCGAACAAGGCAAGCCAAAAGAGAAATGGCAAGGTTCCCTTAAGTGATGGAGCACAGTAGAAGCAAGTGTGGTGCGGTGCGAGCATGTCTTTAATAGGTCCAAAGATTTTTCCTTTTATTTCATCAGGTGGATACTGAGATGGCTTAAAGACTTCAATACCGGGATCGAACACCTTTTCCTTTAAGGGAAAATAGCACTCAGGCTCAGCCGAGTGTGAAGAAGATCCGCAAAGAAGCACAACCTCGTCCTCAGAAGTGGGACAAAGAGGTGTCAAATCATACGTGCAACGGATTTCGGTGTCGACCGGTTTCTTCTCCTTTGACAAAATGCTCTTCAAGTCCAAAGTAGGATCAAGACGATAATCTTCAAAGTCCAAAGGAGGTGCATCACTCTCATGAGGGAAGTATGTGTTGAGAAATTCAGAGAAATCTTCCTCGAATGAGTAATCGTCCAAAGTAGGATCGAGTGATGGCGGAGGATCTTCATCATGTGAAGAATCGCTCGATAGAGTATCAGCCTCATCGAAATCATCGAAAGTGGGCAGCTCGGGATACTCAGAAGTAAAATCATCCGAATCTGAGCTAGAATCATCATCATCATAAGCATCGAAGACCGGTTGAGAATCATAAATGGGAGAAGCGTCCAAATTAGAGTGAGAATCATCCACATTATCTTCAAAGAGTGGATTATCAGTGGAAGACTCGAATAGAGGATTGTCATAGACGGTAAAGTCATCGAGCACATTTATCATATTCACTGATTCTCGGCCACCAAAAGATTTTCCTGTAAGCTTCCCCATTCTAAAAATTTTAGAATCATCCCCGACTCGTAAGATTAACTCACCTTCGGCCACATCTATTAAAGAACGTCCGGTTCTCAAGAATGGCCGACCAAGTATTAGAGGAATACGAGGGTCCATTTCATAATCAACTACGACAAAATCGACCGGGAAGGTAAATGTGCCAACTTTGATAAACACGTCTTCGGCTATACCAACGGGGTAAGCGAGAGTGCGGTTTGCAAGTTCGAGAGTCATCTTTGTAGGAATGAGATCGGGCAATGATAGTGTTTTCCAAACACTGAGTGGCATAAGATTAATACTAGCCCCGAGATCAGCAAGGGCAGTAAATTCTTCAGTTTTGTTGAATACGCAAGACAACACAAAACGACCGGGATCTCCAAGCTTTTCCGGAAGTTCTCTAAGAAGGACTGCAGAGCAGTTTTCATTTAAGCGTGTGTTGGCGAGTTCAAGCAACTTCTCCTTCTTGCTAAGCAATTCCTTGAATGCTTTGACAAATTTCGGCATGTGGCAAAGTGCTTCAACAAGGCTAATGTTGATGGTCATTTTAGATAGCATATCCACATATTTCATGACATTACAGTCATTCTTGGTTAGCTCGTTGGTCTTGCCTATGCGAGAAGGGTATGGGATTCTGGGCTGATAAGGGTTAGGTGGAGGTGTAGTTGTTGAAGGTTGTGATGTTGAAGGGTCCTTCCGAGATACATCGTCATGACGAGGCGGAGACGGTAATGGTGTGCTATCACTAAGTGTAAGAGGGGTAGGGATACATGGTGGTGGAGGAGGTGTAGATAATGGTGGTGAATCAGGTGGATTGACAATGGTAATTCCACTACGCGTAGTTATAGCACTCACATTAGCTCGCGGATTGGTGACGGTGTTTGAAGGTAGAGATCCCGAGGAATAAGAAGGTTGAGCTTCGGGCAAGAAACTAGCCAATAGATTCTTTAATTCAGTTGTTTGAGTGATGAAGGAGGATTGAAGGTTTTCACGAACCTCGGTTCTGATGTCATTACCTTGCTTCAAGATATCTCCTTTCAAATTGATTATCTGGCTTTGTAGGTTCTTGATTTGCTCACCTTGAGTTCTCATGATTGTGTCAACATCGGGATTAATGGGTGGGTGTTGTTGGGTGGGTGGTTGATAAGGGTTAGAAGCACGAGGTGGGATTTGGTTGCTTCTATTGTAGTTGTTGGCGGGGTTTTGGTTTTGAGGAGAAAAACCGGGTGAAAGGTAGTTGTTGGAATGGTAGCTCAGCAGGTTTCTATCCCCTTGTTGTCTAGCTTGGTAATTTTCCGGTGAATAATTACCATAAGCTGCATACACATTTTCCGGATTTCCTTATGTCGAAGGACAATCGGTGTATGAGTGAGGACCGCCACATGTTTCACAAGGATTAGCAACCGCTTTAACTTGTTGTTGTTGTTGGTTTGAAGCGAGAAGCGTAATACTTTTGCTCATTTCAGCCATCATGCGGGTGAGTTCGGTCATCTCAGGGTTTGCTGAGGTAGAAGAAACATTGACTCTCGTGTTGTTTCTAGAAGAAGCCGAGGAATCCCAGTTCTTATGATGAGTAGTCATGTTCTCTATTAACTCTCTACACTCCTCGGGTCTCCTTTTCATGAATGTGCCACCGGCGGCTGCATTAATCGTATCACGATCTCGAAAAGTCAATCCGTTGTAGAAAGTATCGATCAAGGTGACCGGAAGCATGTTGTGGTTTGGACAACGGTCGATCAAGACATTATATCTCTCCCAAGCGTCGAAAAGAGATTCATCGGGATCTTGCATGAAACCGCTGATCTGATTACGAAGGCTTGTGACCATGGATGGTGGAAAGTAGCGCGAAAGAAAGCGTTGAGTCATGTCATCCCAAGTGTGAATAGAATTCTTCGGGAGACGATCAAACCATTTCTCGGCATGATGCGATAAAGTATGTGGGAAGAGTTGTAGGCGGAGTACATCCATTGTGGCCCCAGGCAACTTCATGCTTTGGGTGATTGTAATGAACTTGTCGAGGTGTTTGTTGGCATCATCAGGCAATCCTCTAAATGGGTTTGTTTGTACTTGCTGAATCATGTGGTGCTTCAACGAAAACTCAGGAGCGTTGATTTGCATCGGCGCAATCGGTCCTCCTCGTCCAAACATTGTTGGTTGACAAAGTTCCTCCATGGTCCGAAGATCGGGCTGTGGAAGAGCATTGTTGTTATTGTTATTATTGTTGAGGTGCGGTAGTTGATTATTGTTGTTAACACCTGACATATCTAAATCTTCTTGAGGCTCGGGCTCTTGGTAGTTAGAAGATCTAGTACGCATACACCTGAAAATGCAAAAGAAAAAGAAACCAAACGCAAAGGCAATATATATACACAATAAAGATAAAATCTTTTTGGATTTTTGAAATTTTTAATTTTTATGGTTTTTTATCAATTTTTAATTTTTATGATTTTTGAATTTTTTAGGCAATGAAAAATAACGTTCACAAGTGAACGGATCCCAAAAAGCAACGTGTCTAGCACAGAAAACTGTTGATCTTAACGAAAAGAGCCGGCAGCGGCGCCATTTGATAACTAAGGTTTTACCTGTATAAAAATTAAAAGATTAAGTTCGTGTTCTCGGTATCTTAACGAATTGATCTTAGCTCTCTATGTGTGACTTAGTCGATCTTTGGTGAAAAAAAAATATTTTTGAGTGATTTTAAATTTAAATGCAAGGACTTAAAAGTAAAAGTGCTCTTAAAGTAAATCTAAGTCTAACTAAAGTAAAGTGCGAGTATTTTAAAACGTGACTAAAATTAAAGGGCACTGACGTAAACTTAAATCTATCTAAGGCAAACTTAAAGTGCGACTAAAACTAAGGCAAATAATCTAAAGAGTGCAATAAAATAAAAAGGCAAGTAAAATAAAGCTTGAAAATAAAAATCAAAGACAAAAGCTAATAAGAACCTGAATACAGCTCATTCGGAATAAACCTTCGTTTGGAACAATCACTCGTCCTAATTGTCACCTTTGGTTGAAATGACTCTTCTTTACTTGGAATATTACCAAAATCCTTGATCCGGAACAAATTTGTCTGAATATGTCACTTATCCAATACAATCTTTCATTCGGAACTTGCTGATTCGGAATCTAGTAAATCTTGCCTTGATTCGGAAGTTTTGGTCACCCCTTGATTCGGAACTTTCCGGATGAAGCTCCTTTATTCGGAACTTTTGATGTTCCGAATGAAGGCCCTTGGTTCGGAACTGTTGGAATTGGTTCGGAAGTTACTGACTCGGAAGGTTCCGAATGAAGAGTCCTGGTTCGGAAGTTTTGACTTCCGAATGAACAAGTTTGGTTCGGAACTTTTAAAGTTCCGAATGAGCAACCTTGGTTCGGAAGTTTTGACTTCCGGATGAAGCCCCTTGATTCGGAAGATTATAACTTCCGAATGAAGCCTTCTATCCAATCCTTGGTTCGGAACTTTTTCTGGAAACACAGAAACAAAGCAATACTTCCGAAGAACAAGGAAGATGAGTGCAGTAGCAGTTATAAACAAAAAGTAATCAAAATCAAACACGCGTATCAATTTAAACAGTAACGATTCAATGAATAAGTATCAACAAACAATTAAAAACATGAAATCAAACAACTTTTACCATAATAATCAAAAACACTTTGGATCAAAATAAAAGCATGAACATGAACATAACATAAACACAACAAATCAAAGAATAAGAAAGGTAGATAAGAGATTGACAAGATAAAGTAAAGATTGACAAAAATTAAATGAAAACTTACTTGAAATTAAATGAATTTAAGGTGCGAGACAAGGTAATTAAAATGACAATTAATGTAAATGACAAGTATTTAAATGGTGGAAGAACTAGTGTCACCCTAGCCAACAAGAGTGAAATGATAACTATCCTAATCTATATATAGGGGAGGATTAAGGAAGCTTCCTCCCCTCTTTCCTTTCTTCTTAATTACAAGTTTAAGTCCCTCCTTTTATTAATCTTCATTAATTGCGTCATTAGTCCTTTTCTTCTAATCTTCTTTAAACTTGGACTTAAGGGACTTTTGGCTTCGGGATTTCTTTTGAACTCGTCTTTAAATTCTTCAATAAAATAGACTTGAATTCTTCGGCTTTTGATAAACTTCCGTCTTTTGACTTTTTCTTCGATGAATCTTCAGAATTGGTCGTGGACTTCCGTTCTTTTTGCACTCTTGACTTCTTGACTTCGTCTTTTATCCTTTTCTTCAATAAAAGTCCATAAATGCCCGTGAATGTCCGTGTTTTATCCATTTTTCACCTTTTCATCCTAAATCACAACAAAAACACAAACCACGCATAATTCCGACATAAAAGACATAAAATACACGTTTTGGTCCGGTTATTATTGTAGTTAAGTGCTAGAAAAGATGGGTGTTTACACACCTATCAAGGATTTCCACCAACAAACAATCAGCTCCGCACCTCTTCAAATCCTCGACAACAAGCCACTGTTCAAGATGGTCAAGTGATGGTGCAACCTATTCAGGGAAGGCAAACTTCATATGGACCTCCTACAAGCACTGTGAATGCTCAAGCTGTGAATTCTCAAGCTAATGGAAATGGAAGCCCTATTGGTCCTCAAAAGGTTGTGACTTGCTACAATTGCCGAGGACAAGGTCATATGGCTAGGGAATGCACTCAGCCAAAACGAAGAAGGGATGCAACATGGTTTTGTGAGAAGATGCATTTGGTTGATGCTTAGTCGAAGGGAAAGATCTTGGATTCAGAAGAGTTAGCATTTCTTGCAGACCCAGGGGCAGCAGACAATGAAGGCATTGTAGACGTTTCCACTTCAAATGAACCTTATCAAGTAGATGATCTTGACGCATATGATTCGGATTGTGATGACATTCAGTCTGCCCAAGCTGCTCTCGTTGCTAATCTCTCTCACTACGGTTCTGATGTCGTCAGTGAGGTACCCACCACAACCAATATTGGTAATGATGATAACCCACATCAAGTTGGGCATGAAAATGACAACCTTGAACACCATTCGGGAACTAGTAACTCAAATGATGTGGTACCCAATCCTACACATTTGAGTGAACCTCAACCAAATGCTACGACGGGTATGGAATCTTATGCTCAACATGATTTGGTCATGGTGCCTAAACATATAATTGATCAAATGCATATGGTTCTCAGACAATCCATAGATACGAATTCCACCCTAACTGCTGAGCTTGCGTTGCATAAAGAAAAAGTCAAAACTTTTGAAATGGTCCCTCAAGCAGAGAAAATAACATGTTCTGAATTTGACTAATTTCTTTTTGAAAAGATTGAACACTTGAAATAAATAGAATTATTAAAAGCTAATCTTTCCAATGAATTAAAAGCAAAAGAGTCGGTTGTCACTGATTTTCAGAAACTTAAATTGGATTTCGAAACTCTCGAGTCTATAAAGTTTGAATCGGAAATTAATGCTACCAAACTTCTTAAATTCAAAGAACAACAGCTTTTAAAATAATACGCTTCCATAGAAAATGTTCATCTTTTAACTAAATCGTTTAAAGAACTCGAACTTAAGCGTCTTCAAGATTTACCACTTAATCCCGGTTATGCAAAACAAGCTCAAGAATATATTCCGTGTCTTTATGATATGACCCTAATTGGCAAATCGAAAGAAGCGCCTTTTGTTCGTAGTACTGAGGAGACACAGTCACTTGCGGAAGAAACTCATTCTAAAATGTTTTCAAAATTCCATAAGCTTGATTATGATACGTATAATAAAGATCAATTTTCTAAAAAGACCCGCATTCGCTTACAAAAAGAATTAGCTGAATTGACAGTTCTTGTGCCCCAAAGTTTGTCAAATGAAAACCCTCCTATTACGTCTCCTACACTTGTCAAAACGGATTTAACGAATTTAATTCCACCGGTAAGTAAGGCGTCCGTTAACTTAAATGTGGTACACCAACACTTAGCCGACTTTGACAAGGTCATTTTGGAACGTACGACGGGTTCGGTCATAACGGAAGGTGAATGGAATTTTGAGCACACTAGAGCTGTGTTTCGAGACGAAATTGTTCCGTTTGTAAAGAATGTTAAAGCTTTTCTTAGTAATCTTGATCAAGATTTCTTTTTGGAAATAGAAGAAGTTAGACGTGTTTTCAATGAAATGGATGATGCTTATGAAAATAGTTTACTTGAAATATAACGGGTTTCACGCCAAAATGATCAGCTTCTAAAGCAAGTGATGTCTCATGATATAGTTTCCGTCAGTGTGAATAAAAGTGTTGATAATAATTCTATTGTGCATAATGTTGAATCTATGGATAATGTGGTAGATAATACTTGTCACGAATCTGATGCTGAATTTTTAAAGCTTCAAGATTCATATTCTTCGCTTTCAAAACGTTTTGATGAGATTCAAACACATTGTATTTCGCTTGAATGCAAGAAACAATTTATTCAAGAAATCTTTGAAACGTCATTCGAAGGTGTTAATATCGATGATGCAAACTTTGAAAATAATTATCGATTGAATTTACAATCAAAACAACGTCAGCCAAGTGACAAAGTTGCTAAATCTTTGCCGATAGACATAGAGAAATCTAAGGAGCTTAACTGTGTGAACGTACTTGAGGCCGCTGAGAATTTAAAACTTGATCTAGATAATCGAGTTTCCAAGATTTTGTCCAAAGTTGATACCTTAAAACAGAAAAATACGCAACTCTTCGATTCAGTAAAGCCCGCATGTGCTAATACCACTGCACAGAATCAATCTTTGATTGAACAATTGAATCGAAAGTCGGTGGAAATATCTGATTTGATGGAACAAATTTGTGATAAAAATCTAGCCTTGCCTGAGTTAAAGGAAACACTTCGTACTCTAAAAGGTAAGAATGTTGTGGATAACGCAACCACTATCTCAACATCGTCCTTTAGTGCAATCAAAAGTAACCGTATAGCCGTCACACCATTTAATAAGGGCCCTAGGATTAAACCATCTCAAACTTTGGTCACTAAAGATAAGGTGGAATGAAAACCAGCTTCTAATATTCCCGTGTTGCCTTCTACAGGAGTAAGCACCACTACTAAGGCTCAAAGATCTAAGCTTAAAAAAACAAGAAGAATGATATGATCTTGCCCCAATCTAGTAGTCAAGTGGAGAAGAAAGTAGAAGCCCATCCTAGGAATGTTATTTCTGTTTTGAATAAAAAGAATCATTTAGCTAAACCTAAAGGCTCTGCGGTTGTGCAACGTTCTAAGCCTACAGTGAATTCTAATTTGAAATGTTGGACTTGCAATGAATGTATGTTTTCTAGTCGTCATGATTCTGGCCTTATTGACCATGTGAATGAGATGAATGCCCGGAAAAATGGATTCGAATGGAAACCGACTGGGAAAGTGTTAACCCAAGTTGGTTGGATGTGGCTCCCCACTGGTAGAACTTTCACTATAGTAGGAAATATGTGCCCTTTAACTAGGATCACTCCCACTAAATCGAAGAAAGCGTGCCCTTTAACTAGGAGTACCATGGCTACCAAAACACAAGCGTGTCCTTTAACTAGGAACACCGACACTACTGTAGGAACCAAGTGCCCTTTAAATAGGTCTACTCCTACTGTAGTGCCCGCAAATAATCTAAAACCTAAGAAAGTCATAACAGTAAAACCTGTTAGTGCTAAAACTCACATTAGAAAATGCAGGAAATCTAATGGTCACACAAATGTTAGCAATTCTGATAATCTTATATATGTATCTGCTAACACTCCGGAACCAATAGTTTCCAATGCATTGTCTACTGTTGTTACTGAAAACAGGTGGTCCAAATTGTTCTCTGGTATTTGGACTCTTGTTGCTCCAAGCATACGACCGGAGATCGCTCTCAGCTAAAAAATTTCGTCAGCAAGTTTCTTGGTACGGTTCGAATTGGAAATGATCATATTGAAAAGATAATGTGTTATGGTGAATATCATATTGGGAATGTTATTATTTCAAGAGTGTATTATGTGGACGGTCTCTGATGAGATGGCATTTATACATGATCTCATCGTTCTTTTCGGGCTTTAAATGCATTAAAATGTCATAAAATACCATATATATGCTTGTGTTTGTTTACTTGTGTGTTTTAGGTATGGATATCGTGAAAAAGACAAAAGATCACAAGATACAAGGAAAAACGAACACGAGAAACGAAGCCGTACAATGAACCGGGCCCTAATCATGGAATTTTCATCAAATACCCTTGAAGACTTGAAGACAAAACAAGATTTATCCTCAATGAATGAAGAAATGACACTTAAAACCCTTGTATAGTAATAATTACAAGTTTGGTCCCTTAAGTTTGTCAAAATTTCAAAAAGGTCCTTCAACTTTGAAGAAATGGCAAGATTAGTCCCTCAACAATTTCAAATTGCCAATAATGGTCCCTCAACAAGTGAAAGACTCATTGAAGACCCTTGAAGATCAACATTGTCCAAGATTAGTCCTTGAAAAATCACCAAATGACAAAAATTGCCTTTGAAACATCTTTATGGAAAGTTTGTGCCAAAATTGTCAAGTGGTGAAACTTAAATACAAGGGAGAGACGAATTTAGGGGCAGGAAACCTTAAATGCCAAAAAACTGAAATAACAAGGACCAAAAGTGACAACTGTGAAACATTTAAAAATAAAGGGCGCCTAACACTTTCCTTCCCCCTTTTTTAGGATCAAAATGGTAACTATTCATTGTTCTTACTACCCAGAAATTACCTTCACTTTTCCTTGGGTAAAACTCAATTAAACTCTCACACACTTAATTCACACACTCACAAACCTTTCCCACTCCTAAAAACCTGCATCCCACTCATGTGCACCAAACCCCCAATTCCCCAATCCACCAATCACATCATTCCTTAGCCTCCAAGACTAGTGACGTGGCAAAATGGACGTCCAAGATGCTATGCTTGCTCACAAAGCAAAATTTAAAGGCCAAGATCAAATGAGAGGACAAAATGCACTCAAAACCATTCAAGGGCACATTTGGGATTTTC
This sequence comes from Glebionis coronaria, assembly GCA_025667525.1. NCBI lineage: Eukaryota > Viridiplantae > Streptophyta > Magnoliopsida > Asterales > Asteraceae > Glebionis > Glebionis coronaria. Next base: position 418,448,671 of record CM046879.1, on the reverse strand, counting down.
TTATGATTAGGGTTTAGTTTTTTTATGCTTCTAGGATGTTCTATAAGCTCTATAAAAGGAGACCCAAGATGTGGTGATCCCTTTGTTCCAGTTTCTAGTCTCTCACATGTAATTCCTTTTTAAAGAAATAAAAAGTTTGGTTTTTGAAATATTCAAGTGTAATTCCTTTTTTATTGTTTTTAAAAGTTTGTGTGTTGTGAGGAGATTAATTCTGAGTTCCACACTTTTATTTGGTTAAGCAACTTTGATTTTCAAAGTTGTTTAAGGTTTTGAGATTTTGAGAGATTTTGGTAAAATCTTCTCAAAGGTATTTTGGTGTTTATGGTTCATGTTTGTTGGTGATTTAAGTGTTATAGAAACATTTTAAGAAGATTAAAAAGGTTTTGGAAGAGTTTTAAAAAGAAAAAAAAAGAATCATCTCATATCATATTATTTTTGTCCTTGTTTCTTTGTTTTGTGTTCAAATAGGTTGAAGGCTTGTTGATTTAGTTCAGCACCAACCCGGGTTGGTTTGGAGGTGGATTCAACATCCACTAGGACCCTTGGATGTAGGGGTCCTAAGGTAACTCTCTTTTACTCTTTGAAAAGTTCATAAAAGTGCTTGTTACTTGATTTGCTTGATTGATTGATTAAGTGTGTTTAAGTTACTTGATTTGTGTTTATGTTATGTTATATACATGTTATGAAGCTTTGATAACAATTTGGTTAGGTTTCATAAGGTTTTGAATTGGAAAAATTGGTTTTCAGAAAATTAAAGGGTGTTTGGCAATACGGATTAGCAGGGTATAATCATTGATTTGAGTTGCTAAAAGGTGTTAGAAGTTTGCTAAATAGTTAAGATAGGGTGTATGCTAGCTATAGTATCATTTGATCAAGTTTGGAGTGAATTTGGAGTGTTTAAAAAGGATTAAGGGTGTTAAAAATCTGCATATTGCTAAATTGCTTGGTTTTTCATGCATATGATTGCTTGATTTTGATTGCTAAGTGTTTTATCCTTGTGAGTTTTGACTCCTTGAGCTTCAATAAGCTCAAGGGTGCCCTTATTATCCAATATCCAACACCAAATAGCCCATAGGACCAAGCACCTCTTGGTCCTTTTGAAATCTGAGAAAGCTTGAACATCAGCAAAACAACCAGGCACGTTACACTAATTGCGCCGCAAGACCAACTAGTTGCGGCGCAACACAAGGAGGTACAGACCAAAGGTATTCCCGTTTCACACGTTGCGCCGCAAGACCCAAGCACTGCGGCGCAAGACAGTGTTTTAATATTATTTTATTAATTAATTTTCAAAATTTTATTTTTCTTTCTTTTTCATTTTTCCTAGGTTCTTTGTCATTGATTAGGACTATTTCCATTTTTAGATTATTTTTATAACTTTTAGATTTATTTTTATAATTATTTTAAGTTTAATTAGGTTTTAATCATTTTTAATCATTTTTAGGGTTTTAAAAAATAGTTTTAATAAGTTTTAATTTTTAGAAAATTACTTTTTAGTCTTATAATAATATAAGTTAAGTAATTGTTCAATAAAATCATATTTTTGACATTTGAATTAATTAAATTTAATTTTAGGGCTTTAATTAGCATTTAAAATTAATTATTTAATTAATAAAAGGTTTTAAAATATCTTTGTTGAATTTTTATCTTTATTTATATTATTTGAGACTTCTTCTTAGTCTTTTTATTTTTGATATTTTGTTTTTGGTTTTAATAATTTTTAATTTTAGTGGTTTTTCTACGGCTCTACGTTTACGTTTTTTACGTCATAGTGATATTTCCAAGAAACCGTCATTCCATCTTCTCAATATTAATCTCAAAGAAATACAAGTTAATTCACAACACCATACCTCCTTGGGAAACGAATCTTTCATCTCTTTTAAGTGATTGTGGGTCATTAGTGTTGATTTTTCCTAAAATCATCACTCGATACTTACCGCTATTTACGCTCTTTTCCTAAAGGGTAGTAAAACACTACAATCATTTTGGCGCCGCTGCCGGGGAGGTGTGTCGTGTCTTAATTTGGAAAATTTTGTTTTTGATATTATCCATAATAGTATTTGTGTTAAGTGGAACTCCCTTAACACGTATTATCGGTTTTCTCGGTTTTTCTTTGTGAATATTATTAATAAATTGTATTAAGTATCACAACCAAAATACAATATCTCCAAAAGTGTGAAAACACAACCTTGATTCGGGATTTCATCACTCGATCATTGTATTCGAATCTCAAACAAAAAGAAAAGGCAAAAATAGATAAATACTTTCGAGAAGCTCGATTTTGAAAGATACGAACTATAAGGTGGGTATAAGGCGGGTATTATAAAATATACCCTAAGGAAAAAGGCTCTTAAGTGCTTCGCGCCGCCTCGTTTCCCCGCTTGCTTGTGAGTATTTTGAGATTGAAGGCTAATCGAGGGTTTTGCCGCCCAAAGTATTAATACGTATACTATATTTTGCTTGGTTTTCTTTGTGATTAAACCCTCTTGAACAATTTGGTTTTCACCAAAGTTCTAAAGTCATTCGAAGGCGTTCACTCCACGTGATCGTTTTCATTCCTTTGAGGCTTCTTTAATCAAGAGTTTGATTCGAGGAGAGATTTTGTAGATTGTTGTCTACGAAGATACACCAAAATCCAAAAAAATTAAATATCATCAAAAACACAAAAAAATTGAAAATTCACAAAACAACCAAAAAGAATCTTCTTTGCTCACCTCCCATTCTTCGTGAAGTTTATGATCACTCGTAATCAAGCTAAACGAGCTCGTAAACGTCTTCAAAAGCAAGCAAATCAAGAATCGTTGATTGTTGAAGAACCTCCAATTGTTGAACCTATTATAGAACAAGAAGTCGTAATGGCTAATCGTACTATGATGGAGTTGCTACAAGCACCCACCGAGGGTTTTAGAGAGGCCATTGTTATTCCCGCCATCCTTGCGGAGAATTTCGAGATTAAGACGGGTTTAATGTCGATGCTACAAGCAAACAAATTTCGAGGTCATGAGAAAGACAACCCGCATTACCACATTAGGAATTTCAACCGTCTCACCGCCACTAGCAAATTCAAGGATGTTCTGCATGACGCCATTAAGATGATGTTGTTTCCATATTCGTTGGATGGACCCGCTAAAATTTGGCTCGAGAAAGAACCGCCAAATTCGATTTTGACATGGGCCGATCTCGTTTCTAAGTTTGTGAACAAGTTTTTTCCACCATCAAAAACAACACACTTAAAAAATGAGATTTCACGATTTGTGCAACGTAACAATGAAAGTTTTTCTATGGCATGGGAACGATTTAAGGAGATGTTACATGAATGTCCTCATCATGATTTTTCGGAATTGCATCAAATTGATACCTTTTATAATGGGCTTAATGATCATGAACGAGATTATTTGAATGCCGCCGCGGGTGGTAATTTTTTGTGTAAGACGACAAATGAGGCTTTACAAATCATTGAAAATCGATCTAAGGTTTATAGCCCTCGTAACACACCGAGTGTTGCCAATATGGGTTCGTCATCGTCGTCACAATCGTCTCGTAGCATTAACGCCTTACATGATGAAGCTAATGAGGAAAATCGGTTTTTTGATAGATTTGCTAATCTAATGTCCCATTGGAAGGCTCAAGAAGCTTCCAATTCCGCTTCGGTTAAAGCGGTTGCTAAGAGTTGTTTATCGTGTGGAGGAGCTCATGATTTATCCGAGTGCATTACCGCGGATGGTAACACTTCGAGTGCTTATGTAGCAACGGGAACTTACAACCAAAACGGCCAAGGTTCCCGCCAAAATCAAGCTCCACCAAACCAAAATGCTAACAATTATCGAAACAACAACCAAGGTAATTACCAAGGCAACACACGCAATTACAACAAAGGGAATTATCAAAGTGGGAATGGACAAATCTCTAATCAAAACCAAAACCGTGATTTTCAAAACACTACACAAGGTTTTCAAAATGCTCACACGAAAAATTTGCAAGGAGAATTTTTAGATTATGCAAAAGCAAATGATGCAAAATTTGATAATATGCAACGTGAGATGATTAGCTTAAGGTCCGAGTTGAAAAACGAGCTTAAAAATGAACTTGCTAATGAACTTAAAACTCATGCTAATAAAATGGAAGGAAATGTCCAACGTCTTCAACAAAACCAACAAAAGATGGAATTAGGACAACATGAGATTAAGCAAGAGTTATTGAAAGCGGATGCTAGGCAATCAAAATTTGAGGACCGAATGGGTAAAATGTTTGAAGCTATCATGTGTAAGCCCTCTTCTTCGGGTGGTCGTCCTAGTGATACCATTAACAACCCGAGGGGAGAAATGAAGGTTATTACTACACGAAGTGGTAAAACTTTCAAGGAACCAATCTCTCGTCCAAGTACTTCTACGGAGAAGGAAATCGAGAAAGAACCCGAGGTGGTGGTCGAAAAGGAGCACATTACAATCCCACGAAGTACCGCTCATACCACACCTACGGTTACACCAATACCAATTGTGGAACCCGAGATTCCAAGGCCGTTGCCTAATGACCTACCCACACCACCTTTACCCTACCCTTCGAGACGAAACAAAGAGAAAGCACAAGAAAGGAACAATTATCAATTTGAGCTATTTATGAAAATGTTTCGTGATTTGCATTTTAACATAAGTTTTGCCGATGCTTTAATCATGATGCCTCGATTCGCCGCAAACTTCAAAAGTATGCTTAACAACAAAGAAAAGTTACAACAATCGTCTAGTTGTTCATCGGTTTTTCTAAGCCGCATACCACAAAAAGTCGGTGATCCCGGTAAATTTTTGATTCCATGTGCTATACAAGATATGGAGGAATGCTACGCCTTGGCCGATCTTGGCGCTAGTATTAATTTAATGCCTCTCGAGATTTTCAAATCGCTTTCGCTTCCGGCTCTTACTCCTTCGAACATGTCCATCGAGATGGCCGATCATTCTACGATTTTGGCATGTGGAGTAGCCGAGGACGTTTTCGTTAAAGTCGGAAAGTTTTACTATCCCGTTGACTTTATCGTTGTAGACATTCCCATCGATCGAAAAGTTCCTCTCATTTTGGGTCGTTCATTTTTGGATACATCAAGAGCACTTATCGATGTTCATGCTCGTAAAATCACCCTTCGTTTCAATGAAGAAGAACTTGTCATCAATGCAACACAAAACTCCAATCTTTCTCATGTATATTCTATTGCAACTTTAAACCATGGTGACTCGACCAATGTCGTTTGCAAAGAATTTTCACCAAGAGTTTTAGGGAATGTCTCCAAAAACAATTTACCATTTCCTCCGCCGGTGGAGGTTATGAGTGCTAAGCCTACAAGGAAGAAACCATCAATACTTGAATCGAAAAATCCTTCACCTTCATTCTTGAAAAGTGTTGATAAATTGCCGGTTTCTACGGAAGATCTTTCGGATGATGAATATGTTGGCCCCGATGGGGAGGTTTTCTTCGTCGATAAACGTTTTGAGAACTTGCCACCACCAAAACCAAAACGGTTTCAAAATGTGAGAATTTTTAGTGTGACTAACATCGTCTTAGAAACACCGAATATTTTCGACATAATCAAAAAGGGTTTTCATAAGGAGAGTTTAAAAGATAACAAAGGAAAAGATCTTAAATGTGATTTAATTGATTTTTCTACAAATCTAACTCCGTCATCACCGCGTGATTTGTGTACTACAAACTCGTCTACTCCTTTTGACGATGTTTTGTGTGGTTCTAGTATGGGGGAAGCCCCTTATGTTCCCTCATCCTTGTCCACCGAGGACGAGATATTTGATCCCGGAATTTCATGTAAAGGGAAATCTCGGTCTTCCACCGATGCAATAAATGGAAACTATATCTATTTGCTTGGTGCGAGTCTACCTCGAGTAGCTCAAACGTTTGTCTTACCAATTGTCTCACCCTTCTACTTCTCATCTATTTTCTTCAAACTCTTTGAGTTTATGGCACGTGTTCAAGTGGTGTTGAATTGTTTTTTCTATGAAAACGAGAACGCCATCTTCGACCCCGGTATTTTGCATCATCTAAGGACTTAGTCCTTCTTACCGGTTGCTTTTTGGGCCTTGTTTACCATGTAAGCCCCACCAAAAATTGACCACACCATGATATCCCTAAATGTTCACATTTTAAGGGGATCGAGTCGAGCTCATGACTCGGTAATCAAAAACGAGGTGCCTCGTGGGGGAGATCCCATGCTTATCTTTATGCTTTATGTTCACTAATAAGGGGACTTGTACCCTTCCAACTCGTTGTCTCGTGGTTGTTTGTGATTGTGTTATCTAGATCATCATCATCATCTACGATTGAAGACTCTCGTGTTCGTTTACGTGAGCCTCCATCGTTCGTTTGAAGAAGTTTTTCACGATTCCATGACATATCCTTTATTGTTCTAACAATTATCTTTTAGCATAATTAATAAACGGCTTTAGATATATTGTTGATCACCCTTTCCATGCTAGATCCTAAGCATTCGATTCTTCGTCTCTAGTATGGGGGTGCTCCACCTTTAGACTCGAAACATTGAGGACAATGTTTACTTTTAGTATGGGGGGGTGAATAGGTACTTGCTTTGCTACGCCCTCACGTTTTCCAATTTTCAATGTTTTGTTTTGCTAATAAGGCTAAAAATGGCCAAATTTTAAAATTTTTTCTTAGTTTTCATAAGTGTTTTTAAGACACGAATGTATATTTTCCGATGGGTAGAATAAGAGTTAATTTTTGACTTGATGGGCATTTGGAGCCATTTACATTCCTTAACCCGCTCAATTCAAGTTTTGCTAGACTTTTATATAGGGAGCTTTAAAACGCGAAAGTCTTAATTCATTCGGGTTAAGAACAAGAACTTTTCGCAAGTTCCTATAATTGATTCTAGAAAGTCACTTATCAAGGGAACTATAAAACGCATTCTCTAAACTTGAAAAAGTCCAAGAAAGTGCAAGATCCTATAGGTGGCTTGAAAACCCAAAACTTTGATTTGATATAGTCTTAATGAAAGCTAATCCAAATTTGGCTTAATTTTGACTTGCATGGCTAAGTATTCACGAGTCTCTTTAATTAGAGGTCTTTATATAGTGAAGAACGAGAAATGATAGAGTTAGACAAGTGATCATGCTAAACGTAGAACATGAAAGTGTTCTTTCAAAAACTCATATGTTTTTAATTGTGGCTTTTTCTTCCCATAAGATCAATGCATTAGGAATAAAACATAATTGCAATAAGTAAGGTCGTACGGTTTGAAAGGTTACTTAGCCTCTAGCGCAAGATCGTTTAAAAGTTGCTCGGGGTTGAATAGAGTTCATAGCCAAGGCATAACTTATTGAAACGGGACGCGAAGATTGGTGATCATCCAAAAAGGCCCTAACAAGGCATGAGGAGCTCTATTTTTGCTAAAGATCCAAAGATGATGTGAAGTATCATTGTTCCAAAATCAATATGAAGGATCGAGACACACGACGAGAAGCTATTACTCCCCTAAAGAATGGAGAAAGTCTATCCAAAAAGACCCTAACAAGGTATGAGGATAAATATATCCAAGTCCGAAAAGGAGGCGGATCGTTGTATATCAAAATCCAAAGTAAAGATTGAAGAAAAATGATGAAGTCGTGGTCCTATATGAAGAATCTCTCAAAAACGTCAAGTGAAGAAATTCCAAATATATGAAGAGAAGACCATAATTTCGAGAACGTCTTCCCAAGATTTGAAGTATGAAGTACATGCCAAATATCGGTCCGAGAAAGGTCTCAAATCGTGAAACGAGTTATGCCAAGATATGAACTTAAGGAGATACACGAGAAGCCGTTTTAAAAGATTTTGTCCTTCGGCTAACTATTGATCAAATCGTGCTACTTTGCTTTCGGACTAATAACTACTTAAATAAGTCAATATGAATCACTTGTGATCCATGACAATTAGATAAAAAATGCTAGTAACCCATTTCCTTTTATAATAACTAGGATTGCGGGGAGAAAAAGTATTACACAATTTGGACATATGAGTAGTGTTAGCATTGTGACTTGTACCAACAATGATCTTGTTTTTACACTTAGCATGGAATGTATGACAATCAAGGATGACGAAATTTACTCTAAGGGACATTAACTTGTTTCTATTCTTTGACCCTAAAAGTCACCTTTTGGTGATGAAAATCATACACTATGTCTTTACACATCATCGTAGTATGTTGCAAGTCTTTTACTCTTCAATAAAGGTTAATAAAATTGAACTTTGGTGATGTTTAGATACTTTATTCTAGCATTGCGTGAGGGCACGGCAATGGCTTAGTATGGGGGAGTGATGAGATGGCATTTATACATGATCTCATCGTTCTTTTCGGGCTTTAAATGCATTAAAATGTCATAAAATACCATATATATGCTTGTGTTTGTTTACTTGTGTGTTTTAGGTATGGATATCGTGAAAAAGACAAAAGATCACAAGATACAAGGAAAAACGAACACGAGAAACGAAGCCGTACAATGAACCGGGCCCTAATCATGGAATTTTCATCAAATACCCTTGAAGACTTGAAGACAAAACAAGATTTATCCTCAATGAATGAAGAAATGACACTTAAAACCCTTGTATAGTAATAATTACAAGTTTGGTCCCTTAAGTTTGTCAAAATTGCAAAAAGGTCCTTCAACTTTGAAGAAATGGCAAGATTAGTCCCTCAACAATTTCAAATTGCCAATAATGGTCCCTCAACAAGTGAAAGACTCATTGAAGACCCTTGAAGATCAACATTGTCCAAGATTAGTCCTTGAAAAATCACCAAATGACAAAAATTGCCTTTGAAACATCTTTATGGAAAGTTTGTGCCAAAATTGTCAAGTGGTGAAACTTAAATACAAGGGAGAGACGAATTTAGGGGCAGGAAACCTTAAATGCCAAAAAACTGAAATAACAAGGACCAAAAGTGACAACTGTGAAACATTTAAAAATAAAGGGCGCCTAACACTTTCCTTCCCCCTTTTTTAGGATCAAAATGGTAACTATTCATTGTTCTTACTACCCAGAAATTACCTTCACTTTTCCTTGGGTAAAACTCAATTAAACTCTCACACACTTAATTCACACACTCACAAACCTTTCCCACTCCTAAAAACCTGCATCCCACTCATGTGCACCAAACCCCCAATTCCCCAATCCACCAATCACATCATTCCTTAGCCTCCAAGACTAGTGACGTGGCAAAATGGACGTCCAAGATGCTATGCTTGCTCACAAAGCAAAATTTAAAGGCCAAGATCAAATGAGAGGACAAAATGCACTCAAAACCATTCAAGGGCACATTTGGGATTTTCTTATGATTAGGGTTTAGTTTTTTTATGCTTCTAGGATGTTCTATAAGCTCTATAAAAGGAGACCCAAGATGTGGTGATCCCTTTGTTCCAGTTTCTAGTCTCTCACATGTAATTCCTTTTTAAAGAAATAAAAAGTTTGGTTTTTGAAATATTCAAGTGTAATTCCTTTTTTATTGTTTTTAAAAGTTTGTGTGTTGTGAGGAGATTAATTCTGAGTTCCACACTTTTATTTGGTTAAGCAACTTTGATTTTCAAAGTTGTTTAAGGTTTTGAGATTTTGAGAGATTTTGGTAAAATCTTCTCAAAGGTATTTTGGTGTTTATGGTTCATGTTTGTTGGTGATTTAAGTGTTACAGAAACATTTTAAGAAGATTAAAAAGGTTTTGGAAGAGTTTTAAAAAGAAAAAAAAAGAATCATCTCATATCATATTATTTTTGTCCTTGTTTCTTTGTTTTGTGTTCAAATAGGTTGAAGGCTTGTTGATTTAGTTCAGCACCAACCCGGGTTGGTTTGGAGGTGGATTCAACATCCACTAGGACCCTTGGATGTAGGGGTCCTAAGGTAACTCTCTTTTACTCTTTGAAAAGTTCATAAAAGTGCTTGTTACTTGATTTGCTTGATTGATTGATTAAGTGTGTTTAAGTTACTTGATTTGTGTTTATGTTATGTTATATACATGTTATGAAGCTTTGATAACAATTTGGTTAGGTTTCATAAGGTTTTGAATTGGAAAAATTGGTTTTCAGAAAATTAAAGGGTGTTTGGCAATACGGATTAGCAGGGTATAATCATTGATTTGAGTTGCTAAAAGGTGTTAGAAGTTTGCTAAATAGTTAAGATAGGGTGTATGCTAGCTATAGTATCATTTGATCAAGTTTGGAGTGAATTTGGAGTGTTTAAAAAGGATTAAGGGTGTTAAAAATCTGCATATTGCTAAATTGCTTGGTTTTTCATGCATATGATTGCTTGATTTTGATTGCTAAGTGTTTTATCCTTGTGAGTTTTGACTCCTTGAGCTTCAATAAGCTCAAGGGTGCCCTTATTATCCAATATCCAACACCAAATAGCCCATAGGACCAAGCACCTCTTGGTCCTTTTGAAATCTGAGAAAGCTTGAACATCAGCAAAACAACCAGGCACGTTACACTAATTGCGCCGCAAGACCAACTAGTTGCGGCGCAACACAAGGAGGTACAGACCAAAGGTATTCCCGTTTCACACGTTGCGCCGCAAGACCCAAGCACTGCGGCGCAAGACAGTGTTTTAATATTATTTTATTAATTAATTTTCAAAATTTTATTTTTCTTTCTTTTTCATTTTTCCTAGGTTCTTTGTCATTGATTAGGACTATTTCCATTTTTAGATTATTTTTATAACTTTTAGATTTATTTTTATAATTATTTTAAGTTTAATTAGGTTTTAATCATTTTTAATCATTTTTAGGGTTTTAAAAAATAGTTTTAATAAGTTTTAATTTTTAGAAAATTACTTTTTAGTCTTATAATAATATAAGTTAAGTAATTGTTCAATAAAATCATATTTTTGACATTTGAATTAATTAAATTTAATTTTAGGGCTTTAATTAGCATTTAAAATTAATTATTTAATTAATAAAAGGTTTTAAAATATCTTTGTTGAATTTTTATCTTTATTTATATTATTTGAGACTTCTTCTTAGTCTTTTTATTTTTGATATTTTGTTTTTGGTTTTAATAATTTTTAATTTTAGTGGTTTTTCTACGGCTCTACGTTTACGTTTTTTACGTCATAGTGATATTTCCAAGAAACCGTCATTCCATCTTCTCAATATTAATCTCAAAGAAATACAAGTTAATTCACAACACCATACCTCCTTGGGAAACGAATCTTTCATCTCTTTTAAGTGATTGTGGGTCATTAGTGTTGATTTTTCCTAAAATCATCACTCGATACTTACCGCTATTTACGCTCTTTTCCTAAAGGGTAGTAAAACACTACAATCAGTCTCGGTCACAACTTATTTTCTGTGGGACAATTTTGTGATGCAAACCTAGAAGTTGCTTTTCGAGAGCATACCTGCTTCGTTCGTAATTTGGAAGGGGTTGATTTATTGAAAGGTACTCGAGGGAATAATTTGTATACTTTGTCTCTAAAAGACATGATGGCCGCTTCTCCTGTATGTCTTCTCTCCAAAGCATCGAAGACTAAGTCATGGTTATGGCATCGACGGTTATATCATCTTAACTTTGACGATATGAATCATTTGGCGAAAAACAAACTTGTTCATGGTCTTCCTAAACTTTCATTTCACAAGGATCATTTGTGTTCCGCGTGTACCATGGGAAAAGCACTAAGAAATCATACAAACCCAAGACTGAAGACACCAACCAAGAGAAACTTTATTTGTTGCATATGGATCTTTGTGGGCCAATGCGTGTTGAAAGTCTTAGTGGCAAAAAGTACATCCTCGTAATTGTCGATGATTACTCTCGGTTTAAATGGGTGAAATTTCTTACAACAAAAAATGAGGCACCTAAATTCATCATCGGTTTTCTCAAGATGATTCAAGTGCGACTCAACACTAATGTCCGACGCATTCGTACAGATAATGGAACCGAGTTTGTGAATCAAATTTTGCGTGAATATTATGAAGAAGTTGGTATATCTCATGAAACATCCGTTGCTCGCACTCCACAACAAAATGGTGTCGTTGAAAGGCGAAATCTCACACTTATGGAAGCCGCTCGAACGATGTTAATTTACGCAAAGGCTCCATTGTTTTTATGAGCAGAAGCAGTATCTATAGCAGTGTACACCCAAAACCAGTCACTAATTCGTAAACGCCATGGTAAAACACCTTATGAGCTTCTCCATGGAAGAGTACCAGATTTATCATATCTTCATGTATTTGGTTCTCTTTGCTATCCAAATAATGATGGTGACAATTTGGGAAAACTTCAACCAATGGCTGATATTGGTATTTTCATTGGTTACGCACCCGCAAAGTACCAAATCTACAACCCTAACTCTCGCAAGATCCTCGAAACTATGAATGTTGATTTTGATGAGCTGACAGCAATGGCTTCTGAGCAAAGTAGCTCTAAACCCGCACTTCATGAAATGGGACCCAGTAACATTAGTTCTGGTCTTGTCCCAAATAACCCTACTTCATCATCATTTATACCACCTACTAGGAATGAATGGGATACGTTGTTTCAACCGTTCTTTGATAAATTCTTTACTCCTCCAAGTATTGTTGCTCCAAAACCTGAGGTAATAGCTCCGGTCACCGAAGTTGTCCCTCCAGCAACCGAAGCACAATCAGATACGTCTGCACCTACAATTGGTCAAGATATACCCTCAACGAGTAATTCTCAACCAACACATGCTTCAACTACCCATGTCATGCCTATTGATGATGAAGAGGATGATGATGATCATGATTTGGAATTCGCTCAAATGCGTGAACTTCCATTCTTTGGTGTAACTATTCCCGACCCTAATGAAGCCGGGTCGTCCACCTCAGAGGAAGATCCTACCACAGTTTACTCCAATCCACGGATTCGTCAATATGACAGCAAGTGGACAAAGGATCATCCTATAGATTCTATTATTGGTGACCCTAATCGTCCGGTATCCACATGGAGTCAGTTACAAGAAAATGCATTGTTTTGTCATTTTGATGTTTTTCTCACTGATGTTGAACCTAAGACATGGCAAGAAGCTTTTACTCAATCCTGTTGGATAGAATCTATGCAAGAAGAAGTTAATGAATTTATACGTCTTGAAGTATGGGAACTTGTCCCATGCCCGGATCAAGTGTAGTTACTCACTTTGAAATGGGTTTACAAGGTGAAACTCGACGAGTTAGGCGGAATATTGAAGAACAAAGCTCGACTAGTAGCTCGTGGATACAAGTAATTATTGGGCATCGACTTTATGGAATCCTTTGCACCTGTTGCCCGTTTAGAAGCTATTAGACTATTCCTTGCTTATGCAACTCACAAGAATATGATTGTCTATCAGATGGATGTGAAGACGGCATTTCTTAATGGTGAAATCAAGGGAGAGGTCTATGTTCAACAGCCAGATGGTTTTGTGAATCCTAATTATCCTAATCATGTGTACAAGCTTAAGAAGGCTCTCTATGGGTTGAAGTAAGCTCCACGCACATGGTATGATCTATTGTCACAATTCCTCATTACGCAAGGCTTCGCTAATGGCAAGGTGGATCCCACGCTGTTCATTCAGAAATGAGGTAAAGATATGATTATGGTACAAATATATGTTGATGATATTATATTTGCAGCCTCGACCCAAACCTTATCCGACGAGTTTGGGAAACTCATGTCTTCCAAGTTTATAATGTCAATCATGGGAAAGGTATCATTCTTCTTAGGTCTTCAGATATCTCAGAGTCCCAGAGGCATCTTTATCAATCAATCCATGTATGCCCTTGAATCGCTTAAGAAATATAAGATGGAATCTTGCGACCCTGTGGATACTCCAATGGTGGAACGAACTAAGCTTGATGCAGATCCACATGGAATTACTGTTGATCCGACACTTTATCGTGGAATGATCAGTACCCTTCTGTATATCACATCTAGTTGACCTGATCTTCAGTTTGCTATATGTATGTGTGCTCGGTATCAAACTAGACCTACTGAGTTACACTTAGCTACTGTTAAACGGATCTTTCGGTATCTTAAAGGAACCATTAATCAGGTACTTTGGTATTTGAAGGACTCTTCGATTGAACTTATGGCATATGCAGATGCGGATCACGCAGGTTGTCAAGATACAAGGCGTAGCACGAGTGTAACTTTGAAACTACTAGGAGATCGACTAATCAGTTGGCATCGAAAAGGCAGAAAAGCGCTGCAATTTCAAGTACGGAAGCAGAATACATAGCTATGTCCGGTTGTTGTGCTCAAATTCTTTGGATGAGATCGCAATTAACCGACTATGGTCTAGGTTTCAACAAAATTCCAATGTACTGTGACAACAAGAGTGCAATTGCCTTATGCTACAACGATGTTCAATTCTCCCGGTCGAAGCATATTGACATTCGCTAGCATTTCATCAAGGATCAATTGGAAAATGGAGTGATCGAGCTTTACTTTGTCCGATCTGAGTATCAATTGGCGGATATTTTCACGAAGGCTTTAGATCGTGCTCGAATGGAATTTTTGGCCGACAAGCTAGGAATGAGAACTTTCTCGCCTGAGACTCTAAAGGAATTGGCAGATGAAGTGAAATAATAGTGGTGGTAAACTATCCTCCGTATCCTTGGTGATCATCTGTATATATTGTTTATTTTTTATCCACAAAAATATAAAACCATATAAAAACCATAAAATTTGAAAAATCTCATAAAAATCCAAAAATATTTTTACTTTATTTTTCAAAGGCATGTCTTTTGGTACGATAATATTTACGGCCTTAGAAATATCGATTAATATTTACACGGCGCCATAAATATAGTTCGTACAAAAGTTGTAAAATTTCATAAAACATGCCTATATGGCTTGTAGTTATTTCTGACTGCAACCCGCTTTTCATAATAAAGTCAAGTATTTCTTATGAAATCTTTGGCTCACAACGGGAATTAATTTTCTCGGGCAAGATTTACTTTAAAACCTTATAAGGGATCAAGTTTACTTTATAACTTGGTCTAACACAAATCTATGTAGGCTTCAGTGAATTTATTTGTTAAAACAAGAGAAGTCTTGTTTTTATGAAGCTATCATCTCTACAACCATAGCAATCTACAATTGGTATCTACATACTCGACGATGCGACTACTCAAACAACGACTACAGCTCTTTCGATAGAACACGGTTCAACAATTGAGGGGGAGAAATTTTCAAGCATTCAGAATCTTCGATGCCGAAAGTGCCAAGTTCACAAACTGGTGTCAAGACAACAATACCAATCGTACACGTGGTGTCAAGAGATGACTTCAGACGTGACGAGGCGACCAATATATGCTAACAAGAACCATTTGATATTATCATATGATGTTCTCATCAATCAGGTCCAACCTTGTCAAATTATTCTAATATGGTGAATATGTGATCATGTTACAAATCGGTATCATATCTCATACATTTGGTATCATGAAGATAAAACGGACTTGCATTTTTCTTCGAAAAACCTTTGTTAAAACTTCAATAAATCAGTTGATATTAAAAACATTTATTGGGTTAATATTTTTAATATGGGGGAGAAAATGTGATTTAATATGGGAAATTATCAGAAATGGTTTGACTTAATGTGCTGGCTCATCCCGACATATGCAAGATGTTTTCGAATATCGTGGCATATGTTAAGGGGGAGCAAAACAGATTTGCATATCAAAATGGATTTTCATGGTGACATATACTTACCCAAAACCCATTTATTTCACGACGATGAAGATTGTGGTGACATAAGGACGGTAGGATAGGTTAAGTCCAATGATTCTTCTTAAACCGGAGGAATCTTCCCAAGGACATTCCATAGCTAGAAATAGTAGTCCTTAGGAAAGATGGAGAAAGATTGTGAACGTAGCTGAATGCTGACCAAGTACTTAAGTTAGCACTGGAACAATCACAACAAGGTGCTAGTTATGACGTATTGGTAAGCATTGAAGGGGTTGAAGAATGAAAAAGAATTGTAAAGATAAAAGGTGTAAAGAAAGAAGCCCTCCTTACAACCTTAGGCAGAAACCGGGTCAACACATATGCTATTGAGATCATTTTAATGATGCTTGATATTGAAGATAGACATCATGGACCCAGTGATGCAATGCACAACCCATCCCAGCTAACTCAGATATCTCTCAAAAGGTATTTGTTTTATTCACACGGAGACCACGCATTATCTATCGATTTATTCACTCCGAGTAAATTGGTATTGAAAAGGTGGCACTCCTCTCCAGCCTCCGATCACTAAAATCCAAAATGCACGATCGAGTCTAGAGCCATTTGAGATCATCAAAAATCTCATTAGGACACATTTCCATAATTCCTTGCTTCTTCACACACTGTGAAAAGTAAGAAAGATCTTAAGAGTCCTACGCAAAATCTTCATGATCTTGCCTGAACATCCGTGTAATACGAAAGTATTTACAATGAAGATGGAAATCCTTCTTGAGTGAAAATTAAAAAGCTCATGGTAGGTGACTTGTGAGATTCTTTATGAATCAAACTTGTGATAACTGGAAAGCAACAGTTGTTTAATTTTTAATTGAATTTAAACACATTCCAGGCCTCTACGCAATATCTAAGTGATCTTGCCAGAACACTCAGAGTGATACCTTAGTGTACACAGTGATGAGTGGAAATCCTGCTAGTGTTAACCTTAAACAGCACTTGGTAGGTAACTTGCAAGATTCAATATGAATCAAGCTCGTGACAACTGGAAAGCAACGATGGTGCGATTTTTTAATGAACCACACTTGTTCCAGGAATCAGAATTGACGGCTTCAATCATGCGGATAATTTTATCCAAATGATTCATTCTTTATGTTCGCAGTCAGCTTTGGACAGTCGAGTAAAGAGAACGGTATTACCCGCGAAATCTTGTCAAGGAGATTTTTTTAGATCTACCTACCACAAGTACGATATTTTATATCGTCCAACGGTCTTCACCGACCGGAGGTAAAATGCTACCGAAATAGAATGATATGTTCACAGCCATTTCGTTTGTGTCTACTTATGTTGCGGCATTTGAAGACGGTGGCGTTACGGAATCCAAGAAGAATTCGTCCCCGCATGCTTATACTTTATGCACTTAATACCTCATCTAATTCAAGAAAGCCTAAAAGTTAAGTCTTCCGCTGTATCAAACTTTGAAGCTTTCAAGAATTATGAAGGTATAAGTATGTGGGACATGGTGTCACAAAGAGGCGAAGATCACAAGTGATGGATGCATAAGATCAAGGCAAGAGATTAATGCTCAAGATTGATATCAAAGATCACATCAGCATATTCACCAGAAAAGAAAAAGAAAGGAAAGACGAAGACTACGAGCTCAAGACAAGCATAGTATGCTAGGTTGATTTCATTATTGTAACTCGGGTAACGCCCTTGTTTGGAGTGACCTCCCTTAGGTGGAGATTGTTAGAAATACGTTTTACATATTAGAAAGGATCGGTCACTCCAACAATAGTTCATGTAATAGCTCGTAGTTTAGTTTACATTCACTTATTAAACAAAGCCCAAACCGAGCCCATGAGTTGTATGGGCCGGCGGCCAATTGTAAGCCCAAACCCATCTCATGGCTTGGGTATATAAACCCTCTCCTTTGATGGAGTGGGTGTGGTTTTCATAATTTTACACATACTAATCTTTCATTTCTCTCTCTACAAGTGTGTGAATTCCACCAAGTTTCTATCTCTTTCTCTCTCTAAAATATAAGCAAGATTTACATATCTAACAATGATTTTTAGCAAATCATCATCTATCAACGGATTTGGTTTATTCTTTACCAGTAAGTCGTACACTCTGGAATAGCCAATACTTTATTCATAAAGAATAAGGTGTACTGATAACCCTATAACTTTTGGTAAAATTTCAACCTTCAACGGATTTGATAATGTCTTTACCTAGTACCGTTTGCCCTATGACTAGCTAACTCTTTGTCTCGAAACATAATGAGTTAGAACCATATAGTTTTTAGCAAACTATCAGCTTTCAGCGGATTTGAGAAGTCTTTACAACAAACCGTTTGCTTATGGACTAGCTAGTTCTTATGTTTGTTAGACACGGTGAACTGAGAACCATTTTTGAAGTGTGACCAAGAGTCAAACACTTAAGGCTCTTTCTCAGCTTCTTCTTCTTTTTCCAAATCCTTGAGTTGTTGTTTAACCATTCTGATCAACTCAAAAGCACCATTAGATTCTTCAAAAATCTCTAGTTGTTGTTCCAACATCCTTTCAAACAACCTTCTTCCAAAATGATATCTTTTCTCTTGAAGCATGTAATAAGTTATATCATCAACATGCAAAGTTTGTATACCACAAGATCTATAGTATCTCCAGTAAGTAGGAACCTGATTCTCTAAATCCTTCAACATTTGTTGATCACAATTGTGTGGCTCATACATTAACTTTAATTCATTCCTCAATAGTGATGTTTCTTTTTGACCTTCACTTCCTCCTTGAACAAATCTGTTAAGGTCTTGAATATCTTGTATGTCAAGGATATGTAGAATATCTTCTAGTAATCTGAACATCCTAAATGTTCCATCTGTTCTAGTTATTCCATGAATTTATAATCCTTGTCTCATATCACCTGTCCATCTTATGATTGATGAGTTCTTTCCAAAGATTTCTGTATCAATACATTAATCTTCAAATTTGACTATCTTCAAGTGCTTTCTACAACTTTAATCATCATCACTATCTTGATCTATAGAATTTGCCTTTTTCTTAGCTTCTTGCTTTTTCTTGGTTGATCTCTTCCTTTTAATACCTTTGGAGGTTTCTTCAAACTCAGTGGATCCCTCCTCCAAATCAGTATGTACCATTTCTTCAAGTACTGTTGACTGTGTATGTACTGCTTGTACATTTTCACTCTCTTCTTCAACACTGTGAGTTGCATTTCCCTCATCCATCCTTTGATCAGTCTTTGCTTCTTTTGAAACTTCCTTCACCCTTTTCTTCTTTCTAGCATATGTAGTCTTGATAGGTGGAGATGCTTCTTTATGTCCAGTAGTACTTGCATCAAGTCTAGGGGTACTTCCAAATTGCCTTTGTTGTTGCAGATGTTTCTTTACATCTTTAATGTCCTTTTTATCCTTTTCAGATCCAATCTCAACAAAAGTCAATTTGCTCCTCTTGTGTTGTTCATACAAAGTCTTTATTTCACCAAAAGTCTTTCTGACTAGCTAATCAAGGGTGAAATGCTTAACCTTCTTGAGGTAAGACATCATTTGATTCCTGATTTGCAAAGTAGTTGGAGGCTTAACTTTTTCTCTTCTTCTCTTTTCTTCAAAGAATCTTTGTTGCTCCCTTACCAAATCATTAATCAACTTATCTTTTGCTTCTTCATAATAAGCATATCTTTCTTCAGCTATTAAGGATTCTGCAAGAAGTTCACTTGCCTTTAGTTCAGGCTGAATCCTATCATATTCTGTTATGTTCCATTCTTGTTGCACTCTTTGGGCTTCAAGCAATTGTTGCTTAGCTGCAAGTTCTTCTTGTAACTCCTCTTCACGCATTTGTGCTTGCAATCTAAGAGCTACCTCTTCATCA
This sequence comes from Glebionis coronaria, assembly GCA_025667525.1. Taxonomy (NCBI): domain Eukaryota; kingdom Viridiplantae; phylum Streptophyta; class Magnoliopsida; order Asterales; family Asteraceae; genus Glebionis; species Glebionis coronaria. The sequence goes on along the minus strand of CM046879.1, from coordinate 418,429,131 downwards.
TGCTCTAATTGATGAAACTTGTTCATGACTTTTCTTATATCATCATCTGAATCACTTTCATCTTTAGACTCAGATTGTAATCTCTTTTTTCCCTTATCCTTTAGATTTATCTTAGGTAACTTCTTCAATAATCTTGAAGATCTTCTTTCTTCATCTTCATTGGATTGTTAATGATAATACCTTTTGTTATGGGCTACGAAGCTTGAACTTTCTTACCTTTGTCTTTATCTTTAATGGAAAGATTTTCTTGTTGTGTCTTCATCTCTTCTTCTGCTAGCCTTGCTTTCTTAGCTGAGCTCTTCTCTTTGAGATCTAGCAGCACTTGTGCTAATGTCTCAGCTTCTCCAAAAGATGGAGTTTGGCTTTCTTCAGAAGATGGTAGTGAAGCTTTTTCACCAGCGGTACTTGCAGTTGGCTTAGCAGTACTTGGTTCATTAGCAAAGTTTACTTCACTGGTTATAGACACACTTCTCTCTTCTATCACCAAAGTATCTCCAGATACTTTTTCTCCTTTGGAAGCTGCCTTCTCAATATCTAACTCCTCAATCTTGTCTGATTCAACATTCATTCTTGATCTTGACAGTACTTGGAAAGATTGTTTCTCATGAAACCAAAATTGTCTTTGTGGTGGAGTTGTAGACATAGGAAACTTAATAGTTATTTCCTCTAGCTTCTCATAAAAACTACTCCAACTTGCTTTGTAGTTTTGGTGATTGAGGTTGTGGCTGAGTTATCACCATGTCTTCATCAGCAGATGGTTATGGTTCCTCATGAGTAGGTTGTGGTGGTTCCTCATGTTGAAGCTCCATATTTGTATGCTCCAAACTTACATTATCCACATCATTCGCTATGCCATCATTAACCTCAAGATTTTCAATGCCATCATCAGCTTCAAAATTGATGTCATTGCCAGAGATCCTTGTATGAATATCTGAAGAAGGTCCTGATTCTTCATTATTCTTCCCCTGTTTGGTTGCATTCAGTTGCTTCTTCTTGAAGTGTCTAAACTTTTGATTTTTAAGAGCAGCCTTTAGAGTTACCATGTGGTGCCTTGATTGTGGTAAAATACGTCTCTTGTTTAGGAAAACAAAAGAGCGTATATGAGTGGTAAGTATTAAGTGATGATTTAGGAAAATCAAACACAAATGACCCAAAGGTAAAAGTTCGTTTCCCAAGGAGGTATATGTGTGTGAAAAACTTGTTAATAATTTGAGATTAATATTGAAGAAAGAATGGATGAGAAAATAGAATGACGGATACGTGAAAATTATTACTACGACGACTAAATTAAAAACCGTGAAAAGTGACAAAATAAAAATTAATTCTAAAAATTCCCAAAAAATTATTAAAATTCAATAAAAACAAACTAAGAGTATACAAATAATCAAAACTTTTTCAAACCTTTTAATTAATTAAATATTAATTTTTAAATACTAATTAAAGCCCTAAAAATCCAATTACTTATTAAAAAGCCCAAATAAAGATTTTTTCACCTTGTAAACCTCTAAAATGACTTAAAAAGATTAAAAACTATTTTTATGAATTTTTAAACTAAGGAAAACTATTTTTAAATGATTAAAAACTATTAAAACATTAAAATAATTCTAGAAATTAAGAAAATGATGCTAAAATTAATCTAAGATTTTTAAGAATCCTAAATTAATGTATTTGACCTAAGAAAAATATAAAAGTTGCAAAAATGTGAAAAATGAAATTTAATAATAAAATAATATTAAAATATTATTAAAAATCCAAAAATTATAAAAATTTCTAAAAACTTGCAAACTAGTTTATTTTAACCTAAATAAGCAGAAAATGAAAGTGATATTACCAAAGTACCCCTATTGGTCCCCAAATGGGCTAAAATCAAAAACAATCAAGGTAAATGGGATTTTTGGCCCAATAAGATGTAACTTAACCAAATAAGCTGAAAATCACTAGTCTGGCTTAAAATTCAATTCTGAACACAAAAGCCAAAAGGCCCAAAAGCTGAATGTGAGCTTATCATAGCTTAATAGAACAACAGCTTATTCTTAATGGGATTTTTGGCCCATTAAGCTATATGCCAATGCCATAAGCTCAGATTTGACACACAACCTTCTTTTGAGATGCCTAAGAGATTTGTGAAAAGAAATTTCCAATAAGCTCAACCAATAAGTCAGAAATAAGCAAAGTAAAATTTCACTAAAAGACAAAATAGTCGACTTGGAGTTCTAGACCACCTCAGACCTTGATTCAAGTTTCAAAAGAATCTAAGTGACTTAATTAAGACAAATCAACAAAGAAAATTTCAATAAGCCAAGCCAAATAAGCTAAATAAGCTGATAAGCACTTATGTAAAAGTCAAAGTAGTTGGTTTTCTAGTCAAAGCTCAAAGTCAACCCCTCAAATGCTCGAGTATGAACAAATGGGTCAAATAAGTAACACCTATTACAAAATTAAAGTTGTTGCAGGTTTAAATAAGCTAGAACAGCTTATTGATAAGCTATCCCAAAAATAACACTAGCAGTGGCTAGCAGTAGGGGAAAGGAGTTCCTACTGCTTTGACTATTTGACATGCAAATTTAGAGAGATCCAGTTGGATTTAATGGAAAACAAAGGCACCCTGACAGCCAGTGAGTTGTAAGGAGTCAATATCAAGCAAGAAATCACAAATTGGTTCAGCCAATAAGCACATAATAAGCAAACAGTCCCCAGATACCTCACAGATATGCAAATAAGCAGTTATGAACTAAAAAGCAGTTTTAGCTTGAATAAGCCAACCAAATTGAACCATATGCATACGTAAGCTATAATAAAGTCCAATAAGCACAATAAAACTTGTTTCAAACACTGGATCAAAGATTAGAAGCAGATTCAAGCAATAGTAGTTGACAGATGAACAAAGTGATTATCCAAAATCCTTTTGCTGATCTAAATGACCACCAATCCAATTTTAAATCCTTAAATCCCTTTCCCTGGTTGTGTTAACTATAACTTATCACTTTTTAACCCTAGTCTACTCTTAGATCTAGGTGTCCCCAAAATTTAGCCAAAAATACCAAGTATAGCAGATTTTAAGAGCTCTTGTTGGATTTAGGTGATTCAAACCACAAAATATGCATATAAACACCATATAACACTTATGAAACAATAACAAACACAATACTACAACAGACAACCACTCTAGTTAACCAAAACCTTGATATGACAGTTAACCTAAACACCCCTTTGTAAACTGATTTCTCAGATTTATAAAGGACTTGTGTGATTTAACCCACAAACCAAGATCTAATCAACCTAGAAACAATAATCAAACCTTAGAAAACAAGAATCAACCACAATAACACAGATTCACAATCAAAAACTTAGATTCACCAATATTCATACAAAATTTTAGAAAAAATAAAAAGGATTAGAGATGTAAACCTCCAAGACTCACATCCAAGCCTTGGATTGTTTGAGCTAAGGTGCTAGCAAGAACAAGCACCAGCTTCCAATAGCTGCTAAGAAGAACAAACACAAGATGAACACAAAAACAAATTATGACTTGATTTTTGAAAACAAGAGTTTTATTCCTTAAAACCTTTCCTCAAGATCAATCAAACAGATTAATGGAACTCAGACTTTAGCTAATCAAACACCAAACTTTCATAAAACACAAAAGGGAAATCACAATTTTCAGAAAACCAATTTTTATTTCATAAAAAGGAATTACAAAGCATTAGCTAAAATTTGGAACAAAGGGGCTCTCACATGTTGAGGCCTCCTGTTATAGACTACATAGACGGTTCTAGAATGGAAAAATACAAGAAACCCTAGCTAGAAAATCTTAAAATTGCCCTTGAATGCTTCTACATGCTTGATGTGTATAGAGCTGTCCAATTTGATCCAAAACGTTCATGCCTTTGGGACCAAGGAATGAGTCTAAATCGTTAATCTTGCCACGTCAGATTGCTTGGAGAGGAACTTGTCATATGATCGGGTAATGGGTTGAATGGTGGGGTCCTTTGGTGAGTGCGGATTGGGAATTTTGGTGTGGGATGAGTTTGTGTGTGTGTGAATTAAGCGTGGGACTGGGTAATTTTGATTTACCCTTTGTTTAAGTGGGAAGTAAATTTGGGTTCTTCATGGTAAACAGTAACTCATTTGATCCAAAAAAGGGGGTGGGATGTGTTTGGCGCGTGTTTGTTTGTTTAAACTTTGGAAATGGAAACTTAAGTCCTTAGCTTTTGGAAAAAGTGGTATAACAAGTTTATATTTGTTGTAAACTCGATTCCTTTGTACTTTGAAGTTTCTGAATTCCCACATTGGCCACAAAAAGTTTCAAAACAAGGATTTAGGGCTTTTAACACTTTAGGCTAATTACAATTTCAGTCCTTATGATATTTTAACCATTTTTAAGGACTAGAAATGTAATATTCTTGAACTTCAAGGGCTTCTTTGGATCGTGGACTTTATGAAGGACCATTCTTGACATTTTTGATTTGTTGAAGGGCTAATCTTGCCAAATCTTCAAACTTGGAGGACCTTTTTGTAATTTTGACAAACTTAAGGGACTAAACTTGTAATTATGAATATACAAGGGTATTAAGGGTCATTTATTTATAAATTAGGGCTCAATCTTGTACATCTTCAAGTCTTCAAGGGTTTTTCTTTGATAAATCACAAACTAGGGTCTGGTTCATTGTGCGGCTTCGTTTCTCGTGTTCGCTTTTCCTTGTTTCTTGTGATCTTTTGTCTTTTCACGATATCCATACCTAAAATACACAAGTAAACAAACACAAGCATATATATGGTATTTTATGACATTTTTATGCATTTAAAACCCGAAAAGAACGATGAGATCATGTATAAATGCCATCTCATCATGCCTCATCCAAGGAGTGACTTTATTCCTTAACCTTATCAAATTGGCTTCCAATTCAGTAATTCTTTTACCTGAGCAAGCTTCTCTTTTTGCAAAACCTGTATCAGTTTAGACAAGCTTGTGCACAAAGTAGTTAAATTTGCAACATCCACCACCTCTGTTGTTGTTGCTTGTGGAGAACCACTAGTAGCAATTGAAGCAGAAGGTGTGTGGATCATCTCATCAGAATTTGGATGATTACCATCATGATGAGAAGAAGATTGTGAATCTTCAGATGATTGGGGGCTCTGGTGAGAAGGAGTTTGCTGAGAAGCACTAGCTGAGCTAGGTTCCTCACCTTCTTGATTAACTGGTTGGGCTATCATATTAGCAAATAGTGGTGTTATTGTCCCTGAAAAAGAGCTACCATTCTTTATCAAGAAATAAAAGGTTCTCTTGGTGAAAGAGGCGACATCCCAAGTATTTGTTAATTCTAGTAGGTTTGGGATTTAGTCATTAACTAAAGCTTGAATGAATCTAGGATACAATAAAAACTTTTTGGACCCTTCCAAATTCCTAGTCATGCCTTCAAAAATTAATCTTGAAAAATTAAAAACTCTGTTATTTGCTAAACAAATACCAGCTGATGCCAATGCAGCAGGGATTTGATCAACAGATGTACTTTTAGAGCTTAAACAGTGAATTATAGCATCAAAAAGTAATTTCCATTGTTGTGAAAATTAACCTTTAAAGAAAGTAAGACTTTCCCTACCACCCTCATAACCCATGCCTGCAAGGCCATCATGTATCTCAGTGTTAGTCAACATACTAGTTCCATTTGCATCATCGAGTCTTAAACTAGCCCTATGCAGTACTTCAGTCACATAAATATTTCTATTATTAACCCTAGCCCTTATGCAAGGTTGATTATGACGAGTACCTAGAACAACAGTATTCCAAAATTGCGTAAAAATAGGAATAGGGACAATAGGACTTACAGTAAGTGCAAAACGTACATGACTTCGAGAGAGAAAGTCAAGTATCTCATGAAAACCAAGAGATCATCATTCTGAGTAAGATTAGCAACCTAGTTGTTCTTAGAGATCACTTGTAGAGCATCCATTAGTATTTTTAATGATCGAAAATTAGAGAGAAGGTTACAGAATCGAGGTATAAAAACAAAAGATTAGGTGAATCAATTATATAATTGGGGTTAGTATTTATATAAATAATAAAACCAAACGCGAAGAAATCACCAAATTTACAAAAGAGACCCTCAACGGTACAACGTTTATGTAGCGGTACATGAAACATACACGGTACTTCAGATTTGTCTAGCGGTACTTGGTTCCAAAACGGTACCTCAAAAATTAAACTTGTTCTTGCATTCCACTATCATTGTAACCTCTTTTATCTTAATCTATTAACCTATAATCACATCAAAAACACAAACAAACACTATACAATAATAATTAGCAAAAAAATTGTACAGCTGTTACCTCCCCTTAACATATGCAGCATTTATTGGTTGAGCATACCAATATGTGTTACCAAGAACTCCAATCTCTTTATATCAAATGCCTTGGTTAATAAATCATCTACATTGTTATCTGTATGGATCTTCAAAACCTGAATAAGCTTTTTGTCATAAGCATCTCTTATAAATTGATGTCTTATTTTAATATGATTGGTTTTGGAGTGAAAGACTGGATTCTTGATAATGTAAATAGTACTTTCATTATCAATGTAGATTTTGGTGTTCATGAAGTTGAAACCATAGTCTAACAACTGATTGTTGATCAAAAGTACTTGTCCACAGCAATGAGCAGCAGCTACATATTCAGCTTCAGTTGTAGAAGTAGCAATAATAGTTTGCTTCTCACACTGCCATGATATGAGTCTTCTGCCTAGGAATTTACAACCTCATGTTGTGGATTTCCTATCATGATTAGCTCCAGCATAATCACTATCTGAGTAAGCTTCTAAACCAAATTTAGAATCTCTAGGATACCATAATCCTAAGTTAGGCTGACTTTTAAGATACTTAAAAGTCCTTTTCATAGCATGTAGATGTGACACCTTTGGATTGACTTGAAATCTTGAATAGGCACACACAACAAACATAATATCTGGTCTAGAAGCCGTAAGATACATCAATGAACCAATCATTGATCTATATATGTGAATATCAACATTTTCACCATGTTCATCTTTTGATAAAGATTTCTTAGCTTCAAAAGGTTTGCTTGTACTCCTTGTATCCATACTTGAAAACTTCTTTAAGACATCAGCAACATATTTATCTTGGCTGAAAAATATTCCATCATTCCTTTGTTTGACTTGTAGTCCTAAAAAGAAAGTAAGTTCTCCCATAGAACTCATCTGAAATCTTCCTTTCATTAAAGCTTCAAACTCCTCACACCATGATTTCTTGGTTGAACCAAAAATAATGTCATCAACATAAACTTAAACTAGGATAATATCCTTAGCATTCTTTTTGATGAAAAGAGTTTTGTTAATGGTCCCTCTCCTATACCCATGTTCCAAGAGAAAATTGGATAAAGTTTCATACCAAGCCCTTGGAGCCTGATGTAGACCATAAAGAGCTTTAATAACTTTGTAGACTCTGTTGGGGAATTGAGGATCTACAAAACTTGGAGGTTGTGAAACATATACCTCCTCAGAAATAGTACCATAAAGAAAGGCACTTTTCACATCCATTTGATAGACTATAAAAACCCATATATGATGCAAAGACCAAAAATAACCTAATGGCTTCTATCCTTGCCACTGGTGCAAAAACCTCATCATAGTCTATCCCTTATTCCTGTCTATAGCCTTGAGCAACAAGCCTAGCCTTGTTCCTCACAACAACACCTCTCTCATCCTTTTTCTTCCTGAAAAACCCACCCAGTACCAATAACTCTTTCTCTAGAAGGAAGATCCACAAGAATCCAAACCTTTTGTAGTTCAACTTGCATTAATTCTTCTTGCATGGCATCTACCTAACTTTCTTCATCAAGAGCTTGAGAAATGTTCTTAGGCTCTAATTGTGATAAGAACTGACTGGTATTTCATTTTCCAAATTATTGAAATCAATTACTGCACCCTGCTCATCATAGGAAGCTTTGGAGAAGATCCCTTCATTTGGACGAGTATAGGCATCTTCAATGTCCATTGCTTGTAGAACATCTTCTAATGAATCAACAGACTTTGTAGATCTTGGCTTAGCAGTACTTGCAGATGAAGTACCACTATGTACTGCTGAGTGTTGTGATTCCAAAGATTCTTCTCCTGAATGCTTATTATTAGCCGTAGCATTTTTCTCTTGATCTTTAATCCTCTAAAGCTCTTGTGAGTCTTGATCATCATTGGATGGCACTAGTTGCTTCCGTTGAGGGCTGGCAACCATAGGAGAAATAGTAGGCATACTGGGTACATAAATATGAACATCATCATCTTGATAATCTGATGAAGAAGGTCCTTCATGAGTACCTAAAGTTGTTGTACCAGTCTCTTTATCTGCATTGTTTGTTTGACAATCTTTTTGCATAGAATAGTAATCCATGGTGTTAGTTAGATAATCCAAATCAAACATCCAAGCATGTCCTATTTTTGGGACATTGGGCTTATTCTCTAAGAAATTGACATGGGCATTTTCTTCAACTTTTATAGATGCTAAATTATAAACCCTATATGCTTTACTTTGCAAAGAATATCCTACTAGATATCCTGAATCAGATTTTCTATCAAACATCCCCAATTGATCAAGAGTATTCAAAATAGACACATGACACCCAAATGGTTTCAAATGACTTATGGTTGGCTTAACACCAGTCAAAAGTTCATAAGGTGTTTTGTTTTGAGGCTTGGTCACTAAGACTCTAATTAGCACATAACATGCAGTATTGATTGCTTCTGCCCAAAAGGTGTTTGGCAAAAGGGAATCAGCTAGCATAGTCCTAGCAGCCTCAATTAGTGTCCTATTTTTCCTTTCAGCTACTCCATTTTGTTGTGGAGTCCTAGGATTACTATATTGTCTCTTGATACCTTTAGACCTACAAAATTCATCAACATCAGCATTCTTAAATTCTGTCCCATTATCTGTCCTAATGATCAAGACTCGTTTAGTGAACTATTTTTCAACTAAAGTGACAAAGTCCTTAGGTAATTCATTGGTTTCATTCTTGTGTGCTAAAAAGAAAATCCAACTAAATCTACAGGAATCATCAGTTATAACTAGGCAAAAGGTCTTGTGACTAATACTCCTAATAGAAACTGGACCAAACAAATCCATATGTAAGAGTTCTAAAGGCTTAGTCACAGAATTGATAGTCTTGGTCTTACAAGAGGCTCTATGTTGCTTACCTTTTTGACAAGCAGTACATGTGAGATCATTTTAAAAAAGATTTGTTAGGTAACCCTCTAACCAAATTTCCATTAACCAATTTATTTAGGTTCTTAAAATTCACATGACCTAACCTCCTATGCGATAAATTAGACTCACCATTTGAAGCTTTAGCTAGGAAACATGTAATGCCACTTGTTGGAGTAATAGTATGAAGATTGAAGGTGTACATATTTGTTTGCCTAGGTACCTTAAGCAGTACTTGAGATTCCTTTGGCATCTCAAAGTATTTGGAAAGCACCGAGCATTCTGTATCTGTAAAGAGCACCTTGTTCTTTTTATCACACATATATGATATAGAGAAGAGATTAAACTCATTCAATTCTTTTACAAAGAACACATCTTTAAATTCCATCTTTCATGTATTGATTTTTCCTTTTCCAGTAATCCTGCTTTTACTTCCACCAAAGGTTACTGGTCCACCTCTGAATTCTTCACATTCAGCAAGGAAATCTCTGTTCCCTGTCATGTACCTTGCGCATTGATGAGATGGCATTTGTACATGATCTCATCGTTCTTTTCAAGCTTAAAATGCATTAAAATGTCATAAAATACCATATATATGCTTTTATTTGTTTAATTGTGTGTTTTAGGTATGGATATCGTGAAAAAGACAAAAGATCACAAGAAACAAGGAAAACGGACACGAGAAATGAAGCCGTACAAAGAACCGGGCCCTAGTTTATGAATTATCCAAGATAAATCCTTGAAGACTTGAAGATGTACAAGATTGATCCTCAAAATATGAAGAAATGATACTTAAAACCCTTGTATATTCATAATTACAAGTTTGGTCCCTTAAGTTTGTCAAAATTACAAAATGGTCCTTCAACTTTGAAGAATTGGCAAGATTAGTCCCTCATCAATTCAAATTTGTCAAATATGGTCCCTCATGAAGACAAACATCCATTAAAGACCTTTGAAGATCAAGAATGTCCAAAATCAGTCCCTTAAATATTCAAACATGGCAAAAATAACCCTTGAAAACTTTTTGGAAAAGTTTTATGGCCAAAGTATAAACTTTGAAAGTTTATTAACAAAGGAAACAAGACTTGTTGGCTAAAAAACTTGTTATACACATTTCACTAAAACACAAGCGCTGCTATTGCCATTTCCCAAAGTTTAAATAACACAAACACGCGCCAAACACCCCATCCCACCCTTTTCGGATCAAAATTACTAATATTCACCATTCATCCCACCCAGAATTACCTTCCACTTAACAAAGGGTAATTTGCAATTAACCTTACCCACACTTGATTCACACATGCAGAAACTCATCCCACACCCAAAACCCTCACTCCCACTCACCAAAGGGCCCCACCATTCAAGACGTCCACCCATCACATCACAACTTAACCTCCAAGCTTTGCCACGTGGCCAAATCAACAGTTGACACTCTTTGCTTGGTTACAAAGCTAAAATGAACGTCTAGGATGCATTTGGACAGCTCAATATCAAAATTCGTCTAGAAGATTCAAGGGCATTTTAGGGACTTCATAGCTAGGGTTTTCTCATTGTAATCTCAGCCTTTGTGGCCTATATAAGGACTCCTCAACTTGTGAGAGAGCCTTGTTCCAGTTTTACCTTTTAAACATTGTAATTCCTTTTTGAATTTTATAAAAGTTGGTATTTTGAGAAAATTGTAATTCCTTTTTATGTTTTTGAAAGTTGGTGTTGTTTAAGGGTAATTCTGAGTTTCATTATATGTTATAAGTGTGCTTGAATCTTGTGGTTCAAGGACGTTTATGTTTGGTAAGGTTTTCAAGTTTGAAAAAAGCTTGAAAAGTGGTTTCTGATTTTGCTATATTTGTTGTACTAATCCTTGACCAAAAGCTATAAGCTCTTACAAGCTTGTTGACACCAAGCTTGTGAAGGGATTGGAGCCTTTGGTTGGGTTGTTTGTTCATTGTGTTGAAGAAATCAAGTCCTTGAGTTTCTACTTTGAGACATCAACCAAGGCAGTCATTCATCTCCCTTGTTGAAGTACCTTGGTCTTGTTCTAGTTATTGAACAAGGTCCAAGGAGCATTGCTGGTCCTCCTTGGATGTTGTGGAGGACGGGTATAACCTCTTGTTAAGATTCCTCTAAAAAATCACATGTTATGGTCTATTTTATGTTTTTCTATGTGATTTGGTGATTTTTTGTTTGTGCTTTGTGTTTTATGGTTGGTATCTGTTAGTTGTCACCTAGTGTAGCTATTTGATCATTAAAATCAGTAGGTTGTTTGAAGGATTAAGAAGTTTGTTTGAAAAGTGCTTATTAAAAGATTGTTTGGGTTTACTGGTTCATAAGGCCTTGTGGCCTTGTGCCCTTGGTTCTTAGGGTTTGGGAAGTCTAAACAAGTCATATTAAACAAGTTTTAGTCATTGGTTAAATTTCTGAAAGTTTGGAAAAGGGATTTCAAGTTTTGCAATAATCTGATAAAGGTGTTTTGAAATTGGTCAAACACATCAGATCCAATAACTTCTTTGTTTGTTGGATCTAAGGTCTGAAATCAGGTTTGGGAATAGTTTAGGTGATAAGCTATCTATTGATTATCTGGTTGTTGAATTTGGTGGCTTATTGAGTGTGCTATAGCTTATCAAAGTTGGCTGAAGTGGTCATTTGCATCAGCAAAGTGACCACCTCATTTTGTGCTTGCATTTGTGATTCTAGTGTATGCCTTGTGGTTTTGTTGCTAGGATCTTGTTTATGTGCTGCTTGTGAGTGGATTTTTCTATTTGGTGTGCCTTATATCTGGCTTATAAGCTAACTGGCTTATTAAGCCCTTTTTGCCAAAATCTGTCATCAAAAGGTCAACTGACCTCTTGATTCACAAGGACTCCACCTTGAGTTCTTCACAAAAGTTGCTTATAACAAGCCCATATACCATCCTAATCATTTGGTTAACGTTTAAGCACTTTGACTTTTGGTCAAATAAGAACAATTTGGCTTATTTTTTAGAACTGCTTATTGGTACATGCAACAACTTGGCTTTTGTAATAGAACTCATTTTTCTTAGCTTAATAACAAGTCTGTAAGGTTACAAGTCTTTTGGTTAAGCTTTTGCTAGGAAACTAACTTATTTGGCTTTTTCAGTCAGCTTATTGGTTCACACAGCTTATTCTACTTGGCTTTTTGTGATTTTCTTGATTGATTATTCTTAGTTAAGCTATTTGTGAGCTTTTGCAACAAACCAGAGCTTCTGAAACCCCCTAAAACTCTAACCCGACTATTTTGTCGTTTAGTGGATTTCTATTTTGCTTATTTATGGCTTATTGAGTAAGCTTTTTCAAAATTTCTTTTTACAGATCTCTTAGGCATCTCAAAAGAAGGTTGTGTATTTAAGCAGAGCTTATGGCATTGGCTTATTGCTTAATGGGCTTATTGGCCCAATAAGAATAAGTTGTTTGTTATTTAAGATGTGATAAGCTCATATTCAGCTTTTGGGCCTTCAGACTTTTGTGCTTAGAATTAAATTTTGAGTCAGATAGGGCTTTTTTAGGTCATTTGGGCATAGTTTGACTTTTTGGGCCCAAAAGCCCATTAGTGTTGACTGTTTTTGGTTTTAGCCCATTTGGGGGCCCATTAGGGGTATTTTGATAATTTCACTTTCATTTTCTGATTATTTAGGTTAAAATAAACTAGTTTGCAAGTTTTTAGAATTTTTTATAATTTTTTGATTTTTAATATTATTTTAATATTATTTTATTATTATTTTTCACATTTCACATTTTTGCACTTTTTATATTTTTCTTTGCTTTAATACATTAAAATAGGATTTTTACAACTCTTAGATTAATTTTATCATATTTAGATTAATTTTTATAATTATTTTAAGTTTTAATAGTTTTTAAATCATTTTAAATAGTTTTTCTTAGTTTAAAAATTTGTAAAAATAGTTTTTAATCTTTTTAGGTCATTTTAGAAGTTTACCAATTGAAAAATCTTTATTTGGGCTTTTTGATAATTAAATTGATTTTTAGGGCTTTAATTAGCATTTAAAAATTAATATTTATATAATTAAAAGGTTTGAAAAAGTTTTGATCATTGGTAAACTCTTAGTTTATTTGTTTTGATTTTTGGTAATTTTTTGGGATTTTTTAGAATTTATTTTTATTTTTGCTCTTTTTACGGTTTTACGTTTAGTCGTAGTAGTAATTAATTTCATGTCTTCATCATTCTATTTTCTCATCCCCTTCTTCCAAATATTAATCTCAGATCTTGCTACATTTTAGAAACACACATATACCTCCTTGGGAAACGAACTTTCACCCTTTGGGTCATTAGTGTTTGATTTTCCTAAATCATCACTTAATACTTTCCCTGTTTACCTCCTTTTCCGGGGAGGTGTGTCGTGATTAATTTGTCTTTAATATTAACCGTAAATAGTATTTGTATTAGTAGAAATCTACTAATACGTATTATCGGTTTTTTGGTTTTTCTTGTGAAATTATTATTACTATATTGTATTAAGTATCACAATCAATACAAAATATCTCCAAAAGTGTGAAAACACAACCTTAATTGGGATTTGATCTCCTAATTATTGTATTCGAATCTCAAACAAAAGAAAAAGGGAAAAATAGATAATACTTTCGTGAAGCTCGATTTTGAAAAATACAAACTATAAGGTGGGTATAAGGCGGGTATTATAAAATATACCCTAAGGAAAAAGGCTCTTAAGTGCTTCGCGCCGCCTCGTTTCCCCGCTTGCTTGTGAGTATTTTGAAATTGAAGGCTAATCGAGGGTTTTGCCGCCCAAAGTATTATTACGTATCATATATATTTTCTTGGTTTTCCTTGTGATTAAACCCTCTTGAACAATTTGGTTTTCACCAAAGTTCTTCAGTCATTCGAAGGCGTTCATTCCACGTGATCGTTTTCATTCTTTTGAGGCTTCTTTAATCAAGAGTTTGATTCGATGAGAGAGTTGGTAGATTGTTGTCTCCGAAAATACACCAAAATCCAAAAAAATATAAAAACAATCAAAGACACAAAAAATTGAGAATTCACAAAACACCCAAAAAGAATCTTCTTTACTCACCTCCCATTCTACATGAAGTTTATGCTAACTCATAGTCAAGCTAAACGAGCTCGTAAACGTTGTCAAAATCAAGGAAATCAAGAGACGTTGATTGAAGAACAAACTCAAATTGTTGTAGAACAAGAAGTCGTCATGGCTAATCGTACTATGATGGAGTTGATTCAAGCACCCACCGAGGGTTTTGGAGAAGCCATTGTGATTCCCGCTATCCTTGCGGAGAATTTTGAGATTAAGACGGGTTTAATGTCAATGTTGCAAGCAAATAAGTTTAGAGGTCATGAGAAAGACAACCCACATTACCACATAAGGAATTTTAATCGTCTCACCGCTACTAGCAAGTTTAAGGATGTTCCACATGACGCCATTAAGATGATGTTGTTTCCATACTCATTAGATGGACCCGCTAAAATTTGGCTTGAGAAAGAACCGCCAAATTCAGTTTTGACATGGGGTGATCTGGTTTCTAAGTTTGTGAACAAATTTTTTCCACCATCTAAAACAACACATTTGAAAAATGAGATTTCAAGATTTGTACAACGAAATAATGAAAGTTTTTCAATGGCATGGGAACGATTTAAGAAAATGTTACATGAATGTTCACACCATGATTTTTCGGAATTGCATCAAGTTGATACTTTTTATAATGGGCTTAATGATCATGAACGAGATTATTTTAATGCCGCCGCGGGTGGTAATTTTTTGTGCAAAACGAACGATGAAGCTTTAAAGATTATCGAGAATAGATCTAAGGTTTACAACCCTCGTAACACACCGAGTGTTGCCAATATGGGTTCGTCATCGTCATCATCGTCTCGTAGCATTAATGCCTTACATGATGAAGCTAATGAGGAAAATCGGTTTTTCGATAGGTTTTCAAATCTTATGACTCATTGGAAAGCACAAGATGCTTTGAATTCCGCTTAGGTTAAAGCGGTTGATAAGAGTTGTTTGTCTTGTGGTGGAGCTCATGATCTTTCCGAGTGCATTACCGCCGGTGGTAACACTTCGAGTGCTTACGTAGCAACGGGAACTTACAACCAAAACGGCCAAGGTTCCCACCCAAATCAAGCTCCACCAAATCAAAATGCTAATAACTATCGAAACAACAACCAAAGTGGTGATTATCAAGGCAATTCACGTAACTACAACAAAGGGAATTATCAAAGTGGGAATGGACAAGTTGCTAATCAAAACCAAAACTGTGATTTTCAAAACACTACACAAGGTTTTCAAAATGCTCACACTAAAAATCTTAATGGAGAATTTTTGGATTATGCTAAAGCAAATGATGCTAAGTTTGATAACATGCAACGTGAGATGATTAGCTTAAGATCCGAGTTGAAAAACGAGCTTAAAACGAACTTGCTAATGAACATAAAACTCATGCTAATAAAATGGAAGGAAATGTTCAACGTCTTCAACAAAATCAACAAAAGATGGAACAAGGACAACATGAGATTAAGCAAGAATTGTTAAAAGCGGATTTAAGGCAATCAAAATTTGAAGAACGAATGGCGAAAATGTTTGAAGAAATCATGTGTAAACCCTCTTCCTCGGGTGGTCTTCCTAGTGATACCATTAACAACCCGAGGGGAGAAATGAAGGTTATTACTACTCGTAGTGGTAAAACTTTCAAGGAACCAATCTCTCGTCCAAGTACTTCTACAGAGAAGGCAGTCGAGAAAGAGCCCGAGGTGATGGTCAAAGGGAGCATATCACAAGCCCACGAAGTACCGCTCAAACCACACCTATGGTTGAACCAATACCAATCATGGAACCCGAGATTCCAAGGCCATTGCCTAATGTCCAACCCACACCACCCTTACCTTACCCTTCGAGACGTAACAAGGAAAAAGCACAAGAACGGAATAATTATCAATTTGAGCTATTTATGAAAATGTTTCGCGATATACATTTTAACATAAGTTTTTCCGACGCTCTTATCATGATGCCTCTATTCGCCGCAAACTTCAAAAGTATGCTAAACAACAAAGAGAAGTTACAACAATCGTCTAGTTGTTCATCGGTTTTTTTTAGCCGCATACCACAAAAAGTCGGTGATCCCGGTAAATTTTTGATTCCGTGTGCAATTCAAGATATGGAGGAATGCTACGCCTTGGCCGATCTTGGTGCTAGTATTAATTTAATGCCTCTTGAGATTTTCAAATCGCTTTCACTTCCGGCTCATACTCCTTCGAACATGTCTATCGAGATGGCCGATCATTCTACGATTTTAGCATGTGGAGTAGCCGAGGACGTTTTCGTTAAAGTCGGAAAGTTTTACTATCCCGTTGACTTTATCGTTGTAGACAATCCTATCGATCGAAAAGTTCCTCTCATTTTGGGTCGTTCATTTTTTGATACATCAAGAGCACTTATTGATGTTCATGCTCGAAAATCACCCTTCGTTTCAATGAGGAAGAACTTGTCATCAATGCAACACAAAACTCCAATATTTCTCATGTCTATTCTATTGCAACTTTAAACCATGGTGATTCAACCAATGTCGTTTGCAAAGAATTTTCACCAAGAGTTTTAGGAAATGTCGCCAAAAACAATTTACCATTTCCTTCGCTGGTGGAGGTTATGATTGTAAAGCCTACAAAGAAGAAACCGTCAATACTTGAATCGAAAAATCCTTCACCTCACCTCGAACATTCATTTTTGAAAAGTGTTGATAAGTTGTCGGTTTCTACGGGAGATCTTTCGGATGACGAATATGTAGACCCCGGTGGGGAGGTTTTCTTTGTCGATAAACGTTTTGAGAACTTACCACCACCAAAACCAAAACGGTTTTCAAATGTGAGAATTTTTAGTGTGACTAACATCGTCTTAGAAACACCAAATATTTTCGACATAATTAGAAAGGGTTTTCATAAGGAGAGTTTAAAAGGTAAAAAAGGAAAAGATTTTAAATGTGATTTAATTGATTTTTCTACAAACCTAACTCCGTCATCACCACGTGTTTTGAGTGCTACAAGCTCGTCTACTCCTTTTGACGATGCTTTGTGTGGTTTTAGTATGGGGGAAGCCCCTTATGTTCCCTCATCCTTGTCCACCGAGGACGAGATATTCGATCCCGGAATCTATTATAAAGGGAAATCTCGGTCTTCCACCGATGCAATAAATGGAAACTATATCTTGCTTGGTGTGAGTCTACCTCGAGTAGCTCAAAAGTTTGTCTTACCAATTATCCCACCCTTCTACTTCTCATCTCTTTTCTTCAAACTCTTTGAGTTTATGGCACGTATTGAAGTGGCGTTGAATTGTTTATCCAATGAAAACGAAGACGCCATCTTCGATCCCGGTATTTTGCATCATTAAAGGACTTAGTCCTTAATACCGGTTGCCTTTTGGGCCTTGTTTATCATGTAAGCCCCATCAAAAATTGACCATACCATGATTTTCCCTAAATATTCACATTTTGAGGGGATCGAGTCGAGCTCATGACTCGGTAAGCAAAAACAAGGTGCCTTGTGGGGGAGATCCCATGCTTATCCTTTTATGCTTTCTAATATGAGAGGGGATTTGTGCCCTTCCAACTCGTTGTCTCATGGTTGTTTGTGATTATGTTATCTAGATCATCATCATCATCTACGATTGAAGACTCTCGTGTTCGTTTACGTGAGCCTCCATCGTTTGCTTGAAGAAGTTTTTCACGAATCCATGACATATCCTTTATTTTTCTAATAATTATCTTTTAGCATACTTAATAAACGGCTTTAGATATATTGTTGATCACCCTTTCCATGCTAGATCCTAAGCATTCGATTCTTCGTCTCTAGTATGGGGGTGCTCCACCTTTAGACTCAAAACATTGAGGACAATGTTTACTTTTAGTATGGGGGGTGAATAGATACTTGCTTTGCTACGCCCTCACGTTTTCCAACTTTCAATGTTTTGTTTTGTTTTGTTGCTAATAAGGCTAAAAGTGGCCAAATTTAAGATTTTTCTTAGTTCTAATAATGGTTTTTAAGACACGAATGTATATTTTCCGATGGGTAGAATAAGAGTTAATTTTTGACTTGATGGGCATTTGGAGCCCTTTACATTCCTTAACCCGCTCAATTCAATTTTTGCTAGACTTTTATATAGGGAACTTTAAAACGCGAAAGTCTTAGCTCTTTCGGGTTAAGAACAAGAACTTTTCACAAGTTCCTATAATTGATCATAGAAAGTCACTTATCAAGGGAACTATAAAATGCATTCTCTAAACTAGAAAAAGTCCAAGAAAGTGCAAGATCCTATAGGTGGCTTGAAAACCCAAAACTTTGATTTGATATAGTCTTAATGAAAGCTAATCCAGAATTTTGCTTAATTTTGACTTGCATGGCTAAGTATTCACGAGTCTCTTTAATTAGAGGTCTTTAAATAGTGAAGAACGAGAGACGATAGAGTTAGACAAGTGATCATGCTAAACGTAGAACATGAAAATGTTCTTTCAAAAACTCATATGTTTTTAATTGTTGCTTTTTCTTCCCATAAGATCAATGAATTAGGAATAAAAATAATTGCAATAAGTAAGGTCGTACGATTTGAAAGGTTACTTAGCTTCTAGCACAAGATCGTTTAAAAGTTGCTCGGGGTTGAATAGAGTTCATAGCCAAGGCATAACTTATTGAAGCGGGACGTGAAGATTGGTGAAGATCCAAAAAGG
The DNA here is from genome assembly GCA_025667525.1 of Glebionis coronaria. NCBI lineage: Eukaryota > Viridiplantae > Streptophyta > Magnoliopsida > Asterales > Asteraceae > Glebionis > Glebionis coronaria. The sequence goes on along the minus strand of CM046879.1, from coordinate 418,410,209 downwards.
CCCTAACAAGGCATGATGAGCTCTATTTTTGCTAAAGATCCAAGATGATGTTAAGTATCATTATTCCTAAATCAATATGAAGGATCGAGACACACGACGAAAAGCAATTACTCCCCTAAAGATCATGGAGAAAGTCTATCCAAAAAGACCCTTACAAGGTATGAGGATAAACATATCCAAGTCCGAAAAGGAGGCGGATCGTTGTATATCAAAATCCAAAATAAAGATTGAAGAAAAATGATGAAGTCGTGGTCCAAGTATGAAGAATCTCTCAAAAACGTCAAGTGAAGAAATTCTAAAATATGAAGAGAAGACCATAATTTCAAGAACGTCTTCCCAAGATTTGAAGTATGAAGTACATGCCAAATATCGGTCCGAGAAAGGTCTCAAATCATGAAACGAGTTATGCCAAGATATACACGAGAAGCCATTTTAAAAGATTTTGTCCTTCGGCTAACTATCGATTAAATCATGCTACTTTGCTTTCGGACTAATAAATACTCAAATAAGTCAATATGAATCACTTGTGATCCATGACAAATAGCTAAAAAATTCTAGTAACCCATTTCCTTTTATTCATAACTAGTATTGCGGGGAGAAAAAGTATTACAAAATTTGGACGTATAAGTAGTGTTAGCATTGTGACATTTACTTGTTTCTATTCATTGACACTAAAAGTCACATTCGTGATGAAAATCATACATTATGTCTTTACACATCTTCGTAGTTTTATTGCAAGTCTTTTACTTTTCATAAAGGTTAATAAAATTGAATTTTTGTGATGCTTAGATACCTTATTCTAGCATTGCGTGAGGGCACGGCAATGGCTTAATACGGGGGAGTGATGAGATGGCATTTGTACATGATCTGATCGTTCTTTTCGGGCTTAAAATGCATTAAAATGTCATAAAATACCATATATATGCTTGTATTTGTTTACTTGTGTGTTTTAGGTATGGATATCCTGAAAAAGACAAAAGATCACAAGAAACAAGGAAAAACGGACACGAGAAACGAAGCCGTACAAAGAACCGGGCCCTAGTTTATGAATTATCCAAGATAAATCCTTGAAGACTTGAAGATGTACAAGATTGATCCTCAAAATATGAAGAAATGACACTTAAAACCCTTGTATATTCATAATTACAAGTTTGGTCCCTTAAGTTTGTCAAAATTACAAAATAGTCCTTCAACTTTGAAGAATTAGCAAGATTAGTCCCTCATCAATTCAAATTTGTCAAATATGGTCCCTCATGAAGACAAACATCCATTAAAGACCTTTGAAGATCAAGAATGTCTAAAATCAGTCCCTCAAATATTCAAACATGGCAAAAATAACCCTTGAAAACTTTTTTGAAAAGTTTTGTGGCCAAAGTATAAACTTTGAAAGTTTATTAACAAAGGAAACAAGACTTGTTGGCTGAAAAACTTGTTATACACATTTCACCAAAACACAAGGGCTGCTATTGCCATTTCCCAAAGTTTAAATAACACAAACACGCGGCAAACACCCCATCCCACCCTTTTCGGATCAAAATTACTACTATTCACCATTCATCCCACAAAGAATTACCTTCCACTTAAACAAAGGGTAATTTGCAATTATCCTTACCCCCACTTGATTCACACATGCAGACACTCATCCCACACCCAAAACCCTCACTCCCACTGACCAAAGGGTCCCACCATTCAAGACGTCCACCCATCACATCACAACTTAACCTCTAAGCTTTGCCACGTGGCCAAATCAACAGCTGACACTCTTTGCTTGGTTACAAAGCTAACATGAACGTCTAGGATGCATTTGGACAGCTCAATATCAAAATTCGTCTAGAAGATTCAAGGGCATTTTAGGGACGTCATAGCTAGGGTTTTCTCATTGTAATCTCAGCCTTTGCGGCCTATATAAGGACTCCTCAACTTGTGAGAGAGCCTTGTTCCAGTTTTACCTTTTAAACATTGTAATTCCTTTTTGAATTTTATAAAAGTTGGTATTTTGAGAAAATTGTAATTCCTTTTTATGTTTTTGAAAGTTGGTGTTGTTTAAGGGTAATTCTGAGTTCCATTATATGTTATAAGTGTGCTTGAATCTTGTGGTTCAAGGACGTTTATGTTTGGTAAGGTTTTCAAGTTTGAAAAAAGCTTGAAAAGTGGTTTCTGATTTTGCTATTTTTGTTGTACTAATCCTTGACCAGAAGCTATAAGCTCTTACAAGCTTGTTGACACCAAGCTTGTAAAGGGATTGGAGCCTTTGGTTGGGCTGTTTGTTCATTGTGTTGAAGAAATCAAGTCCTTGAGTTTCTATTTTGAAACATCAACCAAGGCAGTCATTCATCTCCCTTTTTGAAGTACCTTGGTCTTGTTCTAGTTGTTGAACAAGGTCCAAGGAGCATTACTGGTCCTCCTAGGATGTTGTGGAGGACAGGTAAAACCTCTTGTTAAGATTCCTCTAAAAATCACATGTTATGGTCTCTTTTATGTTTTGCTATGTGATTTGGTGATTTTGTGTTTGTGCTTTGTGTTTTATGGTTGGTATCTATTAGTTGTCACCTATTGTAGCTATTTGATCATTAAAATCAGTAGGTTGTTTGAAGGATTAAGAAGTTTGTTTGAAAAGTGCTTATTAAAGGATTGTTTGGGTTTACTGGTTCATAAGGCCTTGTGGCCTTGTTCCCTTGGTTCTTAGGGTTTGGGAAGTCTAAACAAGTCATATTAAACAAGTTTTAGTCATTGGTTAAGTTTCTGAAAGTTTGGAAAAGGGATTTCAAGTTTTGTACAAATCTGATAAAAGGTGTTTTGAAATTAGTCAAACACATCAGATCCAATAACTTCTTTGTTTGTTGGTGTAAAACCCGCATGCTTTTACCATACATAGTACCCTTAGGATCGTACGTACTAGATTAAAACTTTCCTAATATAGCATGATTACGATTACGTGTTAGGAGTTTACGTATTACGTACGTGTTAGAACACGATAAGTATTTACTATGCACGATCACGTAATAATTATTTAACGATAATTAATCACGAACATGTGATCATGAAATCATGAACGTAATTAAAACACGAACTATTATTAATTACGTATATATATTTATTACGAGCGTAACGGTAATTATTTAACGAGTACACACAAAACGCGAACACAAATAAACACGAACAAACACGTAAAACACGAACACGAGAACACACTTATTAATTAGACATGGAAAATGATCGGGTTACCCCTTGTGGGCCCCATTACCACGAAATTAGGAGGGAGGATGGGCTTAGCCCATCAATTTTTCACTAAAAGGGGTTAAATAATTTTTCACTACTCATTTTTCATTCACAGAAGATTTTAGAAAAAACCTTAAAACCCTCCTTCCCTTCTTCTTTGTGCCGCCACCCTAAAACACCACAAGGAGGTGATTTTTTATCTTTGATCTTTAAGTTTTGGTGATTGACCGTGTTTGTTCTTCGTCCTCTTAATCCACGAATTCGGTAAAACCTTTTTAAACATTTTCTTTTGATTTAATCTTTTTATAAATTATGAACATGAGAGGTTTTTACAAAAACATAATAATTAAGCATAGATCTAACATGTTTTGATGTTAAATAAAATCAAAAGGTTGTTTTTAAGAGGTGTTTGTTTTGGCCGCGGGCTGCAACCGAACCCGAATGGGTTTCGGTTTGCCAAGCCGACCACCACCAAGACCATATGGTCTTGGTTGGTGCGTGTGGGTCCCACGGCAGCAAGGGGAAACACGGGGTACCCAGAGTTGGTTCGGGGTACGGTGTCGATTCATGTCCGGTTCATGTTTTCTAGCCTAGATCCGGTTCATGGTTTATGTTAGTTTTTTTTTGTTATGAACTTATGTTAAAAATTAAATTAATAAAAGATGTGATTAATTTAATAACATGACTTAGGTTATTTAATTATTAATAATCATGAAATTATTTTAACCTAAGTATTTATATTTTTAAGACTTATAATTAATTAATTATTTTAAAAACCATGGATATAATTAATTAATTAACATGACTTAGGTTATGTTATTAATATATAATAATACATATTTTAACCTAAGTATTTAACTTATTTAATTAAAAACATGTTATACTTTAATTAAATATTATAACCTATAGTTTAATTAAATTACATGAAATAATTATTAAACTATACAATATACCATATGACTTAGAAAATAATCATGAAAAACACTTAGGCTTATATACTTAGCTTATTTAACCAGCTTATTTCTAATTATGGAAACTTTCTATTTTTAGAAACTTAATTAAATAAGGCAGCTAATCTATTTATGGAAACCAGCTATTTTTAGAAACTTATTTTTTTAAGGCAGCTAATCTATTTATGGAAACTTATTTAATTAAGGCAGCAAATCTATTTATGGAAACTTTCTATTTTTAGAAACTTATCTATTTTAAGCAGTAAATCTATTTTTGGAAACTTTCTACTTTTGGAAACTTTCTATTTTTGGAAACTTTCTATTTTTGGAAACTTTCTATTTTAGGAAACCTGCTATTTTTGGAAAGTTACTTATTATTACACAGTAAGTATGATAACACATGAAATACCAGAAATACTTAATCAGATTAAACAGAATATAAGATAAACACAGTTTAAGGCTTTAAAACAGTTAAACATGGTAAGAACACATAAAATAAGCTAAGACATGACATAAAACCAGCTACGTATTTAGTAAGCAGATACTTATTCATGTATGTATTTATGTAGCACTAGTGATTCGGGAGTAGGATTTCGCTCAGTTCATCTTCTTCGTTCACTGGACATAAGGTACGGATTCCCGTCCTTTTAGTATGGACATTCTTTCCTTATTAGGATTCCTCGTATGCAGCCAACTGTTTTCCCGTAGTGTAAGTTATGAGTTTGATTGCTTATGTTTAATTAAGATTACCTATAGCCATATACATGCATGACCAGTTTCACCTAGTTATGGAGGTACCATAACCATAACATTAGAGGCACTGATGTTATGACTTCACCACGGCGGAGTGATTGCTCGTGGCGTCCCTTCAGCTTTTGGCCATTTATTTATATTTATCATGTGGGGCGTATGGGTGCATCCTAGTTACATGTTTTTATTCAGGATTACATGGTGAATGTGGTGTGTGCCTTGCATCCTTCACAAGGAGCTGATCCCTCCTACCCAAAAACCAGTATATTAAATTAGAGGCAGCCCCTCTAATTTGCATGATGAGGTCACCCCTCCAAGTATTCATGCACGGTGGATTTTCATGACCTATATTGGCTAATGGTAAAATATGTTAAACAGTTTTCATAAGATAAACATAAGGCTTTTCAAACTATAAAACTAGTTTTATGAACATATTCCAGGTTTTCCAGGACTTATGCATTTCCGCTGCTATTAAGTCTTTATTATGCTTAGTCATTCATACTATGTCTATATCCGTGCACTGAGCGTTTTGCTCAGCCGTTACTTTCCTTTCCATGTCCCAAAACGGCAGGTACCCTAGGAAAGACTCGAGCATTTGGAGGACGTGCATCGGATGGAAGCTGCTAGAGACTTCTTTTCCTTTTGCCTTCGTATATTTATGCTTGTGTAGTCTTTCATTCATTTCTTTTGCTTTATTATGTTTTGGGCTTATGTTTGGGAACCGATGTTTGATTCCGGTTATCCCTATGGTCATGTAATGTTTTATACATTTATCCTTGTATGCTTTGATGACACGTCATAATTACGCGTGACATTCCATTTATCAAAATGGGGTGTTACAATTATGGTATCAGAGCCAAGGCTTCGACCTGTAGGCTCTAAAAACTTGACCTGTGACTAGTGGGTAGTCACCAGGAGCTTCCTAAGCCAACGTTTGTTATTACACGTATTGATGTTTTCAGCGCATTGTTGTTTTAACCATGATGTATTCAGCACCTTGAGGTTTTAACCTTGATGTTTTCATCGATATTGTTTTACTAATATGGATGGACAACCGTCATTCATATTTAGTTATGTGTCATTGTTTCATGCATAATGTTCCTCGTGAACTGTGGCTATATGGACTGAACCCAGTAGTTCATAATTAGTCACATAAAAAAAATTTCTGATAAGTTTTGACAGATGAGTTTCATTTATTTATGTTTCATGTATCATTGTTGCAGGGATTATGACCAAGTAATGGTTGGTACAGGACTAGCCCTATTTAGTCGCATGTGCTTTTATCGAAACTTTTAATTTTGGGACCGACCCATATGCGTCCCCTCGCCATGTCTTTTGTTTTGGAACCGACCCATAGGCGTTCCCTCGCACATATAAAGGTTTTATAAACTACGTTACGCATTCATGCACTGTTTTTCATGCATAAAATTTTTCTCATAATTTCAATTGGCATAATTTTTTATTTTTTTCATGTCCCCTCATAAGTTATTATGTTTTTATGTTAAGTATGTTTTCATACTGTCATGGTTAACTTCAGTTTCATGCTGATTATGTTATACACTTCTTCGTGATAGTTGGTTTCATGTTTCTTCATGATAAGTCCGTCTTCATGTTGATTATGTTTTACGCCTCTTTTGTTATTTACGTTATCCCGCAAGACATTGTTGGATTTCATTGAATTCTGCTTTCATGATAGTCATGGTTGGTTTTCATTGATCATGTTGTCAGGCAAATCATCGTTGAATTTTGTGTAACCACACTTTAGCGTGTCTCTATGCAACCAGAATGAGGTATATAGTGGCATTGCCAGGTTATCATGATGGTTTTCCTAACCGTTTAAATGATATACTTTCTTTGGTGTTGGGTCAAAAAGTTGATGTGGCAGAAACTCAAAAATGAAGAAAACGTGAAGTATTTGTCTAGGCGTTGACAAGAGCATTCCAGGCGTTGACATGTACAATCTAGGCGTTGATGGAATCAAGCATTGTCAAGAGCAATCCAAGCATTGTCACATGCAATTCAAGCATTGACAAAACGTAGATAAAAGAAGCTAATGGAAGCTTCTATTTAGATAAACATGCAAAAGATATTCTGCATAAGTTTATTTAAATAGAAGATTTACTTGTTTATTCATCCTTATCTCTTGTAAACCCTAATCCTTACACTATAAAAGGAACCAAGGGTCATAGGTTTTATTCATATAATTCATTCACAATGTAAACCTAAAGTGTGTGTCGACTAGACGTGGGATTCAATGTATACACGTCTAGTGGATGTTTGTTATTAATATAATGAACATCCCAATTGTTTTAATTCATGTTTTGTGCCTAAACACCTTGTTAATGGTTGTTGTTCTAATCCCGCTTTGATTATGTTAATCATATGAACAATGATCATTCCTAGTAGCTTCAAAGATCCGGAAACCAAGGTTTCCACAATTGGTATCAGAGCCTCGTGGCTCGTGATGCTAGGACCAACAAGGTGTTCGTGTTTGGAGAAGAAAAGAAAAATCCGTATAGGTTTTTCTGGACGTTTTTGTGTGCGCAGCAGTATTCAGAAGGTCATAACTTTTGATTGAACCGTTGGATCGTCACGAAATTTTATATGTGTGTTCTAAATACATAGATCTAAACATCCACCGGAGGGATTGTCGAGTTTTATCCCCAGGCAAAAGTTATTAAGCGTCAAAGTCAGCAGTGAGTGAATGCAGTTTTCTGTGGACAACCATGTTCAAAACATGTTTTCTCCTTCGTTAACCGTTGGATCTTCGCGATTTTTGGACTGTAGATTCTTGGCACTTGTGTCTTGAATCTCACCGGAGCGATCCTCGATCTGAGCCCTAAGGAAAAAGATATTCAAGGTCGAAGTTCACTGTTTAATGAGGTATTCAAGTTTTTGCTTTCACATAAAATCATGATTATGGTTTTTCTTTCAAACCCTAAATCGACATACAAAGCAGAAGTTTATAAGGTTTATGGCTGTCATGATGGAAGAATCGAGCTAGGATTATTAACAAACCCTAATTAGGGTTTCGATGCATGAATCTGATAAACCCTAGATTGACTTTCTTTGTTATTAATGGGAAGAAGGAAAATCAAGCAGATTGTGATTGCATTCACACGGCCAAAAGAAAGCCCTAATATTTGTTATCTATAATTCGAATCTTATACATGCTAGTCTACGATTACTCTCATGAGGACTAAAATCATTCGATTCTGATTGGAGCAAAAGTTTTGTGTTCACACGGTGCTATTGATTTGATTGGAGGAAATATACTGTATTCATTGTTGAATAATTAAAGTAACGTGGGATATACTTTGTTTCACAAATAGCATCAGTGTTTGATGTGAACGCTGACAAGAATGAGACAGACGTTGACAAGATGGGTTTGACGCTGAAAAGGACGTGGACGCTGACAAAGTTTAATATAGACGCTGACAGGAAGAATTTTGACGCTGACAGAATGAGTCAACGCTGACAGCGTTGACAGTGTCGTCTGATATATGAACTTCAACGCTGATAAGTATTGTCCGATATTGGACAATACATCTGTCAAAGATATTGGACAGAAGAGGATATTGGACAACACAAGGTTTGCTGCTGTTGAGAAAACTAGTACGTTTTAAGCACACAAAAAGGAGGAAATTACACACAAAGGTACATGGAATCTCCATTTTAATTTAGAATATCATGATGATATTTATGGCTCGGATATTTTGAAAGGAATTAATGATCTTAAAGCGAGTTAGCAATTATTCGTGAGAATTTGATGGATATTTTAAACTATGTAATCGGGATAGCCTTGCGAAAGAGTTATCCGGTCTAAGACTTTTACATATGGTATGAAGATGTTATTCCATTAAATTCATCATGAAGAGGTGTTAGCTTAAGGGGAAGAATTCTTATGGTAAGTTTGATGATTGAAGAAGATTTTCGCGAGTTTGTGTTCTATCATATCTTAAAGTCGTGGTGTACCATTCACTGACTTTAAAGGTAACTTGTTCGTGCTTTACATGGTTGGTGATGAAGACTTGTCATAACACTTGAAGGAGTTACATTATCGTGCTCAGTGTCTCACAAAGGATGAGAATATTGACAAGGGATTGAGGTCTACTTATACATTGCCTAGTATAAGTTCTTAGTCACATGGATAGTACAAGACATGGAACACAAGGTTGGGTTATTCTACTTCTACATCAAAAATAGTATATTAATTGTTCTTCAAGATCATTACACAGAGCCTACTTCTGGAGAATCTTCAACATTGCATACATTGTTTACTTCCTTGTTGATGTGACAAAAAGGGGAAGAAAATACATGCTAAACTTGAGGGGAAGCAATTTGAAGATCATGTACAACTTACAAGAGATACACATAGAAGTTTTGCCACTATCAACTAGGGGAAGATTGTTGGGTCAAAAAGTTGATGTGGCAGAAACTCAAAAATGAAGAAAACGTGAAGTATTTGTCTAGGCGTTGACAAGAGCATTCCAGGCGTTGACATGTACAATCTAGGCGTTGATGGAATCAAGCATTGTCAAGAGCAATCCAAGCATTGTCACATGCAATTCAAGCATTGACAAAACATAGACAAAAGAAGCTAATGGAAGCTTCTATTTAGATAAACATGCAAAAGATATTCTGCATAAGTTTATTTAAATAGAAGATTTACTTGTTTATTCATCCTTATCTCTTGTAAACCCTAATCCTTACACTATAAAAGGAACCAAGGGTCATAGGTTTTATTCATATAATTCATTCACAATGTAAACCTAAAGTGTGTGTCGACTAGACGTGGGATTCAATGTATACACGTCTAGTGGATGTTTGTTATTAATATAATGAACATCCCAATTGTTTTAATTCATGTTTTGTGCCTAAACACCTTGTTAATGGTTGTTGTTCTAATTCCGCTTTGATTATGTTAATCATATGAACAATGATCATTCCTAGTAGCTTCAAAGATCCGGAAACCAAGGTTTCCACATTTGGATCATGATAAATGATCGACCCCATACCGATCATTTCATGTACATTCAACGTGTACTCCATGTACCGTATTCCATGTGTATTACACGTACCTAAATCCATGTGTATTTCACTTGCAATACTACACGAGTATTCGCTAGTCGATTCTGAATCACCTCATGCGTATTTTCAATTGCTGATGTTCTACAAGATTGCTGATGCCGCTCATAACTGGGAGATGTTACTAAAGGTTGATGCTGCTGACGTTCGGAGACGCTACGAGATGCGGATGCTATTCACAACCTGGAGTTCCTACAAGACGAAGACAAAGGCGTCGGAGCAAAGCAATTTGACGAGAAGATGCTTCACCGTCAGACGATTTCCATCAATCATTGTCCCTAATTCTTAGTTACATGTCATACGTCATTCAGCTGTCATTTCAGCCATATGAGTGCAAACCGGTACCAGCCGGCCACTCAGCTGAATAGTTACATGAATCACGGTCATGAGAATGACCGTCATGGAACTGACAGACAGGACGATATAACCACTACTATGACAGAAACTATCCTAGAAATTGCAACCGAGGCTCCGGCCGCGGACGTGATCAGACATACAAATGATCAGTCGTCCAACCGATCCGCCAATTCTGGCATAATAACCTTATATTGTGGTTATATTTGTTTCACATCTCGAGACACATGTCAAGACATCAGTCAAGACACATGTCTCACGTATACTTTCTGAAGACACATGTCAAGACACCAGTCAAGACATATGTCATGCTTATAGTTCCAAGACACGAGTCAAGACACATGACTCACGTCCAACTATGGAACATTTCTAAGAAATTCAGGGTACCCTCCAAGGGTATATCCATTTTGTTATGCCATGTATTAATCAGGCCACAAGAATTTCAATACCATTATCGGCGTAGTAGTGAGAACTGTCATGTTGCCGATGTCACTTTCATTCTTTCACCATACTTCATATATTCATGACCATGAAGGACGCCTTTCGTATTCCCACGTATACGAAGGTTTTCCTTCAGCTTAATGATGAGATCCAAGCTTCTAACGCATTGCCTCGGACAGACACGAGATGAATTTTATCCTAATTATGTACTATGAACAGCACACCATGCTAAGATTCATAATTATGTACAGAAATGTTCAGGCTCCTGAATACATTCAGCTTGATTTTCCATCGGGAAAATCGGTACAAATTATCTATGCTTACAAGCATGTGCGTTGTTAGCCATGGTCGCTAAAATTTTCTAGCTGTAGTAAGACACGACCACTTAAGTCTTTTACGCATAGCCAGTTTATTATTCCAAATCTCCCCATACATTCCAGAAGAACTTACAAGGAGAAGGACGGTACCATGAGATTATGTGTCGACTACCGTCGACTTAAACAAATCACCATTCATGACCGTTATTCTCCTCCACGTATTGACAACATGTCCAATCGACCCTATAGTGTTAATTACGTTCCCAAGATCGAACTCATGATCATGCTGCCAATAGTGACGAGTGAAAGAGCAGGACATGTCCATGACTGCTATTCGTACACGACTTGGTCATGCTAAATTCATGATTCTGTATTAATCTCATAAATGCTTCCACAGCATTATGGACTTAATAAATTGAGTTTCCATGAACTCATATGCAAATTCATCAGTGTTCTCATTGAGGATAACCTGATTTCCTTTAAGCCCAGAGAAGAACAGGAAGACCATATCTACACTATGTTGCAAATTCTATGACAAGAGAAATTTCACCCTGGAAATTTTTCCAATATCAATTATGTTTGATTACAGTGACACGTTGGATCACATGGATTTGCATGGTTAATCTTACCATGACTCAGCTTATGCGTAAAGGAGAGAACCCTACATTACATTAGGTGTTATAAAAAAATCCTACGCTAATAGAAGTTTGGATTCATAGACTCAGAGTTTCGTAAACTCCTATGTAGCAAGTTCGATGAAGCAAGATACAGTTACGTTCATATCTAAGTACCTGACATACCAATAAGTTAAGATAGGACACCAACAAACTGAGATGTTTTCATCATCTGAAATTGTGAATTGAAATGGGACAAGATCTCCACGGATTTGGTTTACCAGTTTAACGCAAACTCAGGCGAAGCATGATGCTATCTGGTTTATTGCAAACAGTTTGATCAAGTGTGCAGAATCCTTACATCCGTAAGGATTTCAGAACAAACAGATTTATCGGACATGTTCCAGCCAAGGCTCATCCGATCACTTGGTAATCCCTCAGTTATCGGGTCAGAAAAAGATTCGCAATTGTGCTCCTTGTTTACGTCCACGTCCTTGTTCTAAGTTCACGACTTGCTTTCGCGCTCGCGTTCATGACACTATTCACGTTCATGATCGTATCTGGGCTTACGATTTTACGTTCATTTTCTTCTCATTCTAGGAAGTTTGCAAGAACTTGAGAGACCGGACCCAAGTTTAGTATAACTCCCTATCCTCAGATAGACGTTTCTCGTCATATTCTATGTCTCACCCGGTAGCGTCTGGCGATACCGGCATTATATTCTATGTTCACGATATGTTTCACATATCATGTTCATTCCACGTTCCTCATATCATGATCAAGATATGTTACACGTATCATGGATCACGATATGTTTACTCATACTACACTCGCCATATCTCCACGTAGCACGTTCAAAAATTTTCACGTATCACGTTCAAAATTTTTCACGTACTACGTTTCTCTATGTCTCGCGCATCGTTTCTAGTTAACAGTTAAGTCAGATTGTCTTTCATCGTAACGTTTCAGTTACTCTTACACGATTAACTCTTATTCCCTCGATCGAATTTAGGGGATCTACCTTACGTTGATAACCAGGAACTTCTTCGTATTCCAAGTCAAGGTCAGGAGGACCAAGACTTATCATTCATGTCAAGATCTTATAAGGAACCGTTCCAAGAGGGAAGCCACTTGGAAACGGACAAGTTCATTTGGACTTCTTATCCGTTTTCTCTTATCAATTAGATATGTCCTTTCAGCCACGTCACGTTCCATGTCCTTTTAAGACATGTCACGTTCCGCGTTCTTTCTGCCAGGTCACCTGCACGTTAATTTATCTTACATACCCTCTCAGTTTGATTCGGGTATGTTTCTCTTTCAGTTACGTTATCTATAATTCAGGGACGAATTATTCTTTTTAGGGGGGAAGAGTTGTAAAACCCGCATGCTTTTACCATGCATAGTACCCTTAGGATCGTACGTACTAGATTAAAACTTTCCTAATATAGCATGATTACGATTACGTGTTAGGAGTTTACGTATTATGTACGTGTTAGAACAAGATAAGTATTTACTATGCGCGATCACGTAATAATTATTTAACGATAATTAATCACGAACATGCGATCATGAAATCATGAACGTAATTAAAACACGAACTATTATTAATTACGTATATATATTTATTACGAGCGTAATTAAATATATTAGGTCACGGTAATTATTTAACGAGTACACACAAAACGCGAACACAAATAAACACGAACAAACACGTAAAACACGAACACGAGAACACACTTATTAATTAGACACGGAAAATGATCGGGTTACCCCTTGTGGGCCCCATTACCACGAAATTAGGAGGGAGGATGGGCTTAGCCCATCAATTTTTCACTAAAAGGGGTTAAATAATTTTTCACTACTCATTTTTCATTCACAGAAGATTTTAGAAAAAACCCTAAAACCCTCCTTCCCTTCTTCTTTGTGCCACCACCCTAAAACACCATAAGGAGGTGATTTTTGATCTTTGATCTTGAAGTTTTGGTGATTAATCGTGTTTGTTCTTCGTCCTCTTGATCCACGAATTCGGTAAAACCTTTTTAAACATTTTTTTTGATTTAATCTTTTTATAAATTATGAACATGAGAGGTTTTTACAAAAACATAATAATTAAGCATAGATCTAACATGTTTTGGTGTTAAATAAAATCAAAAGGTTGTTTTTAAAGGGTGTTTATTTTGGCCGCAGGCTGCAACCGAACCCGAATGGGTTTCGGTTTGCCAAGCCGACCACCACCAAGACCATATGGTCTTGGTTGGTGCGTGTGGGTCCCACGGCAGCAAGGGGAAACACGGGGTAGCCCGAGTTGGTTCGGGGTACAGTGTCGATTCATGTTCGGTTCATGTTTTCTAGCCTAGATCCGGTTCATGGTTTATGTTAGTTTTTTTTTGTTATGAACTTATGTTAAAAATTAAATTAATAAAAGATGTAATTAATTTAATAACATGACTTAGGTTATTTAATTATTAATAATCATGAAATTATTTTAACCTAAGTATTTATATTTTTAAGACTTATAATTAATTAATTATTTTAAAAACCATGGATATAATTAATTAATTAACATGACTTAGATTATATTATTAATATATAATAATACATATTTTAACCTAAGTATTTAACTTATTTAATTAAAAACATGTTATACTTTAATTAAATATTATAACCTATAGTTTAATTAAATTACATGAAATAATTATCAAACTATACAATATACCATATGACTTAGAAAATAATCATGAAAAACACTTAGGCTTATATACTTAGCTTATTTAACCATCTTATTTCTAATTATGGAAACTTTCTATTTTTAGAAACTTAATTAAATAAGGCAGCTAATCTATTTATGGAAACCATCTATTTTTAGAAACTTATTTATTTAAGGCAGCTAATCTATTTTTGGAAACTTATTTAATTAAGGTAGCAAATCTATTTATGGAAACTTTCTATTTTTAGAAACTTATCTATTTTAAGCAGTAAATCTAATTTTGGAAACTTTCTATTTTTGGAAACTTTCTATTTTTGGAAACTTTCTAGTTTTGGAAACTTTCTATTTTAGGAAACCTGCTATTTTTGGAAAGTTACTTATTATTACACAGTAAGTATGATAACACATGAAATACCAGAAATACTTAATCAGATTAAACAGAATATAAGATAAACACAGTTTAAGGCTTTAAAACAGTAAAACATGGTAAGAACACATAAAATAAGCTAAGACATGACATAAAACCAGCTACGTATTTAGTAAGCAGATACTTATTCATGTATGTATTTATGTAGCACTAGTGATTCGGGAGTAGGATTCCTCTCAGTTCATCTTCTTCGTTCACTGGACATAAGGTACGGATTCCCGTCCTTTCAGTATGGACATTCTTTCCTTATTAGGATTCCCCGTATGCAGCCAACTGTTTTCCCGTAGTATAAGTTATGAGTTTGATTGCTTATGTTTAATTAAGATTACCTATAGCCATATACATGCATGACCAGTTTCACCTAGTTATGGAGGTACCATAACCATAACATTAGAGGCACTGATGTTATGACTTCACCACGGCGGAGTGATTGCTCGTGGCGTCCGTTCAGCTTTTGGCCATTTATTTATATTTATCATGTGGGGCGTATGGGTGCATCCTAGTTACATGTTTTTATTCAGGATTACATGGTGAATGTGGTGTGTGCCTTGCATCCTTCACAAGGAGCTGATCCCTCCTACCCAAAAACCAGTATATTAAATTAGAGGCAGCCTCTCTAATTTGCATGATGAGGTCACCCCTCCAAGTATTCATGCACGGTGGATTTTCATGACCTATATTGGCTAATGGTAAATATGTTAAACAGTTTTCATAAGATAAACATAAGGCTTTTCAAACTATAAAACCAGTTTTATGAACATATTCCAGGTTTTCCAGGACTTATGCATTTCCGCTGCTATTAAGTCTTTATTATGCTTAGTCATTCATACTATGTCTATATCCGTGCACTGAGCGTTTTGCTTAGCCGTTACTTTCCTTTACATGTCACAAAACGGCAGGTACCCTAGGAAAGACTCGAGCATTTGGAGGACGTGCATCAGATGGAAGCTGCTAGAGACTTCTTTTCCTTTTGCCTTCATATATTTATGCGTGTGTAGTCTTTCATTCATTTCTTTTGCTTTATTATGTTATGGGCTTATGTTTGGGAACCGATGTTTGATTCCGGTTATCCCTATGGTCATGTAATGTTTTATACATTTATCCTTGTATGCTTTGATGATACACCATAATTACGCGTGACATTCCATTTATCAAAATGGGGTGTTACAGTTGGATCTAAGGTCTGAAATCAGGTTTGGGAATAGTTTAGGTGATAAGCTATCTATTGATTATCTGGTTGTTGAATTTGGTGGCTTATTGAGTGTGCTATAGCTTATCAAAGTTGGCTGAAATGGTCATTTGCATCAGCAAAGTTACCACCTCATTTTGTGCTTGCATTTGTGATTCTAGTGTATGCCTTGTGGTTTTGTTGCTTGGATCTTGTTTATGTGTTGCTTGTGAGCGGATTATGCTATTTGGTGTGCCTTGTATCTGGCTAATAAGCTAACTGGCTTATTAAGCCCTTTTTGCCAAAATATGTCATCAAAAGGTCAACTGACCTCTTGATTCACAAGGACTCCTACTTGAGTTCTTCAGAAAAGTTGCTTATAACAAGCCCATATACCATCCCTGATCATTTAGTGAACTTTGGAGCACTTTGACTTTTGGTCAAATAAGCACAATTTGGCTTATTTTTTAGAACTACTTATTGGTACATGCAACAACTTGGCTTTTGTAATAGAACTCATTTTTCTTAGCTTAACAACAAGTCTGGAAGGTTACAAGTCTTTTGGTTAAGCTTTTGCTAGGAAACTAGCTTATTTGGCTTTTTCAGCCAGCTTATTGGTTCACACAGCTTATTCTACTTGGCTTTTTGTGATTTTCTTGATTGATTATTCTTAGTTAAGCTATTTGTGAGCTTTTGCAACAAACCAGAGCTTCTGAAACCCCCTAAAACTCTAACCCGACTATTTTTTTTGTCGTTTAGTGGATTTCTATTTTGCTTATTTTTGGCTTATTGAGTGAGCTTTTTCAAAAGTTCTTTTTACAGATCTCTTAGGCATCTCAAAAGAAGGTTGTGTGTTTAAGTAGAGCATATGGCGTTGGCTTATTGCTTAATGGGCTTATTGGCCCAATAAGAATAAGTTGTTTGTTATTTAAGCTGTGATAAGCTCATATTCAGCTTTTGGGCCTTCAGACTATTGTGTTTAGAATTAAATTTTGAGTCAGATAGGGCTTTTTCAGGTCATTTGGGCCTAGTTTGATTTTTTGGGGCTAAAAAGCCCATTAGTGTTGATTGTTTTTTGTTTTAGCCCATTTGGGGGCCCTTTAGGGGTATTTTGGTAATTTCACTTTCATTTTCTGATTATTTAGGTTAAAATAAACTAGTTTGCAAGTTTTTAGAATTTTTTATAATTTTTGGATTTTTAATATTATTTTAATATTATTTTATAATTATTTTTCAAATTTCACATTTTTGCAGTTTTTATATTTTTCTTAGCTTTAATACATTAAAATAGGATTTTTACAACTCTTAGATTAATTTTATCATATTTAGATTAATTTTTATATTTATTTTACGTTTTAATAGTTTTTAAATCATTTTAAATAGTTTTTCTTAGTTTAAAAATTTATAAAAATAGTTTTTAATCTTTTTAGGTCATTTTAGAGGTTTACCAATTGAAAAATCTTTATTTGCGCTTTTTGATAATTAATTTGATTTTTAGGGCTTTAATTAGCATTTAAAAATTAATATATAATTAATTAAAAGGTTTGAAAAAGTTTTGATTATTGGTAAACTCTTAGTTTATTTGTTTTGATTTTTGGTAATTTTTTGGGATTTTTTAGAATTAATTTTTATTTTTGCTCTTTTTACGGTTTTACGTTTAGTCGTAGTAGTAATTAATTTCACGTCTTCATCATTCTATTTTCTCATCCCCTTCTTCCAAATATTAATCTCAAATCTTGCTACATTTTAGTCACACACATATACCTCTTTGGGAAACGAACTTTCACCCTTTGGGTCATTAGTGTTTGATTTTCCTAAATCATCACTTAATACTTTCCCTATTTACCTCCTTTTCTTAAAGGTGTGGTAAAACTCTACAATCAAGCATCCACTATCTACAATACCTTTATCTTTCAATTCATCAATTAGATGTCCCTACACATACACAAACTCATTAGTTTTTAACAGGGACCCAAGCCACATTTGGCTTGGATCTTCTGGGACCTAAATACTTAAGAGTTTGGTAAGTAGGTTTTCCAGTGAGACTACATACACTCTTATAGTTCATGGTTCCAGTTATGTAGTCAAAAACATAAGGTGGCTTTATATGCTTAGGCTTCTTTGACTTAAGTACTGTTTTAGCAGTACTAGATTGAACACATGATGTTTGTCCTTTAGGAACCCACATTTGTACTGGTTTGTTTTGAGACTTACTTCTAGGTGTTTTTACAAGCTCAAATAAATACCTAGAAGTTTTGTGGGACAATAATTTGTGTGACTTTTGACCACCAGTATTTTCTTTTGGTCTAGCAGTACTTGTAGTTCTAGGCTTGCCGGTACTTGGCCTGCTAGATCCAAAGGTACTAGACCTTGTTTCATAAGTACTGCTCTTGGGACAAAGTCCTTGGTAGTGAGAGAGTGACTATCCTTATTGATCTTATTAGGTTTAATTACCCTTTTTGTATGATCAAACTTAGGTTTGTCATCCTTAGTCCCTATTTGCCTTTTTACATGTGCATTTTTCTCATTACCTTTCTTTGTGACTTTTTATGCAGCCTTTAGCTTTGCAATTTTATCTTCATGTAAAGTGAAATCTTTGATAATGATTTAGACTACCACAAACATAACATCTTTTTCTTCTCAAAGAAGACCCAGAAGGTTGTTCTGACTTAGTATTCTTAAAATCTAGCCCACCCCTCTTAGTATTACTATGACGTTTTGAATTATTATCCATTGCCTTACTAGGAGTTTTCACCTGCTTGGGAGCAGAACTAGTTGTAGGCACATGTCCTTCAGGCACAAAGGTGCTCATCAAAGGTGGATAAATAATGTCTTTGGTCACAACAGGGTTATCTTAGGTCAAGGTACTAGAGTTTGACTCTGAATCATTTGACTTATTATCAACAGCAGCTTTTGACTCATCTAACTCTATGCCTATATCATTATTGGGATGCATGAAAATTCCTGATAAAGGTGGAGGAACTGCCTTCATTCCTTCAGTATACCTATCATTTTGAGGAGTATCAACTGACTCATTAGAACTATCAAAAATCCCCTTTGATAAGTCCTTGTCAGTTAGGGTTATCCCAGCTTGGTCCTCTATATAACCTAGGCCTGTTTTATCATAATACCCCATTTGTGAATTAATCAGCTTATCCATACCTTTCGAGGATTTTTGCCATTGATTAATCACTTCCCTTTCCTTAAAAAGACTAGCTTTTAAAACATCATTTTCTGTTGTTGTTTTCATATGTTGTTTTTCAAAAGCTTTAATAGCCACATCTTTTTCTCTCATTTGAAGAGTTGAAATTCTAATTTTCTCTTCAGAGTTTTCTTGACCCTTTTTATACAAAACTATATTTGCTTCTAACTTAGAAACACCTTGTTTAAAATCATTTGCTTCTACTATACATGTGTTTACCTTTTGATATTGTTCATCAAGTTCTACTTTTAGACTATTAAACTTAAGAACACAATCTTTAGAACAAGGATGTACCTCAGTATCTTCATGAGATAGAGACATCAAACCAAGCTCTTCTTCTTCTTCCTCTTCAGTCCAGTTAACCACTCTATCTATAGTTATCAATGCTTTAGTTACTTTGGGACTTCTTCTATCTCCTTTTGGAAAGCTTTCAAAGACTCTTAGACTGGTTCTATAGCTGTTCTTGGACTTCCGACTGCTCCCTTCAGCCTTATCCCTATTGCACACCCTTGCAAAGTGTTCATTCCTTCCACAGTTGTAGCATTCAACTTTGGATTTGTCATATCCTAATGGTTCATTAGGATCAACATTCATCTTCCTTCCAGTCCTTTTGTAGATTCTATTGGATCTTACAGAGACCATAGTAGCTTGCCATTTGAGATCCATCTCTTCAATGTCAACATCATCCATTTGGAATAAGTCATTGAGGGTCAACCTTGGGCTGTTGTCTTGTCCAGCAAAGAATGAGAAGGAACCATTGTCACTAAACAGTGATGAGGATCTTCCTTGTGAATTCTGAGACGTTAATGGACTGCCTTCAGTACCTTGAGAATAAGTATTGCTTGTTTGTCACACCCCACCATGGCGGAATATGGGGCGCGACGTATGGATATCATCACAACATGGCGTGTCTATAGAGATAACTATATGAAATAAGAAATGTCATAAAATGGTGACACAAAAGTCATGACAATATCTCATCAAATGCAGGTGTCTGGGTAAGTAAGTAACAGTCCTACCTCTTACCCAAGACAAACAAAACTAAAAAGGAAACGGGGATATCCTTCTATATGCATTCCTACTCTCTCCAAGTCCTAGCCACTTAAGTTCTCATTCCTACCCATAGCATTACCTGAAAGAGACACTAAAACACGTCAACATAAAGTTGGTGAGAGTCATAGGTTTAGACTCCAACGCTAAATCAGTTACAAGCTATGAATAACAATCATCAATAAAAGAACATATGGAGAATGTGTTACAAATATGCATTAACAACTATCAATCAAGATTAATCATACCAAACTAATCCAAGGCTCCTACCTTGCCAAACAACATCATGGTACCATAGATGATCACACTATGTACCTATCCCAAGGCCACTACCTTGGCAAACCACAAGGCCCCTACCTTGTCAAACCACAATAACTGAGACGGCACGTGTCCCCCGATCCAAATAATACACAATCAAGAATCACATAGCAGTTAATCACATAAGTGTACACACAAGTCCATCACACACCTTAAAAACATTCACAGCATCAATTTATAAATAACTCAACACAGTGTCTCTTCCATCCCATCTGGAAGTCAAAAACAATAGTAAACATGGGACTAGGAAACTCACCTGATAGGTTCTTCACAAGTCCTCGCACTAGCAACAAGCTAACAAACCAAAAACACGAAATCAATACACGAACCTATCACTAAGATGGCTCGTCAACCTATGATGGACATCTAGTCTATTCCCATATAAAAACCTCATTGATAAGCTCTAACCATCCCATTACCCTTCCTTAACAAGTCCTTAACTTGGTTAAGTTTAATAACTATCCCGTTCATATTTTACACAAAACAGTCCCAGTTTTTAGGTCTCAAAACTTTAAGTCAAACAACCACTTAAATATACCCATGGTTTCTGTTAAAGTAATATTCATAATTTTACATATGTTAGCTAAAACCTCACACTTTCCTTAACCTTAAAATTACTGTTAAGGCCCCGATATATGTGTATATATTGCTACCTATCCAGAATTTACTGATTTTAAACGTATGAAAAGTTTGTTACCATTAGAGGGTCTTACCCTAAACCACAACTTTAGCCCAAGTGCAGATACTTGCTACAATATATAAACCATCTCTCATGTTCGTGAGAAGATACCAATGCAACCCTAAGTACCCCAAACAACCCAAAACTTAAAAAGAAACCAGGCTGACTTCAAAACTGTATTGACCTCCGACTGCTGTAACATGTTTTTGACCCACTTCCCGACCTCCAATTTAGTTCTAGTTTCTTGCATTAGAAAGACACTTCAATTACCTTTTCAGGGATACTTGGATCGCATCTTTAATGTTCCTAGAACTCCCGATATGATCAAAACAATTGACTCAAAATTCTGTCCAGTTTTTAAAAACGGGTTTAACAAAATCAACCTCATTAATTAACCCTAATCCCTCTAATTACAAGCCCTAATTTATGTACTCATTATTATAACATTAATTTACTGTTCTTAAATTAAATCCTAACCTAAATCCATCATAAGATGATTATAAAAACATAAAAACAATTAAATTAAAAAGGGATTAAAGACTTTACCTTTGATTAATGAAAACCGCCAAAATTATGAAGAACCCTAAAAACCTTCTATGTAACCCACAAATTTTTTAATATCTTCAGGGAATAATAATGAATTTGATTGTTATTAAAACAATATATAGGGTGTACATAACATCCTAGTCCAAGAATAAGCCCACTTTCCTTTTTCTCCTCTTTTCCTTTTTCTTTCTTTTCCAAACCGACCTAACCCCCTTAAATTCGTTTTTTTCTTTAGTTTTTTTTTTCTTTTTATTGTTAATTAATATCTTATTAATATTACCTTAATTTACCTTAATTTATTTCAGCTCCTAAAACTCCCAAAACCTCAAAACCGTAAAACTAGTCAAATTTACGCGTTTTACCGTAAAAGTCGTAAAATATACACATTTAAAAAAAATCTCAAATTTTGAAATAAACTTTATAATTAAGTCCTAAATGACCTAAAACCATCCCGAAAAATATTCATATGACTAATTACCTTATTTGAGACCTCTAAATGCTAAACCGTAAATCCTCAAAAAATACACTATTACTATAATACTTATACGTATACGTAAACACCAAAATAACACCATTTCATTTCATAGTCACTAATTGTGAGCTCATGAACATAAAATAATCGTTCCTCAATTTACTTATGAGTACTTCTATACTCATAAATGGTAACCACACCAACCTCAATCACACAAAACAAACACGTAATCACACAATTCAAGTAAGCACACATAAAATAACCTAAAAGTTAGACCAAGTGACAAATCCAAAACCTAGGGTTGTCACATTGTTAGTCCTCCAGCGGTATTTTAGAAGTAAATACCGCTACTTGATCCACTAGTGGTATTTTGGAAGTAAGTACTGCTACTTGATCCACCAACGGTATTATGAGAGTAAAGACCGCTGCTTCCTTCTGACACAAAAACCAAGTTAGACTTTGATGTTGCTGCTGCTTTTGTTACTTCAGTACCTTTTACATCCATCTCATAAACTCTAAGATTGTTATAGAGATGATCAAAAGGATTTGAATCCAGATCATCTCTTGTGATGAAGTGCATGGCTGTGGTTGTCCACTCTTGTGGAACACTTCTTAAAAATTTTAGATTGGATTCTTCATGAAGAATTACTAGTCCATGAACTGCTAGTTGAATAAGCAATTTACTGAACCTTCCAAAACCACTATGGATTCCTGTTGTACTAGAAATTGAGAAGTTATCAAATTCTTGTTTTAAAACAATCTTTTTTCATCTTCTTAGACTTGTCATTGCCTCCAAATCTAAGCTTGATAGCTTCCCACATAACCTTTGCATCCTTAAAGTGATGAAAGCTAGGTAGAATGTCTTCTAAAAGTGCCATAGCTAAAGCAGTTATGGCCTTTCTTTCTCTGATCTCTGCTTGTACCTCTTCAGCAGTGACAGCATGTAAAGCATAACATGTACCATCAGGTAACCAATACAAATTATTAGGATTATTCCCATTCTTGATGACCTCCCACAGAGTGTCATCTGTGTGGCTCAAGTAATGTTTCATCTGTATTGCTCATTCTCATAGTTATCACTTTTGAGAACAAGGAGTTTCACAGCAGAAAGAGTATGGGAAGAAGGTGTAGTTGTATGAGTAACTACAGCATCTGTAGCTTGTGCACCTTGTACAAGCGGGTTTGCAGGTGCAGGATGCACGATTTGAGGTTGTCCCTGTGGTATGAGATCAGGAATTAGGATTTCTTTCGAGTGAGGATTATCACCGGCTTAAGACATTGATTTTGTGTGAGTGGAATTTTAGGTTTGTGTTCTTCTTATTCAGAGTTTCTGAACAAGCTCTGATACCACTTGTTGATCCCTTTGAATGGATCTATGTTCTGTTAAGAATTTGTACCATAGCTTGTAATCAAAGTAGAGCACTTGAGAAATCTTACTCAACAAAATAAGTTATGCGAAATCTAATTTATAAAGCAAAGACGAACAAAATTACTTTTAACTATTAGATCTTCTATTAATCGACTTTCAATGAGGTACAATAAACTAATCATACATATGTTCCTTTTATAGTGTTTGGAACCCTAGAAACTTTAGAATATTCTATTATGATAAGTATATCACATACGATATCTTATCAATATTCTAAACTATTAAGTATATCGCAAAAGATATACTATAACTATAACTTTGACATATCTTTTCTAAAGATATATTCATCCTAATCAATATACGAGTACTTACATTATAACTAACAGTACTTGCTATTTACCGCGTTAACACTAACGGTACTTGCCAACACTAACAGTACTTGTACTTGCACTAACGGTACTTGATACTTTACAAATAATTCCCAACAGAAGAGGAAAAGAAGATTCTGGAACACCCTTATGGGGTGTTCGACCGTCGGCTAACAAAAGGGAAAGGGAAAAGATTTCCTGCCTTATTTGTGTTTATCTTGGGCTCCAAGTTTTCTAGGCCTATATAAACACCCCTAAGCCTTCATTATTTTGCACCCCATAATCTCTTTTCTCCTCTTCTTTCCTGCGATCAACACACAAAGGAAAAACACATTTTTTAGGGTTCTTTTTATCCTTGTGTTGATTTCTTGAATCAAGTCCTAGCTCCTCTCTAGGGTTGTTGGGTTGATTTTCCACTAAACGTTTAAGATCGGTTTTGACGTACTAGTATTACGGTTAACTCGTTATTATACGTGTGTACAAGAACGTAATACACTCTTACTTTAGATTGCATCTTGGATCGATTAACAAAACGGTAAGGGGTTAATCATTGATCCATTATAAACCCTAATTGGAGGTTCGTTCTTATCTTGTGGAATCGCATTAGCTAAAAGGTACGTAAATTATTATGATCTTATTAAATTCGCTTTCACTATATGTGTTTTGATCTTTGTTCGGGTTTTAATAGTTGTTATGAACTATATAAACCGTCAATTCTTGTTTATAGTGATTCCTATAATGAGGATGTCACTCATGTGAGGCAAGTCTTGACCTTGCTTCGGAAGGACAGTTTTTATGCAGCCAGGAAGAAGTGTGTGTTCATGACCCCTAAAGTTTTGTTTTTAGGGTATGTTGTTTCTGGTGATGGCATACAGGTGGATGAGTGATTGTAGTGATTTTGTACACCTTTTAGGAAAAACGAGTAATGATAGGTGTGTAAACACCCATCCTTTTTACCACTTAATTACAATAATAACCAAGCCAAAACGTGTATTTTATGTCATTTATGTCGGAATTATGTGAGGTTTGTGTTTTTGTTGTGATTTAGGACGAAAAGGTGAAAAGTGGAGAAAACACGGGATTTCACGGGCTTTTATCGAAGAAAAAGACGAAAGACGAAGTCAAGAAATCAAGAGTGCAAAAAGAACGGAAGTCCAAGACCAATTCTGAAGATTTATTGAAGAAAAAGTCAAAAGACGGAAGTTTACTAAAAGCCGAAGAACTCAAGTCTAATTTATTGAAGATTTACAAGGCGAGTTTGAAGAAATCCCGAGACAAAGTCATTAAAGTCAAAAGATTAAGAAGATTAAGGGCTTAATGACGCAATTAGAGAAAGAGGAAAGAGGGGAGGAAGCTTCCTTCCACTAACCACATCCTCCCCTATATTTAGTTTGATAGGATTTCATTTTATAGTTGTTGGGTGGCTTGACAAACCACCACTTCCACCATTTTCATTTACCTTGCACCTTAATTCTTGCACTTTAATTACTTGTTATGCACATTTAATTCCTTTTAATTCCAAGTAAGTTTACTTTTAATTGTTGTTAATCTTTACTTTATTTGTTAATCTCTCATCTTCCTTTCTTGCTTTATCTTTCTCTATGATTCATGTTTATGTTCTTCTATTTTTATGGTTTTCAATCAAGTGGGTTTTGATTGATTTGGCTTTATTTGTTAGTTTTATTGATTTGTTTTGATCGGTTATTGTTAGTGGATGGTTATTGGTTATTTTGGTTTAATCTTTTGGTTTGTTTTGGTTAGATTTGATTAAATTCGTGCCTTCATGTTCTTCCATGTTCTTTACTGTTCTTCGTATTCTTATTGCTGCCCAGATTCCGGATCAACTGTTTTCTTTGTACTTCATTCGGAATAACCATTTATTCCGGATCAAGGTCTTTCATTCGGAATATATATTTATTCCGGATCAAACTCTTCATGCGGAATATTTGATTATTCCGGATCAAGTTGTTTCATCCGGAATATTGGTTATTCCGGATCAAGTTTTTCATCCGGAATATTGGTTATTCCGGATCAAGGCCCGTATTCCGAATCAACATTATTTTCTTTTTATTCCGGATCAAACTCAATATTCCGGATCAACCTCTTTTCTCTTTTCATTCCGGATCAAGAACCTTATTCCGGATCAACTAGTTTATTCCGGATAAGTGACATATTCCGGATAAGGGTGATATTCCGGATGAGTGTTTTCCAGTTTTTAGTTTTAAGCTTTACTTTTCCCGCCTTTTTTCTTATTTGCACTTTTTCTTGTCTTCCCTTTTTAGTTTAAGTTTTAGTTTGCGTTATTTACCTTTGTTGCCCTCAATTTCTTGTCATTTACTTTTCGTCAAGTTTTAATCTTTCATTGTTGTTTCTTTTACCGTCTTTATTTTATTAGTTTCAAGTCTTTATTTTTAATTAGATTTAGACAACGGCAACCCTTTCATTTGATTCACCAAGAACAACTAATCTCTTTCACTTAACCGGAAATCAATTCTAAGAGATACCGAGAAACGAACTTTCAACCTAGTAAAATCTCTACATTAAGTAACAACGGTAAGTATTAGAAATCACGTTTAGGAAAACGTAAAATCCGACAAGTGTGTTCGTTCTCGAAGGAGGTGTATATGTGTGTGCCAAGATTAAAAATGTTATTTGGATTAGTTCAGTTTTGGTGATATAAAGAGAGAAAAATAAAGACGGATTACGCTGAAATTTAAGTAAGACGAAATGGGCGTTTACGCGCGAATCAAGACGTAGAAAAACTAATCTAAAAAGTTATTAAAAACTATAAATAAATTGAAAATAATATAACTAAG
The DNA here is from genome assembly GCA_025667525.1 of Glebionis coronaria. NCBI lineage: Eukaryota > Viridiplantae > Streptophyta > Magnoliopsida > Asterales > Asteraceae > Glebionis > Glebionis coronaria. Next base: position 418,383,354 of record CM046879.1, on the reverse strand, counting down.
TTGGAAAAATCAATAAAACTTTTTGAAACTTTTTAACTTAATTATTATTAAATTTTAAAAACTAATTAAAGTCCTAAAAATCAAATTAATCAAGAAAAAATCCAATTAAAGATTTTAATGTTTGTAACCCTTAATTATCTTTTTGAAAACCTAAAAAGTAATTTTCTAAAAATTAAAAATAACTTTAACTATTTTTAAAAGATTTAATAAAAACTGAAAAAGAAAAATGAAATAAAAATAATTGGTAAAAAAGGAAAAATATCAAACCACTTTCAGAAAATCTTAAAGTTATGCTAGAAGACAGGAAAAATAAAAGAAGCAAGTAAGCTAATCCAGATAAGCTGGAAAAGCTCTAATAAGCCACGACTTTATTTAATAAAAGGAAAGTAAAAAGGGTTTATAAGTAAAACTGGGGAAAGACTTACCAAGATATGAATTTGGTACACCGGTAAGACTCTCAATCCCCCAACAAGGGGTCACGAGGTCGAGACCCAGCCCAGACTTTTTGGCCAAAATATTTTTTTAAAATTTTTTATTGGAAAAATACAACCCTAATAAGCAGCTTCTTATTAGGGAGGTAAGATTAAACAACTAACAACAAAAAATAAGACACAAAAAGCTCAAATAGCATTCAGATCAGCAAATAAGCATACAGGCACAATTTAAATTGTCAGTGGCAAAGCCAAGGCTAACAGTGGGAAGAATCCTTCCCACTGATAAAGCAAAAGTCACAGAGACTTGTTGTTGGTGCAAATGACCAAAAATCGAGTTTCAACCCATAATAAGTTGTAATTAAAACAACCAAACTACAAATAACTGATATGCAGCCCTAGATGAACATATGAACTAGCTTCAAACAATTTTTCAAAACAAAATATCCAAAAATCACACAGATATTGGATCTGATGTGTTTGACCTATTTTTGAACAAAATTATGAATAAATCACTACTCAACCAAACTGATTTAACAAATACTTCAAACCACTAAACTACATAAGTCCAAAAGTGTGTAGGTTGCTCTGGTGGTGTTGTGTGTTACCCATAAACCTTAAGCAGCTCAACCAAACACCCCTTTAGATTGATTTTCAAAGATTTTCACAAAGGACTTTTTGCACAAGAAACTGATACTACATTTAAACTAACATCAATACTCAAAATTGATCCAAAGATAACATATCTAAACACTAGTACAAACAAACATAAGCTAAAATCATGCAAGCCACAATATGAGACAGAAAAGACTAATAGGGTTCAAGCTGTAACCTTACATGGCCTTGTACAGGCCAAGTACACCAAGCTGATGCCTTCTACTAGATCTCCATCAGCTTAATAGGGCTTAAAGATGAGCTTATGTAAGAGCTTATGGCTAGAAGAGAAATTAAAAAATAATCAACTAAATCTACAAGTTTCTTTCAACATGCACAAATCACAAAGAGACAATACACAAAGACCATAAAAATATTCATAAGTTCATTTGTCATATGAGCTTATGACAAGCTTATAAAACGAGTAAGGTGAGCAAATAACATAAATCTGATTTTCTTGAAAAAGATTTTGGTACCAAACTTTGCAACTGAAATTAAAATACAAGTGAAAATAACACAAGCTATAACCAAGCTCAATAAGCTCTAGTTGTCAACTAGGCTTATTGAGAGCTTATAGCTTATGGGTCCCAAAAAGTACTTAACCAAAAATAGATTTTGAAAAAGCAATTTTGTTAAACTAAAATGTAAGCGAGTTAAAAGTAAAACACTATAATTTAAAGATAACCAATAAATTAAAATGGAACCCAGTTAGGCATTGACCATAAAGATTTTCTAAATTACATAAAATATTTTTGGTTAAAAAAACTAGAACAAGGGTTGAGTCACATGTCGACTCCCCTTAAATACCAAGCCTTAGAGTATTCTAGAACTGATACAAAGATGAAAACTAGCTATGAAATTCCCTATTCTGCCCTTGAATTTAAATTTTGAAAAATCTTCAAATCTTGTTCAATGAAGCCTCTTGTGATCTCTATTGTGAACCATGTGATGCCAGTTGTTTACTTGTAATCTTGGACGTCTAGTGATGTGATGGAGAGTAAGCAAATATTTGGGACCATTGATTCTTTGTGGCTTGCTAAAAATGGTGGAACAAAGGGGTAAGGGAGCATTTGGAAGGCCAATTTTGTGATGTGGGACCAGATTTGAGGGTGAGGATTGGTTTGAATAAAGTTAAATCATTATTATGGAAAGGTATTTAACTTAATTCTTTGATTAGGGTGAGATGGGAAATTAGGGTTCATGGGTTGATAAAAGGGAGATTAGATCTTGATGGGGTGAATAGTAACCTGTTGCCCGTCCTAATTAATATTAGTTAGTTAATTTTGAAAACCAATTAAATTAATATAATCAGGTTGGGTATGGGCTGGTTGGGTCGGTTTGGTGGAAATGGTTTGGGCTTGGTCGGGTTTTGGCAGGGTATGGGTTTAGTTTTATGACAAGTTACTCCCCATAACTTTGCAAAAGTTGTCATTTGGCTCCCAACTTTACATAGCAGATTTAGGTCATACTCCTTTGTAAACAACTTTGAGTAATTGGCAAGTTTGGCCCTTTGTACTTTTCAAACTTAGAATAAGGGCTTCTCTTGCAATATGAGCAATCTTCAAGGGCTGATTTTATAAACTCTTGAAAATTTAGGGACTATCGTGTATATTTGAGATTTACAAGGGTCTAAAGTGAAAAGTCTTCAAAGTAGAGGGACCAATCTTGTACAATCTTCAACTTCATAGACTTTCTTGGAAAATCAACGTTCGGGTCCGGTTCTTTATGCGGCTTCGTTCCCGTGTTCATTTTTGCTTGATTCTTATGATCTTTTGTCTTTTTCACAATATCTGAACCTATAAACACACAATGAACATATACAAAGGGTTTTGCATGGTTTTTATGATAATTTTTCACATTTAAAGCCTGATTTAAGCAATGAGACCATGTATAATTGTGGTCTCATCAATGAGTCTAATGTAGCAGTTGTTCAGAAGTGGCTAACTCCAACTACCATTACTGAAATTCAGAGTTTCCATGATCTTGCTTCTTTCTATAGGCGGTTAATCCCTAATTTCAGTTCCATTATGACCCATTTGACAGACTGTATGAAGGGGAAGTCATTTGTGGGGACGGAGGAAGCGTAGCTGGCTTTTCAGGTTCTCAAGGAAAAGCTTACTACATCGCCAATCATGGTATTGCCTGATTTTTCTAAAGTTTTTGAGTTTAATACTAATACTTCTAAGGTTTCAATTGGTGGATTTCTTAGTCAAGGTGGATGGTTTGTTTCCTATTTTAGCGAGAAGTTTACAGGGCCAAATTCCAAGTACTCTACTTATGACTTGGAGTTTTATGTAGGGGTGTAATCTGTGAAGCATTGGTGCCACTATTTGGTTCATTGGAGTTTTTTTGTTCACTGATCATGATTCCTTAAGGCATATCCGTACTTAAGATAAGGTATCACATAAGCATGGGCGTTGGTTGGCTTTTCTTGATAAATTAACTTTTGTGGTGAAACACAAAACTTGTGCTTCTAATCATGTTGTTGATGCCTTAAGCAGGAGGAATAGTTTACTTGTAACCATGCATGTTGATGTTCCAGGACTTGATGTCATTCATGACATGGTGGCTATGGATCCATACTTTTTAGTTGTTTTGTTAGATTTGCAATCTGGAGAGAAAATAGATTTGTTATGCATGATGGGTTCCTATTAAAAAGGAATCAACTTTGTATTCCATATTCAACTCTTCCCTTGCAAATTATTAAGGAGTTGCATGGTGAAGGACATGTTGGTCGTGATCTCACTCTACAGTTGGTTCAAGATTCTTATTTTTGGCCTACTATGAGGAAGGAAGTGGATCATCACGTCAAGAGGTGTCGTATTTGACAAGTTTCAAAGGGCACAACTACTAATGCATGGCTTTATATGATTATGCATGTTCCTTTGCAGCTTTGAGGTGATAATAGCATGGATTTTATGTTGGGGATACCTCATACTCAAAGGGGTAATGATTCAATATTTGTTGTAGTTTTCTAAGATGGTTCATTTTATTCCTTGCAAGAAGACGAAATATGCAGTTAATGTAGCCCAACTTTTCTTTAGGGATGTACACCGTTTACATGGTTTACCTTCCTCCATTGTTTCTGACCGGGGCACTATGTTTTTTAGTCATTTTTTGTGTAGTTTGTGGAAAATGGTGAATACTCAACTCAATTTTATTAGTGCTTATCACTCAAAATGATGGGAAAACTAAAGTTGTTAACAAGTCCCTTGGTAATCTATTAAGGTGTTTGGTGGGTGATCATGTGAAAGCACGGGATCAAAAGTTGTGTCAAGCTGAGTTTGCTCATAATCATGCGGTAAATCAGAGCACTGGGTTTAGTCTATTCCAGATGGTTTATTCTGCTCAAACACGTGGTCCTCTTGATCTTATGACTCCTTATATTTCTAAGTCTATTTCGAAGAAAGTGTAGGATTTTGTTGAGGGGTTGTACCACGTTCATAAATCTGTTCATGACAACATGGTTCGCACCAATTCAAAGTACAAGCAGGATGCGGATCAAAAGTGATGACGTGTTGATTTTGACGTAGGTGACTTTGTATGGGCTGTTTTGGCTAAGGATCGTTTTCCAGCTGATGAGTACAATAAGGTATCTGCAAAGAAGATTGATCCCTTGGAAATTGTAGAGAAGATAAACTCGAATGCTTATCGTTTGAAGTTACCAAGCCATATTCCATGTTCTGATGTTTTTAATGTGAAGCACTTGTTTCCTTACCATGGTGATTCTTTTGACGATGATACCTTTGGTGATGACGTATATTCCTTAGTCGGGTTGGATAGTCCTACTCACGAGTACTACCTGTATCCATCAGGAATGGATTAATACTTATACAGCGCGCGTACAGCACAGGAGGCCCGGTAAGCCGCTGTCACACATACGGTTCATTACTTAACCGTGTCCTCATCGCAATGCGACAGGATCAGACAAGAATATAATCTATCTTATGATTATATTCGCCTAAGGAAATAGGATATACACTTACCTCGGTTATACGATAAAGATCAATCTATTTTGAATCATTATCCCTCCCCTAAGCCACAAGGTTAGAAGCTTAGCCAGGACACTCTCAAGTATAAAAGGAACCCCTGAGGTTCCACAAAGGTACGATACACACGATACCCTAAACCTCAACATACTCAAATCGGTTACTTACTCTCACGCTGGAGTCTAATCGTGGGTCACAAACCCACGGTAAGCCTAACGGTGTCTATTTTTAGTACGTGGGGTTCTCAAACAATTTTCACTTGGTGCAAGAGTTGGAGTCCACAAGACCCCGAACTAAGCCTAATTCGGGTCAAGCTTGGTCCATCCAACTTTTGTATCAAGCAGTTGGCGCCATCCGTGGGACCCTACACTAAACTCTAAGCAATGATGAAAAATGGCGCGAACCCGTCCCAACCGAAGGGCGGATCAAAGAAACCAATGGGGGCATCCTCAAGTTTCTAATCACTTAACAACCCAGTGAGAGGAATCAGTGGAAGAGGGCCATAGATGCCCCCTTTTTCGCTGGTAACTCCTAGTCCCCTAGCAGCCGGGAACGCGTCATCCTCACGTGAAGCTCCTACCGCACCTCATTGTGAGGCACTAAATACAACGACTGAGTCAACGCTGCGAGTAATGACGGAAACATCTCCCATACCTAACCAAGACCTGGGCGACTATGTCGCAAGAAACTTCGCATCTCTAGTTCCACTCATAAGAGCGCAGATGAGAACAAATCCGGCAAGAGATCACCGATCAGCCTAGACTTTAATAAGGAACTTAGGACCTTGGAAGGATCAAGACCCAACAAGGAAGTCAGGAAGGAAAGAAGGAAGCAGAGAAGAGAGAACGCAGCTGAGATCTCGGCATCTCCTTCTGATGCACCCCTTATTGAAAACACATCGTCCTCAGGCAATTCTGAGGACCCAAGGGAAGAAGACACCTTCATCACACCGTTCAATAACAACCGACACACAAGCGTGAAATACAGGTTGGGGCCTAATCGTTCAGGCCGACGAAGTGCCCTTAATAGACTAAGCCCTTGGAAAGGAACTCATCTCCGGATTCGCAAGGGAAGGAAAGAAACAAGAGTGCTGAAAAAACACGCAGAAGGAATTCCTCGAGGGAAAACTCCTCGGACTCAAATTACAGCGATCACCATCCTTGCCGTAAAAGGGTCGCCCTCTCATCCACCGAGGACTCCGATTCCTCTGACCACGACAGAAAGCATCGCAGGGCACTCAAGAAACCAAGGATGCGTAGTGAAGAAGAGTGGACCCTCTGATGGCGTCGCGATAAAGGAAGTGCATTTTCAAAACGCATAACCACTTTCAAAGATAATAAAAAGAGACGCATGCCGTCCAATATCAAAACCTACGATGGTACGACAGACCCAGATGATCACCTAAAGGTGTTCGAATATCAAGTAGGAATGGAACAATGGCCAGAAGCCGTGTGGTGCCACATTTTCAACTCAACGCTCATTGGGAATGCCCGAACTTGGCTCGATCTCTCCCACAAAGGAGCATCAATGGATTCAATGAACTAAGGAGAGCATTCAGAAGAAACTATGTGCAACAGAAGAAGTGTGACAAGAACCCTGTCTCACTTACAAGAGTGAAGCAGAGGCACAATGAAAGTATCGAAGACTTCATGGAGAGTTTCAAATATGAATGCAACCAGATAAAATATTTCCCTGGAATTCTTAAAAATTCAGGATTTCTCGCAGGCCTTACTGACCCGGACCTAATAAGGAAGTTAAATGAAAGAACCCCAGAAACCTTTGATGGGGTAATGAAGAGGGTCTGAGCGTTTATTCAAGGCGAAACCGCAACAGTGGATAGCAGGCAGATGACATCAAGCTACAAATACCAGGACCGACCCAAGAAGCAGTCATATGGGAAAAACATCAGCCGTACTTTGGATTTCCAAGGCACAGCGACACCAGGGCGCAATAACAACAACAACAATAAGTTCACCCCGTTGCAGAAAACATCCAGGGAGATATTCTTATCCAAGAGCACAAGCTTTCCAAAACCCAGTCCGATGATGGGCCCGACAGACAAACGGGACATTACAATGCATTGTGAATACCATGATGATAAAGACCACGCTACTGATGAGTGCATTCAACTGAAAAGGCACATTGAAAGCCTGGTCAAAGCTGGGAAACTGAACCACCCGATAAGAGACTGGAGGAAGGGCATGGATACAAAGAAAAGTGAAGCAAAAAATCAGAAGGATAAGCCCATAATCATTTATATGGTACAAAGGGAGAAGTCTTTCATGCAGAGGAAAACAACCGTGGAATTTACACGCGACAAGGAGATACCGTTACCTATTCTTTCGGACATGGACTATAGGGTCGGATCATTAACGATCGATATAACCCTCGGAAACCATGTTATAGAGAACATGTGTGTTGATGGAGGATCAACAGCAAGCATACTAAACGAGCATTGTTTCACACGACTACCGTGGGGAATAAAGAAGGAGTTAAAAGACACCACACAAGTCCTTACAAGTTTTAATGGTGATAAAATCCGACCGCTGGGACACCTCTGCACGCAGGTAACTATCGGAAGCGCAGATCACTCGAAAACTATTGGATAGATTTCATGATTGTACGATCCCAATCATCGTACAGCGATATCGTAGGATAGCCAGCGCTAAAAACATTGCGCGTTGTACCCTCTACAATGCATAGTATGTTCAAATTCCCAGTGCAAGATGGGGTACTCACCATCCGTAAGATAGACATACTCGAAGGGGGTAGCAGCACTTCCAGCCACAGCGCGAAAAGAAAGGATACAGAGCAGGGTGAGCACAGCATGAAATCCAACTCACGGATGATAAAGAGGAGATGCATCTCAGAAGATTCCCAGGCAAAAAGCATATTCATGCGCAAAGGCTCGCTAGAAGGGCTCCCATGGGTCTTATTTTCGACAAGATTCGTAGGGAAAGGAGGGCCAGATGCAGGGTTCATCTTCACAGACCAAGGTGACATAAAAATCACCTACGCGCTGTTGTTTGACTTTCCCGCCACAAGCACAAAAGCAGACCATGAAGCCCTGATAACAGGTCTGAGATTATCACTCAAAATGGACATAAAGAGCCTAGTGGCCTACGTATACAACCCCTTATTAACAAATAGCGTCACAGGGTTATGTGAACCACGAGGGCATAGGTTAATCCAGTACACGCAAAAGATAAGAGCCATGGCCAGCCAGTTCGCAGAGTTTGCTACATGAAAAGTCTCTGAGGAAAATGGCGAAATCTCAGTTGACATGGATCGACTCTCAATTGTGGACATGGATAAACCTCCTAGTCAGGTACTAGTTGTGACACCCCGGGTAGGGTCAAAATATGCGGAAAATATCCCCGGAGATGTCACAAGGGTGGATCGATAGCATATAGTCCATAGAGCATAAGATAAAAAGTTAGTCAAATCAGATTACATGTTTATTTAAACAAATAAATAAAAATTGTCTTAAACAAGACAATAGGTGATTGTTTTTGTTTCCCAAATAGAACCCCTGATGAGTCCTATGATGCAGATTTCTAAGATGCTTGAGACCATGCACACACCACGTACTAACTTCATATTCCTATACAAAACATACTAACGGGGGTCAACATAAAGTAGGTGAATTTACATATTTTAACAATTAATTAGTTTGGACATACAATAATCATAGAAGTAATAATGCACAAAGCATTCTTACTAAAATGTAAATAACATTTGTTTATTATTAGAAACTAAAGCTTAACCCCATAGTCCTCAACAGATGAGGACGTAGTGTCTTACAAAAAGACACCCATTCCAGTTCCAACATGGTATACGTCTGTTGTCCCAGCCAAGGCACAGTGAGCATGACTCACCCAGACGGGGATGGTCAATCCTTAATAGATCTATTTATAACATTCGGGCGATTTACAACAATTTAACAGTTTCAATAATAATCAATCATAATCAAGTTTATACAATCCAGTTGTGTCCAATATATGTTTGCATATTATCTTTCCCCAGAAGGGAAATTTTATCAAATAGTTTATATAGGGCTATAAACTTACCTGGGAGTAGGCAATTGCTTGTTTAACACGGGTATCCAATTAAAGCTCACACCAAAGTTATGCCTAATCAGATAGTACAGTCTTAATAGATAGTACAAAGAACATATATGTATGCTTATACAGATTTTAGTCAGTTCATTTATGCTACGATGTTTATCTAAATAACCGTAGTTCAAGTACCATCAATATTTATTTAAACTTATTTATATAAGTTTCATTTCTAAGTAAACATAAAATGTTTAATTATTAATATCAGTTAGCATACATGCATTTATAACAATAATTCACTTATAATCAAGTTTTACATTTAAGTAAACATAAAAGAAATGTTTCACTTAAAATATTAATCTATGTTTATAGTACTTGTATCAATAACATCCAATTAAATTTATAACCAAGTTCTATATTTAAGTAAACAAAAGGGGTTTTACTTATAATATATTTACGTAGTAACATTCAATTTAATTAACGTTCATATAATTTTATTTCTTAAAAGTATATGAGTACATGTTTTAATAATACATATTCATCTTGTTTATACAATTTATTTTCTAAAGCAAACATAAATAAATATTTCATAAATAAAATAAAAATATTATTTTATTTAACTCTAAAGTTTTCATAAGTTATTTAATATTTATAAAATAATGTATTTATCACAAACTTAAGCTTATACATTAATCCTCATGATCTAGACTTTTAATTATGTTTTATTATAATTAAAATAGCTTTTAGGGTTGGGGCTTGTTAATGTTTTGGAACATGGCAAAACTAGTCCCTCCATATTTTTAAACAAGTAAACTTTCGGATTATTACACATTTGGTACCTAGGGCTTGTTTAAGTTTCGGCTTTTGGCAGATTTAGTTCCCCTAGTTATATCTAGGTTTTGTAATTTTACTAAATTTACAAAAACAGCCCCTTGGCCTTCTTTAAGTTTCGGTAAATGACAAAAATAGTCCTTAGGGTTTTAAAATGACAAAATAACTTTTAGAAACTTCCCAAAATGGTCCCTAGGGTTTAATTTGCCACGGATAGTATTTATTAAACCCTAGACTTTTGGATATATACATTTTCAGTCCTTGTGTTTACTAGTTCATCAAAACAAGTTTCATAAGTTACGGTTTTAGTCCTTAAGTTTCATAAATTGTCATTTTCATCCAAAAAGTTTTTATAAGTTATATTTTATTATAAAAACTTTTATTTTAACATTCAAACTTTATATGGGCTCATTAAATAGGCTAAACATCTAATGGGCTATTTTAGTGGTCTTAAATATATTTCAAGTCCACTAATTTATTTAAATGGGCCTTTAGATCATTTGTTGGGCTTAATACACTTTTAAGTCCCTTTAATTAGTTAAATGGGCCTAAGTGTAATCTTAAGTCCATTTAAGTTACTAAAATTTATCAAATGGGCTTATTGGGTCCATTTAAATTTTTAGATTAACTTTTCATGGGCTTAATTAGTCCATTAACATTACTTTACATTTTATGTATATTTTTACTTAGGATATTCTTATAAGCTTATTATGAGCTTATTAATATTTAGTTTTCAATCTAAATATATGAATAAAACTTAAAATTTATTTTATGTGTTACACCAAATTAGATCTAGGTGTGTTATAAGGTTACAAGTAGGTCATAAGCCCTAATAGGAGCTTATGTCCCACGGCTTATGTTATCTATAGCTTATTAAGATAAGTCAAGTCTCATTTTAAGGTTGCATGTAATTTATAAGTGTTACAAAAATAGATCTAACAATGTACACATCAAGAAAATAAGTCACAAGTCCAAAATAAGATCTAAACTATGTCTAGACCTAAAAATCAAACATAGATCCATGTATACTCATATATAGCTCACGGCAATATTTTTTTTTTAGATCTTGGTATTTCCAATATGTCACTTTAACTAGTTTTTAAGTCTTGTAAATATTTGCAAAATATAATCATGATTATCTAGGTGACATGCATGTTTCCAAGGTTCCTATTTTACCAAGGTGACTACATATAGCCCACGGCTATATTGTCTCCTCCCAAAGTTCCCAAAAGATTTTATAAACTTTTTTTTATGTTTAACATACTCAAGTTAGTTTTTATCATTAGATCTATGGTTAATATAAGCATGCATGTACATCTAATTCATTTTAGGTCATATGTAACCCACGGCTACATTTATTCCATAAGTTATTTTTGTGATTTTTAATAGTTCATTTACATATATCATTTCACATTCCATCATTTAAACTTAACACAAATTCACATATACATTAACTATGTATGACGTGACCTTTAAGGTCATGGTCTTCAAGATTTTTAAGTTATACAAGTTCATTTCATGAGATCTATGGTTATTGGTTAACCAAAGTCCCATAAACAAGATTTGTGACCCATGCAATGTTTAGATTTATAAATGGTCCATATGGTTTTTAAATCAAGTTTAAACATAACACATAAGTCATAAGTTTCTTATAAAAAGATTTTAAATCATGAACATGATTTTTATAAATATGTCGTGACCTATAATGGTCATAGCTTTATCAAATCTTGATTTTAACATGTTATCTACTTGTGTTTATAGATGTATGATGATGCATGCATGAAGAAATGAAAGAACATGTAGTGTATACCTTTCTTGCCTAAAGGTACCAAAGAGGATCTAGATGAACAAGGAGATTTGAGATCTACTCAAGAAGATGAAGAAAACCCTAATATTAATCAAGCCGTGGCCTTAAAGATTTGGCTAGGGCTTGTTTATAGTGATTCCAAGAGAATGATACTACTAATGATTTGTAGTAAAGATGAGACAAGGATCTTGGTGGATTTAATACTTGGTTTTTGGATGTATATGGCTTTAAGCCGTATGATTGAGAGAGATGAGGATGAGAGAAACAAGCTTAGATTGCATGAGAGAATGTGAGAGTATGTGTGTGTGTTTTCGACTAAAAGGGGAGAGAGAGAGGATGGCAAAAGACATGACTTGTCTTGGTAAGAGTATTCTTGCCAAGTGTATGCCATTAGGTTCCCCATGCACCTCTTCTTCTTCCACCTAAGGTGGGGTGCCGTGTTAAGCTAACCAAAAAGGGGTAATGGGCCCTTAGCTTGGGCTTATGTTGGTCTTACACATAATGGCACTTATTCTTGGGCTAGTCCAAGAGTTTAAGTACATGTCTAGTTCACTTACACACATATATCATGGCTACAATACCTAATGTAGTATATTTCCAAATTTTTAATAAGTGTTGAATATTTCCAATATTAAGTATACATCTTACTACTTGTTATCCCTAGTTTTAGGTACATGGTTTAGGCTATGTAACTTTTTATAACCAATATAGATGTAAAGGTATAAGTACATAGTGGGCAAGTTTACACACAACTTATAAAAGTATAGTACATGGGTATGTGTTCTAAGATTAATGGGTGAAATTTCATTACATAAAATCATGGTAAAATCATGGATTTTACAACACCATCCCGTTATTTTAGCTTTGTCCTCAAAGCTATTAAAAACGTAGTCATCTTTTAAGTGATAGATGTTCTAAGTATATTATTTGTTTTAGGTTCTCTCTCAGGTGCCGATGGCGGCATGAACGTGAAGTGGTCTACACCTAGGTTACTTTTATATGTCTGATTCGGCATTAATGGAAACTTCTGTCATTACCGGTGAACAGAAGAGAATGCAAAGAGATTTTTAGATGGATAGGAACGGAATGCAAAGAGATCTTTATCCGGATTGCACTATACATCCGATTGAGCAGTTAAGAAGACTGTTGTTAAGGATGTACAGGAGGTAGTGCAAAGAGATCTTTATCTGGATCGCATCATACCTCTGATTAGGCAGTAAAGGAGACTGCTGTTATGGATGGATAGGCGAGGAATGCAAAGAGATCTTTATCTGGATCGCACTATACATCCGATTGAGCAGTAAAGGAGACTGCTGCTGTGGATGAATAGGCGCGGGCTGCTTAACGGGGTCGCAGCTATACCCTTCCAGGATCTGGGAGAAAACCAATGGCGTTGTGGATTTGGTTAGGAGGACAAATCCATTGCAAATGGTTTCTGATATGAGGAGGACACGCCAATATGTTTCATACACTGGGGAATCTGGGGATGCACTATTTCTACATCCTTTTCATGGGTGAGATACAAGCTATATCTCCATACCCGAGGATGAAAATTGGGGGTTGAAGGTAAAACAAAACATTTTAACTATAACCCCTCCTACATCAACAGTTTTTAAGAATGAACTTACAATTATACCTCAAGTTTGTGGGATACAAACATCAGTTATTGGTACTAAAGTTTCTACCCAACAAGGAGGTTAAGATTGCTGTTGATGGTGATCGCGTAAGAAGTTGCAAAGAATCTGCTTCCTTCGCCGTGAGGCTGAGCGAGAGGGGCGCAGAAAAGAAGTAACTCAAATGGTGGAAATAAAAGAAGATACCAAGAATAAAGATGTACGCGCCTTGCAGGGTGTCGTAACAAGGGTCATGCATTCACTATTACTGGTTCAAAATTTGTACAAATTCTGACTTCTAAAGAGAGGAATTCTCATCTCCCAACGTCTAGTGGGTGATGGTATTGTCGAACTAATTAGACCCGAAGAGGAAAGAGGAATGTACAAAAACATAGGACATTCAACATCTCCTTACGGGGGATGTCGAACATAGCCCTACAAAGTACACCCATTGTGAGTTGGATGTGCCTTTCAGGTTTAGGGTTGCCTAGGTGGCGGAAGTAACCCTACAAAATACACCCATTGTGAGTTTGGTGTGTCCTTCAGGTTTAGGCAGGGAAGAAACAGGTTAGAAAAATGGGATATTCTCGGACCAAATATTCTTTAGCCCGTTGGTGATAGAGATGACACTAAATCTAGTGTTAACTATATCGGGGTTATGGCTCCCCAGTATAATCAAGGTTTCATCTCACCAAGGTACACAAACCCATTTTTGGTTATATAGGATAATTGCATGATACTTGCTAGTCAATTTGTGCTAATAACGACATCAAAGCTATCAAGGCTTTCTAGGATCTGATTGGTGTAAAACGGCGATTTGGAAAGTTCTTAAGGAACAACCTCGAATGATGGTGTTTAACTATCATAACTTTTCCGTCGACTATTCCACCGTATAGTGGGAGTCTAGAACTATCGGAGGGATTTCCATTACCTTACTACATTTAGAAATTGTAGTGCTTTGGTCTACACATGTATCGGACAAGATAGATGCATATCATTGGTTTAGTAAGAACGTACCAGGTACGGTGTTGGAGCCTGGATTTGTTGGGGCTTTGCCAGCCATGTACACCTGCGAAGGAGTTCCCTTGTTGTCCATCTTCTGGTTGGCCCACTTGGGACAATCAGGTCTCACGTGCCCAGGAGTTCCACACTCGTAACATACCACAGCTTTCTTTGGTCCGCTACTGCTCCCACCAGTGGGGTTTCGGTTTCCCTGTTGCCCACTTCCACTCCCTCGTGCGTTGGACTTGCCCTTGTTGCTGTTTCCAGGATTGGTGTTGGGTCGACCTGAGGTAGCAACATTGGTTGGGCAATCGCGAGCAAAATGACCTTGTTGGCCACACTTGTAGCATCCTTGGCATTGTCCTCCAGCAACATGATGGTAGTTGCACTTTGAACACTTAGGCTTGGTCCCTAAGTAGTTCTTGGTGCGGGGTGTAGGGTAGTGTTATCAGCTTGCCCAACGTTTTGCTTTTTGGAAGGCTGCTGGTGCTGACTATGAGAGCTTTCATCAGATTTTCTTTCGATGTCCGTTTGCCTATCGGACGGATTGCGGGCTGCTTACTGATCAGCTCAGTTGCAAATTCCATAGCACCTTCAACAGTGGTGGGTCGTGAAGCTAGCACACTGTCGTGAATGTTGTCAGGGAGTCCACTAACATACTTTTCAATCTTGTCACTCCTTAGAGGAAACATTCTGGTGCACATCAAGCTTAACTCTTGAAATATTTGGTTGTACCAAAGGATATCATTGTTCTTACACTTTAGATCCCACAGCTCGACTTCCAACTTCTTCATTTCTCCTCTAGGGCAGTATTTCTCAGTCATTCTCTCCTTGAGGTTAGCCCAAGTGAGGGTATAAGCAGTGGCATATCCAAGGGTAGCGACCACAGAGTTCCACCAAGTAAGGGCGCTATCGAGTAGAGTGTATGTAGCATACTTAACTCTGTTCTCGTCAGCACAATCGCTGATGCGGAAAACTGTCTCTAGTCTTTCAAACCATTGCATCAGTTCAACAATTCCTTCTTTTCCTCGGTAGTATGAGGGTTTGCATTTCAAGAAGTCGGGGTACGAACAACCCTTGTTGAAGTTGTTTCTGTGCATGTTGGGGTTTGGGTCATTGCCCACATTAGCTTCTCTGGCTGCCATGGCTGCCGAAATGCCTTCACCAATCATCTCCCGGAGTTGAGCAACGGTAACATTATGAGTAGCTTCAGGTACTTCGGTATTAGCGGTATTGGAGGCAATTGCATTATTGGGGTTCGATTGTGAAATCACCATTTGTCTATAATCATATACAAAATGAGATTATTAATTCAATCGTTAGTGCAGTTTTTATATTATTTGCAAGAGAATGATTTCATGCATAAAATTCATAACAAATTTGGATAACCTGTCAGGATTTCATAATATAATACATTGCACAACAGATATAACATAAGAGAGTGATTTCATGCAAAGTTCCGTAGAGAATTTTAAACATTCATCGAGCATATCAAATCCGGAACAAGGTTTAGCTAGCCTTGCCCCGGGTAGTGGTACACATTGTCTTAAGTACATCATATCTAAAATACATGCCCAAAGAAAAGAAAGATAAGTACGAGATTACACCATCAAAAGCTGAAAAGAGATAAAAGTACAAGGTCCCTATGTCATGATAGCCGGGGTGCAACCCGTAAGCTTATCATGACGTACAAGAAGTCTAGTACGTCTATACTAATCCTGCCTGGATGGTCCACTAGATGATGTCAGGGCTGACGGTGCGGATGGAGCTGGTGGGGCTGCAGAATTTTTCCTGGTGTTCCACAAAGTCCGAACTGTCGTTCGGGTCTCCTTGAGCGTACGGAGTGCAGACAGTAGCTGGTTCCGGAGTCTATCGACGACCCCTCGGAGATAATCCATCTCCCCAGTAACCCCATCATGCCGGACAGTGGCAAGATCAAAGAAGATGGATAATGATTGTTCCTGAGCGGCAAGAGCAGCATGAGTCTGATGCTGCAGACCCTCCATGACCTGAATGCGCTGGTGGAGGCGGTAGTTCTCATCCAATAACCATTTCAATGCCTCGTTCGTCCTATCCTGGATGCCTTTAGCAGTCTGGGAATCCCTCCTCATGGTGCGGATAAGAGTGTCGATACGTTCATAGATGACGACATGGCCCTGTTGACTGACTGTCAACTGGCTGCGGAGGTCAGATATCTCTCACTCGTGGCGTGCAGCCAGTGCGGAGATCTGGGCCTGGACGGAATCGACACGTCCTGACCCGGAGCCTTCCCTGGTCTCATAAGTGGAGACGGGTGCGGGTCCGGAGAAATAGCATGATGAGAAAGACGGAGGCATGGAAGATGGTATGCTAGAAGGGACCCGGTCCTCCTCCATGGAGGTTGGGGCCAGTGTGGCTGATGCTGAGATGGAAAAAGGGTCCTCTGGGAGTATAGCTTCGGTGGTTGGATCATCCTCTAAATCCGAGGCTGAAAACCATCCGCACTGCGTCGATCGTGGAGATGAACAAACAACTAGAGTAGGAGCTACTCTGGTTAGAAGAGTCGTGGATGCAGTAGGCGGAGTCATGATGCTCTGAAATAGTATTATTTTAAGTTTGAAGTGAGTATAAGCTTACAAACAAAGAACAATATTATTTAGATTACATGCTTTATGAAATATACCCCTTTTAAACAATTATTAGAATGTTTTAAGGTTACAAATATTTATACTTATATATATATATAAATAAATATATATATATATATATATATATATATATATATATATATATATATATATATATATATATATATATATATATATATATATATATATATATATATATATATATATATACATATATTATCATGTAAGTAGTTCATTTATCAATTTGTAAGTGTGAAGTTTAGTTTAATATTACCTATATTCTCATTTCAGTATTTTACTATGTGGTGTAAAATTTTCAAGTTTAGCACGTCTAACATATAGCAATATCTCACTAAACAGTATTAATAATCAAGTTTAGTAAACATAGATATATATACAATTAGTTCACATAGCATAAAATGCCCTAAGATCTATATGCTTAACTAATACGGTCCACAAATAAAATCCCAAAAAGATTTTTACAAGTTATAGTCTAGTTTTAAATAAAAGAAAAATCATTTTATTTTTATTTTATTTAAAAATTTATCTGGTTCTCTATAACTAATGCTCTGATACCATTCTCTGTGACACCCCGGGTAGGGTCAAAATATGCGGAAAATATCCCCGTAGATGTCACAAGGGTGGATCGATAGCATATAGTCCATAGAGCATTAGATAAAAAGTTAGTCAAATCAGATTACATGTTTATTTAAACAAAAAAATAAATATTGTCTTAAACAAGACAGTAGGTGATTGTTTTTGTTTCCCAAATAGAACCCCTGACGAGTCCTATGATGCAGATTTCTAAGATGCTGGAGACCATGCACACACCACGTACTAACTTCATATTCCTATGCAAAACATACTAACGGGGGTCAACATAAAGTTGGTGAATTTACAAATTTTAACAATTAATTAGTTTGGACATACAATAATCATAGAAGTAATAATGCACAAAGCATTCTTACTAAAATGTAAATAACATTTGTTTATTATTAGAAACTGAAGCTTAACCCCATAGTCCTCAACAGATGAGGACGTAGTGTCTTACAAAAAGACACCCATTCCAGTTCCAACATGTTATACGTTTATTGTCCCGGCCAAGGCACAGTGAGCATGACTCACCTAGACGGGGATGGTCAATCCCTAATAGATCTATTTACAACATTCGGGCGATTTACAAAAATTTAACAGTTTCAATAATAATCAATCATAATCAAGTTTATACAATCCAGTTGTGTCCAATATATGTTTGCATATTATCTTTCCCCAAAAGGGAAAGTTTTATCAAATAGTTTATATGGGGCTGTAAACTCACCTGGGAGTAGGCAATTGCTTGTTTAACACGTGTATCCATTTAAAGCTCACACCAAAGTTTTGCCTAATCAGATACTACAGTCTTAATAGATAGTACAAAGAACATATATGTATGCTTATACAGATTTTAGTCAGTTCATTTATGCTACAGTGTTTATCTAAATAACCGTAGTTCAAGTACCATCAATATTCATTTAAACTTATTTATATAAGTTTCATTTCTAAGTAAAAATAAAATGTTTAATTATTAATATCAGTTAGCATACATGCATTTATAACAATAATTCACTTATAATCAAGTTTTACATTTAAGTAAACATAAAAGAAAATGTTTCACTTAAAATATTAATCTATGTTTATAGTACTTGTATCAATAACATCCAATTAAATTTATAACCAAGTTCTATATTTAAGTAAACATAAGGGGTTTTATTTATAATATATTTACGTAGTAACATTCAATTTAATTAACGGTCATATAATATTATTTCTTAAAAGTATATGAGTACATGTTTTAATAATACATATTCATCTTGTTTATACAATTTATTTTGTAAAGCAAACATAAATAAATATTTCATAAATAAAAAAAATATTATTTTATTTAACTCTAAAGTTTTCATAAGTTATTTAATATTTATAAAATAATTTATTTATCACAAACTTAAACTTATACATTAATCCTCATGATCTAGACTTTTAATTATGTTTTATTATAATTAAAATAGCTTTTAGGGTTGGGGCTTGTTAATGTTTCGGAACGTGGCAAAACTAGTCCCTCCACATTTTTTAAACAAGTAAACTTTCAGATTATTACACATTTGGTACCTAGGGCTTGTATAAGTTTCGGCTTATGGCAGATTTAGTCCCCCTAGTTATATCTAGGTTTTGTAATTTTACTAAATTGACAAAAACAGCCCCTAGGGCTTCTTTAAGTTTCGGCAAATGACAAAAATAGTCCTTAGGGTTTTAAAATGGCAAAATAACTTTTAGAAACTTTCCAAAATGGTCCCTAGGGTTTAATTTTCCACGGATAGTATTTATTAAACCCTATACTTTTGGATATTTACATTTTCAGTCCTTGTGTTTACTAGTTCATCAAAACAAGTTTCATAAGTTACGGTTTTAGTCCTTAAGTTATATAAATTGTCATTTTCATCCAAAAAGTTTTTATAAGTTATATTTTATTATAAAAACTTTTATTTTAACATTCAAAGTTTATATGGGCTCATTAAATGGGCTAAACATCTAATGGGCTATTTTAGTGGGCTTAAATGTATTTCAAGTCCACTAATTTATTTAAATGGGCCTTTAAATCATTTGTTGGGCTTAATACACTTTTAAGTCCCTTTAATTAGTTAAATAGGCCTAAGTGTAATCTTAAGTCCATTTAAGTTACTAAAATTTATCAAATGGGCTTAATGGGTACATTTAAGTTTTTAGATTAACTTTTCATGGGCTTAATTAGTCCATTAACATTACTTTACATTTTATGTATATTTTTACTTAGGATATTCTTATAAGCTTATTATGAGCTTATTAATATTTAGTTTTCAATCTAAATAGATGAATAAAACTTAAAATTTATTTTATGTGTTATACCAAATTAGATCTAGGTGTGTTATAAGGTTACAAGTAGGTCATAAGCCCTAATAGGAGCTTATGTCCCACGGCTTATGTTATCTATAGCTTATTAAGATAAGTCAAGTCTCATTTTAAGGTTGCATGTAATTTATAAGTGTTACAAAAATAGATCTAACAATGTACACATCAAGAAAATAAGTCACAAGTCCAAAATAAGATCTAAACTATGTCTAGACCTAAAAATCAAACATAGATCCATGTATACTCATATATAGCTCACGGCAATATTTTTTTTTTAGATCTTGGTATTTCCAATATGTCACTTTAACTAGTTTTTAAGTCTTGTAAATATTTGTAAAATATAATCATGATTATCTAGGTGACATGCATGTTTCCAAGGTTCCTATTTTACCAAGGTGACTACATATAGCCCACGGCTATATTGTCTCCTCCCAAAGTTCCCAAAAGATTTTATAAACTTTTTTTTATGTTTAACATACTCAAGTTAGTTTTTATCATTAGATCTATGGTTAATATAAGCATGCATGTACATCTAATTCATTTTAGGTCATATGTAACCCACGGCTACATTTATTCCATAAGTTATTTTTGTGATTTTTAATAGTTCATTTACATATATCATTTCACATTCCATCATTTAAACTTAACACAAATTCACATATACATTAACTATGTATGACGTGACCTTTAAGGTCATGGTCTTCAAGATTTTTAAGTTATACAAGTTCATTTCATGAGATCTATGGTTATTGGTTAACCAAAGTCTCATAAACAAGATTTGTGACCCATGCAATGTTTAGATTTATAAAAGGTTCATATGGTTTTTAAATCAAGTTTAAACATAACACATAAGTCATAAGTTTCTTATAAAAAGATTTTAAATCATGAACATGATTTTTATAAATATGCCGTGACCTATAATGGTCATAGCTTTATCAAATCTTGATTTTAACATGTTATCTACTTGTGTTTATAGATGTATGATGATGCATGCATGAAGAAATGAAAGAACATGTAGTGTATACCTTTCTTGCCTAAAGGTACCAAAGAGGATCTAGATGAACAAGGAGATTTGAGATCTACTCAAGATGATGAAGAAAACCCTAATATTAATCAAGCTGTGGCCTTAAAGATTTGGCTAGGGCTTGTTTATAGTGATTCCAAGAGAATGATACTACTAATGATTTGTAGTAAAGATGAGACAAGGATCTTGGTGGATTTAATACTTGGTTTTTGGATGTATATGGCTTTAAGCCGTATGATTGAGAGAGATGAGGATGAGAGAAACAAGCTTAGATTGCATGAGAGAATGTGAGAGTATGTGTGTGTGTTTTCGACTAAAAGGGGAGAGAGAGAGAGGATGGCAAAAGACATGACTTGTCTTGGTAAGAGTATTCTTGCCAAGTGTATGCCATTAGGTTCCCCATGCACCTCTTCTTCTTCCACCTAAGGTGGGGTGCCGTGTTAAGCTAACCAAAAAGGGGTAATGGGCCCTTAGCTTGGGCTTATGTTGGTCTTACACATAATGGCACTTATTCTTGGGCTAGTCCAAGAGTTTAAGTACATGTCTAGTTCACTTACACACATATATCATGGCTACAATACCTAATGTAGTATATTTCCAAATTTTTAATAAGTGTTGAATATTTCCAATATTAAGTATACATCTTACTACTTGTTATCCCTAGTTTTAGGTACATGGTTTAGGCTATGTAACTTTTTATAACCAATATAGATGTAAAGGTATAAGTACATAGTGGGCAAGTTTACACACAACTTATAAAAGTATAGTACATGGGTATGTGTTCTAAGATTAATGGGTGAAATTTCATTACATAAAATCATGGTAAAATCATGGATTTTACAACACCACCCCGTTATTTTAGCTTTGTCCTCAAAGCTATTAAAAACGTAGTCATCTTTTAAGTGATAGATGTTCTAAGTATATTATTTGTTTTAGGTTCTCTCTCAGGTGCCGATGGCGGCATGAACGTGAAGTGGTCTACACCTAGGTTACTTTTATATGTCTGATTCGGCATTAATGGAAACTTTTGTCATTACCGGTGAACAGAAGAGAATGCAAAGAGATTTTTAGATGGATAGGAACGGAATGCAAAGAGATCTTTATCCGGATTGCACTATACATCCGATTGAGCAGTTAAGAAGACTGTTGTTAAGGATGTACAGGAGGTAGTGCAAAGAGATCTTTATCTGGATCGCATCATACATCTGATTAGGCAGTAAAGAAGACTGCTGTTATGGATGGATAGGCGAGGAATGCAAAGAGATCTTTATCTGGATCGCACTATACATCCGATTGAGCAGTAAAGGAGACTGCTGCTGTGGATGAATAGGCGTGGGCTGCTTAACGGGGTCGCAGCTATACCCTTCCAGGATCTGGGAGAAAACCAATGGCGTTGTGGATTTGGTTAGGAGGACAAATCCATTGCAAATGGTTTCTGATATGAGGAGGACACGCCAATATGTTTCATACACTGGGGAATCTGGGGATGCACTATTTCTACATCCTTTTCATGGGTGAGATACAAGCTATATCTCCATACCCGAGGATGAAAATTGGGGGTTGAAGGTAAAACAAAACATTTTAACTATAACCCCTCCTACATCAACAGTTTTTAAGAATGAACTTACAATTATACCTCAAGTTTGTGGGATACAAACATCAGTTATTGGTACTAAAGTTTCTACCCAACAAGGAGGTTAAGATTGCTGTTGATGGTGATCGCGTAAGAAGTTGCAAAGAATCTGCTTCCTTCGCCGTGAGGCTGAGCGAGAGGGGCGCAGAAAAGAAGTAACTCAAATGGTGGAAATAAAAGAAGATACCAAGAATAAAGATGTACGCGCCTTGCAGGGTGTCGTAACAAGGGTCATGCATTCACTATTACTGGTTCAAAATTTGTACAAATTCTGACTTCTAAAGAGAGGAATTCTCATCTCCCAACGTCTAGTGGGTGATGGTATTGTCGAACTAATTAGACCCGAAGAGGAAAGAGGAATGTACAAAAACATAGGACATTCAACATCTCCTTACGGGGGATGTCGAACATAGCCCTACAAAGTACACCCATTGTGAGTTGGATGTGCCTTTCAGGTTTAGGGTTGCCTAGGTGGCGGAAGTAACCCTACAAAATACACCCATTGTGAGTTTGGTGTGTCCTTCAGGTTTAGGCAGGGAAGAAACAGGTTAGAAAAATGGGATATTCTCGGACCAAATATTCTTTAGCCCGTTGGTGATAGAGATGACACTAAATCTAGTGTTAACTATATCGGGGTTATGGCTCCCCAGTATAATCAAGGTTTCATCTCACCAAGGTACACAAACCCATTTTTGGTTATATAGGATAATTGCATGATACTTGCTAGTCAATTTGTGCTAATAACGACATCAAAGCTATCAAGGCTTTCTAGGATCTGATTGGTGTAAAACGGCGATTTGGAAAGTTCTTAAGGAACAACCTCGAATGATGGTGTTTAACTATCATAACTTTTCCGTCGACTATTCCACCGTATAGTGGGAGTCTAGAACTATCGGAGGGATTTCCATTACCTTACTACATTTAGAAATTGTAGTGCTTTGGTCTACACATGTATCGGACAAGATAGATGCATATCATTGGTTTAGTAAGATTGTACCAGGTACGGTGTTGGAGCCTGGATTTGTTGGGGCTTTGCCAGCCATGTACACCTGCGAAGGAGTTCCCTTGTTGTCCATCTTCTGGTTGGCCCACTTGGGACAATCAGGTCTCACGTGCCCAGGAGTTCCACACTCGTAACATACCACAGCTTTCTTTGGTCCGCTACTGCTCCCACCAGTGGGGTTTCGGTTTCCCTGTTGCCCACTTCCACTCCCTCGTGCGTTGGACTTGCCCTTGTTGCTGTTTCCAGGATTGGTGTTGGGTCGACCTGAGGTAGCAACATTGGTTGGGCAATCGCGAGCAAAATGACCTTGTTGGCCACACTTGTAGCATCCTTGGCATTGTCCTCCAGCAACATGATGGTAGTTGCACTTTGAACACTTAGGCTTGGTCCCTGAGTAGTTCTTGGTGCGGGGTGTAGGGTAGTGTTATCAGCTTGCCCAACGTTTTGCTTTTTGGAAGGCTGTTGGTGCTGACTATGAGAGCTTTCATCAGATTTTCTCTCGATGTCCGTTTGCCTATCGGACGGATTGCGGGTTGCTTACTGATCAGCTCAGTTGCAAATTCCATAGCACCTTCAACAGTGGTGGGTCGTGAAGCTAGCACACTGTCGTGAATGTTGTCAGGGAGTCCACTAACATACTTTTCAATCTTGTCACTCCTTAGAGGAAACATTCTGGTGCACATCAAGCATAACTCTTGAAATATTTGGTTGTACCAAAGGATATCATTGTTCTTACACTTTAGATCCCACAGCTCGACTTCCAACTTCTTCATTTCTCCTCTAGGGCAGTATTTCTCAGTCATTCTCTCCTTGAGGTTAGCCCAAGTGAGGGTATAAGCAGTGGCATATCCAAGGGTAGCGACCACAGAGTTCCACCAAGTAAGGGCGCTATCGAGTAGAGTGTATGTAGCATACTTAACTCTGTTCTCGTCAGCACAATCGCTGATGCGGAAAACTGTCTCTAGTCTTTCAAACCATTGCATCAGTTCAACAATTCCTTCTTTTCCTCGGTAGTATGAGGGTTTGCATTTCAAGAAGTCGGGGTACGAACAACCCTTGTTGAAGTTGTTTCTGTGCATGTTGGGGTTTGGGTCATTGCCCACATTAGCTTCTCTGGCTGCCATGGCTGCCGAAATGCCTTCACCAATCATCTCCCGGAGTTGAGCAACGGTAACATTATGAGTAGCTTCAGGTACTTCGGTATTAGCGGTATTGGAGGCAATTGCATTATTGGGGTTCGATTGTGAAATCACCATTTGTCTATAATCATATACAAAATGAGATTATTAATTCAATCGTTAGTGCAGTTTTTATATTATTTGCAAGAGAATGATTTCATGCATAAAATTCATAACAAATTTGGATAACCTGTCAGGATTTCATAATATAATACATTGCACAACAGATATAACATAAGAGAGTGATTTCATGCAAAGTTCCGTAGAGAATTTTAAACATTCATCGAGCATATCAAATCCGGAACAAGGTTTAGCTAGCCTTGCCCCGGGTAGTGGTACACATTGTCTTAAGTACATCATATCTAAAATACATGCCCAAAGAAAAGAAAGATAAGTACGAGATTACACCATCAAAAGCTGAAAAGAGATAAAAGTACAAGGGCCCTATGTCATGATAGCCGGGGTGCAACCCGTAAGCTTATCATGACGTACAAGAAGTCTAGTACGTCTATACTAATCCTGCCTGGATGGTCCACTAGATGATGTCAGGGCTGACGGTGCGGATGGAGCTGGTGGGGCTGCAGAATTTTTCCTGGTGTTCCACAAAGTCCGAACTGTCGTTCGGGTCTCCTTGAGCGTACGGAGTGCAGACAGTAGCTGGTTCCGGAGTCTATCGACGACCCCTCGGAGATAATCCATCTCCCCAGTAACCCCATCATGCCGGACAGTGGCAAGATCAAAGAAGATGGATAATGATTGTTCCTGAGCGGCAAGAGCAGCATGAGTCTGATGCTGCAGACCCTCCATGACCTGAATGCGCTGGTGGAGGCGGTAGTTCTCATCCAATAACCATTTCAATGCCTCGTTCGTCCTATCCTGGATGCCCTTAGCAGTCTGGGAGTCCCTCCTCATGGTGCGGATAAGAGTGTCGATACGTTCATAGATGACGGCATGGCCCTGTTGACTGACTGTCAACTGGCTGCGGAGGTCAGATATCTCTCACTCGTGGCGTGCAGCCAGTGCGGAGATCTGGGCCTGGACGGAATCGACACGTCCTGCCCCGGAGCCTTCCCCGGTCTCATAAGTGGAGACGGGTGCGGGTCCGGAGAAATAGCATGATGAGAAAGACGGAGGCATGGAAGATGGTATGCTAGAAGGGACCCGGTCCTCCTCCATGGAGGTTGGGGCCAGTGTGGCTGATGCTGAGATGGAAAAAGGGTCCTCTGGGAGTACAGCTTCGGTGGTTGGATCATCCTCTAAATCCGAGGCTGAAAACCATCCACACTGCGTCGATCGTGGAGATGAACAAACAACTAGAGTAGGAGCTACTCTGGTTAGAAGAGTCGTGGATGCAGTAGGCGGAGTCATGATGCTCTGAAATAGTATTATTTTAAGTTTGAAGTGAGTATAAGCTTACAAACAAAGAACAATATTATTTAGATTACATGCTTTATGAAATATACCCCTTTTAAACAATTATTAGAATGTTTTAAGGTTACAAATATTTATACTTATATATATATATAAATAAATAAATATATATATATATATATATATATATATATATATATATATATATATATATATATATATATATATATATATATATATATATATATATATATATATATATATATATATATATATACATATATTATCATGTAAGTAGTTCATTTATCAACTTGTAAGTGTGAAGTTTAGTTTAATATTACCTATATTCTCATTTCAGTATTTTACTATGTGGTGTAAAATTTTCAAGTTTAGCACGTCTAACATATAGCAATATCTCACTAAACAGTATTAATAATCAAGTTTAGTAAACATAGATATATATACAATTAGTTCACATAGCATAAAATGCCCTAAGATCTATATGCTTAACTAATACGGTCCACAAATAAAATCCCAAAAAGATTTTTACAAGTTATAGTCTAGTTTTAAATAAAAGAAAAATCATTTTATTTTTATTTTATTTAAAAATTTATCTGGTTCTCTATAACTAATGCTCTGATACCATTCTCTGTGACACCCCGGGTAGGGTCAAAATATGCGGAAAATATCCCCGTAGATGTCACAAGGGTGGATCGATAGCATATAGTCCATAGAGCATTAGATAAAAAGTTAGTCAAATCAGATTACATGTTTATTTAAACAAAAAAATAAATATTGTCTTAAACAAGACAGTAGGTGATTGTTTTTGTTTCCCAAATAGAACCCCTGACGAGTCCTATGATGCAGATTTCTAAGATGCTGGAGACCATGCACACACCACGTACTAACTTCATATTCCTATGCAAAACATACTAACGGGGGTCAACATAAAGTTGGTGAATTTACAAATTTTAACAATTAATTAGTTTGGACATACAATAATCATAGAAGTAATAATGCACAAAGCATTCTTACTAAAATGTAAATAACATTTGTTTATTATTAGAAACTGAAGCTTAACCCCATAGTCCTCAACAGATGAGGACGTAGTGTCTTACAAAAAGACACCCATTCCAGTTCCAACATGTTATACGTTTATTGTCCCGGCCAAGGCACAGTGAGCATGACTCACCTAGACGGGGATGGTCAATCCCTAATAGATCTATTTACAACATTCGGGCGATTTACAAAAATTTAACAGTTTCAATAATAATCAATCATAATCAAGTTTATACAATCCAGTTGTGTCCAATATATGTTTGCATATTATCTTTCCCCAAAAGGGAAAGTTTTATCAAATAGTTTATATGGGGCTGTAAACTCACCTGGGAGTAGGCAATTGCTTGTTTAACACGTGTATCCATTTAAAGCTCACACCAAAGTTATGCCTAATCAGATACTACGGTCTTAATAGATAGTACAAAGAACATATATGTATGCTTATACAGATTTTAGTCAGTTCATTTATGCTACAGTGTTTATCTAAATAACCGTAGTTCAAGTACCATCAATATTCATTTAAACTTATTTATATAAGTTTCATTTCTAAGTAAAAATAAAATGTTTAATTATTAATATCAGTTAGCATACATGCATTTATAACAATAATTCACTTATAATCAAGTTTTACATTTAAGTAAACATAAAAGAAAATGTTTCACTTAAAATATTAATCTATGTTTATAGTACTTGTATCAATAACATCCAATTAAATTTATAACCAAGTTCTATATTTAAGTAAACATAAGGGGTTTTATTTATAATATATTTACGTAGTAACATTCAATTTAATTAACGGTCATATAATATTATTTCTTAAAAGTATATGAGTACATGTTTTAATAATACATATTCATCTTGTTTATACAATTTATTTTGTAAAGCAAACATAAATAAATATTTCATAAATAAAAAAAATATTATTTTATTTAACTCTAAAGTTTTCATAAGTTATTTAATATTTATAAAATAATTTATTTATCACAAACTTAAGCTTATACATTAATCCTCATGATCTAGACTTTTAATTATGTTTTATTATAATTAAAATAGCTTTTAGGGTTGGGGCTTGTTAATGTTTCGGAACGTGGCAAAACTAGTCCCTCCACATTTTTTAAACAAGTAAACTTTCAGATTATTACACATTTGGTACCTAGGGCTTGTATAAGTTTCGGCTTATGGCAGATTTAGTCCCCCTAGTTATATCTAGGTTTTGTAATTTTACTAAATTGACAAAAACAGCCCCTAGGGCTTCTTTAAGTTTCGGCAAATGACAAAAATAGTCCTTAGGGTTTTAAAATGGCAAAATAACTTTTAGAAACTTTCCAAAATGGTCCCTAGGGTTTAATTTTCCACGGATAGTATTTATTAAACCCTATACTTTTGGATATTTACATTTTAAGTCCTTGTGTTTACTAGTTCATCAAAACAAGTTTCATAAGTTACGGTTTTAGTCCTTAAGTTATATAAATTGTCATTTTCATCCAAAAAGTTTTTATAAGTTATATTTTATTATAAAAACTTTTATTTTAACATTCAAAGTTTATATGGGCTCATTAAATGGGCTAAACATCTAATGGGCTATTTTAGTGGGCTTAAATGTATTTCAAGTCCACTAATTTATTTAAATGGGCCTTTAAATCATTTGTTGGGCTTAATACACTTTTAAGTCCCTTTAATTAGTTAAATAAGCCTAAGTGTAATCTTAAGTCCATTTAAGTTACTAAAATTTATCAAATGGGCTTAATGGGTACATTTAAGTTTTTAGATTAACTTTTCATGGGCTTAATTAGTCCATTAACATTACTTTACATTTTATGTATATTTTTACTTAGGATATTCTTATAAGCTTATTATGAGCTTATTAATATTTAGTTTTCAATCTAAATAGATGAATAAAACTTAAAATTTATTTTATGTGTTATACCAAATTAGATCTAGGTGTGTTATAAGGTTACAAGTAGGTCATAAGCCCTAATAGGAGCTTATGTCCCACGGCTTATGTTATCTATAGCTTATTAAGATAAGTCAACTCTCATTTTAAGGTTGCATGTAATTTATAAGTGTTACAAAAATAGATCAAACAATGTACACATCAATAAAATAAGTCACAAGTCCAAAATAAGATCTAAACTATGTCTAGACCTAAAAATCAAACATAGATCCATGTATACTCATATATAGCTCACGGCTATATTTTTTTTTAGATCTTGGTATTTCCAAGATGTCACTTTAACTAGTTTTTAAGTCTTGTAAATATTTGCAAAATATAATCATGATTATCTAGGTGACATGCATGTTTCCAAGGTTCCCATTTTACCAAGGTGACTACATATAGCCCACGGCTATATTGTCTCCTCCCAAAGTTCCCAAAAGATTTTATAAACTTGTTTTTATGTTTAACATACTCAAGTTAGTTTTTATCATTAGATCTATGGTTAATATAAGCATGCATGTACATCTAATTCATTTTAGGTCATATGTAACCCACGGCTACATTTATTCCATAAGTTATTTTTGTGATTTTTAATAGTT
The DNA here is from genome assembly GCA_025667525.1 of Glebionis coronaria. Taxonomy (NCBI): domain Eukaryota; kingdom Viridiplantae; phylum Streptophyta; class Magnoliopsida; order Asterales; family Asteraceae; genus Glebionis; species Glebionis coronaria. The sequence continues at coordinate 418,353,617 of CM046879.1, read as the reverse complement.
CATTTACATATATCATTTCACATTCCATCATTTAAACTTAACACAAAATTCACATATACATTAACTATGTATGCCGTGACCTTTAAGGACATGGTCTTCAAGATTTTTAAGTTGTACAAGTTCATTTCATGGGATCTATGGTTATTGGTTAACCAAAGTCCCATAAACAAGATTTGTGACCCATGCAATGTTTAGATTTATAAAAGGTTCATATGGTTTTTAAATCAAGTTTAAACATAACACATAAGTCATAAGTTTCTTATTAAAAGATTTTAAATTATGAACATGATTTTTATAAATATGTCGTGACCTATAATGGTCATAGCTTTATCAAATCTTGATTTTAACATGTTATCTACTTGTGTTTATAGATGTATGATGATGCATGCATGAAGAAATGAAAGAACATGTAGTGTATACCTTTCTTGCCTAAAGGTACCAAAGAGGATCTAGATGAACAAGGAGATTTGAGATCTACTCAAGATGATGAAGAAAACCCTAATATAAATCAAGTCGTGGCCTTAAAGATTTGGCTAGGGCTTGTTTATAGTGATTCCAAGAGAATGATACTACTAATGATTTGTAGTAAAGATGAGACAAGGATCTTGGTGGATTTAATACTTGGTTTTTGGATGTATATGGCTTTAAGCCGTATGATTGAGAGAGATGAGGATGAGAGAAACAAGCTTAGATTGCATGAGAGAATGTGAGAGTATGTGTGTATGTTTTCGGCTAAAAGGGGAGAGAGAGAGAGAGAGAGAGAGGGGGGAGGGCAAAGGGCATGACTTGTCTTGGTAAGATTATTCTTGCCAAGTGTATGCCATTAGGTTCCCCATGAACCTCTTCTTCTTCCACCTAAGGTGGGGTGCCGTGTTAAGCTAACCAAAAAGGGGTAATGGGCCCTTGGCTTGGGCTTATGTTGGGCTTACACACAATGGCACTTATTCTTGGGCTAGTCCAAGAGTTTAAGTACATGTCTAGTTCACTTACACACATATATCATGGCTACAATACCTAATGTAGTATATTTCCAAATTTTTATTAAGTGTTGAATATTTCTAATATTAAGTATACATCTTACTACTTGTTATCCCTAGTTTTAGGTACATGGTTTAGGCCATGTAACTTATTTATAACCAATATATATGTAAAGGTATAAGTACATAGTGGGCAAGTTTACACACAACTTATAAAAGTATAGTACACGGGTATGTGTTCTAAGATTAATGGGTGAAATTTCATTACATAAAATCATGGTAAAATCATGGATTTTACACTAGTGGATTTCATCATACACAAATCTATAAATGTTGATCCTGAGTCACCCACATGGATGACACCTATTAGGGGGTTCCTGACACACAAGGCACTGCCAAGCAGCAGAAGAAAAGCCAAACAAGTACAGATGAGAGCGAAGCACTAAAAAGTTATAAATGGGACGTTGTACAAACAATCAAGGAACGGGCGAACACTACAATGTCGAGCGCCAGAGCGAGCACGGGTAGTCGTGGAAGCCACGCATAAGAAGGCATGCCCACACGGCCCCAGAGCTGTGGTTGATGAGATTACTTAATTTTGCAATTCGTAAATTTTCAGACCAATGCTTATTACCCGACTTTTATTTCCCAAGTTCTCTTTTTCGAATAATATTGAATTCTCGGCTAACCGGCAAGGTTATGGCTTTAGCATATCGAATACGTGTCAATCATTATTTATCGAATAAGCCTATGTCTGTCATCGATTGTAAATATCCTCCGTATGACATAGAAATATTTTTATTACCGTCGTTCTAATTTTTCGCTTTATGGGCATTCTTCATAAATTTATGATAAACCTTTAAGAGTCGTTTGTTTATATAACGGGTGAACGTTTATTAAATGATCATTCCTATTTTTAAATCAAAATATCAACGTTCACCGAATGTCAACGTTTTTATTTCTTATTGAACGTTTATTTTGCGTGATTTACGCCTAGTCTTCGCAGAATATAACTTTTAAAATATCGGACTTCGGAAATACACGTCTAAATCCAAATAAAATTCTTTACTAATTTTAGCCGACTATACCACTTGCAAAAATATCATTCTCTTCATAAAACAAAAACTATATACACTTCCATCATATCTACATCAGTTATATGTACTCCCATTCTTTCAACTTGTGTGAACTAAAAACCAAATACTTTTCCACCTCCATCTTCCTTGTATCATATCTACCTCATACAATCCTCATCAGTCTCATCACATCACCCTCGTCACCCTTTTAAAACTTAGCATTTTATCATTTTTCTTAACCTAATCAGCTCATGAATCACGACACCTCCTCTATTTGTCCTACCTTTTCATAACAATTGGGCCACAAGGACTTCACTTTCTCGTGACACATTTCTATTTTAAACATAGCCTCAAAGGTCGAAATTCCAATATAAAGAACGCAAGTCTACATGCTTTCATACATATTTTCTCATCTCACGACACCCAAAATAATACTCTTTCAAAATGATCAGTAACTTGTAAGAAACAGTGTATACTTTTGTTAAAATCAGATTACAATTAATAAAACTAACAGAATATAAAGACAGAAATAATAACTGTAATCAAGAAAGCAATAAAAGTCAGACGAGGCACGTGTTTAACACGCTTCCCTTAAAACAGATTCGCCGTCTATTTCTCAGGGTACAACGTCCAAAGCTGTTGTACAGCCGGACTAAACAAACTTGCCTGAAAGATCACGGAAGCCTTGCGTATTTCTGATCGACGAGCTGCTGAAAAACGAAGTGGTAATGGAGTAAAGAAAAAGCTGTGTTTTTCTGATATATAAAACTGAATGAGAATGGTTTATTTTATAGCTAATTCATGTCTTGGTCACCAAGACAGAATATATGCTTCTAAAATAATCAGACATACAAATCTGTTAAAAATAAACACGATTTGCATATATTTTACAAACAAAGGAAAATTCTGTCATGACTTAATAAGAAAGTCTATATCTATTCCTTAAAAAGATGTACAGAATTTTCTAGAAACAAAAATCGAATTTGCAGCAAAAAAGATACCGAAATCTGCCCGCACCCAAGCCAGTTTTCGGAGCTGCATTCGTGTCCGCATGTCGCGTGCTCGTGCACAAGTTCAGTAGCTTCGAACCCGTTTTTAGCCTAAAAATCTCACTTTCTGCACCCCCGTCTATATCTATTCCTTAAATAAATGTACAGAATTTTCTGGAAACAAAAATCGAATTTGCAGCAAAAAAGATACCGAAATCTGCCCGCACCCAAGCCAGTTTTCGGAGCTGCATTCGTGTCCGCAAGTCGCGTGCTCGTGCACAAGTTCAATAGCTTCGAACCCGTTTTTAGCCTAAAAATCTCACTTTCTGCAAAACATTTTCCAACATAACTAACATTATGGAGTTCAAATAGCTTGATATATGTCATTTAGAACCCAAGGAGAAAGACGAGGTCTAGATCAAGTGATGCAACCATCAAGTATATTTTTTCATCATATACACTCCTAATATACTTCTTCAAACACCTAACATCTGGTCTTAAGGATGTCTTAACAAAAATCTTGTTGAAACTCATTTTCTACTTTCACATAAAATCATGAATCATGCCTCTCGGGTCACTTTTGCATCCCTAAATCTTTCGATTTCTCCTAATAACCTAGGCTGATTTTTAGATATGTTAAAGTACACCCAAAATACTCAAAATCCTCCAAAAATCAGCTCTTAAATTGATTTATAGCGTGTTCAAATGATACCCTCAAATTTGTCCCAGAAAAATCTGCACAAAAATCTCTTATGTACTATTTTCAGCAACTTATTTAAAAATAAGCTCAACACAGCTACTAAAAGCTTTTCTAAATAATCTTAATAGCTTATTAAAAGGTTTAGAGAAACGTCCTAAGAGTCCTAACCATATATCTCTTGATTACGAGTTACAAAAACCCGACAATGACCCATTCGACCCATTTAAGCTTATATTATATTTTATAAACTATAAGCTTATCAAAGCTGATTGTCTAAACTTATTTATTAACCCAAATAAGCTTCAAAAATTTTCTCATAAGCTTGCATGAGGTTTGGACCTCTTTTGAATTTGAATTACATATAGGTTTGTAGTTTGTGTTCGGGTTGAACTTAGGTTAGTGATCGAGAGATATCCCTAGTCGACGGGGCTGAATAATATGACGAGTGCATATTCCCATATCATTAGCTGTACTTCGAAGGTTAAAGTCGAGTATAATTTCTTTAAGGTACATCTCGTAACCTGTTTATGCTTAAATAACATTCAAATCTCAAATTTGAATTATGAAAGAACAAGTCTTCACATAAAATTCAAGTCATTTTCATGCATTTCCAAATTCATATTTACATGTTTGGTCCTTGATTTATAATAATAAGTACAATTTAATATTATATCATTTCAATGTAACACATTCGGCCCTCGTCTAATTTATGCTTTTTCAAAACTAATCCTATATTTATTATAAGACTCATTTCAATTTTTGTCCGTTGTCGTGTATATTTCTAAGACACGCCATCTTTATTTTAGGTCGTCATTAGAAGCTCGCGGCTTCCCGTCTTATCTTATTTCTTGTTATAATTTCGTGACTACTGTGTCGATTGTTATCATGCCTTGGTATCGCTTTCGCTAAGGTGAGTTCATAGTCTCGCTTTTACTACTTTATATTTTATTTATAAAACCTGGGAGGGGGAATACATGCTCCCTACAAATTAAACATATGCGTTTATATATATGTTTTAGAAAGAATACACTATTCTATTGTATCAACCATTTTGAATGTGCTAGAATATTAGACATACTTGAACATATTAAACTTGTGGACACGTTGATAGTATTGATCTTTTGAAAGTGCGTTGAACTATTGACTTGGTATATTATAATGGAATACTTTACTTGGCTTGGTTAATAATCTATCATCTGCCATGATTGCTATGATTGACTTTGCGCATTATTTGATATACGCATGACGTTATTAAATGTTGGACTTCGCATATTATTTGGTAATATGCAAGACTTGGTTAAATTCTAAGCTTTGTGTATTATTGTAATACACGACGACTTTCAGACTACACGTATTCTATATGAATACGGTGTGTGCATAAATAGTCAGTGTTGGATGTGTGGGATACCGTTCGTATCCTATGCGCTCTACCGTTCATAACCCTCACATTATTAGTCCCCGGTTGGGTACCGTTCGTGCCCAATCTATACGTACCGTTCTTACGCTCCTGTCGATGGAGTATAAATATTATGGATAGCGTTATTAGAGGTCGGCCAACCTCTCGTTCCCTGGTTTACCGGAATGCATAGTTCTTATATAAGGGCTTTTGTGCATGGCACTATATTTATTGCACGGCTTTTACTGATTAACCAAGCGGCTTTGACGGTAAGTTACTATTTTTAATCATATGTTGTGTCATGGGAATTTTTGTGTGAATCTATTTGATACAAGTATTGTATGGGTGAGACTTGTATTTACATAGATTTATACAAATCTTTTCATGAGCTTAGCTTAATACTGTGAAATATGGATATTGTATGTGCTACATTATCGCCAGTGGATGAGATTCTTGTGTTCAAAAGTTTTATCATTTATTTAAAAACCTATGAATTTACTCAACCATTGTGTTGACATTTTAGCATGTACTCTCAGGTGTATAGGTTTAAGAGCAGCTGGAGCTTGGAGCCGCGCAGGATAAATTAAAGGCAAAACAAACAATTCCCATTCAATATATTTAACAAATCTTTATTTTTACCAAGGTTTGAAATAATTATTGGGACCTATTTTTATTGAACTCTGATATTAATAAAATTGTCGAATGGTTTATTCTATAAAACGTCTCTTTTGAGGTCGTTTTCAATTAATGTGTGATGTGCTATGAAGTAACACCCAATGTTGATATTCCGCTGCCTTGTGAAATTAGGGGTGCTACAAATTGGTATCAAATCACTTGTTATAGAGAACTAGGTCGTTTTGAAAACCTAGACTATAACAGCTCTTTCGAAAAAAAGTTTTGTTGCCTAACAAAGTATCTGCGTGCTCATGCCTCCTAGATACCAATGCTTGGTTGTGATAATGTGATCCTATGTGTACGTAGAAATGATTGTATATATATGTATATACATACTATGGTAAATAAAGGCATTATGCATGAAGAAATGGTCCTGCCGTGATTATAGTACATTTTATAATGCGGTTTTGTACAAAGTTTGGTCTCACCGCCAATCACCGATTTTGATAATTAATTTGTTATCTGAATACGAGCATGAAACTCGTTTTATACTTTGGTTACATATATATTGTTTTGTAATCTATCGCATATCGACTAATTTGAACTTGCTTGTTGTCATCGTATCGTGATGTGCCATTTTAGGACATCTCTTTCGAAACGTAATTAATTAATGTGATATTCATATTTTTGTTACTCCTTATAATTTTTATAAATTATATTGCAAAGAGGACATATTATACTTAATATAACGTTTAATTTGAGTGTGCATGATTTTGTTTCATTGTTATAAAAAAAAGGATGCCAATGTTAGACCAAAAATATATATATGCCCTAGTCAACTATATATATATTTAGGGTACAACAAAGATATGCTTGTAGTAGACATTTAGTTAAGTAACTTAAGACCTCGTATTTAAATGGAATGAGACATTTAAATATATAGATTTCAAGTCACCTAACTATATGTTGTTTGGGATTCTCTTATTGAAATGGATTAGGACGTTTGAATAAGAGAATTTTAAACCACCAAACCTTATATTATTTATGGTTTCTATATTTAGATGGATGAAGTTTGATTACGGAAATCATAAATACACTTGTTGACACCTTTTACTTGACACAGTATGTATTTGATTATAATATTTTGTTTTGAGATGGTAATACCTGAGTAGGATGATTTATAATCGTCTTGTTGAAATGAATTGGGACGCCTTTTCATTTGAGCAAGAAATTTATAAATTCCCGAACCATAAATTTCTACTTCGTTATTTACATGTATTGGGACGTCTTTGGATGTAAATAACGAAATATAAACGAGTGGGCTCAAGTGTATTCGACATTGCCTATGATTATACGGATGTATTTCTTTGACTCGTGTTTCGTTGTCATGAATAGTTCATTTCTGTACTCCTTATAATCTTTATTGATTATCGTCTTTGTACTAGCGACTTTTTATAATTATCCCGACATTTGATTTGTCTATATGAATAATATAGCAATTTTTTAAGTATATCGTTTTCCTCGACTTGACTCGAATTGATTCACAACTTTATCACAAGATTAATTGTGTTGGGTCCACTAGATATGGATCTTGCAGCCTGTTAAGGATGGTGAACGACTTCTGTAATCACAAGTCTATTCACAGAGAGACTCTAGATGAAACACATAGCATAAGTGCGGAATACAAATACTATGAACAAGAAGAAATAGAATAACTAAATAACTTGATCCTTACAAAGGATTTCTACTATTAATATGAAAATGAATAATGTTTGATAAAGGTGTGTCTAACCCTTCTGCCAATGGTTCCTTTTATACTACAAGGAAACCCTAATACAGCATTAAACCAAAACGTGTAACTTCTGATATGCATATCATTTCCTAACATATCTCATGCATATCCTAACAAACTACTCAGAATAATAATGTTTGACTTTCTACTAGACCAGGATCACGTGTTGCTCCTACTAGTACTAGGACCAGAAGGAACTACATACCTCCTAGCATATCTATTACAAATGTCTATTATAGAGGTCCTAACAATCCTCCCCTAAACTTGAATTTGACTTGTTGAGTTAAAGTTTCTTGGTAGATCTTGCAAAACAGCTTGAGGATTGAAACAGCAACACAAATAGCAGCAATATAACCATCAGTATGAACAACACAAAGACTGCTGCAACGAGTAACACCTAGAAGCTTCTTGAAAGCTTGAAACAGATCTGCACCTTGTTGAATCTTTAAAGCAACATGGGCAGATTTGATGAGCCTTTACCAAGTAGTTGCTCGCTCTTGGGCTATCTAGTCTTTGTGGTGGAATAAGCATCACCCTGGGAGACCAGAACCCTGCCCAACACTTAGAACGTAAATCAATGGTGAGTGGGGGTACCCTAATGATTTTTGGCAAATCATCACAGCCGTCAACGGATTTGATATGAGTCTTTACCAAAAGCCGTACCCCTCCGGACTAGCCATCTCTTAGCAATTAAGCATCGGTGAGCTGAAAACCCTATAGCTTTGAGCAAGCTATTACAGCTCTCAACGGATTCGATTTAGATCTTTACCAAGAGCCGTACCCCCTGGACTAGCCACTTTTCAGTCTAGCCAAGGAAAGTGAAAACCATCCAGTTTTAGGTAACCTGGCAACCATCAACGGATTTGATTATCACACCAGAGTCGTACCCTCATGGTGAATCAACTCTTTCTTGTCTGTTAAACATGGTGAATGGAGCACCATTTGTTGTGTGAACAGGGTCCAACACCATAAGTACCTCTCAAAATAGCTCAAGTGTGAAAATGCCAATGTTGAAAACAATTTCATGATGGAAAAGTATAAGAAGATATTATATTATGTACAAGTTTTGAAATTCCATCACATGTTTAAAGTATAAGCAGATATTATATAAAAGTATTATTTTTATTTTTATTTTTATTTTTTATTTTTTTTATAATCTAAATAACTAAAGTAAAATGTGAGTCACCAATCACTATACATATTGGTGAAAAGAATGTAAGTATAACACAAATATAGTAAAAACAAACCAATCACATACCAGAAGCGGCAACCTTGTCTGCATGCAGCCGGGCTTGAATACCTTCAACCAAGGTAGTGGACATGGCAGACTCATTACCAGAAGGAGCATTAGACACCAGCAGATGGCACTCCAGCATAGCTTCCATGGTAGCAATGGTTAACGGATACTCCACATCAGTAAGCATAAAGACATCAGCACTAGTCTCAAGCTCTAACACATGAACACCAAACCCAGCATACAACTTCCACCTCCTTATCACCCATCGAGGTTGATCCTTCCATACACCAGCATGGGGAGAATCAGGAGGGGAATCCAACATCAGCTTCAAGTCACCCCAAATTGTCAACCCGGGCCAGTTAGGAAGCTCACTTGGAGACTCAAGAATATCAGCATCCACCAAACCATACAACAACATAAGATCACGCCGCTCCACCCACGACAAAAAACTTTGCAAACCAGAGACATATCGGATGTATCCATCACTAGTCGTAATCTTATGAGTAAAGGTACCACGAGAAATGGGGGATGGACGAACCTCCCAAGCCACAATCACACCCTTGTCAAGGTGCAACTCAGTCTCACTTTCAGAAGCAGCATCAATGAGATTGGCAGAATCTCTCTTCTCAAACGGGACAGACTTGCCACGACGAGCCTTCTTCTTCTTAATAGAACGGCGAGGAGTGGGAACACCCAAAGAAGATTCCGTCTTGACCTTGACATCAGCAGTAGCAGCAGCAGTAGGAACAAAGTCCTCAACAACCATAGGATTAGAAGTAGCTGCACCAGCTGATGAAGTAGGATGTGGATCAATCACCGGTGTTGGTGTGGGCTTCACAGCAGGAGTAACAGGAGTGGGATTAGTAGCAGGTGATAAGTGTGAAAACACTCATCAATAATGATCCTAAAACCACTAAAAACACAGTCAAATACATAATATTTAACTGAAAATATCAGAATTACGTGGGTATTTGTGTTTTATGTGTTTTCAGGTAAACAAGATACATTTTGAAGCAAATACGCATTTTCAAGGATTTATTTGATAAAAAGACGAAGAAAAGGACGAAAGAGCTTTCGAGGACCTTACTTGCTAATATTATCAAGATGGAGGGCTAGACTTGTAACTTTAACAAAAACAAAGGATGAAAAAAACAAATTACTTAAAAGGGTTTTATCACATTGGAGGAAGATTGAAAGTAAAGGACTAATAAGGAAAATCTGGGAAAAAGTTTATTTAACTTGGTCAATTGACCAAGTCATGGTCAAACACAGACATACACGTCTTCTTCTTCACCAGATAGAGAGAGAAAGGAACGAGAAAACAGACTCTTCTTTCACCACCAAACCTGCAAGATCAAATAACTAGAGTTACATGAAGATTCAGGCTAAGCTCAAAGAAGAAAAATCGATCAGCTTTTCATCCTCTTCATGATGATACCAATCAATTATACTCAAAGTCAAGAACGAAGAAACCCCCAATTTGGGTCATTCATCAAGAACCTCGTATTAAATACGTGGCATCTTCTCATTGGATTAACCACGTCACCATTCTTCTTCATATGGCTATAAACAGAAGATCAAGACCTCATTTTTCAGGTTAGCTTAGGAGTAGTTTACACACAGTTAGGATTAGGAGTAGAAATAGTTTCTCTCATTCAGTTACTCATTCAGTTTAGTTAGTTACAAAATCAGTTAAAATTTGTTGAAGCTTTTCTAGTCAGTTGTAACGGATTCCATTTCTGCCATCAATAAGAATTCAGTTTTTTTTTCTCTTAAAGCTTTCCATATCTTTTTACTGTTAAAGTTTCATAAGTTCACAGCTTATGAGCTTATGCTTGTTGATCATAGACTAATCTTTGTTTTTTTAAGTTGTTGATTCAGTTTCATTCATTTTCAGTTACGTTTTAGTTAGGTATTTGCTTACTGGTTAATCAGCTTTTCAGTTTTGGTGATAAGTGTTTTCAGTTTCAGTTTCAGCTTTACATTCAGTCTTTAAGTTCGTTAAGCTGTCAGATACCTTATCAGTTAGATGAATTTACTAGCATTTTTTAGTTTAGATGATATAGATAGGTTTGTCTGTTAAATCAGTTAGTGTAACTTGTCGAGTCAAAACTTAAAATTCAATCTTCAAGCTTTTTTAATACTCTTAAGATTTCTGTTCTTCTTTAACTGTTACTATTCACGAGAAGCTTTTATTCATTTTCTATTTGAGTGTTATTATCTATTGTTACTGAGAGTATTAGAGGTCAAGTTTCTATTGATATCTTTAGTTTTGGTAAGAGTTGATTGATACAGTGAGTTTAGTTGATTAAAGTTTGATAATATTGGTTACAGTTTTATGTCAAAATTGGTTAAAATAGTTGTTGGTTAAATTTCAGTTAGTTTGTTATGATAAGTTCAGCCATTGATGAGTTTTCATTTTCTCAAATTCTTCTTTTTCTACTGATTAATAAGCTTGGATCATAAGCTCATTAGATAAGTAACAGTAGCTGATATAAGCTGTTCACAATTTAAAAGTGATCATCTGCTTTTGGTTTAATGAAGATAAAGAGTTAAATAGATAGCATATATTTTGGTGTCCTGTTTCGTTTTGATTTTGCAGGTATACGATCTCTATAATTGGTGGAGTTGAATAGATGTAGAATGAATTCAGACTGCGAATAGCTTATTTTCGATGTTATGGTGATAGCAGGATGAGTTTTGATTCCAGTTTATAGGTGTAGCTTCGTTTTCGATATTAGTCATAAAGCCGGCTCAGCGTCGCGCTTCGACATCAGCGGACTATACGACGGATGTGCAGGTTAAGCACGATTTACGATTTCTGAATTCTTAGTATAATCTGCGTGAAGATTTAGTCGTAGTATAAGTTTCTGTGAACGTGTTTTTTTTCTGATATGCTTTATGATACTTGCTTCCTGATTTAGTTACTATAATAGTCTCTTTAACATAGTTTTTACAATTGCTGTTTTTCCTGTACGGGTGAGTTTGGATTTGTAGTGTGTTTGTTGTTGTGTGTTTGTTTCTAGCTTAATCTTTCACTTGATAAATTAAGATAATGTTCGATAAATCCAGTTTAGTTGGTTTCTTTCATGGTGCTTAATCAGTAAGTTAGTTCGCAGTAGTCAGTTAGATTTCTAGAGTTTAGAGATTGTACTATTTTGCCTTTTAATTTGATATCTCTATTGCATTACAGTCTAAGCGCAGTTTGATACTTAGTTACTTGGTAGGGCTGTTGGGCCACTTTACTTGATGGATCATTGCCTATTTTGCATCATACTAGAATGCCTACTTTGATTTTAGCTCATAGAATTTTGTTTTCAAGTTTAATAGAACTAAAATAGAAATTGTTTTAGTAAAATCGTTGAAACTAATAAGTTTGTAGAAAGGTAGAATTAATTGGGAAGAGATAACAGATTTGGATTTTTAAATATTCATTTGTGTTAATGTTCAAATTGGTAAACGTAAAATGTCAGTGTAGAACTAGATTAGTAGATTGGTATTAGATTTGGTCCATAGGTATTAGGCCCACTTACTTTTACTAAGCTGTTTTAAGTTTTAAAAGTCTAGTTTTAATAAATTTGTCTTTTGATTTTAAATGTTTTTTTCTTCTTTACAAAATTTGTTAAATTTGTATTTTGTGGAGTAATTGTGGTATTTGCAATGTGTTTTTAGTTAGTACGTATACGTAGTATTATAGCGTATTTTTACATTTTTTACTTGATTTGTGCCAAGTAGCTTAGAAACCAAACAAGCTTTTATCACCAAAAACAATAAAGTCATACTTAAGATTGTTATATCAATTCGATTAGATACCGAGAACAACTACACTAAAACGACTTATTAAATGGCGCCGCTGCCGGTTCTTTTCGTGAAGATTAACGGTTTCGAGTGAGACATATTGGATTTTGGGATCCGTTCACTTTGTGAACGTTATTTTTTACGTATTATAATCAAAAACATAAAAAAATCAAAAAGATAAAAATACAAAAACATAAAAAAAATCACAAAATCAATTCTATTCCTAAAGAATTGAACCAAAAAATAAAAAATCCAAAAAGTAATCTTTTTCCTAAAAAATTACAACAAAAATATATATTATATCGGTTTTCATCGTTTTTACGTACATATAGTATTTTTCTTACAAAAATCCAATAAATAAAAAAATATTTTTGATATATTATTATATGTAAATAAGTATACGTAGATACGAACATCCAAGTTACCTATTTCCATAAGTATTGTCGAGGTAATACACCGTGTTAGGGAGCGTTCCGGTCGTTGACACGTGTATCGATCAAATTTAATTAAGCAAGAATAGATAAATACTTCCAATAGGCAATAATTCGAAGAATACAAACTACAAAGTGAATAGAAAGGCGATGTGCTATAAAATGCCATCTAAGGGTTAATAGGTACTTAAGTACTTCGCGCCACCTAACCTCCCGTTCACTAGTGCGTATTCTAAGAAGGAAGGCTTGATTGGGGGTCTTGCACCCAAGTAGTACATACGTATATTATACTTTCTTGTGGATATTTCATATTGCACCTCGAGGGAGATAATCTCTTCTCCTTCAAAAGTCGACCGAGAGCTCATCTCTCACTCCTCGAGTTTACTTACACGTGTACTCACACACGTGTAACCATACCACCTTTGGTGTATTACTTCCTTCTCCGAGGAAGCTTTTCAACATCATTTTACTTGTATATACATTCGACCATTTTGCCACACATGGATAATCGTCCTATTTTGGAGATATTACAAGACGAGCATTATCGAGCTATGTATGGGCCTTGTGCAACTTGTGGAGGACCGCATGGTGAAAATAATTGTCATCTATACGCGAGCAATTATGATCAAGGGTTTAATGAGGATTTTCAAAATCAGGAATTTTTAAATCAAGACGATTTTCAAAATGAAAAGAATTTTCAAAGTCATAATCAAACAACCTTTCAAAATCAAGGCATTTATCATTTCTTGAGTAAAGATGCTTTTAAATTTATAATGCAAGCACTTGAGCAAATGAAAGAGGCAATTGATCCGAACATCTTAGGCTTGCGAACACACATCTTGCAACTCATAAGACCTGACGATGCTTTACCTGATGATGAGCCTTCTTTGAGAGTAGATTTTGAGGATGACACACTTAGTGATGTCCCTATTGTAGACCATTCCATCTCTCCACCGACTATACTTGAGCCGTACACACCTTCATCACCTTTACCTCATATGGAACCCACCAAATCTTTAACCATGGGGGACGAGCCTCTTAACACTAATATAAACACCGATTTGAATGAATTAACCTCTTCTAGTGTTGAGGACCTTATCCCAATCCAAAGAGAGCTTGAGAGGGTTTCCAATGAACCATGTGACGAGCTTTATATTGATACCTCTTCTCCTCATGATCACATTGAGATTTCATCACATGTTGACTTTCATGCTACTACTAGTGATTTTGGTGACTTTGATCTTGATGAATTGTTTAAAGAAAGGGATAATGAGATTGAGGAAGAGTTTGTGAAATACTTGCCACAAATGGACGATGATGATTGTGATTCTAGTGACACATCTTATGCTATATTATCTAATGATTTGTCTTGCCAAGATAACATTCCTAATTTGGATGAAGAGTTTGCTCCTGTAGGGAATGTGGATCCTTCTCCTCTCCCACCTTATAATTCTTGTGATGCAACCTTTGATGATCCTTATGATATTGATGAGTCCTTCACATCTGATGATGAATCCATGTCTTCTATGACTCCTTCACCTATTCCTCCAAGTGATTTTGTGATTCATTCCAATCCTCTTTTTGAAACATCATTTGATAACCCATTTTTCCACCATGATGAAGAAACCAATGAGGATTTTAGTGATGATGAACCTTCTCTTTGTGATACACCAATATATGATGATTATAGTGATGATGAGTTTTCCACTTGTGAATCTCCATTTTTTGATGATCACATTTCCTTGAGTTTTGAGGAGTCACCAATCTTTGACATACCAATTTATGATGACTATAGTGATAAGGAGGGGTCAATCATTGATGAGAATGAAGAGGTTCTAAAGATTGAAAGATTGCTTAGTAAAGATGAATTGATAGATAAATAAATTGAAGATTATCTTCAGAGAGATGATATTGTGGTTGATACATCTTCTTCTAACTGGGATAAGGACATTTGTGAAATAGAGAGATTGCTTTATGACGATTCCATTTCCACTCAACTTTCTCATGAACCTTCACATATTACTCTTTCTTACCCACCTTTTGATGATGATGAGGATCCCAACATGGACATAATTGTTATGAATGTTTTGATTCCTACACCTTCATTGTTTCATGATGATTTGATCACTAAGGGGGAATCTTATATGGTTGATACGAGCTCATCTTCTTATTTTCCTATGAAGGGACAGGTTTTTGATCTGGGGATCCGTATATTTGAGACACATTGGTTTTCATCTACTCCACTTAAGAGTGTGATTTCGATTGATCTGGTCTTCTCGTATGAGCTTACTTTGGTGATGCTACCTACTTTGGATTTGTTCACGTGTAGAGATGGAAACTATGTATTTGATCCCGGTGTGCTTCTTATTTGAGAGATTTCTTATGTTGGACAAACTTGAGACACGTTGGACCGTTCCATTTATCGAGGCGGATATTGTAAATCTTATAGTAAATGACAACGTGCTAAGTTTGAGTGTATCATGTGAGACGAGCTTCAAAGTGGATATCTTTTATTCTCCATGATGGTTTCCCCAAGGACAACCTAATTCGGGGCCGAGTCGAGCTAGAGACTTAGGGTTAAAAAAACTCAAGCATTGAATAACTAGGTTAGAAAACGTAGAGTAGATCTAAATAGGTTGTGTTTAATTAAAAGGATGTTATAGTAGAGTTGAAGTGGAGGGGTGCCTTTTCTTCGTCTTTTGGTGTTTGCTTCAAGGGTTGCTCTCTCTCATTTCATTCTTGGAGCTTATGGAGGAGGCCCGTGTATCCGGTTCACTTCGATTAGTTTTTGCTATTTTGATATTCAACACTTGTGCTTAAAATGAATACACTTTAGTTGTCTCTTCCTTAAATTGGGTTAAGCAAAGTAATCAATGTCATAAGTGTAGGGGAGTTTATACTCCAATACTCTTAAACATTGAGGACAATGTTTATCTTAAGTGTAGGGGAGACTTCTATCGAAGTGACCTTATCTAAACCATTGCCTTAACTTCATGATAAATTGGAAAACTAATTTTTCAAACATTTTTCAAATTTTTGATCTACTTTGGCCACCGAAAATATGCATTCATAATTTTTGCATTAATCATTTTTCATTTGCATAAAACATTTGCATTGTATATATTTCTTCTTTTATTTTTCATCAAAAAATATATATAAGAGAAAAAATATAATAAGGACATGGTTTAACAAATTTAGACTTCTTTGACATATTAGGCCCGCCATGGATATTTTGACTCAACCCGAGTTTGCTTATCTTAGCATTCTCTAGCTAGTATCCTTAACCATGTAGTCCTTCATTGGTCTATTAGGCTAAGCATCCACCACTCTCATTATTTGAGATTTTAAATTTGTGAAGAATGGGAAATGATAGAGTTGAAGCAAGTATAAAATGGCTAGATAAACTTCATGATAATTACTTGTGGCTAAACCCTTCTCTTCTTTGCCTCTATTTTCTTTGCATGTATATATGTTAATAAATAATCAAGAACGGTTTTAACCGGTTTGTAGTCTCTTATGCATTTTTGTCTAATCATTCATGGTTGGTATAAGTATGTCTTAAGATTCTAAGTTAGAACGTTTTATGTGTACTAGACTTATGTCATGCTTAATACTTAGCGGGTGTTTTTCCTTTTATTCTTTCAACTTTCTTTGTGAGGAATAAAGAAAAATAAGAGCGGCTTACAAAAAAAGTGAGTGGCTAGAAAAAAAAAAGAAAAAAAAGAAAAAATAATTATACAAGACTCCCAAGAGGGGCAGTGAAGTGTTAATTATAGTAACTATTAGATTCCAATATTACCTTGACGGGTTTCGGGGATTTAATAGTTGCTCTAATCCAATATTACCTTGACGGGTTGCGGGATTGAAGATCCAAAGTCTCAAAAAGGCGGAGGATGTAAATTATTGTGTGAGTTTTATTTTTCTTTCCTTAGCGAGTGTGTAGTTACTTATTAATGCATGACATGAGGATTTTCACATAAGGCGAATGACTTATTACTCTTGAGTCAGACTTATATTAATTGTGAGCGGTTTTTCGAGTAATGGGTGAGAGGATTACTTAGGATTAAAACCGTGCTTCCTTATTTTTGGATTTTACATTTCTTATATTTCACGCTTCAAATAATGACAAATTTGCCCAAAAGCAATTCACTCAAATAATAACCGGTTCCACACTTAATTGTCATGAATAAGTTGATGCACTTTTTACTTGTGAATACAATGATCCCATTTTTAAGCTTGGTATGGGGAAAGTGAAACTTGAGGGTGATAAATGTCCATAGTACCAAAGCCCTAATTTAAGTCATTGATTTCTTTATGAGTTATTTCCATCAAAACCATTTTAAAAAAAATCTAAAAATATATAAATAAAATTGTTTTTCTTTGCACTGCATTGTAAATATTCAAAATCATTCATCATGTAGCATAGCATAGTTTATTAAATCACAAAATGGCCAAGGTGGATTAATTATGAGTAAAGTGTAATCTAGAGCTTTGAAATGCTGCATTGCATGAGGCCATGGCAATGGTCAAGTGGAGGGGAGTTGATAAGTGTGAAAACACTCATCAATAATGATCCTAAAACCACTAAAAACACAGTCAAATACATAATATTTAACTGAAAATATCAAAATTACGTGGTTATTTGTGTTTTATGTGTTTTCAGGTAAACAAGATACATTTTGAAGCAAAGACGCATTTTCAAGGATTTATTTGATAAATAGACGAAGAAAAGGACGAAAGAGCTTTCGAGGACCTTACTTGCTAATATTATCAAGATGGAGGGCTAGACTTGTAACTTTAACAAAAACAAAGGATGAAAAAAACAAATTACTTAAAAGGGTTTTATCACATTGGAGGAAAGATTGAAATTAAAGGACTAATAAGGAAAATTTAGGAAAAGTTCATTTAACTTGGTCAATTGACCAAGTCATGGTCAAACACAGACACACAGGTCTTCTTCTTCACCAGATAGAGAGAGAAAGGAACGAGATAACAGACTCTTCTTTCACCACCAAACCTACAAGATCAAATAACTAGAGTTACATGAAGATTCAGGCTAAGCTCAAAAAAGAAAAATCGATCAGCTTTTCATCCTCTTCATGATGATACCAATCAATTATACTCAAAGTCAAGAACGAAGAAACCCCCAATTTGGGTCATTCATCAAGAACCTCGTATTAAATATGTGGCATCTTCTCATTGGATTAACTACGTCACCATTCTTCTTCAGATGGCTATAAATAGAAGATCAAGACCTCATTTTTCAGTGGTTAGCTTAGGAGTAGTTTATACACAGTTAGGATTAGGAGTAGAAATAGTTTATCTCATTCAGTTACTCATTCTGTTTAGTTAGTTAAAAAATCAGTTAAAATTTGTTGAAGCTTTTAGTCAGTTGTAACAGATTCCATTTCTGCCATTAATAAGAATTCAGTTTTTTTTCTCTTAAAGATTTCCATATCTTTTTACTGTTAAAGTTTCATAAGTTCACAGCTTATGAGCTTATGCTTGTTGATGATAGACTAATCTTTGTTTTTTTAAGCTGTTGATTCAGTTTCATCCATTTTTCAGATACGTTTTAGTTAGGTAGTTGCTTACTGGTTAATCAGCTTTTCAGTTTTGGTGATAAGTGTTTTCAGTTTCAGTTTCAGCTTTACATTCAGTCTTTAAGTTTGTTAAGCTACCAGATATCTTATCAGTTATATGAATTTACTAGCATTTTTTTAGTTTAGATGATATAGATAGGTTTGTCTGTTAAATCAGTTAGTGTAACTTGTCGAGTCAAAACTTAAAATTCAATCTTCAAGCTTTCTTAATACTCTTAAGATTTCTGTTCTTCTTTAACTGTTACTATTCATGAGAAGCTTTTATTCATTTTCTATTTGAGTGTTATTATCTAGTGTTACTGAGAGTATTAGAGGTCTAGTTTCTATTGATATATTTAGTTTTGATAAGAGTTGATTGATACAGTGAGTTTAGTTGATTAAAGTTTGATAATATTGGTTACAGTTTTATGTCAAAATTGGTTAAAATAGTTGTTGGTTAAATTTCAGTTAGTTTGTTATGATAAGTTCAGCCATTGATGAGTTTTCATTTTCTCAAATTCTTCTTTTTCTACTGATTAATAAGCTTGGATCATAAGCTCATTAGATAAGTAACAGTAGCTGATATAAGCTGTTCACAATTTAAAAGTGATCATCTGCTTTTGGTTTAATGAAGATAAAGAGTTAAATAGATAGCATATATTTTGGTGTCCTGTTTCGTTTTGATTTTGCAGGTATACGATCTCTATAATTGGTGGAGTTGAATAGATGTAGAATGAATTCAGACTGCGAATAGCTTATGTTCGATGTTATGGTGATAGCAGGATGAGTTTTGATTCCAGTTTATAGGTGTAGCTTCGTTTTCGATATTAGTCATAAAGTCGGCTTAGCGCCGCGCTTCGACATCAACGGACTATACGACGGATGTACTGGTTAAGCACGATTTACGTTTTCTGAATTCTTAGTATAATCTGCGTGAAGATTTAGTCGTAGTATAAGTTTCTGTGAACGTGTTTTTTTTCTGATATGCTTTATGATACTTGCTTCCTGATTTAGTTACTGTAATAGTCTCTTTAACATAGTTTTTACAATTGTTGTTTTTCCTGTACGAGTGAGTTTGGATTCGTAGTGTGTTTTTTGTTGTGTGTTTGTTTCTAGCTTAATCTTTCACTTGATAAATTTAGATAATGTTCGATAAATCGAGTTTAGTTGGTTTCATTCATGGTGCTTAATCAGTAAGTTAGTTCGAAGTAGTAAGTTAGATTTCTAGAGTTTAGAGATTGTACTATTTTGCCTCTTTAATTTGATGTCTCTATTGCATTACAGTCTAAGCGCAGTTTGATACTTAGTTACTTGGTAGGGTTGTTGGGCCACTTTACTTGATGGATCATTGCCTATTTTGCATCATACTAGAATGCCTATTTTGATTTTAGCTCATAGAATTTTGTTTTTAAGTTTAATAGAATTAAAATAGAAATTGTTTTAGTCAAATCGTTGAAACTAATAAGTTTATAGAAAGGTAGAATTAATTGGGAAGAAATAACAGATTTGGATTTTTAAATA
Organism: Glebionis coronaria; assembly: GCA_025667525.1. Classification (NCBI taxonomy): domain Eukaryota; kingdom Viridiplantae; phylum Streptophyta; class Magnoliopsida; order Asterales; family Asteraceae; genus Glebionis; species Glebionis coronaria. The sequence continues at coordinate 418,333,503 of CM046879.1, read as the reverse complement.
TTCATTTGTGTTAATAGTTCAAATTGGTAAATGTAAAATGTTAGTGTAGAATTAGATTAGTAGATTGGTATTAGATTTGGTCCATAGGTATTAGGCCCACTTACTTTTACGAAGTTGTTTTAAGTTTTGAAAGTTTAGTTTTAATAAATTTGTCTTTTGATTTTAAATGTTTTTTTTCTTCTTTACAAAATTTGTTAAATTTGTATTTTGTGGAGTAATTGTGGTATTTGCAATGTGTTTTTAGTTAGTACGTATACGTAGTATTATAGAGTATTTTTACATTTTTTTACTTGATTTGTGTCAAGTAGCTTAGAAACCAAACAAGCTTTTATCACCAAAAACAATAAAGTCATACTTAAGATTGTTATATCAATTCGATTAGATACCGAGAACTACTACACTAAAAACGACTTATTAGCATGAGTGGTAGTATCAACATTTGAAGTGAGTGGGATCAACATTTGAAGTGGTGGTGGTAGGAACAGCAGTAGAAGGAGCACTAAAAGATGGAACCTCAGAAGTACCCTTGTGAACATCCGACGAAGAGGTAGGAGCAGTAGCAGGCTTAGTAGTGAGGACAACACGAGGAGGTGGGCGATAAATGACATATTCAGGGACAAGTGTATTTTGACGCTTGATCATCTTGGTGTACAAATCTTTAAGCTCATCAAAAGACAACCTCCTCGCCCTCTCCCATGTCCATCCAGTCTGATAGTAAGCAGCCGATTAATTCTTAACATATTGCTACATCAACCTTCTCTCCTTAGTACGCGACAAAGGTCTGTTATGGAGCTTTTCACGAAGCTGAGCAGCAAGAGACAACTGTTGTTTACGCATCAAAGCCATTTCACGTTGAACACAATTGCCTTGATTCACATCAGCACCCAACAAATCTGTGAACTGCGAGTAGTCGGAAGTAAGTATGGTAAGCACCTTCATCCAGTCATGATCATCCCAATGCATGGCGTTGTGCCTCAACTGTTCACATCTTTGTTGTTGAAGGGCTTCATCCTCAGCCCTGGTTTGTTGACCAAGCTCCTCTTGTAACCGCTGAGCAGCCTCTTCCCCCAATCTCTCTTCTTCTAATTGTCTGTGAGTTCGCTTCTTGGGAGGAGAGGGTGCATCAGTCATAGGGGCTTTACCCTTGGGATCATGAGAAGGACCAGCAGAGTCATCCATTGGCTTGGGATCAGCATCGGCATTAGGAATGCATGAAGGAGTAGGAGGAGCAGGCAAGTCATCACTCGGCTTATCAGCAAAGGCAGCCCTGGCCAAAATAGTCAGCCCATCCTCCTCAACATCTTCATCAGAATCAGAAAGCACAACTTTCTTCTTTTGGCGCTTCAGCTGTGACTCCAATGCTTTAACCCTGTTCGCCAGTGGGAGCACGAAATCCCGTGTGAGCTTGCGGTGCTGGTTGAGGTCATATTCCAAAGAAACCACCTTCGCATAATACATGTGCATAAGAGCTAGCAAAGAAGTTAGAGTAACTGGTTCTTCATCTTCCCCACCAAGAGGACTTGGGTTAGGGGATGCATCATGGGGACCAGAAGCAACAGACGGATCATCCATATGAGCATGAGAGCTAGAAGGCTTCTCAGCAGAATGCAGAGCTGGGCTAGGAGGGGGAGTATCAGCAAATGGGACACATTTGGGCGAGAAGAGGGGCAGCCTTTGAGGTAGATGGCATTTCTACCACCACCTCTCTAGCAGGCTCCTCAACCTCCACATGAGGCACACCAGTAGCAGGGTTCTCCTCCTCCATAGGATCATCCTCCAATGGAGGTTCCTCCTCGGCTTGTTCAGCCAGAGGAACGACATTGGGATCCCCTTGGGCAAGGCCCAACATAGCATCAGTAAGTGGCCTCAAAGGACCCTTATATCCAAGTGCCATATTTGCATACACCTTTGAAGTAAGCTTTGGGGTCACATATTCCTCCCTATTCCTAGGTAGGCACATAAGAACCTGCTGCAAAAACCTAGGGTACATCAAGAACTTCTTCCTAGAGCCAGTATCACTATGGTTACAAATCATGCCCTCAAACAAGTAATGAGAAAAGTTAAAACTACGAACCTGAGCAAGACAAATCAAACCAGTAGCAAGGGGGATGGGAAACGCATCCCAACTCCCAGACTTTGGACTCAAACAATGAATCAAGAAGTGAACCAGTAGCTTCCATTGAGGGGCAAATCTATTTTTCTAGAAGCTAAACTTCCCCCCATGATTATAACCTATAGCAGCCATACTATCAAATACCTCTGAATTAGGAATAGAGACAATGCCATCTTCATCCTGGAGATGAAGGGCAGACCTAATGGATGCCTCAGACACAACATAGGAGTGACCATCTATGGTAGCATGGAGCTCTAATGGGCGACACAAAACATCAACGAGGTTGGCAGTTTCCCAAAACTGACGTATAACAGTATCATACATAGTGGGGCAAACAGTAAGAGCATACCTTAGATTGGAAGCTTCAATGAATTCCAGGATGTTTGTGAACTCTTCTCTTTTAGGACCTTCGCCAAGATAGGCCACCTTGTTATGATCGGGCTTGTACTGGAGTGTTCCCATTGTTGATGATTGAAGCAGTGGAAGATAATTGATTGAAGAGGGTGAAGGGTAGAAGCGAATGTGTGTGTTTATGTGTGGTAATTGAGTCAAATGAGTATTTTGACCATAAATAATGGTCATAAAACTGTTCATTGACCCCTAATTATGGGGGTTGCCCTTTCAAAATTAAGTCATTAATGTTTGATTAACCACTTGCCCCTTTACACCATTATTTGTAAATCCCATTTACCAAAGATACACCAAAAGGATTTATACCAGAAGTAACTCGCGTTGACTGAAAGTCAAAACACGTAAAGGTCAACACTAGAAGCAGCAAGTGGTCAACGAAAGTCAACGAAGTGAACAGTGACCCAAAATCAATACTAGAAGCCAACCACAAGTGAAGAATAAGGGTTTGTACCCACTAGGAGTTGAAGACTGCCACTAGGAGTAGCCAAAATATTCCACTAGAAGTTGCACACACCGCGAATACCCATGAAAACTGTTGTTAGAGTCTACCATATGTAAGACTGTACAAGAAAATATGTGCAAGAAGCCTTCCCTCAATCCTAGGCCTCAAGGATTGACCATACCAATGTGCACCACCAAGTGGTTGAATCTCGGACCATCAAAGGCTTTAGTAAATAAGTCAGCAACATTATCATCCGTATGAACTTTAAGAACCTGTATCAGTTTCTTCTCATTGGCATCCCTTATAAAATGGTGCCTAATTTCAATATGCTTGGTTCGTTGATGAAAGACAGGATTCTTCACAATGCAGATAGTGCTTTGATTGTCGATGAAAATTTTGGTGTTCATGAAGTTGAACCCATAATCCAGCATCTGATTTTGTATCCACAAGACTTGTCCACAGCAACTAGCAGCAGCTATGTATTCAGCTTCTGTTGAAGAGGTAGCCACTATTGTCTGTTTCTTACATTGCCATGAGATAAGTCTTCGACCCAAAAACTGACAACCACCAGTAGTAGACTTCCTATCATTATTAGCACCTGCATAGTCACTATCACTATAGGCTTCAAGAACAAAAGGTGATTCCCTAGGATACCACAAGCCTAGCTTAGGTTGAGCCTTGATATACTTGAAGATTTTCTTGACTGCATTCAAGTTAGATACGGTTGGAGCCACCTGATGTCTGGAACAAGCACTTACTGCAAACATAATGTCCCGACGTGATGCAGTCAAATACATGAGTGAGCCAATCATTGACCTGTACATGTGAACATTTACCGGAGGATCTGGCTCATTCTTGAGTTTGACTTTAGTGACTTCATAAGGTGTTGCTGCTGGTCTAAGAGGTTCCACATCAAACTTCTGAATGATCTCATGAACATACTTGTCTTAGCTTATAAATATACCATCCGACTGCTGCTTGACTTGAAGACCAAGGAAAAATGTGAGTTCTCCCATGGCACTCATCTAAAATTCGCCTTTCGTTACTTGTTCAAACTCATCACACCATTCCTTCCTAGTAGAACCGAAGATAATATCATCCACATACACTTGAACCAGGATGATGTCCTTGGCATTCCTTTTAAGGAACAGTGTTTTGTCAATAGTGCCTCTTCTATAGCCGTGTTTCAACAAGAAAGAGGACAGATGCTCATACCAAGCTCTAGGAGCCTGATGAAGACCATATAGAGCTTTGACCACCTTGTAGACTTTCTTGGGATGAAGTGGATCCACAAAGCCCTTAGGTTGAGTGACATAAACTTCCTCATCAATCTTGCCATAAAGAAACGCACTCTTGACATCCATCTGAAAAAACCGTAAAGCCAATATAAGAAGCAAAAGCCAAAAACAGACGAATGGCCTCAATCCTAGCAACAGGAGCAAAGACTTCAGTATAGTAAATTCCTTCTAGTTGTGTGTGACCTTGTGCGACCAGCCTAGCCTTATTTCTCACCACAATACCCCTTGCATATTTCTTGTTTTTGAGAATCCATTTGGTACCAATTGTTGTCTTTCCATCTGGTAAGTCAACTAGGATCCAAACATTCTGAAACAAGAACTGCTTCATCTCCTCCTGCATGGCCTCCACTCAACTTTGATCCTCAAGAGCATGTGAGACTGACCTAGGTTCCACCTGTGAAAGAAATCAAGCAAACAAACAGTGAAGAAAGTATGTGTGATTATTACGCTTTTGGTCTTCAATGTAGCTAACAAGAGCATGATGATCAGACGTTGCTTTCTTATGCATGCGGTAAGTCTTGACAGTAGAACCAGGATCTCTAATGATTTGAGTAGTAGGATGGTCTTTATTGATCTGCTGAACAGGAATAGGAGCTACTTCCACTTCTAGTGCTAAGTTAGTAAGATCCTCAACAAAGTCCGCATCATATGAAGCAGAGTCGAAAATACCATCTATTGGTTGCTTATGAATATCATCCAGCTTAGTGGAAGTCTTCTTTTAATATTTTTCCGAGTTAGAAGGACCATAGAACCTAGTTGTGGAAGCAGGATCACCAACCGAACTACCAATAGGTGTTAGACTTGCACTAGGAGTAACATTAGGATCACTAGGAGGAATTGGCACAACAGGAGTACTCAAGGGAAACTCAAAGCCACCTTGAGCAGCTGTTGTAGTGGCATCTTGTTGTTGCTTGAGCAATGTGTCAAGAGCTCCTTGTGAGTCCATAATGTCTGATGGAGAGGCATCAATAGGAGTAGCATTGGTGTTAGAAGAGACTGTGGTGGAATAGGATGGAACAACAAAGATGTCATCATCCTTATCTGAGTCCGAAAAGCTAGAATGAGCACCTGCACTAGAAGTTGCAAACACTTGTGGACCTGCATCTTGGTTAGTTTTGAAATGAAAATATCCTAATGAGTCACTAAGATAATCAAGATCAAAATACCATTCAGGACCTTTGCCTTGGATGTTTGTCTTTTCCTCAAAGTACCTGAGATTAATAGTTTCAGTGACACGCTTGGCATAGAGATTATAGACATGATAAGCTCGAGAGTGAGCTGAATATCCCACAATGTAGCCTTCATCTGCCTTGCCATCAAATTCCCCAAATAGTCACTAGTATTCAGAATGGTGACAGGACAACCAAATGGCTTCAAGTGAGCAATGTTGGGGACTTTGGCTGTGAGTAGCTCATAAGGAGTCTTCTTATGTGGATTGGTAATTGAAACCCTATTCAACACATAACTTGCAGTGTTGACAACTTCTGTCCAAAACATAGTTGGAAGCTTGGAATCTACAAGCATGGTTCTTGCAGCTTCTATAAGAGTCCTGTTCTTTCTTTCTACAACACCATTCTGTTGAGGAGTCCTTGTTGCACTATAATCTCGTTTGATACCTTTGGAATTGCAAAGTGCTATGAGGTCTGCATTTTTGAATTTTGTTCCATTGTCACATCGGATACCTTTCACCTTCTTGGACAGCTGATTCTCAATGAGTGTAATGAAGTCCTTGAGAATTAAGTAGGTCTCACTTTTGGCAGCCAGAAAGAAAACTCACGTGAACCTGCTATACCCATCAGTTACCACAAGATAGTATTGTTTATGGTCAATGCTCCTAATCTGGGTAGGACCAAATAAATCCATGTGTAGTAGTTGCAATGGTTCAGTTATGAGGCTGAGAGCAGTAATGGCCTTGAAGGATGCTTTGTGTTGCTTGCATTTGCTGCACGTAAGGCAATTGATGTCATTTCTGAAAGTTTTGGGAGGTAAACCAGAGACCAAGTTCATATTCGCCACTTTGTGAATGGTCTTGAAGTTTACATGTCTCATCCTTCTATGCCATTTTATGGATTCATCTTCTAATGCTTTGGCAACCAAACAAGCTAGTTGACCAGTAGGATTAACTTCATTCAGCTTGATACTATAGAGATTGTGTCTTCTAGGGATTTTGAGTAGAACTTGGGAGTCATCCGGTAGCTTAAAGTCTTTGGATAACACCAGTGCTTCAGTATCCGTAAAGAGGACAAACTGCTTCTTGTCACAAATCTAAGAGACAAAGATCAAGTTGAAGTGTTGAAGTGCTTCCACACAGTAGACCTGCTCAAAATTAAGGTTAGGAGTCTGAATTGTTCCTTTGCCAGAGATCCTTCCTTCACCACCTCCGAAGTAGACCTTTCCGCCTTGAAATGGTACAAAGTTAGATAAAAGTCCTTTATTTCCTGTCATGCTCCTAGAGCATCCACTATCAACTATTCCAAGAGAAGGATCATGATATGGAGTAATCTACAACAACAGAAAAGTTATAAGCAAAAGTTAGTGTCTTAAGGGGACCCAGACCTTTTCAGGCTTGAGTCTACCTTGTGGATCTTTAGTAGATAGCCAAGAAGATTGATGAGATCCATTGTTGTTCTTAGGTTGCCTGTTCATCATATGGGTGTTATTTTGTGACCAAGAACAACCTGTTGAGGGCTTAACAGCATTACCCAATTTTCCCAACCCAAAATACATTTGGTCTGAATTAAAAGCATAATTCTGATTAAAGTTCTGAAAATAGTTGCTGGTTGGTCTATTGTAGGTATACCCATTGCTTCTCCAAAGATTAGAAGCTGAAGGAGAGGTCCTTCTAGAAGAAGAATAAGATTGGTCACATGGGTTTAGTCTTCTAGAAGAAAAAGGAGCAACTCCTGGTGGACCAGGAGTAGGATAAGTTTGATAAACTAAAGGAGTTTGATCATAAAAATCACAATCCTTAATCAAATGAAATTTACTACCACAAACAAAGCATGTTTTAAAAGACCTTTTATTCAAAATGACATTGTTTCACACTGCTAATTTTATTACAAACAATTCTAGGAGAATCAACATTCCTAGGACTCAATAAACTAGAACTAGAAACAGTGGAAGTAGAACCAACTCTCTCATCACTCATCCTAGCACTAGTAGCAGCAGGACCATTTGTCTTGGAACTTGAAGGTCTTGACTCTTCACTTGAACCACAGGAGGCATAGTCACTGGCCTTGTCACTGAAAGTACAAGAGACAAAGTCAATTGTATTAGTAGAGCTTTTTGGAAACTCATGCATCTGTGATCCATCCAAGTCAGTATGCCTAGATATGGGCATAAAAGTTCCTGTAAGAGGTGGAGGAACAGCATGCATTGCTGCAGCTGGTTTAAACCTATTGTAACTAGGTTTTCCATCCTCCTCCTTGTCAGGATCAAAGACACTTGAAAAAGATAAATCAAGCACATCTTCTGAATCAATATATTTATCAAAGCCTAAACCTCTCTTAGTTCTACCAGACATGCTACTATCAATTAATTTTAAAAGATTTTTGGGTGCTTTTTGCCATTTTTCAAATCTTAAAAGTGTAGCATCCAATTTTTCATGCATGTCTTGCTTAGCCTTAATGATGTCATTGTTTAGTTTTTCAGTATATGTAAGCATGTTAGTGGTGTTTTCTAAATCAATGCTTAGAATTATAATTTTATCCTCATATTCGCGTTGAGTATCTTGAAGCCACCTCTTTTGTTGTTCCAATGTTTTTAAAGAACTCTTATATGCTTGAACTTCTAAAAAATATTTGTCATTTTGTTCATTTAGTTCATTGTATTGAGTCAAAAGTTCTGAATATTTATCATGACAGCCAAGAGGGCAAGTTTGTACCTGAGGCGAGATTCCCATAAGAGCAAATTCTTCTGCTTCCTCGGCATTAGATAGATTCTAAGCAATCATAGCAAATACATCAGTAGAAGGTTCAGCTAATTCCAAGGTAGCAGTCTGATGATCATTCCAGTTAACCATAGAGTCAACAGACACTAAAGCTTTCTTTTCATCCTTGAGCTCTTGAACCTTGAAGGCTGAATACCTGTTCTTCTCCTGGTCATTTTTGTTAGGGCATTCCTTAGCAAAATGTCCTTGCTGCTGGCAGTTATAGCATCTGATCTTGCTTCTATCAAACCTGGCTAGCTCTCTCGGGTTGTAGTTGAATTTTTGACCGGCTTTCTTTTCAAACTTATGAACCCTGAGAGTGAGCATAGCCATCTGCCATTTTAGATCCATTTCTTCCAAGTCAAGTTTATCAACCTGCTTGAAATCATCAAAAGCAAGCTGCTGTTGTGGATCAACATCAGCAACAAAAGAGTGAAGAACAGCTTCTACCATGCTACCAGTCTTGGCTTTTGTTTCAGGAGTAGAAGTATGTTGGGATGACAAAGTATAGCTTGGGCTACTAGCATAAGACATTGGACTAGATCCCATAGAACTCACAAAAGCAGAGTTAGCAGGAGTAGGAAAGGAATCACTTGAGTATCCTCTCACATGAGTCTCAAAGGTTTTGAGTTTATAAAACAATTCATCAAAATTAAGATAGTCAAGGCCTCCTTTTGCTTTTAGAGAGATGACTACATGATTCCATGAGTGAGGTATGGCTTTAAGAAACCTAGCATTGATGTCTCCATTGTCAGGTTTGGACCTGAGTTGATTCAACTAGCTAAGAATCTTTTGGAACCTGTCATACCCTTGATGAATGCCTTCAGTTTCAGAGATCTTGAATTCTGTGAATTCATCTCTCAGCATTGATCTGCGCATCTTCTTTGATTCCTCATTCCCTCTAAACCTTGCCTTTACTCCATTTCAAATCTCCCTAGCATCATCCAAGTGATAAAAGTCACCCATGTGATCATCAGGAAGGGACTGAAGCAAAATAGTTTTTGCTTTGATTTCCTTCTGAACAGCAGTGATTTCTTAATGAGTTTTAGGATCGAGAATGGTGATATTACCATTCTTGTCTCTACCAGTAGTTTTCTTGATGTTACCATTCTGGACAATCTTCCAAAGGTCTAGATCAGTATTGGTGATCCAGCATTCCATCTTCATGGCCCAACTATCATACTCATCCTTCTTCAAGAGTGGGAATTTTCCATTTGTATTGGAAACAGTAGCAACGATTTGCTGAGGTTGTTGTGTTTTAGAGGTGCTTGCTTCTCCTGTTTCGGTAGAGCTAGAGGCAGACATGATTAAACAAAGATGTTAGAGAAAAGAAAAATGGATTCTTCTTGGGCAGAGACTCTCTTAGGCTCTGATACCACTTGTTGGGTTCACTAGATATGGATCTTGCAGCCTGTTAAGGATGGTGAACGACTTCTGTAATCACAAGTCTATTCACAAAGAGACTCTAGATGAAACACATAGCATAAGTGCGGAATACAAATACTATGAACAAGAAGAAACAGAATAACTAAATAACTTGATCCTTACTAAGGATTTCTATTATTAATATGAAAATGAATAATGTTTGATAAAGGTGTGTCTAACCCTTCTGCCAATGGTTCCTTTTATACTACAAGGAAACCCTAATACAGCATTAAACCAAAACGTGTAACTTCTAATATGCATATCATTTCCTAACATATCTCATGCATATCCTAACAAACTACTCAGAATAATAATGTTTGACTTTCTACTAGACCAGGAGCACGTGTTGCTCCTACTACTACTAGGACCAGGAGGAACTACATACCTCCTAGCATATCTATTACAAATGTCTATTACAGAGGTCCTAACAAATTGTTTTTGGTTAATAATACTTGTTTGGTAATCTACGTCTATTTAATCTAAAAATGGAGAAAATATGTACGCTAAGGACTATATAAAAATAAAAGCGCAATTAATTCACGTAAAATTACTCTAAAATGCAATGTAATTTAGATCTAGATGCGACAAAAATAAACTATAATTAAAAATAAATCTAAATGTGAAATTAATCTAAATGAAAATACGTAATATCAAGTAATAGTGACGAAAAATGAAATCACAAAGATAAACTTAAAAATAAGCATAAAGCTTCAACCTTTAAGCTTATTAATCTTTTTAGATGATAAAGCTACAAGCTTTATATACTAATAAGCTTAATGATCACAAAAAGGTGTAAACTTTTTACCAATAATGAGCTTATCTAAATGAAATCTAAGTTTTAAAACTTTTAATATTTTAAAACAATAATAATACCTAAAACTAATTAAACTGATTTTTATGAAAAATATAACTTTTATAAAAACAATTTAAATTATAACGATCTAATTAATAAAACTAAAACGATTAAGCTAGAAAAATAAAAAGGAGAACTTTAGTACACGTAGTTTGAAGATAACCGCTCTAAACAAACAACATCAATCAACATCAACAAAATATGGCCCGTAAAGTACACGGCCAACCAATATCAAACCAAAACTAAGCGAATCCCGGCCCGTAAAGTACACGGCCAACCAAATCAATCTCTAACCAAATTAATCAACCATATCAAACTTGAACCAAATTAATCAACCGTAAGCTCTTTACCAATAGTCAGTGTTGCAAAAATCGGTCTTGGCGGCCGATTAATCGGCGATAAATCGCTAGACGGGGATTAACCGCCACGATTTTTACTTATCGGCCTTATAAATCGGTTTGGTCAAAATCGGTCAAAAATCGGAAAAATCGGGGATAAATCGGTCAAATCATGAAAAAAGGGATAAATCGGCCAACTCGGTTTCGAGAATAAATCGGCCAAATCGGAAAAATCGGATATAAATCAGAAAAATCAGATATAAATCGGAAAAATCAGCGTAATCGGGGATATTAATCCCTGCCAAACCGATTAATCGTTTGGCGGTACCCAACCGCCTAGCTAGCGCCAAGCGATTTTTGCAACCTTGCCAATAGTGATAGATCGATACGCCGAGATCAAAGAAAACATAAAAGGTTAGGATAATAAGCAATAAATATTATAAATCAAATGCTTTTGTGTTATGAAGTCAGATGCATGAATTTGATCATAAGTTAGAAAAACATGGGGTTGCCTTCAAGGCGTTTGATGAAATGCCAAATGTAAATTTTGGGAGTGGCCATAAAGTGTTTGATGAAATGTCAACTGGGAAGGTTAATTCAACAGCAGGTGGTGGTTTGTTTCGTGAGCTAAATGGGTTGGAGCATATTTCTAGTGTTAAGGAGTATTATGAGCAATTCATTAATATACTTGATCGTTTACAACTTTCACCCGAGGATGGCCTTAGTTGTTTCATTGCTGGTCTTAAAGAGGATATTCGAGGGATGGTGAGGCTCTTTAGCCCTCAAACCATTCGTGAAGCATACTATTTGGCTAAAATACACGAACTCACACTTTGTAAAAGAGAACCTAGGACCCGATCAAAATAGCCAATTTACCTACGCCAAACATCCCTAATGAAAAGCATCATGAAGTTCCTAACAACACCATCAAGTCTTATTCCCTAAACACCCATTCTCAAGCATTTGTGATTTCTAATGCACCAACTTCAATTCAATTAGAAGATACAAGAGTCCCGGAAGAAAAGAGTCATCAAGAGCTTAACAAGAGTGTTAGTTTTTATACTGTAAACGCCAATTTTCAAGTATCTGTGCAATCGGATGCAACCACTAGAATTCAATCCGAAGAGTTGTTGAATGTACAAATCAGCAATGGGGTACACCAATTTTGGAAAACCATGATGCATATATGTTTGATACCACAATTGGATTTAACAACAAAGATGATGAAGATATTCAACAAGTTGTGTCTAGTGAAGAAAATGAAGAATTAGAACTAGAATTACAAGATTTAGAGGATGAAAAGAGAGATGACGAAGAGAACTCTGTTAAAGGTAGTGGTGAAATATTGAAAAGATACACCCAGGACAAGCTTTTAGCTTATGGTCATCAACATGGGTATCAATGGGATAGAGGTGGAATGATCATTTCTAAGCAAAGTGGGCTTATAGGTGATAGCATACACATATTCATTAAGGAACATGTTGCAAATTATAGTGTATGCAGTGATGACATGGTGCAGGTTATTTATTGGTTTTTGAAAGTTAACAAAGATACCTATGAACAAGAGTATGCTATTGGAAGATAAACAGGTGGGTATAAATGGAAGTGAGAAAATGAGCATTGGCATTGAATCATTGATCGACAAAGACAAGGGAGCTAGGAAACAGAGTAGTAAACTATTAGTGATTAAAAGTTCGGATGGAAACCGGTTTTACAAAGATGGTTAACACCATGGGAGGCATTTAAAGATTCAGGTACTATAGGTTACTTTGATCCTATGAGTGACGAAGTGAACAAACTTGCTAGTGACGTTAGCAATATCAAACCATCAGGGCTATCAAAACTTGTGATCAACCCTTTATCTCAAGAAGTTGCAGAAAGTGCATATGAGCGATTCATCTTCACTAAACGGGGATCACAATCTCTTGACAGGTTGTTTGGTTCAAGGTTTATGACAATACATAAACTATACTATTACAGTTTTCCATAAGCATGGGCGGCCATTTGCATTCATTGAAGTCGTTGCTGCAACGAAAAAACACCCCTTACAATTTTCTCATGTTACTGAAATTACCCTAGAGCAAAGGGATGATTCACCACTGTTAAATACTATTAAGAGCAATAAGATCATTTCTTTTGAGATCCTTGATGCTATTGGGTATGTCATAGAGTTTATTAAGAATTGATATGGAATCTGACTATTTATTCAAGAGGTCCTGAATGAAAATGAGAATTGGCTTGTAAATGCTGATTTAGGTAGATGTGTTCTCACTGGGACACCATGGAACATACATTTGTTTCATCAAAGTTACAAGATACGAGAGAAGTGTCCATTACATGGATGGGATGATCTACAGGTTAACTCGCATGTTCCTAAGAAAGCAGAGCTGGTATGTAATCAATTATCGCATAAAGCGAGTAAGTTTACACATGCATGTGGAGAATTTTCAGAATATGTTACTTGGGTAGGTTCAAGGAGATCTTGGCAGATTCATGTTGAGGGTATAAATCCCAGAAACATGATTTTGTTTAACTCATAACTTACTAAGTTGGCATATGCAAATGTGTGCTTGCTCTCAAACTTTTCATTGTTGTTTTGGAAACAAGTTGACCCGTATGATGGGATGGGAAGTGATCATTTATGTATGTCAGTTTGCAATAAGCGATTCGTTGAAGTTATGACTTCTAGAAGATGTCAAGAATTTGTTATAAAATCGTACATAATGATTAATGTCTTTGAGGCGGCATGTGGTAACTTTGGTAATAAAAGGGAAGCTGCTAAGAATTTTTATGATTTAACTGATAATCATAATCGTTTTCTTTGTCTCGCTCTTGAGGAGTCTTTAAATGGTGAAACCATTAAAGGTCATTATAAAATTCAGTTCAAGTTGTTCGAGGCTGTCACACCCCCACCATGGTTGAATATGGGGCGCGACGTATGGATATCATCACAACATGACGTGTCTATAGAGATAACTAAATGAAATAAGATATGTCATAAAATGGTGACACAAATGTCATGACAATATCTCAACAATGCAGGAGTCTAGGTAAGTAGGTAACAGTCCTACCGCTTACCTGAGACAAACAATTAACATAAACAAAGCAAACATATAGGTGTCGATAAAGTATCACTTATTCAAACATCAAATAAAGACTAAGAGGAAAGGGGGTTCCTCCAAATGCAATCCTAAGCGTCCAAAGCTAGCCACTCCTATTCTCATGCTTAACCACGTTCTCACCTGAAAAAGACAATAAAACACGTCAACATAATGTTGGTGAGAGTCATAGGTTTAGACTCCAACCTCAAATCAGTTATAATATAAGCTGTGAATAACCACCAATAATAAAAATATATGGAAAATGTGTTACAAATGTGCATTAACAACTAACAATTCAAGATTAATCATACCAAACCAATTCTAAGGCTCCAAACCTTTCCAAACACCATGGTATCATAGGCGCTCATACACCTATGAACCAATCCCAAGGCCCCGCCTTGTCAACATCCCCATGGTACTAAGTCAAATCACAAAACAATCATGAATCAATTAGCAGTTAATCACTTAAGTATACACAAGTACATCACCAATCATAAAACATGCACAACAACAATTTACAAAACCATAACGAGTGTCTCTTCCATCCCATCTGGAAATCAAAATTATTAAAAGATATGGGACTATGAAACTCACCTGATTCAAGCTTCTCCAAATATCCGCGCTCTAGCGAAAATCTAAACACACAAACATATACAATCAAGAGATGAACCACATACCAAAATGTCTCATCAGTCTATGATGGATCTCTAACATTCTCCTACAACTTAACCTCATTTATGTGCTATAAGAATCCCATTACACCCCTCTATAAGCCCTTAACTTAGTTAAGTTCATAACCCGTCCCGTTAACATTTTACCCAAAACAGTCCCATTTTCATACTCCGTATTATGAGCCAAACGCCCACCAAACTAACCCACATTCCTTGCCATGAAAATCCCATAAACTTATATGTGTTAACTAAAATCTCAGCCCTTGCCCCAACATCAAAGAAAATTTTAAGTCCCCGATATACAACTTATACTTTCGCCTATCCAGATTTTATCGATTTTGAACATATGAAAAGTTTGTTATGATCATAGGGTCTTCCACTATCCCAAATGATTATCCCTCTTACAGATATCTTATATAACATATAAAATAATTCTCATGTTCGTTTAAAAGTCTAATTGTACTCCTAAGTACCCTAACCACCTTAAAACATTAAATTAAATCCGACTGATTTCAAAACTGTTTTAACCTCCGACTGTTGTAAGCTGTTTTTGACCCACTTCCCGACATCCAACTCAATTCTAGTTTCTTGCATTTGAAAGCCAATTCAATTACCTTTTCAAGGATATAAGATTTGAAAATTAAAAGTTTGTAGCACTCTAGATATGATCAAAACATTAGCCATAAAATTCTGCCCAGTTTTTAATTACGAATTTAATTAAACTAACCTACATAATTACCCAACAATTTATTAATTACAATCCCTAATTATTCTAGTTATTACATATCAATAATATACTGATTTTAATATAAACCCTAACCTAAATCTATCATTGAATGATTAAAAACACTTTAATTGAAAAGGGTTTTAAAGATTTACCTTTGATTTATGAAAACCCCTAATTATATGAAGAAACCCTAATTCTTCTCCTTTTTAGTCGACTATAAATCTCCAGCGAGCAAGTTTTATGTGTTTGATTTGTGTATGGAACTTCTTATATAGTACAAAAAGTCCTAGACCAACCATAAGCCCACTTACCATAAATTTTTCTCTTCCTTTTTTTGTTTTAATCATAATAACCGACCCTCCCCTCTTAAATTTCTTTTTTTGTTAATTTTAATTATTAATAATTGTGTTAATAATATTACCTTAATTTTCCTTAAGCTCCTAAAGCCTCCAAAACCTCAAAACCGTAAAAGTAGTCAAATTTACACGTATACCGTAAAAGACGTAAAATATACAATTTTAGAAAAACTCTTGAAATATGAAGTAAACTAATTAACTAAGTCCTAAATGACTTAAAACCATCCCAAAAAATACTCCCGTGACTAATTACCTCATCCGAGACCTCTAAATGCTAAACCTTAAATCGTGAAAATACGATTTTCTATAATACATATACGTATACGTAAACCACTAAATAACACCATCATAATTCATGTTCACTGCTTTGTGAGCTCATGAACATGAAAAACATCACACATCGTTTCACTCACAAGGTATCCCGTACCCGAAATCGATGTCCCAACCACACTCTGTTCACACCAAATCACACGTAAACACATAAAGGCACATAAGTTCACGAAATATGCACAAAATAAAGCTAAGTGACGAACCTCAAAACCGTGGTTGTCACATCACTCCCTCCTAATAGAAATCTCGTCCCGATATTTACTTCTTAGGACCGTCATTACCAATAGTTGAGGATACTTGTTCCTCATAAACTCCTCCCGTTCCCACGTGAACTCTAGTCCACGTTTCAAATTCCATATACCCATAACTACGGTATATTAAATTTTCCAACGTCTTAGCTTCACGATCCAAAATCTCTACCGTATATTCGATGAAACGAAGACTCGTATCCACACTAATATCATCTAACGGTACTTGCAAGTAGGTTCTTGCTAAGCATTTCCTCAAGTTTAACACATGAAATACATCATGCATACTACTCAAGTCTCCCAGTAACTCTAACCTATAAGCCACTGGTCCAATCCTTTCGAAGATTTCAAATGGACCCACGATTCTAGGTGTTAACTTCCCTTTCATCCCAAACCATGTCACTTCTTTCCATGGTGAAACCTATAGCATAACCTTATCCCTAATCTTAAATCCCAACGGCTTACGCCTCTTGTCCACACAGCTCTCTTGTCGGCCCTTTGCCATTTTCAACCTCTACTTAAGCACTGCCACCACCTCTTGTAGTTTTCCGTTCCAACTTCGGTCCAATATGTTGATTGCTTCTAACTTCACCCCACCATAACGGTGATCCACCTCATCTTCTGTGGACAAACTCTAGTAGTTTCTACTACATTTCCTATCACCAGACCTAACGGTTTTCCCTTCTATATCACTACACTATCTTGACAACCCTTTGCTCCCTCAAGCCATTCTTCCTCCATACTACTTCTCGCTTGTCTCTCCATAATCTTAATTTCCATACCATCTTCTATCTCATCTTCAGCCAATAATTTAGGCGATCCTCTTTTATTCCCTACATTCTCATCAGTGAGGAATACGCCACTCTCACTAGTGACTCTATTTGTAGAAGAATTCTTCCTAAATAAAATGCATTCCCCAACAATCTCCAAACCGAACGCCAATGCTCTAGGCGTCTTCCTCCATTATCCTTATGGTATGCTCATGCCAACCATTAGTCTATCAACGGTATACTATGCTTACTTCCTATCATTTATTCCCTTGCCATAATCCTTCATAAAGCATTCCATACTTCTTAGGCTGATTTTTCTGCAGAAACTCCTATTCCATCACATCCATACGCAATCCTTCCAACTTCTCAACTACTTGACTTCTCATTCCTCTTAGAATATGGGATGAATTATTCAGTCTATCAATTATCACCCAACTTTCATCGTACTTATTCCTCTACCCCGTTATGTATCCCCTCTACCATATTCGTCTTACACCGCCCTTTCTATGCTACTCCTATCTATGTAGGAAGTATAGCCTATGTCCCTTTTCTCCATATGATTGTCTAAGCCACGCAACATAAATGTTGACGCGTTCTCTGCTTTAGACAACTACTCGTGCAGCTTACATCCTTCATCCAAACCCTCCTAACACGTCATCCATATAGCTAAATTTTGTCTCAGCATCACTTCCTCCCTCTTATTCTATGTCTCATTAACTATGCTTGCCTTTCCCAGATGGAACTTGGCCTTGCAATTTTCCTTCATCACTTAACTCCACCCATCACCGTTGCCAAATGTTCAATCAAGAGGACTGAATATGTGTTGGAGACGTTCATGATCCGTATAGATCATTCTCTACGTCTCGTACACCAAATGCCTCTAGCATTCTAGGCACATCTAACAATCCAGCTCTACTAACTAAGTCTTATCTAGTTCTTCTAAATCTCCAGTTCCTGCAACGTATAAGCAATCGCCTTTCTTTGTCGTCCTCGTACTCATCCAAATCCTTGCTCCACGTATCGTCATGCTTCGCGAATTCATCCAGTCCTTCTGATAGTGCCAGGATCTACTCATTATCCAATCCACCTCTTCAGCCTCCAAAATGCTTCCTCATCCTTCTTCACTTCGCCCATTGCTGATTCCATGATATGCCATCATCTTTAACTACTCATCATGGTAAACTTAATACTAAAACTCACACTTGAAAATCTCACGTATAATTCCTTTTTCTAAACCACTCCAAAACCAACACATAATTCGCCTCACTCTCCTTCTTATACTTTGAGTAGATCAAGATGTCTTCGATACTCCCGATGACAACATGTTTATATACGGTCATGCACACTCAGTTCATTGAATCCATGAAAACCGCTAGTGCTTTGGTGAAGCCAAATGCATAACCGTAAACCCAAAGCGTCCATTCAACATTCTTAACATCATCCCTGCATCCTCTCTTGGCAGCAACACAAAAAAAATTCTACCTCTTTCTACTCGCGAAATTCTACACACATTCTAAAAGATCGATACTCCTTCTTATCAACCCATCCAACCGCTTTCACATCACATTTACTACCAGGCAACTCAACCTTTATCTTGCATTCCTTGCAATTTCTAACAACTAGTGTCTTTAAAATCATTCCATCAACAATTGCCTTGGAAAGGCACTAACTACAACTCATCTTGCTCCTTCTACTGGCTCTGTTCATGGTTCTACTTCAAGATAATAGGTACACCTACTAAATCTTAAGAAATTTTCGGAAAATTTTACATACCTAACGAATATCACAAGTACCTTTGAAATATCACATCCCCTTCCAACATTCTCTATGATGCGTTACTTGTGCCGATATCCATACTTTATACAAATCTCTATTCATCTCCCTTGGCACTCCTAAGAGACCTCATGACCACATTAGTTCGTCTTTCTACGAACTTCTAACTCTTTCCCCATCACAATGGGCATTCCAACTATTCTCTCATATGACTATATCAATGCTCTTAATCAATACAAAACCGAAACTACATCTGGAACCCGCCAGACACGACCAACGAATCAAAACCACGGATAACTAACGACATTTCACGTGCACCAGTTAAAACAAGTCAAAAACCACGAGACTCAAAATAAAACTCAAACCCAAAATATGTATCAATTTAAAATGACCCATGACAACGAAAAATAATCCAAGAAACACCCAATGGCAACCAAAACATATTACGCCCCGCGACATATTTTTTTAAACCTTGCACGACATCGACTTTTCCTAAAAGAATATTTTTCTTTACCTCTCCACATCTATGTGACTTAAACAATCTAAAAACAACCCTCTATACGATCTCAAGACTCAACTTAAAGACTAGGTACCCGAACATCCCAAATCATAAATTTAAAAACTACTATTCAAAACTCAACCTTGAACCCGACACTTGTACAACAATTTTGCCCAGGCTACGGACCTCCCATGACTATACATTCTGAATATTTGAAAAGTACGTTCCAAGTACATATTTTTAGGCTTTTGAATCACCCAAAAGGCTTTAGAAACAAACAAGTTATGACCAAAACAATTTTATACTAGTTGTTTTAAAAACTAAAGAATCATCTTAGTAATTAACGTAAACCTTTTTAAATGAAAAGAAATAAATGTATGTGAAATTTTCATGAACTTTGTTTAGTCTTGTATATATAATTATAAATGACGTATATCAATTAAACTCACTTATATGAAATATTTAAGTAGGAAAAAATTATTTTGCTTTATTTTAAAGAAGGTCTTTTAGAATTTGAAATAAATAAGTGTTTATTACATAAAGAAGAACTTATGTTATATCTTGTTGCAAACACGACTCCTACACTCTACCCTTATTTTATCGAACACAACCAACTATCTAACTCTATAGTATATTTCCAAGTCTTTTTTTCAATATATACCGACCAAAAGAAATGTAAGACTCAACACAAAAGATTTTATTATCCCGAAAGAAATCCCAAGTTATTTCAATAGACTTAAAACCAAAAACACTATTTTAAAACGGACACGTGAAATAGGAAACTCGAGGAATACGCTACAACGGAGGTTGAATATCTAAAAAGAAGCGAGCTAGCCACCCTCCTAAGTATACAATCGATAATAATAGGGGATCATACATATATAGGCATATTATGATACATATACTCAAATCCGTCTAACATCTACTATACAAGCATGTATTAATCCTCTTTCATGCAATCATACATAGGAATCCATTGAAGTTGTGGTACTTGTATAACTATTTTGGCCACCATACTTATACAATTACCCTTTCCCCAATGCACTCCCTCCTATGATGACACTTATAAGAATCAATACAACACATAATACATACATCCATAAACTCACCTAATCACATAACCACATAAACAATAAGGTCAAAAACTCCAAATTTTAAAATAACATAGTCAAACTCCTGGAATACAGAAATCCATAGTCTAGCTAAAACAGCAAAGACAAGATCCAAAACGAAAACACAATCAATTATAAGTCATGTCGCCCATCAGAATGGAAACAGCTTAAAATCCTTCATATCCACGTACTCCTAGTAACTCGAACCACCACATGATTCTTAGGGAACATGACTTAAACATCAAAAGAAAAATACTATACCTCAGGTACAATAACTCAACAAAAGACAGAAACTACCCTGTACCAAAATATGTACTATAATGTACAATTTAAGAAAAATACAACAATGACTAGCGTGGACGATTATGGTTCAACCCGGACTAGTCACAACACGAAAAGAAAATAACATGTGGCTAAGTATGAACTACTATGGTTCAACCCATACTAGTCAAAACTTAACACACATCGCAAGTAAAAACCAATAACATCAAGAAAAACTTCAATTAATATCAAATGCACACATACTCCTACGATGCCTATATGCGAGGACCCTTAAGCTATAGACTAGGCTACGAGACTAGAAAACCTAATTCTCTATAACCATTGTCTCTGGTACCATTCTGTCAACCCCACCATAGCGGAATATGGGGCGCGAGTATGAATATCATCACAACATGGCGTGTCTATAGAGATAACTAAATGAAATAAGAAATATCATAAAATGGTGACATAAATGTCATGACAATATATCAACAATGAAGGAGTCTAGGTAAGTAGGTAACAGTCCTATCGCTTACCCGAGACAAACAATTAACATAAACAAAGCAAAAATATAGGTGTCAACAAAGTATCACTTATTCAAACATCAAATAAAGACTAAGAGGAAAGGGGGTTCCTCCAAATGCAATCCTAAGCCTCCAAAGCTAGCCACTCCTATTCTCATGCTTAACCATATTATCACCTGAAAGAGACACTAAAACACGTCAACATAATGTTTATGAAAGTCATAGGTTTAGACTCCAACCTTAAAGCAGTTATAATATAAGCTGTGAATAACCACCAACAATACAAATATATGGACAATGTGTTACAAATGTGCATTAACAACTAACAATTCAAGATTAATCATACCAAACCAATTCCAAGGCTCCAAGCCTTTCTAAACACCATGGTCTCATAGGTGTCCATACACCTATGAACCAATCCAAGGCCCCGCTTTGTCAACATCCCCTTAGTACTAAGTCAAATCACAAAACAATCATAAATCAATTAACAGTTAATCACATAAGTATACACAAGTCCATCACCAATCATAAAACATTCACAACAACAATTTACAAAACCATAACGAGTGTCTCTTCCATCCCATCTGGAAGTCAAAATTATTAAAAGATATGAGACTATGAAACTCACCTGATTCAAGCTTTTCCAAATATCCGCGCTCTAGCGAAAATCTACACACACAAACATATACAATCAAGAGATGAACCACATACCAAAATCGCTCATCAATCTATGATGGGTATCTAACATTCTCCTACAATTTAACCTCATTTATGTGCTATATGCATCCCATTACACCCCTCTATCAGCCCTTAACTTAGTTAAGTTCATAACCCGTCCCGTTAACATTTTACCCAAAACAGTCCCGATTTTCATACTCCGTATTATGAGCCAAACGCCCACCAAACCTAACCCACATTCCTTTCCATGAAAATCCTATAAACTTATATGTGTTAGCTAAAATCTCAGCCCTTTCCCCAACATCAAAGCAAATTTTAGGTCCCCGATATACAACTTATACTTTCGCCTATCCAGATTCACCGATTTTGAACATATGAAAAGTTTGTTATGATCAGAGGGTCTTCCACTATCCCAATTGATTAGACCTCTTACAGATATCGTATATAACATATAAACTAACTCTCATGTTCATTTGAAAGTCCAATTGTAGTCCTAAGTACCCTAACCACCTTAAAACATTAAATTAAACCCGACTAATTTCAAAGCTGTTTTGACCTCCGACTGTTGTAACCTGTTTTTGACCTACTTCCAGACCTCCAATTAAATTCAAGTTTCTTGCATTTTAAAGCCAATTCAATTCCCTTTTCAGGGATATAAGATTCGAAAATTAAAAGTTTGTAGAACTCTAGATATGATCAAAACATTAGCCCTAAAATTCTGCCCAGTTTTTAATTACGAATTTAATTAAACTAACCTAATTAATTACCCAACAATTTATTAATTACAAGCCCTAATTATTCTAACATTACATATCATTAATATACTAATTTTAATATAAACCCTAACCTAAATCCATCATTTAATTATTAAGAAATAATTAAAAACACTTTAATTGAAAAGGGTTTTAAAGATTTACCTTTGATTTATGAAAACCCCAAATTTTATGAAGAAACCCTAATTCTTTTCTTTTTCAGTCGACTATAAATCTCCAGGAAGCAAGTTTTATGTGTTTGATTTATGTATGGAGCTCCTTATATCGTACAAAAAGTCCTAGACCAACCATAAGCCCACTTACCATAAATTTTTCCCTTCCTTTTTGTTTTAATCATAATAACCGACCCTCCCCTCTTAAATTTTGTTGTTTTTTCATTTTAATTATTAATAATTGTATTAATAATATTACCTTAATTTTCCATAATTTATTTCAGCTCCTAAAGCCTCCAAAACCTCAAAACCGTAAAACTTGTCAAATTTACGCGTATACCGTAAAAGACGTAAAATATACAGTTTTATAAAAACTCTTGAAATAAGAAATAAACTAATTAACTAAGTCCTAGATGACTTAAAACCATCCCAAAAATACTCCCGTGACTAATTACCTCATCCAAGACCTCTAAATGCTAAACCTTAAATCGTGAAAATACGATTTTCTATAATACATATACGTATACGTAAACCACTAAATATCACCATCATAATTCATAGTCACTGCTTTATGAGATCATGAACATGAAAAACATCACACATCGTTTCACTCACAAGGTACCCCGTACCCGAAAACGATGTCCCAACCACACTCTGTTCACACCAAATAACACGTAAACACATAAAGGCACATAAGTTCACGAAATATGCACAAAATAAAGCTAAGTGGCGAACCTCAAAACCGTGGTTGTCACATAGGCCATATTGTGATTCACTAAACTTTATCCACTTTGTGAAGGAAGAAATTATGAATTATGGCCAAGTAGTAAGCGGATTAAGGCCCAAAGAGATGACTTTCAATTTGGAAGTGAAGTCAACTTTATGTTATTAAGAAGTTATTTACTCGAAATTTGGCAGCTCGTTCTTCTTTGCTAAATATCATAACAACAGACTATTGAACATCAGTAGTGAAAAGCTTGCTACTTATGTTCTTGAAGAATTACTTATGAAGAATAAAAATGAGATTATAGAGAAGTAGCTAGTTAAGTAGAAGTGGAAGAAGCTTTATGTAAGAACGATGAGTCCTTGGAAGAAAGATACCGATTCTCTTGATCCTTGGGGTCAAGGATCTTTTGAAGGGGAGGGTATTGTTATGTGTCTGTTTGTAGTTTAGGGTCATTTTTGTCATATTTCTAAGTGCAAGGTCTCTAATGACAATGGTAGAAATAATGTCTGTGTGGTTAGCTTATATATCAGTAATTGTACCCTATCAAGTTTATGAATGAATTAATGTCTGCTTCTTATCTTGTTCTTCTTCTCTTCTCTAATTTTTAAATTCTGATTAATCATGTTACTTTATGTTCTTCCTCGGAATTGATTTTTTACCCCTCAATTCCCAAGTTGACAGAAGAGATTAACCATCGAACTTGTTCTCGGTCTTAATCTTATTTTAGATTGTATCATGAGAGTAAAATACAACATAGTCATTTGTTTGTTGTGGTCATGTTTATTTTTAGATGTGTTTACTAATGAAAAAAAGTGATAAAGAGGATTAAAGTGATAAAAAGGGGAAAGAGAAATCAACCGGAGAAGATGAACTTGAATTGTAAATGTGTTTTGTTGTGTTATACATGTGAAAAGACAAATCTATACTTATTTTTAACAGTCAACGTAAGACAAATTAACGTTTGGGACAAAAAGCGTTACGGATCGATCAAAATAGGACTGAATCTTTTACTTTTTAAACTTTTGAACTAAAATCGTTATACCCAGCAAACTATAAGGACAAAAAATGTAGTTAACTCTTGTATTTTTATGCCCGGCATGTCATATTGGTAGGGGTGGGAAAAAAACGAAGATGAATGAATCGGCTAAACGCGATTGTTAGCCTCTCCTTTGTGTTGACCTACGGGTTTGCCTGCAAGTGGCTTAAAACCGAACCAAAACTCGAAAAAATAAAATCAGAAAAATCGACCGAAACAAAAAACCGATGGTTCGATTTTTATTTTTTCAAAAACCGAAAATACGCTATTTGGTTTCGGTTTTCATCAAAAAATCGAACCATAAAAACCGAACCAAACCAAACCTCTTAATTACATAACAATATATATTTAATACTATAAAAAATAAAAAATAATTCTAACTACTAAAATATATTTTTTTTGGATAAAAATATAATATATTTATTTTAATATTTATATGCGTATTTATATGTACGTGTGTTTACTTCATAATATATCATTACATATGTGACAACGATTATGTATAATTCATATGTTCACTTTTATGTGTGTGTATTGTATAAATTTATGTTTAATTCTAAATTTTTTGGGTAAACATTATTAGGCTTAGAATTTAAAAAAAATTTAAAAGAAATAATCAATTTTTTTAACGTAAAACAAGTTTGTTAGTATAAATTGAATAAACACAAATATAAACGGTTTTAAAATCAAAAAAACCAAACCAAAGTAGCTAAAAACAAAAAAAACCGAAAAAACCGAACCGCTCAAAACTGAAAGCGGTGTTTTAAGTAAATTTATCATTTTATTCAATTTGCATTTTAATGCAGACACAACTTCTTTGTTGCTACACTAATATTCATCCCGCACACCATCTGTTTGATAAAATGTCCATAACAAAATTTCAAAGAATCACATTAGCATCCTTCAAAACACAATACATAAATAATCATACACCATTCATCTCCTCATTTTCAACCACTACTCCGGAAAATACCGGTTCAGTTGCATCATTTTTAAAAGAATCAGGATTCTCAGATACCCTTTTGGCGAAAATCGGGAAAACCAGACCGAAGCTACTAACATCAAAGCTTGAACAAACAATCAAACCGAAAATCAACTTTTTTCAGGACATGGGTTTGTCAGCAACTCAGATTGCTGATGTGGTGTCAGCAGACCCGCGTATACTAACCCGTGTTTCCATTCATTTTATTGAACGTTCGGTTACCGTTTTAAAGAAAGTTTTGGGTGATAAGCTGTATGATTCTCGGATTCTTAAGAATTTTGGGTGGTTTTTGAATTATGATTTGGAGAAGACTTTGGTGCCGAATGTTGAGTATATGAGAAGCTGTGGGGTTGAGCAGTCTCAGATACTGCAGTTGTTTTATAACTATCCGAGGTTCTTGTTGCATAAAGAAGAGAATTTTAAGGAGTTTGTTAGAAGGGTTGATGAAATGGGTGTTGATAGAGAATCTAAATTGTTTGTTTATGCCGTTAGGACTGTTGGTTCAATGTCGCTTGAGAGCTGGGACCAAAAGCTCGAGGTTTTTCGGGGATTAGGGTATACGGAAGTTGATATTATTTCGACGTTTAGGAAGTTTCCTAATGTATTTGCTTTGTCAGAGAGGAAAATCAAAGAGACTGCTGAGTTTTTACTTAGTTCGGGAAGGTTTGATAACTCATACATTTTCAGATACCCGTATGTTCTTATCTTTAGCCTTGACCGGAGGCTTAAGCCTAGGTTACGTGCACTGGAGATTTTGGAAAGAGAGAAACTTTGGAAATTCAAGCTTACTACTAGCTACTTCAGCATTTCTGATTCTAAGTTCCTTGCTAAGTTCGTGAGGCCTCACTTGGATAAAGTTAAAGATCTATCATTTATAGTTGGTGATGCAGAAACGTAAACAACTGGTTTGGATAGTAATGCTGAAACGTTTAGCAGGTACGCCATGATGAAAATGTACTAACTTTATGCTGGCAAGTTTCATAATTAGAGCAGTTGGCATGCAGTCGTTTAATTATTTAGATTGCTATTTACTTAATGATCTGTTTTTGAACTTTTGTTTTCTTACTGATCTGAATACAATGTGTTTTTAGTGTTCTTTGTGTTGCTTGCTGGTGTTTCTACATTTAGTTTATACTTGCATATGTGAGGACCCTTGGGGTTCACCATGGATACCTCTGGTGTATATATAAGGTTAAATCTTTAGTTGCTTGTTTTGTTGCGTATGGACTATTTAATATTTGTATAACTTTATAATTTTCGAAATTGATTATACTACAGGAACTGATAAGTAAGACTATTGGCATGTGTCCAACTCCAAACATTTAAGCTACATGTGACGTCCAACCAAATCACAAATAAGGAAATGTCAAATACTACCCCTTAGATGTAGAACTTTGATATAATTGATTTCATATACTAAGCTATCATTTAAGCTATTGATTTGCTTTACACTTGTTATGAAACTCCCCAACCTGCAATACAAGTGAAGATTGTGGCGGCTAGGTGTGTCCTGGTTTTGCATGTACATATAATGCTAGCCACCTCATTCCGTGTGAAAGTGTCAAACACGATTAGGGTCCAAAACTTCATATTAAATCACTACGTGTACAACTAAACCATCCATGAACACATCAGTTTTACTAGCCTCAGTTACCGTTACTGTTTTTTTATAACACCTGCACCACAACCCAGTGTACCAGTGCCAAACTGCCGCCCCCCAAAATGCAGATAGTGCATATAGATTCAATATCAGGTTGTAAAACATATCATGAGCAAATACATAGCATGTATTTGAGTTTTGAAATTAATGCACATGAACTCTGGTTTTTGAGTTTAGTAATGCAAGGCCTTTACTATAATTCGAAATTGAAATGAGTTGCTAATCTTTAACTTTAGAACGTAGGAATACCAGGTTAGGCCTGCCATAGGGCTAGATCACACAGGGTATAGTCTAGTCTCTATATAGTTTTTCTAATTTTACACTCTCTTCTTTAGGCAGAACTCGGCACGCCTACATTTTAAATTTTCATCTTTTGACTAGTGAATACTTTTTCCTTCCACACATTATTTAATCGTCTTGAAAAGTCAAGTTATGAACTATGTTAACTTAGATTTAGCCACCTCTAAATCCTTTCTGGTTTTTAATTTATGGACCACTTGAGATGGAGGCGAGGCTGATGGATTAAAATATGGACAGATCTCTGAAAATAATGTATTCGTAAAATAAATATATATCTTGACGGTGACACTCGCGATGGAGATTGCGATCTTATGGCTCAAAGTAACCAAAACACAATATGGTTCTTAGAAACCTGATTAGGCCTACCAGTCCCTGACTGGTCTTCAAATACCACAATATCAGTCGAGTTTACAAAAGTGTATTTTTCCCCTGAGTTGCCTTGTCAGAAGTTTCCATTCTGTTCAAGAACTCTTTGAGATGGGGAAGATTCCGTTTGTGATTATGGTGAAGTAAAAATGTCTTTGGTTGGACATATTGAAATAGCGTGTTAGAATATCTTCACAGTGATTTTAACAAGAGGAATACGAGTAACAATTTAGGAGGCTCTTTTTGTAGGGGAACTGTGGCTAGAAGGACTAGAAGGGCCGTTTGGAAGAAACCTCGTTCTAGGAAGGTCGTCAGGATTTGGCTTTAAGAGGGCCCATAAAGAAGCATCCATTTTTGATGGGGAACAAGAATAAACTGGTTGATATCTTTTATTTAGTTTTCTTATTTTGTGGTATCTTTTAATTAATTTTCTTATTTTGTGTTTTTTTGGGAAGAATATTGTTTTCTTTTTTCCCAAGTTTAGTTTTCCTATAAAATTAGGAATTTGTTCATTGTATTGGATATTGAGTGTTTAATAAAAAAAATGTCTTGTGTTAATTGACATAAACCAAGATTAGGGTTTATTGTTTGATTTTCAACCTAATAATCGGTATTCGTTGAATCAACGATTGTTGGAAGAAATTGTCTCTAGTATTCTTCGGAATCAATAGATCCAATTTATCTATCTTTAATTGTTTCTGGTATTCTGTGGGAATCAACAGATTCAATTGGTCATTATCCTTGTTTCAAACTACATCAGTTGGTATCAAGAGCCGAAGTTCCTGATTAAGATGTTAGAATATCCATTTTTTGATGGTGATGGTTCACGTTCTACTGAATGGACAGATCATGACATGGAGGGTGACGATTATGAAGGACCTCCAATATTTGATGAATATGAAGAAGAATCAATGGCAGTTTATGATACTGATCTTGAAGATGTCATTGCGGAGAAAGAAGGATTTTTGGGGGAAGGAAGATTTGTTGGCGAAGAAGACAGCATCGAGTACGTTGTAGTTATGGCTAATGATCTTTGTTCTTCCATTATCCAAACTACATTAAGTGTTGATTATTCAAAAGCCACAGTTTCAAACCTTCATGAGTTAATTTGGTTGCAAGAAGGTAAATGGGGGGATGTTAGTATCATGACTAAAAAAAATATATATCAAGAAGCCGCACTTATGGTCGGTAAGTTTGGTTTTAAAACGATCAAGGTTCGAGGTCGATTCGTTATAAATAAAGGGAATTTGATGCAAAGGATACAAATTTGGATTCTACGAGTACAAGGGAAGAGTGAGACAAACTCGAGGACGAGTTTTTTGAAGTGAGGGAGAATGATGGGGAACAAGAATAAACTGGTTGATATCTTTTATTTAGTTTTCTTATTTTGTGGTATCTTTTAATTAATTTTCTTATTTTGTGTTTTTTTTGGAAGAATATTGTTTTCTTTTTTCCCAAGTTTAGTTTTCCTATAAAATTAGGAATTTGTTCATTGTATTGGATATTGAGTGTTTAATAAAAAAAATGTCTTGTGTTAATTGACATAAACCAAGATTAGGGTTTATTGTTTGATTTTCAACCTAATAATCGGTATTCGTTGAATCAACGATTGTTGGAAGAAATTGTCTCTAGTATTCTTCGGAATCAATAGATCCAATTTATCTATCTTTAATTGTTTCTGGTATTCTGTGGGAATCAACAGATTCAATTGGTCATTATCCTTGTTTCAAACTACATCAATTTTGATTGAAACTGCTTTTTTGGAAGAAAAAAACTCGGTGGATAAAATAGTGAAAATTGGTGAATTCATTTGCAGAGTTAGAGAATGAAATAAATGAATATCGAGCTGCTCAAAACTTAAAGAAGCAAAGAAGAAAAGCAGAATTGGCTTAAAATGTACTGTAGTTAAATATGGCTTAGTAGAGAAGAATTGGTAGTAATAGCTGCGAGACTCTGTGTGGTGTTCAGCTGTTGAAATATCTGTCTATGTTGGCCATTGGACCAATTATACTGAGCCATGGTTAATGGCCTGTCGAGTACAGTTATAGCTGATTTAAATGCATCACTAATAACACCCATTCTCCGTAAAGGAGGTGCTTGGAGTAGGTAACAATCCGGATTCAGGTTGACTGGTTAGCGTTTGTGGGTCAGAGAACCTTAAAACGAATACGACTGTATATTTAATCAACCGTGTAACCCCAACATGTTTGCACATAACCCGAACATGACCTATTTAACCATTATGTTTATATGGTTAACCACAAATATGTATAAACCATCACCAACTAGAACACGGCCCATTGAATAAACGGGTAAGTTGGGTCAACCCGAAACCAATTAAAAACCCAACCCTAACTTGTTTATTCTCGTGTATGTCTCAAGTTGTTTTCGTTCCACAGTGATGAGAATAAATAGCATGTTGAACATTAGAATGTAAACCAAAGAGTAAAGTGCTTATGTAACTTACAACTAAAAAGAAACATTCGCTATAAGAGAACAAGAATACTAATAATAAAGCAAATAATTTGGCCAAGAGGAAAAAAAAAACGCCTGCCAATTTACCTAACTTACATTCAAAAGAAAAATACTTAAAATTTAGTAAACTAGCACTAATCAGGAAGTCACAAAGCCCTGCAATTGCCAAAAAACTTGATTGCATGCAGTGACCCCTTTATAAACATTATACACTAACATCACTTGTACCAAATGTAAACAAAAATAAAATTCCAATGCATCGCACTAGATGGAACCCCAATCAATCTCATAAGGAGGGCACTTTTCCAATGAAAAATTCTCAGAATCATACCACACGCTTTCCTCCACCGCCAGCTCTGGAAACATCAACCCAGATGATTGCGACGAGTCACTGGAACCCGAACAGACGTCACTGTCCGAGCCTGCAACTTTTCCCGCCTCAGATACCGTCTTTGACTTAATCGCTGATTTGCATGACTTTTTACAAACATCGATACTCTTTCCATCCACCAAGCTTTGACAAATCTCGTCTAACTTGGCAGTGACGGATGAGTGGAGCGGGCTGTATTTGCATCCTGCTCCGCTCACAAACCAGTTGTGACGTAAGTGGGGGAAGTTTAGACGGGCATTTTCACTACGCAGCTTGTAAGCCGCGTTGTCATATGCCAATGCGGCTTCTTCAGCTGTGCTAAAAGTACCTAACCAGAGTCTGCTACGGTTCTTAGGTAATCGGATTTCCGCGACCCATTTACCCCAGTGCCGTTGTCTTACTCCCCGGTAAAGCTTTGCAGGTTTTGTAGGTGACCCTGATTGCTTCATGGGTATGGGCTTTGGACCTAAGTGAGTTGGGCATGTGGATAACTGAATTCGGGCTTGCATATGGTCTATTTGTGATGGGGTTAGTTGGTTCAACCCAAATGATAAATCGGGTTGTTCGTAACCAAACTGCTCAATCTGTGACCAGTGTTGTTTTTGGTTTAAAGAAGGAGAAAAGGATGAAGAAGGGCATGAATAAGAAGTAGACGGAGAGGATAAAACAAGGTTATTTGGGTGGTTTAGTATCGGAGCACTTTTGATAAAAGGTAAAAGTGCGTCCATGAGCTCACCACCAGCATTTGGAAACTGTTGAAATCCAATGTTGTTCCAGACATCCATTGTTGTTGACGTCGTTAATCTTTTATTTTCTTATAAATAAAACAAAAACTAAATATATACACAAATAAATATTAGAAATAAGGTCTGTAAAACTTTAACCTTGTTTCTGAAGAAATAATCAACCTTAAGGGACGAAAATAAGCCCTTGCAAAGGTGTGATTTAGTTGAAACTACTAAGATTTACAAAAAAGAAAAAAAAAATAGAGAATAAAAGTGATTAAAATAGAATCCAATTCAAAAAAGATGGATCACTATTCTGAAAACACCTGGTGGAAAATGAATTCCAAAATCAAGTTTGCTGTTTTGTTCTGATATATGCATGAAAGCGCATAAAAACAGTTAACTTTAACTTTAAAAAGTTTTTTTCATATACAGAAGATTCACAGAAAGGGAAACATAGAAACGGGGAATTCAGAGGGGGGGAATGCAAATAATAATAAAGATATTCAAAAGAAATTAAAGTTTACAGGATTTTTTTAAGTGTGAGAAAATAACCTTGGCTCTCACTTGTTTAAAGTTTTGATGTGATTTGATTGAAGAGTTGGCTGTGGGTTTATATAGGGATGTGGATGTGCTGATACCTACAGTTTTAACCCTTTTTGTTAACCAGTGTTAAGGTTTTAATATTCTATTTCTAGGGTTATCTGCAACTGTGCCTACTTGGTATCATCTTTGCATAATGTAAATGAAGCTACAAAGCTTGCCGGCGACTAGAAGCAAGTATAAACATATTGTTTACTGAAAGATAGTTGCAGCTTTTGAATGTTTACTGATGTGCTAAATTTAACTCCTAGAAGACAACGTACAAAAGGTAAAACCATGCATATGATTGTACAATTAATGATAACTACTTCAAAATGGCTAATAAATACGTAACATTTTAGATAGCCAAATCCTTTTTCGTACATTTAGATCTATACTATATTGTACGTTTGTAGCCCGGAGATGACTTGCAGAAAAAGAGGCATAATAGTTGTGCAACTACTACGGTGGCTGTTGCCAATGGGGATCCTACAAAAAGAAAAGTCATTGGCCGCTTGATCAGGTCCTCGTGTGTTTAGAGCTTTTGGTTTTACAATTAGTTTAGCTATAGATCTAAATGCATATAATAATTCGGAGTGTTTAAAATAATCAGGTACTGTAGTCTAGATCTAAAGGTTAACAATATGTTGACTAGCTAAAATTGATGATAGTTTTGAAGTTTGAGGAATTGAGGGTTAAAGTGAAGGAAACGGCGTAGCCACTTGGCTTGAAGTAGGGAATGTTGTGAGATCAATAACATAACCATAGTTAACAAATAAGTCAACTTTAGTTTGATATTGGTGTGGATTATGGCGTAAATAAGCTAAAACTTGAAAAGATGAATAATGTCGATGGCACATGGGCATCAAAAACTAAGATCCACATGGATATTCGTATAACTCAAGACCCAAGTGGCTGGTTTATGTATTTTGTACAGTAATCTATGGCGTATGAATTTGCAGGCTCAGTGATGGTTAAATACTAGTCTTGAAAAAACCTATCATTAATGTATATCCCATATCTGAATCTATATCTGAAGATGCAACGAGACTTTGGACTATCCGGACACATACTTCCTAAAATGGTTCTTGCATGTTGACCACGTATTAACTCCTAACAATGCAGAAGCCTGGGCAAACTTTAGTTCGCCTTAAGAGTCTTGGGCGAAGTTTAACTAGATGCAGGTAGTAACGGAACTTGGAACACTATTAGCACTTTAGCATGGTTCAACTCAAAATTTAAACAGGTATATTTTTGTCCCGTGTGAACACCTAATTGTTGGTAGCTCAACGTGGCTTCCTAATGATACATGATAACATTAGACAAAGATATACCTAAACAAATCAACACTGAAAACATGCTCGAGCTCTCAAGGTTGAGATAACAACACCAACGGTGGAATGCTTTCATTCTCGGTCATGTGTCTTAGTGTATCTGAACAATAATTCAGCATCGTGTGGTACCATTAATATGATCCATATTGTTATTTAGAGAGGCTTGGAGTAGTGACGAACCAGAAAATAAGGTTATGGGGGGCAAAAATCTTTTTTTTTTACAATAGCAAAGAAATGTGAAAAAAAAGGTAACATCAAAAAGATAAATCTAAGTATTTTTACTTACGAATAACGACTTATAAGGTTTTAAAGCGTTAAATGTTGGGATTTTCTATATGGGCGTGGGGGGCAATTTAAATTTTTAGTGGGATGCGTTTTCGAAAAATGGTCAAAATCGAAAAAAAAATACACTAAAATCTCATGGTATCGAGCTAGCCATGGGAGGCAAAAGCCCCGTAACTACTACATACATCGTCCCTGGCTTGGAGTAACTATTGATTTGAAGTGAAAATGAAAAAAAAATGGATTTCTTTTGCATTGACTAGACTAAAATAATTGACATTATTTCTTCATCACTTTTAGAATCTTGAGTTATTTATTGGAAGTCCACTATTTGTTTCATTTTCATGTGATGCATATGCAAATAATTATGTAAAATAATTCATTTTCAAGTTTTAGTGTAAGATGTATCGTGTTCGAGTAAATCACTCTTGAGCTATAAATTATGAATAAGCCATATTACATACGTATAAAGTATTCTCAAAGTCAAAGATTTATGAAATAAGCATTATTTGTTAAAAGGTCAATTTAACAACATGCGAATACATAATTAGTGGTGTTCATATCCTCCTAGTCCTAGCTCAAAAAAAGTTCATGGATTGCACAATTATAGTGGGCTAATAAGGTAAAATTTTAGTGTGTGCTTGTCGATGGTACTGACTACATGGGCTTAAAGTGTATGTTTTTACCAAATTTCTGAAACGAAAATGTACATTTCTTAATTGTATTATGAAACGAGTGAGATTATACCCAAAAAAAAAAAAAAACTTTTGTATTTATCGTTTATCGAAAGCATATGTTAAGGGGGCCGAGTATACCAAAGATTAAATAGGCATATTTATGGGAAAAAGTAATCGTGTTCCCAAACATACTGCAGTTTTTAGTATAGTTCTGTTTCTTATGAAGTTTTTTGCGAGATAATAGCGTCTATCATATTTCTACCTTCTGGCCTGCTAATTTTATCCAAAATGCTCATTCATAATGTTGCTGAAAAAAGGGCAGAATGACAGTATTTCTTACCTTCTTTCTGAATCGCCACAATACCCACAAGGTGGTTAGAACCACTAAGTCGAAGATCTTATCGATAGTGACAGCAAGTGAGCCTGAAATGCAAAGCTGACTATGTCATTTTTCAATAGCTTTTATGCATTGCCTGTGTAAACCTCAAGTTTTAGGTGCAATATTACGATCTCTTTTATCCTTATTATAAACTTTTTAATTGATTTGGTAATGTTAAAGGACAGAGGAGAGAAGTTTTTCAAAAAACTTTTCGATGAAAGAGTCATTGAGAATTACTCATTGCATTATCGGTGCTCGGACAAAAAAAGTCTTCAATGAAAGTGTCTAATGATTTTGGATTCGATCTTTGAGAAGAAAATTAATCCTCAATTGGTCACGAACGTTTTTTTGCGATAACTACGAACCATCTAAGAAAATAGTTATTTGACATTAAGTCGACTTGAAATGTCAAATCATAATCAAAGTAATACAAAATAAAGTCAAAATTGTGTAAAGTCAGGTCAAATTAAGGCCGAGCAAATGAATTGGAAAACCGAATCGAACCGACTAAATTCGGTTCGGTTTTGGATATATAGCTTGGTATGATTCGATTCAAACCGACATTAAATTAGTTCGAGCCACGTAAACTGAACCGAATCAGTTATAACCGGTTCGGATTCAGTTTATATGTGTAAATCGATTTGATTCTAGGTTTGATTTTTCTAAAATTCGGTTTTGATTTTGGTTTGAGTCAGTTTCGACCGATGCTCAACCTTAGATCAAATTGTCTTGTGTCGTAATTTTCTCTTTCCACTATATTTGCATTAAACGTAGTTCATGAATAACACATTAGAATATATCTTAGCTTACGAAGTTGTCATCATTCGAGTAACATTTAAGAATCACATACGTTCCCTTTTGTAGCTAAGTAGTTTATTAGATGCTGTTATGATTATTATAAAGCATTTTAGATTTTTTAAACTAATAAAGCTGAAAATTCAGATTTTTTTATTTACTAAATAAATAAGTTGTTGATGATTTCTTCACAATTATATATCATGACTTTTTGTAATAAGCTTTTGTAAAAAATTTTGGTAACAACTTATTAAAATAAGATTTTTTGTTTTAAATTGAAAAATCTTTTTATCTATTTATTATTTTTATAATCTAATTTCATTATATTTTTAAAATTTAGTGCTCTTTAATTCAATATACATTTTGATATATTTTTATTAACTTATATTTTTATTTCATTTTTAGTAAGTTTATTTTAATTTGATTTTTCACAATTTAAACATTAAAGTAAATACAAATTCAATGGGCAAGAGAGTAATATTTATTTGCTTTGAAAATCGTCATTGAGTACTTTCGTTCATATTGCGCGAGTACCATGCTAGCAGATCTAATGGTAGAAATAAGCCAAGCGGTTTAAGAAAATTTGGGATCAAACCGGACAATCCATGTTTAAATAAATTTGAGTTTAAGTTGCAATTCATTAATTAATCGAGAATTTGGAGCTTAAACTTCACGTACAAAGTTTTGCTCGGCCCGTAAACCTAAATGAACATAAACTACATCAGGTATATCAAGTATTAACATATATAATGATAATACTAGTAATTTTTTTGGCAAATGATATAAAAAGATATTTAACTTAAATTTTATTTCCAATTAAAGTATTTTACTTTTTTTCTTAGCACAAAAAGGTATTCAACTTATTTTTTTTATTGATTTAGATTTTTTGTCACTTCCCGTTAAAAAACCAACGGTCATTTTTATTATTTTCTTAAATAACTTTTTTATGAAATTTGAAAGGTTATTTTACATTTATTCACTAAATCAAAATAACATAAACATGATACGTCAATAGATTTATATATTTCAATATAGTTATATTGAAGTTGTTTACCCACACAAGATACATAAGTAGATTTATATATTTCAAAGTGATAATTAAATAACCAATTGCATCTATGAGAAAAGTTATTTTGTATTTTTTTTTTTTTTTTGAAACCAATAGATAAATCTCCACTCTTCATCTATTCTTGATTTAATGGTAGATATTAAACTAAGATTTAAAAAAACACGGAGGGGTCATTTTTTGCCAAAATGTCCAAAAGTTGAAAAAATGGGCGGAGGTACCAAAGTTGTAAATATGACGGAGTAATGAATTATCACTAATGATATTTCACTGGCGAAAATCAATGAAATATCACTGCTGACAAAACAATGAAATATCATTGGAATATTACGCGGTAACTATGTTAATGAAATATCACTAGTGATGTTTTATTGATTTATCTTTAGTGATATTTCATTGTTTTTATCAGTAACGAAATATCACTTGTGATAATCGATTTTCGTAATATTTACAATTTAATCCTTTCGCCGTTTTTTTACAAATTTTGCATATTTTGACAAAACTAATCCCTCCATGTTTTTTTAATCTTAAATAATAGATGGTTAAAATTTGTCCCTTAAATTTCATTAAAAAAATAAGTTTTCAAAATAACCGAACTCTTGCATCTATAATCCCATATTCATATACGATTGGATTCTTATAACTTCAATAAAAATGACCTTTAAATGATGACGTCGATTTTTATTCAATTAGATGCATCAGATGTGTGATCTTTTGCATATTGGCAAGTGAATATGAATCGGTACAGATTTAATAGTATATTTCTGTGTTAAATTCCTTGTGTAAAATTACATGAAAGAGAAGAGTATCTTTATGTTTAGTAAAAACAAAGATATGCTGGGTATTTAATATATAATTCTGTTCAATCAAAAGAAAAAAAAATCAAAAATGTATTCGTCATTCATGAAAACATGAAAGAATGAATATCTTAGTCATTAAATGTCTTCTGTTTGGACATTTTAGTTGTCTTTGTATGGCAGTGACGTTTTCATTTGGTATAAATACCAAACATGAATTGTAGATTTTGTTATTTACTGTACTTGATTCATCATGTTTTTATAATTTAGATTTAGTGAATTTTAGTGAATAAATGTAAAAAAAGCTCCTCAAATTTCATAAAATATTTATTTATAAAAATAAAGAAATGATCCTTAATTTTAATGAGAAGTGACAAAAAAACCTAAATCAGTAAAAAAAAAAAGTTAAGTACCTTTTTATGTAAGAAAAAAAGTATAATCTGTAACAACTCGAGTTTTCGCGTCTATTATATTATGATAGAAACGTGTGCGTTATTAAACGTTTTAAGTAATAACCGTTGCGCCGGTTAGGGTTGTTTGTTGAATCCCTCGAGAATACGCGTACCCATCTTTGTTTAAGTTGTGTGTCGAGATTTTATCATGTTGTTCTTGTTATGTTTTCGCATTTAAAACTATGACATTTGATAAACCCTGCTGGGCCGAATGATACAATTTATACAAAAATCAAATTGGTAAACTTTTATTTAGATTTTTCAAAACTTGGTCAACACTAGTCAAACATTCAGACCTGGAAACTATATTCTTTGTTTATACAACCCACTACCCAAAAGAATCCAGCACCCATGCCTAGTTTACCCAAAATGAGTACATCACAAGACCTCCATTTCCAGATATGGACTAACCCTAAGCAAGTATTACAAAGTTAAATACTATCCCAATTTGTTCACTGTCCAAACACAACACAAAACACATCCACAGTCCAAATATTACAAGTTGTTCCTGCTGAGCAGTTTTAATTACAAATTCTGGGTAAAAAGTATAGAGAGTAGTGTCAAGGCATTGAACCAGCCGAGCCATCCTTTTCTCGTCCGAACCCACAAGCCGGAACAAAATCCTTATTGTGAGTCTTTTAACCACCTCCTTTTAGTTTCTGCATACGTCTTAGTTGTGCTCGTCAATCGTAAACTAACCTGCGGAAATAACACAAACTGATTAGTCTTTTTTTAAAACCGTTCGGTTTAAGCAAAAATATAATGATATAGGAGAGTACTATCAACTTGGACTTTGATCCACAAACCGCAACCCCATATTGTTTCTGCCGTGACCATACCGAGACCCCTTTTACATTTTTCTTTGTTGCTATTTGGTATAATATTATCAAGAACTAGTAATAATAACTGTAGACAACAACATCACTCGAATGATTATATTCCTGCCGAAACTCTAATTACTCAAAAATTAACCATAATATAAAATTTACACAATCCTTTTTACAGAAACATTACTTAACCACCATTAAACCCGCGGGTATAAAAACCCCTCATTATTTCGAAACCCTAATTTTGTAAATCGTTTTTATTTATGAAATTAACACAATTTATTACCCAAAAACATTATTTAATTATAAATAAACAACCAATTATAAAAACCCCAAATTTATATAAACCCTAATTTTTAATATATTGATTTAAACTCTAATTAGACCTAATCTAAATACGAATTGACTAGTTAATTAGATTAAAACCGAAATATGAACAAACCCCCAATTTGACCCGAACCCTAATTTTACAAATCGAACTGTTTGATGAAATTGAAAAGTTTTTATGTTAGAAAACACTAATTAATTATTATTGAACATCAGATTTATCAAAACCCCTAATTATTCGAAACCCTAATTTTCGAAAACTCATCTTAATTTACTAATTAACATCAAGAGACTTATGAAAACATCAATTAATTGCAATAAAACCTTAGATTTGGAAAACCCCCAATATTTCGAAAACCCTAAATTAGTTTTATTTAATCCGAAAAATCTTTTATTCATATTGTGAAAAGACAAATGATTTCAATCTTGTGAATCCCTTTTATTTTCGAATGTATAAAACAAAAAGCAGTTTGAACCAATTATTTAGAAGGAAAGGAGATGAAAACTTATCTTTAGTGAGGAAAACACCATTGAATCTCCCTGGGAAAAACATCTCGAAATGGACTTGATTTGATGTGGGGATGAAACCCCACATCCCACGCAGGATATACACCTTAAGCTTTCATGGTATTTGATGTTTATTAATCTGAGATGGTTTTTTTTACCATGGAGGGTGTTAGATCCGGATTTGAGAGAAGAGAGAGAGAAATGGGACGGTTGGGAGTGTTTTTCGAGAGAGAGAGTTGGTGTCTGTGTTTTGGGGAAAGTAAAAGGGTTATAACCACCCTTTCTTGTTTATACCGCCCTTGGGCTGGGCCGGGTTGGGTAGCACCCACATGGACCGAACCCTATTATGGGTTGAATTGGAATATTTGTTTGGGCCACTCGTTTGTATTGGGTTATATAAGCCCACACCGAAATATTAATTTAAAGTGTAATATTTAGCCCAAAACCCCATTTGTTAAATACCCGAGTTTTAAGTGTCGTGTTTTCCGTAAACGAAACATGTCGTCAAGCACAACTAGGATGTCATGCCTTTTTTTTCTAAGTATAAATTTAGATGTCGTAACACGGTTCTTATATTCAAATAGGTCGCGGGTAGCGTAACCGTATTCTCGAGCTACATTCATATTTCCATTACCTTGCTGATTTAACGAGGTGAGTTTATAGCCTCACTTTTAACTACTTTTACTGCTTTTTGGGGTGAGACATTGCTCGATTTAACGTATGAACACAAGTGCATTTACTGATTTATATACTAGTCTAAGTCCCACTAAAAACCCAGTTGCTTTGGCCCGTAAATCGTGAACCGTTAATTACTTTGTGTTAGCGCGAATGTTATGGATAGATCTATCGGGGTTGACGCCCCTGTCTGTCTTGGTCCAACAAGGGACAAGTGGGCACAGTTTCATTTGAGTCTGAGATAGGATGTCGTGGGTTTAGGCATCCAGTTGGGCTACATTTAAATGATTATACTACCGGTGTTGTTAACGCTTCGGTGTCACGAGCTTAGACTGTAATAAATGCTTTTATGATGACTTTGTATTTGTTATATTGTCATCACCTTTGGGAAAATCTTGTGGTTCATTAAACACTTCAAATTAACTAAACCTATGAACTCACCAACTTTATGTTGACGCTTTAGCAATGTTTTTCTCAGGTATTAAGAAGGAAGATGTTATGTGAGGTCTCATGCATTGCCGTCATTTCTATTGAAACAAAGATCATTTGTACTATTTGGAAACTATGTTTTGTAACTGTGACCAGTTTTATGCTTCCGCACTATGTTGAAACTATTTATTTTATCAAATACAAGTGATCTATTTTCCGAACGTCTCATTTAGAGGTCGTTCTTTGTAACTGTGTGTGTATGATAATCATGACGTCACCACTCCCTTGTTGCCATTATACTCTGATATTTTGGGAGTGTGACAGATTGGTATCAGAGCCATGGTTATAGAGAACTAGGTTGCATTTAGTAACTCTAGACTATAACTGTTATGTGTTTAATCGATTATCATACGGATTGTAAGTATTAAGTATATATATATACATGGATATATATATGTAATAAATGGGATACATGTGATTTAACAATTACGAGGTATATTTACATGGGGTACATGTGCAACAACAAAATCTGAATTATGTTATATGGGATACATGTGGTTTGAACAATGATTGCTATATGTTATGTCGATGTCCCTTCACGGACTAATTATATGAGATATTTACACACATCTATTCTGTTTATGTTACAGCGATGTCTTCTTCTGATGATTCCACGTCTACAGGAGCATACTACAACCGCAGTTCACAGTCGACTATCAGATCATCGGTAGGATTACCTAGAGGATCACCATCAGGATATCCGTGGTACCGGATGACTTCAGATGATGAGACTGAGAGAGAGACTGAGGAGGTTTACCGTTCACCGATCCATATCCCTGATGCATCAGCAGATGACGTACTTAGCCTAGAAGGCGGAGGAGAGGACGACCTAGCCGCTGATGTGGTGCAGTCACCAGGACAGGCATCAGTCACTAGGGGTGAGTCGATGGAGGATACAGAGGATGATGATATGGAGTTCACCGATGGAGAAGGTGAACCCATGGAGGTCACTGACACTGAGGACCCCTCTGCTACATATGCTGCTACTCCTGAGGTTTCCATCGCACACATCTCCTCATCTTCGTCTGAAGACGAAGGGGAAAGGACAGACATCCCTACTCCAGCACCTGGCACTCTGCCTTTCTACTATGTTAGGCGACGTCTTCGGGGGAGAGCCGCCCGACCACCACCTTCACCTTACCGACCCCTCATACCCTTCTCTGCCACTGACAGGCATGCAGCCCGCACACCTGCCAGTCCTGCCCCAGAGGCGTCACTACCACCACCACCAGAGACTGTACCTGCTGTGTATCAGGAGATGCTTGCCGATGTTGGCATCTCTACTGGGCCGAGAGCTGCGACTCCTCTTCCTAGAAGAGCTACCTCGACAGTTGTGATGCTTGGAGCAGCAGATGGATGTGTGACGACCCGTTTAAACAGGTTGGAGGATGCTGTGGAGACTTTGGGCGAGGAGTATAATGAGGTGCAGGATAAGCTGGAGGCACTGACGAAGAAGAGTCCAGTTGGGGATGAGACGGCATTGACGGTTTGTGTGACCCGTCTACGAGGACAGCTCCATGTTGTTCTCGACTAGATGGATACCATGCCGAATGCTCGCCTTGAGGAGATCGAGAGCCTGATGACCCGTTGG
Organism: Glebionis coronaria; assembly: GCA_025667525.1. Lineage (NCBI taxonomy): Eukaryota > Viridiplantae > Streptophyta > Magnoliopsida > Asterales > Asteraceae > Glebionis > Glebionis coronaria. Next base: position 418,291,299 of record CM046879.1, on the reverse strand, counting down.
GGAGTAGAGCCATTGGTTGAGACAGGTGGACTAGAGGCACCTGTGGAGGACCCTATTGCTGACTTGGATAAGAGGTTTAGGGTCGCTTGTTATGATACCGATGTCAGACTTAGGGATTCCCAGGCTCGTGAGATCGTGGTTGAGAGGAGGTTGGCAGAGTTAGAGAGAGCTTCACCAGCGCCATGAGGGCACTAGTTAGACTTACCATGTACTGTTGACTTATTGATGTACGACCACTAAGCTTTGAGGTTTATCACAGCTAGTTGGCATTTTCCTTTTTCTTTATTATGTATGACGAATTATAATGTATTGCAAAACATTCCTATGAATGACATTATGTTATTTGGGTTACAAAAATTATGAGGTCATTATATACTGTTTATTATACCATGGAGCATTTCATAATTGTATTGTGCGTGCCATGCATGTTATGACTGGCAAAACTCATTGTCTTGTTACCCTTTTTAGATTATGGCGCCAGTTAGAAGATCTGAGACACAAAATCCACCAGCTGCTACCGGTGGTATTGACCCTGTCATGCTCAGTCAAATGATCGCGGAACGGGTGGCTGAGGCACTCGCAGCAGCTGAAGCGAATCGTACAGCGAGCACGCAAGAGGAGACAAACCAAGGAGCTACTGTTGCCATTGCACGGACCTGCACCTACAAGGAATTCCGTGCGGTTACCCAAGTGAGTTTCCGCGGTACTGAAGGTGCAGTAGGTTTGACTAGATGGTTTGAGAAGTTGGAATCCCAATTTGGGATTAGCAATGTTGCTGAAGCTGATAAGGTAAAGTTTGCGTCAAGCACATTGGTGGATGGTGCTTTGACTTGGTGGAACGTCTATGCACGTGCAGTGACCATTGATGTTGCCCAAGCAACACCTTGAAGTGAGTTCAAAGCTATGTTTGTTAGGAAATATTGCCCACGAAATGAAGTCAAGCAGATGGAGGTTGAGCTATGGAACTTGAAGGTCAAGGGTACCGCTCTTACTGCTTACAATCAGCGCTTACAAGAGTTGATCTTGTTATGTCCTGAAACGGTGCCCAACGACGACCGATTGTTGGAGCGATACATTGAAGGATTACCTTTGAGCATCAAGGGGAATGTGACTTCATCAAAGCCGACTGATTTGCATGAGGCAATCGATATGGCTCAGAGTTTGATGTACCAAGTGGTACAAGAGCTGGGAGAAAATACTGGAGATAAGAGGAAGTGGTCTGGCAACCACTACAACAACAATAACAACAATAGCAACAACAGCAACAACACTAATAATTATAGTCAGAACAAGCGACAAGAAGTGGCAAGAGTGTTTACTGTTGGGCAAAGTAATGCTGGAAACTATGTTGGAAGACTTCCTTTCTGTGGAAAGTGTGGCCGACACCACGAGGGAGCATGTCCCCCTACATGCTACAACTGTGGAAAGGCTGGACATAAGGCAAAGGAATGTCGAGCACCACCCCGTCCTGCTAACCAAAGAGGACCGGGAACTCAGGGTGGCCAAGGAGCGAATGTCACTTGCTTTGGATGTGGAGAGAAAGGTCACTACAAGAATAAGTGTCCAAGCAGTGGGAACCAAGGTCGTGGTAATCAAATTCGAGGCAACCAGAATCACAACCAAGGGAACTAGAAGCAGAACCAAGGGAACCGAGGAGGAAATAACCGAGCCACAACCAGTGCTCCAAGTGGATTCACGGCACCTAGCAAGGTGTATCATTTGTGTGCTGAGGCTGCGGTGCAGGACAACAATGTTGTGACTGGTACGTTTCTAGTCAATAACAACTATGCTTCAGTATTATTTGATTCTGGTGCGGATAGGAGTTTTGTGTCATATGTATTTAGTGAACGCCTAAGTATTACCCCTACTGCGTTAGATATTAAGTATAATGTAGAACTAGCCGATGGGAAGTCAGTAACCACCGATGCTATTCTGAAAGGATGTAGTATAAGGTTACAAGATCGTTCGTTCAGTATCGACTTACTCCCCATAGAATTGGGAAGTTTTGATGTCATCATTGGAATGGATTGGATGTCGAAGCATCACGCGGAAATTGTATGTCATGAGAAGTGCGTCCGTGATCCTTATGGAAACGATGTACTAATCATACAAGGCGAAAGAAGTGGAGTGAAGAATGGATCAAGACTGGAAGTCATATCATGTATTAGAACCCAAAGATACATTGAGAAGGGATGTCCAGTGTTCTTGGTTCAAGTAACGCGAAAGGAGGAAGAAGAAGATCATGAGAAGAAAGTTGAAGATGTACCGATCATTAGAGATTTTCCAGACGTATTCCCATAAGACTTACCAGGATTACCACCAGCACGGCAAGTGGAGTTTCACATAGAGCTTACACCAGGAGCCGCACCTGTTGCTAGAGCCCCATACCGCTTAGCACCAGCAGAGATGACAGAGTTAGCTGAACAACTAAAGGAACTTTCTGGCAAAGGTTTCATTAGGTCGAGTTCCTCACCTTGGGGAGCACCGGTCCTATTTGTCAAAAAGAAAGATGGATCCTTTAGGATGTGTATTGATTACCGAGAGTTGAATAAGCTGACGATAAAGAACCGCTACCCATTGCCAAGAATTGACGATCTTTTCGACCAACTGCAAGGATCTAGCATATACTCGAAGATTGATTTAAGGTCAGGATATCATCAGCTAAGGGTTAGAGAAGAAGACGTCCACAAGACGGCTTTTAGAACCCGGTACGGACACTACAAGTTCCAAGTTATGCCTTTTGGTTTGACAAACGCACCCACAGTATTCATGGATCTCATGAACCGAGTTTGCAACCCATACCTGGACAAGTTTGTGATTGTATTTATCGATGATATTCTCATCTACTCTCGTAATGAAGAAGAACACAAACAACATTTGAAGACCATACTAGAGCTGCTAAGGAAGGAGAAGTTATATGCAAAGTTTTCCAAATGTGAGTTTTGGATAAACACGGTGCAATTCCTTGGGCATGTAATCGATAGTAGTGGTATTCACGTTGATCCTGCTAAGATCGAGGCCGTGAAAGATTGGGCGACTCCTACAACACCCACGGAGATCCGTCAATTTTTAGGTCTTGCTGGTTACTATAGGAGATTCATTGAAGGTTTCTCCAAGATAGCTAAACCAATGACGGAGTTAACTCAAAAGGACAAGAAGTTTGAGTGGAAAGAGGATCAAGATTTGGCATTCCAGACATTGAAGCAGATGTTGTGTGAAGCACCTATACTAGCCTTACCCGAGGGTAATGAAGACTTTGTGATGTATTGTGATGCATCCATAAAAGGGTTAGGTGCGGTATTGATGCAAAGGACTAAGGTCATTGCTTATGCATCAAGACAACTAAAAGTACACGAGAAGAACTACACGACTCATGATCTAGAGTTAGGAGCAGTGGTGTTTGCCCTGAAGATTTGGAGACACTACCTTTATGGCACAAAGTGTGTTGTATTCACTGATCATAAGAGTCTACAACACATCTTGAACCAAAAAGAACTCAACATGAGACAACGACGTTGGCTAGAGTTGCTTAGTGATTACGATTGCGAGATCCGTTATCACCCGGGCAAGGCAAATGTCGTGGCTGATGCTTTGAGTCGAAAGGAGAGAGTTCTTAGGGTGAAAGCCTTGGTGATGACCATTGACTTAGACCTTCCATCCTTAATTCTCAAGGCTCAGAAGGAGGCAGTCGAGGAAGAAATTCTCAAAACTGAAGATGTTGAAGGCATGATAAAGAAGTTAGAAGCTCGCTCGGATGGGACATTATGCCTTGATAATAGGAGTTGGTTACCGTGTCATGGTGACCTACGACCTTTGATTATGCATGAGTCGCATAAGTCAAAATACTCCATACATCCGGGATCTGACAAGATGTATCATGATCTTAAGATGTTGTATTGGTGGCCGAACATGAAGGCGGACATTGCTACATATGTTAGCAAGTGCTTGACTTGTGCCAAGGTCAAGGCCGAACATATGAAACCATCAGGATTATTGGTCCAACCCGAACTGCCAGAATGGAAGTGGGAAAGGATCACTATGGATTTCATTACAAAGCTACCTAAAACCTCAGCTGGATTTGACACTATTTGGGTAATCGTCGACCGACTCACCAAATCGGCTCATTTCATACCAATCAAGGAGACTGACGGAATGGATAAGTTAGCAAGAACATACTTGGAGGAGGTAGTCACGAGGCATGGTGTGCTTGTGTCTATAATCTCTGACCGGGATAGCCGATTTACTTCACAGTTTTGGAAGTCGCTGTAGAAGGCATTGGGAACGCAGTTGGATATGAGCACTGCGTATCATCCCCAAACTGACGGTCAAAGTGAAAGGACCATTCAAACCTTAGAAGATATGCTGAGAGCTTGTGTGATCGACTTTGGAAATAGATGGGATAGGCACCTACCTCTGGTGGAGTTCTCATACAACAATAGTTATCACACTAGCATTAAGGCAGCACCGTTCGAAGCATTGTATGGTAGGAAGTGTCGTTCACCCGTGTGTTGGGCAGAGGTGGGTGAGGCCCAACTCACTGGACCCGAGATCATACATGAGACTACTGAGAAGATCTTTAAGATCAAGAGCCGTATGCAAGCCGCAAGGGATCGACAAAAGAGTTATGCTGACATGAGACGCAAACCCCTTGAGTTTGAAGTTGGCGATAGAGTCATGTTGAAGGTCTCACCTTGGAAGGGTGTGATTCGCTTTGGAAAGCGTGGAAAGTTGAATCCTCGTTATATTGGACCATTCAAGATCATAGAGAGAATTGGCCCCGTAGCCTATCGTTTGGAATTACCTCAAGAACTTAGCCGAGTGCATAATGTGTTTCACATTTGCAATCTGAAGAAATGCTTAGCCGACGAGACACTCGTTATCCCTTTAGAAGAGATCCAACTCGACGAAAAACTCAACTTCGTAGAAGAACCAGTGGAGGTCATGGACCGTCAGGTCAAACAGCTCAAGCAAAGTCGTATACCTATCGTAAAAATCCGTTGGAATGCACGTAGAGGTCCAGAATACACGTGGGAACGTGAAGACCAATTCAAGAGCAAGTATCCTCATCTTTTCGCTAATCACCCTACTACAACAACGTCTTGATTTCGTGACGAAATCTCTAAAACATGGGAATACTGTGACATCCGTCAAAAATTTTCATCTTTATTTCTTCATATATTGATTTAACGTGAGCTTTGAACCTTGTGGATTTAACGAATTGAGAAGTTATATCATATTTATGAAGTACCCTAATTGTTTACCAATGTGGTGTCGATGTAAGTGTATTGTTTGTTTTGCTTTGCGGACAAAGCCCTCTTTAGGGAGAGCGAATGTAACAACTCGAGTTTTCGCGTCTATTATATTATGATAGAAACGTGTGCGTTATTAAACGTTTTAGGTAATAACCGTTGCGCCGGTTAGGGTTGTTTGCTGAATCCCTCGAGAATACGCGTACCCATCTTTGTATAAGTTGTGTGTCGAGATTTTATCATGTTGTTCTTGTTATGTTTTCGCATTTAAAACTATGACATTTGATAAACCCTGCTGGGCCGAATGATACAATTTATTCAAAAATCAAATTGGTAAACTTTTATTTAGATTTTTCAAAACTTGGTCAACACTAGTCAAACATTCAGACCTGGAAACTATATTCTTTGTTTATACAACCCACTACCCACAAGAATCCAGCACCCATGCCTAGTTTACCCAAAATGGGTACATCACAAGACCTCCATTTCCAGATATGGACTAACCCTAAGCAAGTATTACAAAGTTAAATACTATCCCAATTTGTTCACTGTCCAAACACAACACAAAACACATCCACAGTCCAAATATTACAAGTTGTTCCTGCTGAGCAGTTTTAATTACAAATTCTGGGTAAAAAGTATAGAGAGTAGTGTCAAGGCATTGAACCAGCCGAGCCATCCTTTTCTCGTCCGAACCCATAAGCCGGAACAAAATCCTTATTGTGAGTCTTTTAACCACCTCCTTTTAGTTTCTGCATACGTCTTAGTTGCGCTCGTCAATCGTAAACTAACCTGCGAAAATAAAACAAATTGATTAGTCTTTTTTTAAAACCGTTCGGTTTAAGCAAAAATATAATGATATAGGAGAGTACTATCAACTTGGACTTTGACCCACAAACCGAAACCCCATATTGTTTCTGTCGTGACCATACCGAGACCCCTTTTACATTTTTCTTTGTTGCTATTTGGTATAATATTATCAGGAACTAGTAATAATAACTGTAGACAACAACATCACTCGAATGATTATATTCCTGCCGAAACTCTAATTACTCAAAAATTAACCATAATATAAAATTTACACAATCCTTTTTACAGAAACATTACTTAACCACCATTAAACCCGCGGGTATAAAAACCCCTCATTATTTCGAAACCCTAATTTTGTAAATCGTTTTTATTTATGAAATTAACACAATTTATTACCCAAAAACATTATTTAATTATAAATAAACAACCAATTATAAAAACCCCCAAATTTATATAAACCCTAATTTTTAATATATTGATTTAAACTCTAATTAGACCTAATCTAAATACGAATTGACTAGTTAATTAGATTAAAACCGAAATATGAACAAACCCCCAATTTGACCGAAACCCTAATTTTACAAATCGAACTGTTTGATGAAATTGAAAAGTTTTTATGTTAGAAAACACTAATTAATTATTATTAAACATCAGATTTATCAAAACCCCTAATTATTCGAAACCCTAATTTTCGAAAACTCATCTTAATTTACTAATTAACATCAAGAGACTTGTGAAAACATCAATTAATTGCAATAAAACCTTAGATTTGGAAGACCCCCAATATTTCGAAAACCCTAAATTAGTTTTATTTAATCCGAAAAATCTTTTATTCATATTGTGAAAAGACAAATGAGTTCAATCTTGTGAATCCCTTTTATTTTCGAATGTATAAAACAAAAAGCAGTTTGAACCAATTATTTAGAAGGAAAGGAGATGAAAACTTATCTTTAGTAAGGAAAACACCATTGAATCTCCCTGGGAAAAACATCTCGAAATGGAATTGATTTGATGTGGGGATGAAACCCCACATCCCACGCAGGATATACACCTTAAGCTTTCATAGTATTTGATGTTTATTAATCTGAGATGGTTGTTTTGACCATGGAGGGTGTTAGATCCGGATTTGAGAGAAGAGAGAGAGAAATGGGACGGTTGGGAGTGTTTTTCGAGAGAGAGAGTTGGTGTCTGTGTGTTTTGGGGAAAGTAAAAGGGTTATAACCACCCTTTCTTGTTTATACCGCCCTTGGGCTGGGCCGGGTTGGGTAGCACCCACATGGACCGAACCCTATTATGGGTTGAATTGGAATATTTGTTTGGGCCACTCGTTTGTATTGGGTTATATAAGCCCACACCGAAATATTAATTTAAAGTGTAATATTTAGCCCAAAACCCCATTTGTTAAATACCCGAGTTTTAAGTGTCGTGTTTTCCGTAAACGAAACATGTCGTCAAGCACAACTAGGATGTCATGCCTTTTTTTTTCTAAGTATACATTTAGATGTCGTAACACGGTTCTTATATTCAAATAGGTCGCGGGTAGCGTAACCGTATTCTCGAGCTACATTCATATTTCCATTACCTTGCTGATTTAACGAGGTGAGTTTATAGCCCCACTTTTAACTACTTTTACTGCTTTTTGGGGTGAGACATTGCTCGATTTAACGTATGAACACAAGTGCATTTACTGATTTATATACTAGTCTAAGTCCCACTAAAAACCCAGTTGCTTTGGCCCGTGAATCGTGAACCGTTAATTACTTTGTGTAAGCGCGAATGTTATGGATAGATCTATCGGGGTTGACGCCCCTGTCTGTCTTGGTCCAACAAGGGACAAGTGGGCACAGTTTCATTTGAGTCTGAGATAGGATGTCGTGGGTTTAGGCATCCAGTTGGGCTACATTTAAATGATTATACTACCGGTGTTGTTAACGCTTCGGTGTCACGAGCTTAGACTGTAATAAATGCTTTTATGATGACTTTGTATTTGTTACATTGTCATCACCTTTGGGAAAATCTTGTGGTTCATTAAACACTTCAAATTAACTAAACCTATGAACTCACCAACTTTATGTTGACGCTTTAGCAATGTTTTTCTCAGGTATTAAGAAGGAAGATGCTATGTGAGGTCTCATGCATTGCCGTCATTTCTATTGAAACAAAGATCATTTGTTCTATTTGGAAACTATGTTTTGTAACTGTGACCAGTTTTATGCTTCCGCACTATGTTGAAACTATTTATTTTATCAAATACAAGTGATCTATTTTCCGAACGTCTCATTTAGAGGTCGTTCTTTGTAACTGTGTGTGTATGATAATCATGACGTCACCACTCCCTTGTTGCCATTATACTCTGATATTTTGGGAGTGTGACATAATCCCTTGATTGGAAATAGAACTTAAATTGAATATCTTTTTATATCATTTATCATAATTCTTTCTCTCACCTACACATAGTTCTCTCCGTCATAAAATAAAACTCGTTTGCTCCGATCTAGTTCAGGTGTTTCTTCGACGATTGGCTATGGTTGATCGTCTGAATCTCCTCCTTCCTTCCACCTTTGTACATATAGTTCGTTCTTTGTGAAGGTTTGCTTTTCTCCTAACTCCTACAATAAAAGCCTCGTGCTTTCAGATCTGTCTCTTCTCACTGCTGCCGCCTCCCATCCAGACGTCTTATTGCTTCCACACACCACCAATGGCTTGCTGTCGCGTTGGGTTTTGGATTCAGATTTGTTTAGCTTAGGTTTGGCTTTATTAAGAATGTTAGATTTTATCTTCTATGTATGTTTTGTGTACCTTGTGTACTTTTGCTCCAAACTACACCTTCTTATGGTTGTGTTCGTGAAAAGCTCACATTGGTGATTCCCCCTCACTCTTGTATTGTGTTGTTGTACCCATGTCACAATCTGTATGGTGTATGTCTTGGTTTGGCTCAACTTGTTACTTTATGTATTTTGTTTGGTAGATCGGTTTCGATTTTGTCTTTTATTTAGATGTAACTTGTTGTGTATAACTTTCCTCCGTTTGTGAGGTGTGTTAATGAAATCAATGTTAAAAAAAAGTATTAACGTATATAAAAATTTATGCGTTTTTATTATAGGTAAGCTTGAAATCGAACCTGATAACAAGCTTATTAACGAGCTCAAAATAGATATACTACGAGCCGACTTGAGCCAAGATTTTTTTTTTCAAAATCATATAAACGTATCGAGCTCGAGCTAGCTGAGATTAAATTTTTTATAAACAAACCTAACTCGAGCATGTGTAACATATTATAAGTCCAACTCGAGCGTTTGTAACATATTTTGAGCCAAACTCGAACTTAAAAGAAAAGTTAGAGTCGAGTCAAGCTCGAGCTTAATAAAACTTGGCCAAGCTCAACTTGTTTTGACCCTATTTTGAACCAATTTTGACATATTTAAATTAGCGTGGCAGACGTAATATGTGTAGGAAGAGGTGTCATCTTATTAGTGTAGAAAGTTTAGAATATGAGTTGAAATTATTTTTAGAGTAATGAGAGCGATCGATTTAATCGTTCGTGCTAAAAAATGTCATGTAAGAAAAAAGATTATGGTATCAAAACTTTTTTGACATCAAACTTTTTGAAAAGTGATTGATACCAAAAAATGATGTCATATGATAAAAAAAATGATATTGTGATTTCACATATCTAATTTTATTAAAGAAATTCAAAAAATTTCCTTTGACGTGACTGGTGAGTTAGCGAAATAAAGGTTGGAATCAACTTTGATGTGGTAAGCCCAAGCTATTCTCATATGAGTATCTTAATTAGCTTATTAAAAAAAGTTTATTTAATTAAAACTCATATGAGCTTAATGTGTTTACTTTTTAATTAGTAAGAGGAAGTAAAAGTAAGTCTAAACCTGGACTCATTAAAATCTCACTTTTTTTACTAAAAACTAACGGGTTTGTAAGGACTATAATTAGCAAAACCTGAAAAGGATATTAGATAGCTTATATCTAACTACTTAATTTAGTAATCACAACCACTTTTTAAATAAGAGTGTAGCTTTAATTTTAAATATGTTTAAAAGATTTAGGCTCACTTTAAACACATTTAAATAACACTTATACATCTTCTGCTCTGTTAGTATCAAAATGAATAGAGAAAATCAAAAGTTGACCGAGATAAGAGTCGGTAGGTTTCATAAAAAGTCGATTGAGAAAATGAGAGAATAAAAAGATGATAATGTTAACTACTCAAGGGTGGCCTAGTGGTAAAAAGATTTGTGGTTATCACTGTGTGAGGTCTCAAGTTCAATTCCCACTAGGTGCAAACAACCTTGAAGTGGCCACGTCAACCTCCTGAAAAGGGAGGGTTTTACCTGGTTTGAGTCTGTGTGGCGGTGGGCTCAAACCCCGTGGATTAGTCGGCCAATGAGTCGGAAATCACGGTTACGAGAAAAAAAAATAAAAAAAAATGATAATGTGGTGACGTGAAACTAAAACGAGGGAAACCTTCACTGCACCTTTCACCTGTATCTAGATATTTTACGATGTGTTCTCGATTTTATATTTTGGAGTAAAAGAGAAAGGTTGGATATTAATAAAAAAAGTTTATATTTTCGAGATTTTTCAGGAGAATATAAAGAAGTAAAGGATAGTAAATTACACTAAACTCCTATTTTTTTCTTAAATTGAAATGAAAAGGAGTAAAGTTTATTTTTAGCTTTATTCTTACGTACATCCTCCTTTTTCTTTCCAACACTATAAAATAGAATGTTAGATCTTTGTTAACCTAGTAAAAAATACAGTAACAACCAATTTGGTATAATATGTGATGCATTTGAAGTAAATGGTTAAACAAATTGAACTGTGGATTGGGTAGGATCGAATATATTTTTTTTCTGGTCTTTGGTTCATGCTTTTTTACATTTGTCGTCTGATTCCAATTAACAAAAACAATACCCGTGCGTTGCACGGGTTGACGATTATTTATAAGTTAAGAAATGCTATAACATCTAAAAGTTAAAGAAAACTTAAACTTAATAAGCTAAAATGACGTAATATTCTGATAAACAGGGACTAACTATTATCAACGTGTTGGCTACTTTATTATAAATTATTAGAAGTTACTATAGTTTATAAGATATGCTGATGACTTGATATTAATTTCATATTTCACTCAATTTAATAAAATTAATTTGAAAAATACCCAATCATATTTAAAAATCATTATACATTGTGTATTCAATAGTTGCACTTTGTGTATATATAAAATTGATGTTGAAAGTAGGATGATATATGAAACTAATTAATTTTTTCATTTTTTTTATGTTTCGTGATATAATGATGTGTTTGGTATGGGCTTATGAAAATGATAGAATGATAGCTAATGTTCGATATATTAATCTGGTTATAAAAAATTAGAATATTTTTAATCTATGGTCTTTAGGCTGATATGCCTTCTTTCGCATCTCATTTCCTTTTATATAAATGTTTTTTTTTCATTTACCTCACAGAGTCTACTCAACAAAGCACACAAATTAAAATGACGAAGCTTTATGTGATCTCACCCATCATAACATAATTCAACAACACAACAGTTGCTTTATGAAACTATTTAGTTCATATTCAGAGAAATGTTGTTTGGTTCCTTCCTCATGTTACCTTTTTTTACATTTTCATGTAATAATAATCCATTTGTCCATTCATTTATTTAATATATTAGCTAGTAGGGGTTTAGTTAATACTCCAATGAAATACTATTTGGTGCAATGTACGTAAATATATGCATTTTCAAGTAATATTCTAATAATATCAAAGTTGGCTCCAACGTACTTTGAGGTCGATGGCTCTTTTTAAAAAGTTACTGATACTTTTACTTTCTTTTTCTTTAGATTACATAATAAGCTTATTATTCATTACCAACCCCAAAATAAGCAACTGAATTATGTTGGTGCACATTTTATGTATGAAACATGGTGACCATTTTTTTTATATTTAAGGATATTCTTGCTTATACATTGTACCATGTACATTGTAACATTCCTATAGACTAATCAACCACCCCTATCCCTAATTTACAGCCAAAAACATCTCCAGCCATAATTTCTCCTAAGAACTTCTCCTAATCATTTTGTGATCGGTGAGATCACATCTCGCTTAATTATTTAAAACACCAGTGTATATATATGTAGAGAAAAGGATCATCATAAAATCTTGAATGTTAAAAAAACAAATAAAATGTCATCACTTCTTGGTCTCATTAACATCCAAAGACGGAGCCAGAAATATACGTTAGAGGGGCTCGATTTTTTTTAGTAGTACTACCGTATTTTTGTTTAAGCTTAGTAGTAAAATAGTAACATACAACTACAACATAAAATTATGGAATTATATACTTACCCAATCACCAACTAAATAACTATAAAAAGATTAATTAAAATTAAATGCAGGTATCAAAAGTACAAAATTCTCAAACAATGGAATGATCATCATTATTTGTTCTAGAAAACATGTTTTCAAGAAACAGTAGAACACGATGGAATGTGTGCATCGTCTTTGTGACTGATGTTGACATGTTAAAGCTCAACATGAGTGCTGTTAAGGGCATCCGCAACCCTCCTAGCTGGCATCGTGTAATGAGAATTCATGTCAGAATATTGTGTGTTCAATACCATTGTGGGCATCCACGTAAACAAACGCATAATTGTGGATTTGTCTCTGAACACATCTCATTTATACGCATATGGTGGACCTTTTTTTCGTTTTGTCCACAATTTATTTGAGCTAGTGGCTTATAATGATTAAAGTAATATGATGGCATGGCAATTTATTAAATTTTGTGAAGTTCAATCCATTGTGGAAAATCTGATGAAATTATAGAAGTGATGATGTGGCAACTTATTGAACTTTGCATTTTACCTTGCATTGGAGATGCCCTAAAGCATGTTTTTGTTTTTGGTAACCGAGTAATATAACGTCTTCAATCTATACTACTATATAAAGCATTTGGGACCTTCTTAAAATAGGAAGACTGAAAATTCAGCCTTTTTTTCCTACTAAATAAAGCAAGTTGTTGATATTTTCATCAACATTATATACTATAATTTTTTCTAACAACCTTTTGTAACAAACTTTTGTAACAACCTACTTAAATAACATTTTTTTTTTTAAAATTGAAAAATCTTTTTATTAATTTGTTATTTTTATAATCTAATTTCACCATATTTTCTAAAATTTTATGCTCTTTAATTCAATATATCCATTTTGGTATATTTTTATTAACTGATAATTTTTTAAGAATTTAGAGTTTTTTTTCGATTTTTTTTACAATTTTAACAATACAAACTTAATGGATAAGAGATTAATATTTGTTAGCCTCAAAAATGATTATGAGTACTCGCCGCCGCATTACGCGGGTCCATGCTAGTTTTTATAAATGAGAGAAAACACGACCAAAACCGTTACTGATGAAAAATGAAATATGTGTTTGTAACTGATATCACTGGATAGATAAACATGTTTTTCGTCTGGAATTTATGAACAAATTAAACAATAGAAGGGTCATAATTTGTTGAGATAGTTTTCTCTTCTAGAAAACATATACGAAATTAACGTTTGTATCACCTTCGTACTACCTCGTCAACTGAATATTTGATAACATTAACAGCATCCCGCTTCATGTTCATCAGATTGTTTCTACATTAACGTTACTTGATCGTCATAGGCGTGAATCGAGGTGAAACCGTGGAAAGGTAATGTATGAAAAAGTAAAAAAATGAATAAAAATTTCACAAAGCATAAAAATGAGACGAAATAAAGAGAACAAATCACCTAGCTATAATTGTTTACCATGTTGCTTATAGTGTGAATAATTCCAATGGAGCTATGGTCGCTTATATACGCTAAGTTACAAAATTGAAACTACACATTTTATGGAATTTAGTTAGGCATGTCATCATCCATTTGTAGTTATCTTTTAAAACAAATCACTTTTGTGCTTATCTGTAATCACTTTTATAGAACGAGCTTAAATGAATGTATATAGAACCAACCTGATATTTAGGATGATTTTATACTGTCTAGATTATTTTTAGAAAGGATCCAATGGTTTATAAAACATGTCACGTCATATTTAATTCTCTGTGTAGCGTGAGCACTAAATAAGAGTAATTCGGTTGAAAAAAACTAGCGTTTATGTTTTATTGAACCAGATCTAACCAAAGACCGGATCGGACCTATCGACGGAACTTGAACAATTTTAATGAGAGAGTCGACAATATTTTTTGGAAATGTCAAATACAAATTTTCCTATATATATATACCCCTAAGCTTTAATAGAATTACACTATCAACACTGAATCTTGGAAGGGCCACAGCCCTCTCGGGTCTCTATAAAAGTCCGTCCATAATCGGACCAAACCTTTTTAGTCGAATCTTCAATCTTGCGTTTTGGACAAATTCAATTTCGGTTCAATTCCGTTTTCGAACTGGGATTCCCTTGCTTTATTCGAGGATGTCATGTGCACATTTAACGTAGGACTATCACCTTGATTCAAGTCAATAGAGTTTCTGGTCAATTACATAATTAATAGTAAGAACATTCATTATTGCTTTTGAAGAGGTATACACCATAGTAAAGATGAGGTTTATGTGGAATGAAAAAGTATTACATTTTAGACCTCTTTAAAATTTAATACAATTAAGTTAATGAGATTATTCTAAAATTTGCATCAATTACCTACTTGTAAACCTTCTACAAAAGATTGTAACATCAACCATTATACAACATACTATACAAGGTCAAACTTTAGAGCTTCTGTAGAGCTTGAACGTGCGAGTATCAAGTTACTTGAACCACTCACATCGACAAGAATTATGTGTACGGGTATTTCGTAACCTTACAAGTTACAACCCCCCCACCATAAATCTCACTATCAAGTGTGCCTACATGCACCACTCACGTCTACAACAATGGCGTGCATGGGTATTTCTTAACCTTGTAACCCCGACCATAAGTCTCCCTATCAAACTTATGTCGTACAAGAGTTCACGTATCAATACTCATATCCGGTTCAGTCACTCACCAACGTTTCTATTAGTACTCTTATAAAATAAAGTTTTACACCACAAACTTTTATTTCGACTACAGACTACCAAAGTGATAAAAGTTCTATTATATCTCATTTTGTTTTCTCATATTATGAATCAGTATCTATTCTACGCTTGAACAAGATTTTCATCATCAAGATTATATCTCAAATGTAAAACTTGTTTAACAAAAATTACCACCTCAAACAATCACCTTTCAATTTTCATCAATATTGATGTCTCAGTTATTATTTATACCAATTGAAACTCACTGCATCAAATTACAATTTGTATAATGTTTCAAACAAACCAACAAATTCTTTCATTGGTGTGGTTAATTCTCATTTTAGATTAAACCAAATCATACCAATTTGATTCTTCATAGGTCATAACATTAACAGAGAAATAAGGTTTCCATTGCAACATTTTTCTCACGAATTATATCTCAAAGAGAACTTGATTTACCGAACAAACAACTCAATTGTTTTAATGTTTAAACTATATGTTTAATCCAAATTAATTTACTAGTTCTCAAATTATAATTATACATTTTGCAACATGCATCCGTACAAGTTCAAAAGTCACATCTCATTTGGTTTCATAAACTATAAGAGACAAATAAAGGTTCTTATATGAAACTAGTGAAACTCCAATCAAACACTTAGTTTCATGTGAATTGCACAAAAAAATACTTTAAAGATTGTAAAACCAATTATGTCCTTCTATCAGCATGCAACAATCCAACTGTATTGAATTCATGAAATTGTTACCAAGATAAAATGAATACCTTATAAAGAATATGAGATTCCGTTACAATATCACAAAGTCAAACCGGGCAGTGCAATCAAACCTCGCAAGCACATAAAACTCGAAACCAAAGGAAAACACCACCAAGCATCAACTTCATCATCATTTCTCTTCAAACACAAAATTAAAAGGAACCGTACGGGAAGAGGTTCCCTGTCCTTTAAAGTACTTTCGGCACTCCGTAAGTTGCTCGAGTCTCCAAGCCTTAGCACTCAGGATTAATACAGTTCCACACACGTAATCGTTAAGTAGCAACAACTTACGATTATAACACAATGGTGGCAGCAAAAAAGATAATAATATAAGTAAACGAAGCTATTTGGTTTTGACTGAATATGGCTTTTCTTGGTTCTATCTTCACTCTCCATGCTCTGTTTTATAACAAAGCATTTGAAGACATGATACAACCTATTCCCAAAATAAGTGGAGATCATGGGAGGTTACCATATGATATGGTCAAACATTATCTTAAAATACAAGTCTTACTTCTACTTGTACTAATAGCTTCATTATAAATACAATCAGTTGCAGCTTCACAAGATTGTACTTTGTGCTTATTAAGTGACCAAACTTGCCAACATTAATTTAAGTCCCAACAATTAAGTTAATGAGATTATTCTAAAAGTTTATTCAAGTGTAATCATACTAGAGAAAGGTTTTATAACATACAAAAATTTATAAGTAATGTTTTAGAATGATTTGGAAATGGATGCCTTAACTCCCGAGTCAGAAATCAATTGACCTTAACTCCCGAGCCTGAAATTAATTATATTCATGTATTCATTACTGCAATGCTCTTATCTGCATGTGACAAAAAGGTTGAAATCCATTTCAATTCACGTATCCTCCGGATACCTTTCAGTTTAAGCTAGCTTGATTCGGAATTTCTGACAATGAACATATCCTCAATCACACAATTAGTTCAAGACACAAGTTTCTGTGGCATATACCTTCATAGAAAACTGAGAATCAAAATCCATTCATATAGTTTGGAATTGAACGAAGAAATAACAAGTGGCACCAAAAAAATGAATGATATAAACACAATATAATTGTGATGACAGTTCTCGTTATGTCACATAGTATCAAGACAACAACATTTCCTTCATCATAATGGAATCACCGAACCCATATTCAAAGTCTCCCAACTAACTTGCAGACAATTACAATTGCAACAAAGGAAGCATAGACGATCAAAACCTCACTGTAAATTCCAATTAGCAAAAACCTATTTAGGGAACTGAAACCATGATGCTTTTCCTATTACAACAAGTAAAACAATAGAACAGAATCCTATTGATCACCAACTAAGCTACAGAAGTGCTTCAGCGCCAGCAACAATCTCCAGTATTTCGTTGGTAATCTTCGATTGTCTTTCACGATTATAAACATTTGAAAGACTCTTCTTCAACTCAATTGCATTATCAGTAGCATTGCTCATTGCATTCATCCTAGCAGCAAGCTCACTTGCTAATGACTCTTGCAACGCCCTCAAGATCTGATTATTTAAATAAAGAGGCATCAATGCATCGAGAATCTGAACAGGGTCTTGTTCGAATTCCATATTTGGCAAAAACCCGTCCCGTTTGGTCATCATTCTATCCCTCTCCACAGATAATTTCCCCTCCTTTGAAGTTAATCTAAAGAACTCGTCTTCACTTGCATCAACAGAATTACCATTTCCATCACAAATCTCCCCTTTAGAAGATAACGGAAGCAAAGTATGAATCACGGGATTGGATTTAACCAAAGACACAAACTTTGTGTACAAAAGCTCAACTTTATCAACCTCTTCACTTACAAACAATGAGAACACATCATCAGCAATCACTTGAGAGTCTTTTGCTGTAGGAAACCCCTCTCCTTCAATAAACCTATCAACCGAAACTGCAGGTCTTCTTAAAAAATAAGAATTGCCCTTTTTCCCAACGCTAATAATAGTGCAATCCAGTCCAAGATTCTTCAACTCAGCAATTCGGGTTTCAGCTTTTCGAAGAATAAAGTTGTTAAAACCCCCACAAAGACCTCGTTCTCCTGTTATTACAACAAGGGCAACTTTTTTTACAGGTCTAATGTCTGTTAGAGGTATGTCAACGTCTTCTAACTGGGCTTGTTGGTTGATGCTGTAGAGAACATCAATAAGGGCTTCAGAGAATGGCCGGCTGTTAACTACTGCTTCTTGGGCTCGTCGGACCTTTGCAGCTGCTACGAGCTTCATTGCTTCAGTGATTTTCTGTGTATTTTTCACGGTGGCTATACGTTGACGAAGTTCACGAAGATTGCATTTTATTGATGGGAAATTTGATAATCTTGAAGGGGGAGAGACACCAGATAGATATAATCTCGAATGATTTTGAGCATATATATTATTAGTAAGCAGGTGATCTGATGAGGACACCCATGACGAGAGCTTAAGTTGAGACATTGTTCTTTATTGAATCTTGTTAGGGGTCAAAAGGAACTGTATTTGGGGTTCAGAACAATACAAGGTTGGACATTGTAGTGAAGAATCCAACAGATGGTTCAGAATGTTATATCTAACACTGCGGCTATTGGACTAAGGTGGGTGTTGGAACTTTAACTAAAAATAAAATGTCCTCGTTCTTCATAAAACAGCATGTAATACCTATTCGAGGAAAAGGAAAACTTTTTAACAATCATAATATAAGAAAACGACCATTTTTTTCAGCATCTCTAGTCTATTATAACGTCAACATTTGTTAGATTTATACCATGTTCTGTAATCCTCACAAAGTGCATTAAGCGATTAGTATCAAAAAAATAAACTTACTCTCAAACAAATACTAATACACTGGATCTGCACCTCCATGTATACCCAAAATCATAAGGTATGGTATCGCCTTACATCAAAGAACCCATAGAACAGAAGTAGGATCAGAACATATGTCACCCACATAATTATATAAATATTAAAAGGTCACCCCATCTTTAAACAAAACAAATGCCTTCCATAAATCCGTGAAATGGTAACTCGGTATTCCTATTCTCAAAACTAAATCCGTGAAATCAATCTAAAGGTGTGTAAGTAAATATAATTAAAACCAACCAAACAACTAGTATTTAACTGCACATCAAACATCCCAATAACTCGTAGAATTAAAAGTGCAACTTAGAGACTGGGTAGCTAAAAAATCTTCTTTAGAATGTCAATAGAAGGAACAGAACAGACTATATTCAGCTAGTCACAAGACAAGTAAACGGATTCAATTATTCAAAGATCAAGTCTACATTCGATTAAATAAGCCACATAAAACAAAAACTGACCCTGTAAAGGTTCCTGAAAATATATAGTGATAGAATACAAGCATAACATAGTAACACAAGTCACAAAATTGCTCACTCTCACCTTTATACTGTTTTAATCTAACTTGTCAAACCCAACATTTTCATCAAAATGGGTGATCATCAAAATGCAGAACTGTTGTCTGCAGTGTCTCATTTACAACCGTTCTCAAGAAGGATCAAGCCTCTCTGATTATACACAAAATACATCTTTATGAAAGAAATTTCAAATACAACAAGTGTGTTATATTTACAACGCAAAACTTTTGTGACATATAAAGCCTCTAACCCTTCACGCGTAAGCTCATTTGCAACAAACCTTTTATAGTAGAGTTCATTTTCCACATATAAAATTGTCATAAGTTCATGGACAACTAACAGGATTGCATCATACACATAGGAGAATAATAAATTGAGTCGTTTTCCTAGCATTGTATCTTCATACTGTGCGGGTGTTTGTGTAAGCTTTAATTGATGGGCTTATGAGGCTATTAAAGATTTGATAAGCTCATGACCTCACTTTTGTGGACGGATATGGGCTTATACAGTTGACATCATGAGCTTATAAAGTTCATAACCTCAAGTGAATAAGCTTGTAAAATTGAGCTTATGAGTTATGAACTTATCAAAATTTCAATAAGCTCAAACACCCATCAAATAAGCTTGCACAAATTCCCCTTAAGTGTACTAACATTGAGGGGTCTTTGAAAGCTTATTTGATTTCGGATTATATTTCATAAGTCTCGAAATAAGCCAGCAAATTGCGAAATGAAATAATTTTGTCAGCTATTAATCCATAAATTTAGATAAGTTAAAATGAGCAATTTATGACCATAAACGTTTATATCCTGATAGTTTTACGACTTCTGCTGATACAATGGTAAATTGGTACAGGTATTTGTATATTGGAAACCTAGTTTCAGATAGAACAATACAATCAAACCTAGTTTTAAATTAAAGAATTAAATATAAAGTAAATAAAAGGAAGAAAGAACAAACCTGGAATGTATCTTGATAACAAAGAAAGAGATGGAACAAGATAATTGTGGGCGGAGATAACTAATAATTACAGTATTGTTTGTAATGAGAAAAGAGGTGGGTTATAAGATGTTAAAATGCGTATGGGTTCATAGGTTTGACTAGTGACAAATTTGTTTGTTTCATAGTTCTGTTATTTAAAGGTGGATATGAGTAAGGAGCTGTTTGGTGTACATGACTCACCCCTAAGATTCGGATTTACCTTTAATATAAATGTTTGGTTCCAGGTTTCGACTGAGATGGGCCCACTGAAAACCAAATATATTGGTTATTGCAAAAGGAAGGTTGATGGTGGGTTTTAGAGTAACCAATTTGTCTGTTTATATAAATTGATAACGTGGAGCATTTTATGCCATTAATAATTTTATGACTTTTTCTTATATAGTCAATATTTGTTTTCACTGTCATTTATTAAAGTGGGCCACCTTAATAATATCCAATCCAAAATTTGAGACTAAAATGTTAAAGTGAATCACAAAGTTAATCCCTTGAGGTAAACAAACGGCCCCTAAAACCATTGGGGACGCGTGGGTTTGGTAGGAAAAAAATGAAGTGACATCAAATAATATGTATACTCGTATATTTATTCAATCAATCATAATTATTTATTTAAAAAAAATATATTTTTTTATCATTTTTTAAAAAAATTAAATATCTTACAAACGGTAAATCGTCAAACGAAAAAAATACACCATTGCAACAAGAATTAAATCATATGTCTATCGAGGGGCATAGCTCCTCTGGGACAGGAGAGTTGCCGGAGCTATTCTTTGTGGGGTGGACAATGGCTGGTGCCAAAAGGCACCCGGGGTTAAGGTGTTCCCGCCAATCTTCACCTTTTGTGAAATATACTTTCGACGAACTTTTTTTTCGAGTTTTTTTCTTAAGTCACGTCTGAGAGGAATCATGTATGATTCGTCACGAATCATGTATGATTCGTCACGAATCATGTATGATTCGTCACGAATCATATATGATTTTCAGAAAATCATATATGATTCGTGATATGAATCATATATGATTTTCTGAAAATCATATATGTTTCGTGACGAATCATACATGATTCCTCTTAGACGTGATTAAAATGTCGAAAAAAAAGTTCGTCGAAAGTATATACATGTGCCCCTCGATAGATAGATGATTTAATTCTCGTCGCGATGATATGTTTTTTTTACGTAACGATGAACGGTTTGTGAGATATTTAATTTTTTAAAAAATGAGTTTTTTTGTTACATTATAAAAATGGGTGATTAGTTGATTGAGTTTATGCTAAACTAAGGTTATATAGGGATCTTTTTCCCATCAAATAAAGTGTTGTGTTTTTTGGTCATTCAATAAAATAAAATAAAATAAAAAACAACTATAGTTTAATTAAGATATATTTAAAACCGTATTTTAAAAAATAAAATAAGTGTTTTTTAATTATTCATGGTTAAAATCGGATTTATCAATTATATTTAAACTTTAAAAACACATATTATCTTTTAATCTATTTTCTCTCTACAAAATACACACACCACCATCTGTTCTCTCAGCCACCACCACGGTGACCTGGTGCCAAGTCTAATCGGAATCACAAAAAATTCACCGAAAATCACAACAAATCTCGCCAGATTCTTTTAGATTTTGCTTCTTTGTTTTCTCCATAGCCCATACTCAGATAGTGTTGTTCTAGTTGTTCCTCTAATGATTATAGATCCATTTGATCTGACTTTACAAACCCATCACTCGTATTATTATTGATTATGCTAGTCATTGTGTTTTTATGGGTTTTTTATTTTTACATGAAGATGTTCTTGAAATGGGGATTTTATGGGTTTTTTATCTGTCATTTCAAACCCATCACTCGCAGTATAATATGATTTTATCTTAATCACATTTGATTCGTATATAAATCACATGTGATTCGAGTGTAAATCACATGTGATTCTGTCCAAAAATGTAGTTTTTGTACATCATAAAAACAGAACAAATCACATGTTATTCCAGTATTATATTAAACCACATGTGTTTCATGTATAAGATTACATAGAAGAATGAAAGAATATAAATAAAATTCCCTCTAGCGTTTAAAAATGTGAAACGAAAGGACTATATAAAAATGAATAGAATAAAGAAAGTACTACAAGTAAAGGTGTTGTTAAAAAACAAACGTGAACATTGTGTAGAGAAGACTAAGACATATACAAAAATAAGTTTGAGGTAAATCAAATGTGACTTGCAAATCATGTCAAGCACATTCAACGTGTCAAACGATATCATCGTGGTATACTCGAACTTCAAACACTCAATATGAAGCACCGTAAAAATAAATACGAGATTCAAACATAATTACATGAATAACATGAAATTAAAAAAAAATCACATGTAATTATCACTGAATCACATGTAATTCAAGCAGAATTACATGTAATTTAAGCATAATCACATGTAATTTAGAAGCCATTTGTTTCATATATTTTACATAAATAAAAAGAGACATGTTAATGTATTGACATAATTACATGTGATTTAAACAAAATCACATGTGATTCATCTAAAGTGGGTTTGTTACAAGAAGTTAAGGTTTCAAAATACTTGAATCACATGTAATGCAAGCAAAATCACATGTAATTATCACCCAAACACATGTAATTCATGCAAAATTACATGTGATTCAACCAAAATCACACGTAAATCAGAAGTCAATTTGTTTTATATATTTTACATGAATGACAACATAAATTTTAATATTATTGACAAAATTACATGTGATTAAAATAAAATTACATGTGATTCAAACAAAATCACATGTAATTCAAGTAAAATCATATGTAATTATCACTCCTCACCTATGATTATTTTTTAATTACATGTGACTTAGACTAGAATAACATGTGTGAATTACATGTAATTGACGTGTGAATTATGTTGGGATGTGCGTAAGTCATAGTTAGTATTTATACGATCGGGAGTACGTGGGCCTAAGGGGTCACACACCTAGACATCGAGATCATCTTTTATTAAGTTATACAATATAATATGGCTATATTTATTATGTAAACTTAGTTTGATAAAAGTATATATTTATTGATAATTAGTTAATAAGTTAAAAGGTTTAACAAAGATTAATTAATAAGACTTTAAACTTTTTAAGGTAATTAATGTAATTACACTATAAGTAAAATAAAAAGTCAAAAAGTCAAACCAGATACCCTGTAGTGGGGTATTCGGCCGACCATAGAGGACAAGAAGGGGATAAGAGATTTTTTAGTCTAGAAGGTTTATTACTTGGAGGTTAAGTTCTAATCTTTACTTAAATAAACCTAAGACCCAACTATATAAACACATGGATTAGATTCACTGTTTCATAAAATTAAAACCAAACACTCTCCCTCTCTCTCTCTCTTGAAGTCGACGGCCAAACACCCCCAAAGGCTTTTAGAGTTTGATTTTCATTAAGTGTTTACCTAATCAAGATCTAGCCATCGAAGGTGGTTGATTGAGGTATTGTGTGGCCTATCTTACAGAAGATCTAACTTGATCTTTGATTTGTTTGGTGAACCGATTTGGTGTAAGAAAAGTTAGCGTTTGGTTGGTTGATTATTGTGTTCTTGATCATCCGTTCTTGGACTTAAGGTATGATTTCGTTACGTTTATGTTAATTACATTTATGTTAATTACATTATGTGCATAGTTATATGCTCCTATCCTCTGCGTTTACTTTTGATGCATGAATATATGATTCATTAGGTTGTTAAATTCCAACAGTGGCATCACAAGTCAAATCTATGCCATATAATTACATAAAAAACGCCTAAAACCAGTGCAAAAACAATTTTTTCTTAAATAGTTAATTATGATTTAACTGAAGATCTTTGAATTGGTTAATTAGATGTTATTATATCCATAATTTTCTGAAAAAATGAGTTTTCATGCTTTTTAGGTTATAGCAAAAAGTTAATTACAACTACATGTGCAATTTATGTGTTTTCTGATATGTTATGCATATTTAAATCGTTTAAATCAATGAACCATGATTACTAATTGTTATAATGCATGGTTTAGATTCTTAACATGTTTAGGATTGCTATGATAATTAGAAAACACTAATTGGATTGGTGTATGCATGTTAAAGGGGAGTTTTACAAAATTGTTTTAGGGCTGCGATTCATGACACCCGAACAATAAATATTTTTTATAAAATAATATGTACACTTTTGAGACCGGTTCCTATTAGGACACTAAAAACTCGATTCTGCACAAGTTTTTAGTTTTAGCCTAAAGCTAGGGAAGAATTCGTCCTGCCGATGTTTTGCTTGCAAAACAGAATCTGCCTAAAATCTTAAAATTGAATTTTCTAGATTTTCTAAATCTAGTGCCCTAGATTAAGTTTTTTTTGGAAAATATCTTGCTTAAATATAGTTTATATGTGATAGGTTAGTTGTGTTTATTCTCTTGCTTAAGTTACTTGATTTATTACTATAATTGTTATATTGTATAAATGCAAAAGATTTCTTCAAGAATTAAACCGGATTAACTAGGGTAAGTAAATATTTAGTCTTTGACTAAATATCTTATTTACTCTATAACTATATAGAAAACTAGCCTTTATATGATTCTATAAAGTTTTAGTTAGATATCACTAGACTAGAAAAGGCTGATTTCTATGATTTTCTAAAGAAAAAGGGCTCTTAATGTTAGCCTCAAAATATTGAGTCAAACAAGAATGCTCGGTCATAGGTTATTATTGTAACATTAGTTAGAACGTTGTAATAGGTAGTTAATTAGTCGTGGTTTACGGGCTTGGATTTAAACTAATTAAAGTCCAAAAGACAAGCCCGACCCAATATATAGCCCATTAAAGCCCGCATGTGGGTGGACTATATATACTACCCTCCTAGCATGTTAGGAGGGTTGGTTGTTCATTATTCTCTTACTTCTCAATCTAATATCACCAAGTTCCAACCAATTCTCTCTCTTTTCTCTCTCTACTTTCTCTCACTAGAATTCATCTTCTTCTTCTATTTTCTTTCATAAACTCGTGCTCTATTATCTAAATGTTAGAAATACGTTTTACGCATTTAGAAAGTCTCGGTCACTCCAACCATGTAGTTATAGGCTCGTAGTTAAGTTAAATGTCATTTATTACATAGCCCGACCCATGAGCATGTTCATGGGCCGGAAGCCCAAGTCCTTTAAGGACTTGGGGTATTTAAACCTCTTTCCACCATGGAAAGAGGTGTTGGTTGTTTCATTTCTCACTTTTAATAATACAAGTTTCTTTCACCTCTCTCTCTAACTTTCTCTCTCTAGAAAAACATCAACCCTCTTGATTCATAAAGATTATCATTGTTCTACAATTGGTATCAAGAGCATGGGATGAAATAAAGGTTGGTTTTGTGTTGTTCATGTTTACTTTGGTGTATTCATGTGTTTTTGATTGATCTTTACCCAAGTTTCAATTTTTTTTCGTGTTTTTGACTCTCCAAGTGCTCCATATATCTTCTACATACCTTTAGTAGTGTTTTGGGTGTTTTGGTTTGGTTCAAATCACGTTTTTCTTGTCGAAAATCTCATCTTTTAGCCTAAAAAATTCGTACCAGTACCGTTATTCCGATCAGCACAATCGGAAAAGGGTTTAAGGATTCCAATCAGTATTCCGATTGGCAAGGATTCAGATTGGCTAGTATTCCGACGGGTTTCAGATTGGTACTCTTCAACATTCAGATTGGTTTGCATTCCGAAGGGCTTTCAGATTGGCTAGTATTCCGACGGGTTTCAGATTGGTTTGTATTCCGACAGGTTTTCAGATTGACTAGTATTCCGACGGGTTTCAGATTGGTTTGTATTCCGACAGGTTTTTCAGATTGACTAGTATTCCGACGGGTTTCAGATTGGTAAGTATTCCGATCAGGTATTCTTCAACATTCCGATCTGCTAGCATTCCGACGGTTTTCAGATTGGTAAGTATTCCGACCGGTTTTCAGATTGGTGAGTATTCCGACCAAGTATTCCTTAACATTCCGATTGGTTACTTTTAGCATTTCGACGGATTAATTTTGAGACTTACGACACTTTGAGATTTTCACATTGAGACTAAGAAGTTTGGGTATTGAGATAGTATTTTCAACTTAGAGGATTTCGTTTCAAGTTTGTAATCTATCACAAAAACACGCAACATCTTTATTTCAACAACATTAAAACACTTAACCTTATTTCATTGTTCGATCATCTTTGATAATCTTTTTTCAAGGGATCACAACATGAATTCACATTCATTTATGCCAACTATGACTTCACTCACCGATATATCGATCATTTCGGGTACCGATACTCGCCCGCCTTTGCTCATCAAAGATTTATTTGAATCATGGCAAAGTCGCATGAGAACGTACATCATGGGCAAACAAAGTGGTCGACTTATGCTAGAATCAATTGACAAAGGTCCATTAGATTGGGGAGAGGTTACAGTCAACAATGTGACAAGGCCAAGGCAGTATCATGAGTTAACCGATGCCAACAAACTCATTGCAGATGCCGATGAAAGGGCTGTGCAGACAATTCTTCAAGCCCTTCCACCTGATATCTTCAGAATGGTGAGTGAACATAAAGTGGCCAAGAATCTTTGGGATCGACTTGCGGTTTTACTACAAGGGACATCTCTCACTAAGCAAGAACGAGAATGTCAATTATATGATTTGTTTGATAGATTCCAATACATTCCAGGGGAGACTCTTCATGATTTTTACTGGCGTTTTACTACTCTGATGAATGACATGAATGTCTATAATCTAAGGATTGAACAATTTCAGTTAAACACCAAGTTTTTGAACACACTACCCCCTGAATGGAGTCAATATGTGACGGATGTCAAAATGATTCGTGATCTACACAAGTCCAATTTAGATCAACTATATGCTTTCTTACAACAACATGAGAAGCATGTGATCCAAAACCGAATCTCTCAAGGACCTTATCATGAACCAATGGCATTATTGGCAAATCATCCTACACTATCATATCACAACTCTCCGCTTGCTTTAGGACACAAATCTTCATATCAACCTGTGTATCAAACACCAAGCTTTCCACAGTACTCGATTCTGCCACCGCCACCAACATCTTATCACCAACCAGCAACATCATCATCACAAGGAGATTCACACCCATCACCTTATGCTTCACACCAGTATTCACCGTATCAACCTCCCACCAACCCTGTTAGTACCTATCCACAACTCGAGGCTCCTCAACATCATTACTCACATCAAGAAAGTGTTCCAACCAATCAGTTTGTTGCTCAACCAGCATCAGCATTATACTGTGAAGATGACATCCCTGTCCCTGAATTTAAACAAGGAGATAGCCATACTGAAGTCCTAGCTCTGTTGTCTGCATTTTTAAGTCAAACTTTAAACAAAAGAGGTTACCGAGGTTCAGCACCAACTAACAATCAGTTAAGGAACTCGTCTAACTCTCGACAACAGGCAACAATTCAGGATGGCAGGGTCATGGTGCAACCACTTCAAGGGAGATCAAATTCGTCTAATGCTGGTGCACGTTCATCCAATACTACTGCTACAAGGGCCAACAGCACTGGTAAAATGAAGGTGGTTATTTGCTACAACTGCAAAGGGGAAGGGCACATGGCCCGAGAATGCAAGCAGCCTAAGAGGAGAAGGGACGACACTTGGTTTAAGGAAAAGATTTACTTGGTGAATGCTCAAGCCCAAGGTCGTGAGCTTGATGAAGAAGAATTGGCATTCCTTGCAGATCCAGGAGTAGCGGAAACTGATCATCCCACAACAGTCATCACCAACAATGCTGCTTATCAATGTGATGATTTGGATGCATATGACTCGGATTGTGATGATTTTAACACCGCCAAAGCAGCTCTTATGGCAAATCTTTCACTCTATGGGACTGACACCATTGCTGAGGTACCAAATACTGCTACAAATACTAGCATTGTACCTTCTCAAGTTGAGCAAATGTCAGAGTATTCGGAAGAGCCTCCGGTGGTTAGTAATTCAATCGATGAGACAAACAATGATAGCAATAACATTGCAAGTCCTCAGATTTTGAGTGAACCACAACCGGAAGCTCCTATGACTATTAATTCGTCTGCTCAACCTGATTTGGTTATGGTCCCTGCATCTTTGCTTAGCCAAATGAATAATGCAGTCCTTGAAACCCTTAATGCTAATCAGACTTTATCTGGTGAGCTTGCTTTGCATAAAGACAAGGTTAAAACCTTGGAAATGACTCCTGTGTCCACTACCTTAACCAATCCTGAATTTGATAGGTTTAGGAAAGTTCAAATGGACAATCTGCTTGAAATTGAAAGTTTAAGAGCAAACCTTTCGAATGAGCTTAAAGAAAAAGAGTCAGTCGTCACTAATTTTCAACAACTTCAAACAGATTTTGAAATTCTGGAATCCAAACAGCTTGAACTGGAAATTAAGACGTCTAACAGAATAAAAGAAACGGAACTTAAGCTTTTAAAACAATATGCCGCTTCACATCTAGTACACTTATTTCATGCTTCATTTAAAGAGATCAACTTATCGCGTCTCATAGACTTACCACCTAACCCGGGTTATGCAAAGCAAGCACTTAACCACAACCCCCGACTGTATGATGCAACAAAGTTAGGTTTGGCATTAGACCCGATAGTGTTCTCAAGTGATTCTATATCACCATACGATGAAAAGCAGTTAAAATTACTTTTGACATATCCTGAATATGATTATGCTTCAATGAATGCAAAAAATGCCACAATAGATCTTAGAACTCGTTTTAATATGAAAAAGAAAACTCTCCAAACATCCACTTTCATGCCGACTAGAGAATGCCTTAGTATAATTCCTACACTTGTCAACTCGGACAAACCAAAGGAAATTCCTAAGAATCTTCCCCCGGTTAGTACGGTAAGGCTCAGTATTGAAGAAATTGGGCAATACCTTACCGATTTTGACAAGGTCATCTTGGAATGTACGACTTCAACGGCTCAAACTGCTGGAGAATGGGCATTCGAACACATGAAATCGGTGTTTGAAGAAGCGATCGTTCCGTTTGTGGACCATATTAAACAAGGAGTCTATGATCTAGTGTGTAATTTACAATTTGAGCTTGGTGAAGTTCAAAAAGTTTTCAATAACATGGATGATGCTTATGAACAACACTTAATTGAAAAGGAAAAGATTTTATCAGAATATGACTGCTTTTTAGAACATATGGTGTCTCTTGAAGTGATGCAAGTTGTTACTACTCAATATACTCATGAAATTTCATCTACTGTGAATATTTGTGATGATGTGCATAAATCTGTGAATACTATTGAACATGTGAATACTGTAGAAAATCATTCTTGTCATGAATCCAACGCTGAATTTTTAAAGCTTCAGGATTCATATAATACACTTTCAAAAAGTTTTAACGAGCTTCAACAACATTCTATATCTCTTGAAATTGAGAATCAATCTATAAATGAAACTCTTTCAAAACTAAATGAAGGTGGAAACTCCGTTGAGACAAGTGACAAGATGATTCAGATGGTTCAAAATTTAGAAGATGAAATGATGAGACTTAAGAGAGAATTAGTAGAAACAAAAACGGAACTAGAGGCTGCAGAGGCTAACAATCATGTCCTAGAAACAAGAATTAATTCTATACTAGGAGAGCGTGAACAAGTAAGGCAGGGAGACTCACAAATTTCTGGTTCAATAGAAGAACACCTCGCGTTTAATGCGACAGAGCGAAAGTCTTTAATTGACAAACTGAACAAGAAATGTGAGGAAACCTCTGACCTAAAAATCCAGCTCATAGATAAAAACATGGTTTTGGCCGAGTTAAAAGAGACACTTCTTGTCACCCGACAAGAAGATGTTGATAACTTAGCTACTGACTCTGCACCGTCCACTAGTGCTCCAACAACCAAGTCAGTAGTGCTTTATAAGAATCCACTTCATAAGAGAAACCAGGTTACCTATGATGATTATATGAGGAATGCCATTAAGCATGTCGATCTTCTTAGGGATATTTTAGACGATCTGTATGCCTTAGATCCCTCAAGTAGCGACTATTATTCGGCTCATGAATATGTTAAGCGAGTTCAATATTGCCTAGCATATTTGCAATACATAGGTACACCAGGTTCTGCACTACTTAATAATAAGCCCATTGCTGTCACTCCATTCAATAAGACTCCAGGAGCAAAACCGTCATTGACACTATCAAGTAAGGCACCTTTAAAATCTGTCACTAATGTTCCCTTGGCTTCTACAGGAGTAAAAGTGTCCACTAAGGCTAAAGGATCTCGAGGAAAGAAAGATAGGATCAAGCCTTCCACTAATAGGACTGAGAAGAAGAAAGTAGAAGTGCACCCTAGGAACGTTGTTTCAGTTTTAAATAAAAAGAATCATGTAGCTAAGACAAAAGGTCCTCTTTATGAGTGGAAACCTAAGCAAAGTGTGAATTCTAATGCGAAATGTTGGAATTGTAACGAATGTATGTTTTCTAAGCATCATGATTTATGCCTTCTTGATCACGTGAATGAAATGCATGCTATTAAGAACAATCTTGAATGGAAGCCAACAGGTAAGAAACTTACTCAAGTTGGGTGGCAATGGAAACCCACTGGTAGGACCTTTACTGCAAATGGAACTACGTGCCCTTTAACTAGGATCACATCCACGGAAGTTAGGTCTAAGCGTCCTTTAAATAGGAACACTAGCACTAAGAAAAGGAACAAGCGCCCTTTAACTAGGTCTGCCCCTACTAATGTGCCTACCAGTGGTAATGTCCCCAGTCAGAAAGTACCTCAGAATACTAGACAACTAGAATCTAAGCCAATCACTAGTAAGAAAATCTGGAAACCTAAAGTTTCATTTGATAGCAAATCTAAGATAACTATATCTGTACCTGCTAACTCAGAAGAACAATTAGAATCCGATACATCATCTGTGTTTGGTAAAATTTTCAGGTCGTCCAAATTATTCTTTGGTATTTGGACTCGGGGTGCTCCAAACATATGACTGGAGACCGCTCGATGCTCAAAAATTTCGTCAGCAAGTTTCTAGGAACGGTAAAATTCGGCAACGACCATATTGCAAAGATTATGGGTTATGGTGAATATCAAATTGGGAATGTCACGATTTCAAGGGTTTACTATGTAGAGGGACTTGGTCATAATCTATTCTCCGTAGGACAATTCTGCGATTCTAACCTTGAAGTGGCCTTTCGACAACATACTTGCTTCATTCGCGATCTTGCAGGAAATGATTTGTTAAAAGGTTCTCGAGGGGATAATCTATATACTTTGTCTATTCAAAACATGATGGCCGCCTCTCCTGTTTGCTTACTCTCCAAAGCATCTAAGACCAAGTCATGGTTGTGGCATCGTCGGTTATCTCATCTTAACTTTGATGCTATTAACCATTTGGCTAGAAACGAACTTGTTCGTGGTCTTCCGAAACTTAAGTTCGACAAGGATCATTTATGTTCCGCATGTTCATTGGGGAAAAGCACCAAGAAATCTTACAAACCTAAAGCAGAAGACACCAACCAAGAACCACTATATCTTTTGCACATGGATCTTTGTGGGCCAATGCGTACAGCCAGTGTGAGTGGTAGAAAATACATCCTCGTCATAGTGGATGATTTCTCAAGGTTTGCATGGGTAAAATTTTTAGCATCTAAGGATCAAGCACCAGAGTATATCATTACCTTCTTAAAGATGATCCAAGTACGTTGTAATGCTACTGTTCGCCGCATTCGGACTGATAACGGCACTGAGTTCGTTAATCAGACTCTTCGCACTTATTATGAAAAGGCTGGTATTTCTCATGAAACATCTGTGGCTCGCACTCCACAACAAAATGGTGTCGTTGAAAGACGTAACCGTACACTTATGGAAGCTGCTCGAACTATGTTGATTTATGCGAATGCACCTTTATTCTTATGGGCAGAAGCAGTGGCAACCGCATGTTATACCCAAAACCGCTCAATCATTCGCAAACGTCATGGTAAAACTCCATATGAGCTACTTCATGGACACAAACCCGATATTTCATATCTTCATGTGTTTGGTGCACTTTGCTATCCAAATACAAATAGTGAAAATCTGGGAAAACTTCAACCAAAGGCTGATATTGGAATTTTCATTGGCTATTCACCTGCAAAGAAAGCTTACCGGATTTATAACCGTCGTCTTGGCAAGATTGTAGAAACTTTGGATGTCGATTTTGATGAGCTGACAGCGATGGCTTCTGAGCAACACAGCTCTGAACCCGCTTTACACGAGATGGGAACCGGTACAATCAGTTCCAGCTTACTTCCCAACAACCCTACTTCTCCCTCATTCATACCACCAACAAGGTCCGAGTGGGATAAGTTATTTCAACCTATGTTTGATGAATTCTTTGATCCACAGAGTAATGATTCTTCAGTACCCGTAGCAGTGGCTCCGATTCCCGTAGTTGTTGCTCAAGATAATGGAAATGAATCTGAGGCAACTATTGTTACTCTTGATCAAGATGTACCATCCCCTACCAATTCTCAAACAACACCTGAATCATCACCCCCACTCGTTCCTAATGATGTTGAAGAGGAATTATATGATCACGATCTGGAATATGCTCACTTACAAGAGCTTCCTTTCTTTGGTTCACATATACCTGATGACCCTACGGGTGCGTCTACCTCAGAGGAAGCTCCTGCAATCGTTCACTCCCGACCACCAAGGATTGAAACTCACAACACTAAATGGACAAAGGATCACCCAATCCGCAATATTATTGGTGACATCGATCGACCAGTCTTAACACGCCATCAACTCCAAGAACATGCATTATATTGCTATTTTGATGCATTTCTGTCAGACACTGAACCTAAAAACTGGCAACAAGCGATGACCAAATCATCATGGATTGAAGCAATGCAAGAGGAACTAAATGAATTCCAACGTCTTGAAGTGTGGGAATTAGTTCCGTTACCCAGCAACGTTGAAATCCTGACACTATTGTGGGTATACAAGGTCAAGCTTGATGAGTTAGGTAGTGTGCTGAAAAACAAAGCTAGATTGGTCGCTAGAGGTTACAAACAAGCTTTGGGTATCGATTTTGAAGAATCCTTTGCTCCGGTTGCACGATTGGAGGCAATTAGACTATTCCTTGCTTATGCTGCTCATATGAATATGATCGTCTACCAAATGGATGTTAAGACGGCATTTCTTAATGGTGAATTAAGGGAAGATGTCTATGTAAGCCAGCCGAATGGATTCGTCAATTCAGAGTATCCTAATCATGTGTACAAGCTCAAGAAGGCTCTTTACGGGTTGAAACAGGCTCCACGCGCGTGGTATGATCTCTTATCGACGTATCTCATCTCCAAAGGCTTCTCCAAAGGCAAAGTGGACCCCACATTATTCATTCTCAAGGAGGACAACGACATGATACTGGTACAAATTTATGTTGATGATATAATATTTGCTGCTACTAATCAACGTTTGTCTGACCATTTTGAGAAAATTATGTCCACACGTTTTAAGATGTCAATGATGGGAAAAATTTCATTTTTCTTAGGGTTGCAAATTTCTCAGAATCCCAGAGGCATCTTTATTAATCAATCCAAATTTGCTCTTGAATCCTTAAAGAAATATCACTTTGAAAACTGTGACCCCGTGGATACTCCAATGGTGGAGCGATCCAAGTTAGATGAAGATAAGGAAGGGATAGCTGTCGATCCTAAACTTTACCGTGGAATGATCGGCACCCTTCTCTATCTGACTGCTAGCAGGCCTGATTTGCAATTTGCTATAGGCATGTGTGCCCGGTATCAGGCTCGGCCTACCGAAAAGCACTTACATGTTGTGAAAAGGATCTTTCGGTATCTAAAAGGAACACTTAATCGTGGTCTGTGGTATCCAAAGGATTCTTCTATTGCATTAATTTCATATGCAGATGCAGATTATGCCGGGTGTCAAGATACAAGACGTAGCACTTCTGGCAGTGTGCAACTCCTTGGAGATAGACTTATCAGTTGGGCATCAAAAAGGCAGAAAAGCGCTGCGATATCAAGT
The DNA here is from genome assembly GCA_025667525.1 of Glebionis coronaria. Lineage (NCBI taxonomy): Eukaryota > Viridiplantae > Streptophyta > Magnoliopsida > Asterales > Asteraceae > Glebionis > Glebionis coronaria. Next base: position 418,256,970 of record CM046879.1, on the reverse strand, counting down.
ACTGAGGCTGAATACATAGCTATGTCCGGTTGCTGTGCTCAAGTTCTTTGGATGAGATCACAATTGACTGACTACGGCCTTGGTTTCAACAAAATCCCGATGTACTGTGATAACAAAAGTGCAATCGCTCTATGCTGCAACTATGTTCAACACTCTCGAGCAAAGCACATTGACATCCGCTACCATTTCATCAAGGAGCAAGTGGAAAATGGAGTGATCGAATTATACTTCGTCAACACTGAGTATCAGCTGGCAGATATATTCACAAAGGCCTTAGATCGAGCACGCATCGAGTTCTTGATCGAAAAGCTAGGCATGAAATCATTTTCACCAGCAACACTTAAGGAGTTGGCAGAAGAGTCTGAAGAATAGTACTGGTAAACTATTCTCTAGTATCCTTTTGATCGTGATCTTGTATATTATAGTATATACTTAAACCATCAAAAGCAAAATACAAAAATATAAAACCAAGAAAAACCATAAAAAATATAAAACCAAGAAAATCCATAAAAAATATAAAATCAAGAAAACCCAAAAATATTTTTCTTTTCAAATCGGGCATGTCTTTTAGTACGGTAATATTTACGGCTTTAGAAATGTCACTTAAAATTGACACGGTGCCATAAATAGAGTCCGTATAAAAGTTGTAAATTTTTTAAAACATGCCCATAATGGCTTGTAGTTATTTCAGACTGCAACCCGCCTTTCGCATTAAAGTCACGTATTTCCTCTGAAAACGTTGGCTCACAACGGGAATTAATTTTCTCGGGCAAGGTTTACTTGAAAACCTTGTAACGGGCTAAGTTTACTTTCTAACTTGGTCTAACACAAATTAGTGTACGTTTCAGTGCACTTATTTTGTTTAAATAAGAGAAATCTTATTGCCCCTAGAATTGTTTTTAGAAAATCATTAATCAGAAAAGGTCTTCATATGATAATTGTCCCATTAAATGCCATGACTACAGCTCTTTAATTAGAAAACGGGTCACCAATTGAGGGGGAGCAAATATTAGATCATTTTGAGCATGATTTGGTCTTCATATTATCTTGTCTGTCATCTTTCTGTATGGGCATTATGTGCAATGTGTGCCTTGTATGGAGTTTATGTTAAGTTGGCATTAGGTTTTATTGGCGTGTCTCATTTGTAGGGATATTGGCTAGAAAGATTCACCTTAATGAGTTGTTAACTAATCTTTAATACCTAAGTTTAAGCCATCCATCAAAATTGGGGGACCAATCTGCAATTTTTTGCAAAAATTGGTTAAACACTTTGACCCAAGTCAAAACTGTTTCACTCCCAGTTTTGTTATCCCTCACGCGACTCACACACAGCTTTTTATCTTTCACTGCTGCCATTGATATTCAAAGAGGTTGCATTCACTTAGGCTTCTTGATCGTTTTTTTGCTGATAATCCATCTAAGGTACACTAACAAAACATGCGCTATATGTCCTACATACGGTTTCTGTGGCTATAATCTTTCTTCTTCTCGGATTGATTAATGCGATATAGGGTTTCTATATAAATGAGAATAAACATCATGTTTAACTAATGGGATTTAATCTTTATTAGGTTTTAAACAATGGGTTTGCATTAATCTGCTTAACACAGCCTAAAAAGTCATAAAAATCGCGAATTATAGATCCACCTAGGTAACTCCGCCAACATTCCGATGAAGATAAGGTTAAGATTCCGATTGTGTATTCCGATCGGTTATTCCGATCGGACGTCCTAAATAGATATTCAGATTGGACCCTCAATTTGGATATTCCGATTGGAGCTTTCCGATTGGAGCCTTTCCGATTGGAGCCTTTCCGATTGGAGCCTTTCCGATTGGAGCCTTTCCGATTGGAGCCTTTCCGATTGGAGCCTTTCCGATTGGAGCCTTTCCGATTGGAGCCTTTCCGATTGGAGCCTTTCCGATTGGAGCCTTTCCGATTGGAGCCTTTCCGATTGGAGCCTTTCCGATTGGTGTTTCCGATTGGTGGTTCCGATTGGTGGTTCCGATTGGTGGTTCCGATTGGTGGTTCCGATTGGTGGTTCCGATTGATTGTTCCGATTGGTGTTTCCGATTGGTGTTTCCGATTGTTGTTTCCGATGAGGTGTATAGCATTCTGATTTGGGACTCTTGGGGTCTATGAGATTAGAGATTCTTCTTTGCTTATGATGCTAGATTGTTTCCTATATAAGTGGTTTTATAGTATTTGCGAAAAGATTGTTGTCGCATCATCACTTTAAGCTAGCATGCCTTCACACTATGCAATTGCCTTAGCTTATCTAATGATTTCGACCTAGATTGCATTATTTACTTATTAGGCTTTAAGTAAATTAGGGCCACTTTCACGAAACCAAGTTTTATTGAAATTAATTAATTTTATCTCTTAAGAATACTTGAACGGTTTCTTATTACAGACGTTCTTCTTATTTAATAAGTTGACTCCTCTGTAAACAAAAGAGATACAAATTACTTATTCAATGTCTTGCGTTTTGTTTTCAGGCCATGGAAGACAAAGTTTCATCATTGTCTTGCCCTCTGTTCAAGCCTTCTATTGTTTGGGTTGACGGAAATCCTACAATTCCTGATGTAGTGGTTGAAACTAAACCAAAAACCATTGAAGTTTTGGTTGAATCTAAACCAAGACCTACTGAGGTGTTAGTAGAAATGCCACCAAGACCTACTCAGGTGTTAGTAGAAATGCCACCTAGACCTACTGAGGTTCTGGTTATGAAAACCAAGATACCCAAATAGTTTGAGAATTAATGCTAGGTCGTTATCTATTTAGAATAAAATGTCTTTGGCATGTCTGTGTGTTGTTGTATGTAAGGACCTAGTCCAACTAAATCATGTTTGGATTGTGTTTCTCTATTATATGTGGTAATAATTGATATGTGTTATTCCCTATAGCTTCAACGTGATATAGACTTAAGATATATATATTTTGTATATCATTTGTGCTTATTTCATCAAAGCAGGAACCATGTCAATTACAAAAGAACAACAACAACAATCAGATCTCGCATTAGTACCACTCAATGCCCGTCTACCACTTGCAGAGAACAACTTTCGTCTGAAAGAGGACTTTGATCCAAACATCGCCGCTTTCAAAGTTGCAATGGACATTCTTGACATGTCACCCATTAAAGATGCCCTTAGAGCTACTGCCTCAGTTCCAGAAATCTACATTCATGAATTTTGGGCCACAGCATCGATCACTGCAGCAAAGGAAGCATCTAAGACATCGATCACTTTCACAATCAACAAGCAAAACTTTACTCTTGACTTAAGCTTATTCAGGAAGTTGTTCAAGTTTCCCAAATTAGCAAAAGGAGAGAAGTTTGTGCCTAATCCAAAAACAGAAGAAGTGCTTCAAGTACTTAGAGCTTTAAACTATGAGGGGAACATTCAAAATCTATCTCAGTTGTCTACTGCACGCATTGGTCAACCATGGAAAGCAATTGTCATCATCATAGCCAGGTGCCTCACTTCAAAGACTCGTGGTTATGCCCAACTGAGACCACCTCAGGCTCATATACTTTGGGGACTATACACTGCATCTAAAGTAGATTATGCTCTACTTCTTTGGCAAGAAGTGTGTTACCAATTCACCGGTACCAAGAAGAAATCACTGCATCTTCCGTTTCCAAGATTCACAAAACTTATCATCAACCATTTCATGAAGAGTAATCCTTCTATTGACAAGCGTGGAAACTTCTTCTACCATACATCAGATGATGACCATGTGTTGGATCAAATGGGTGACGAGAAACATCCCAGTAAGTACTCACTGATTCCAGCTTTAGTGCCTGACACCATGATCAATGACGGGATCAAGGAAAGTGAACCTTACAAACAAATGCTTCTGGACATTGAAACACAATATAAAAGGGTAAATGCAGATCCATCCGAAAAACAAAAGGGTAAAAGGAAAAAGACTGTTGTTAAACGCCAAAAGACTTCTTCACCCCAAACCAAAGGTAAAGCTAAAGGGAAAGAGCAACTATGTGATGAAGATGCAGAAGAACAAGATCCCTTAGTACAAATGTCTGAAGAAAAACAGATGCGGATTGCACAAAAGTTAAGTAGGATGGAGGCACAGAAAACCGGTAGTGGTTCCAGATCAAAAACTCCTGCCGAGTTAGCACTGGAAGCTTTTGGAGATCCAGACGATCCAACTGATGAAGAGGAACAAGATACCAGACTAGAGGAAGAACTCACAGACCCAACAAATCAAGATGATGACAACGTAGATGATTATATCAACTACGATTATGAAGATCAAAATCTGGAAGGTGGAACAGATATGGAAACAATTCTGTACGATGACATCAATCTTAGCAAACCACTTCCACCTCCTTCATCACTAATAGCAGCAGAAGATGCTCATCTGACGATGTTTCCTATACAACAAAACATACCCCCTCCACCACCAGTCTTCAGCACTGTTGTAACAACCGTCCCGCTGAGTGAACCTACAATCGAGACCAATCAACCTGTATCAACCACCATCCATGTAATCACACCTACGCCGCCACCGGTAACCCATCAACCTGTATTAACCACCACCCAAGTGATTACAACGATGCCTCCACCGATTGTCGATCCTCTTGTGCCAACAACTGCCCCAGTAATTGTACCAACATCGCCACCTATCCTCGAACAACTTGTACCAACCACCATCCAATCCACAACCTCGTTAGCAATTGCAGTAACTCCTCTACCAACAACAACAGCAGTACAACTAGCATCCACTCCCACTCCATTTCTCACAATCAATGATCCACTCATTCAGCAACTCCAACAACAAATGGCATCACAGGCAAAAACTATTGCGGCATTGGAGAAAAGGATAAATCATGTTAAGGCACGTGACGAACGAAAACAAAAACGTGATGACAAAAAACTTCAAGAATCATTCGAAGGTGTCATTAGACTTAAAAAGCAACAAACACAATTTATTGCTGAAAAGGACGCACGTGACAAAGAAAATGCTGCATTTCTCGATTCCATCAATGATTCAATGACTAACATCATCCAGCGTGAAGTTAGGGCATGTGTACATCAGGAGCTTCCAGTATTATTCATAAATGGCCTTACTAACTTACAATTAATGCAAACATTGGAGACTCGGTTAACCAACATTGAGTCACCCATCACAGAAGCTCAACACGAATTACAAAGAGCTCTTCGTAAGGTCATAATAGAAGCTTCCAACACATCACCAGTAGAAGACACTGTAGTTCCCCAATCTTCCAAGAAACGGAAACGACAGGAGTCAGAAAATGAGGAAGAAGAGGAAAAGAATGAGGAGGAAGAACACTCCGATAAAAATGAAGAAGAAAAGAACGAGGAAGAGGAAGAGGAAGAGGAAGAGGAAGAGGAAAAGGACGAGGACGAGGATGAGGACGAGGATGATGATAAGGACGAGGATGAGGAAGAGGATGAGGACAAGGACGAGGATGAGGACGAGGACGAGGACGAGGATGAGGATGAGGACGATGGGGAGGATACGGATGACGATGAGGATGACGAGGATGACGATAGTGATGCGGATGACGATAATGGGAATGGTAAGGATAAGGAGAAAGGGGATGGTGATAAGGATGAAGGTACTGGCACCAATGGAGAAGAATCTGAAGAATCTGATGCACGTTCAAAAGAAAAAGTTGTTGATAAACAAGCTGAGAGTGAACACATCACCACAGACGAGCATGCTGAAACCACTGACAAAACCACAGGTAAGTCATCTGAACCAGCTCTTACTAGTGTATCACAAGTAGATCCTATACTACCACTAGTACAAGCCGAACCAATGATTGAAGACGAACCATCACCGTCTGTGGAACATCACTCTCCACCACCTACTCTTCTGCATCACACAGAAACAACCACAGGTACTTCTTCTGCACCGGTTCCTACTAATATCTCATCCACACCACCTGTTGAACCCGAACCTATGCAAGAAGACGACCCGATACCATCGGTGATACATAACTCTCCCCCTCAGCATTACATTGATATGGATATTGATGAGTTAAATCAACCAGATCCTGAGTTTGCCGACACGTTCACTGTTGATAAAACGGTTCCCGTACAGCCATGGCTTACACAAGCAGCAACTGCACGTATAGTGTCTGACAGTGAAAAGGCGGACCTCACACAATTCCTCAATAATCCTATCGACTTCTCTGGATTCTTGATGGATAAATATGGAGTGCCTAGCATTGATACAAATTTACTTCAAACAACGATCAAAGACAAGAACTTCTGGGCTTCCATGAAGATTGCCGAAACTGAGGGCGAATATCATTTTAATGAGCTCATGAAAGCAATCAAGACAACAGCATCAGGTGAACAAGCTCCGATCCTTCTTCCACTAACACCCTCAATTATTGCAGCCGCCAAAGATCTGCCAATGCAATACTTCACCAACCGTGATCTTGACTACTTAGAAAACGGTGCGGACAAGTATGCTACATCATTAACAATGGGCAAAGCAGTAAATTTGGAGGATATTCCTTGGATTGAAGACAAAGTTTCAAAACTATGGAGCAAAAAGCTTGTCAAAGAATATGATCAATATGCGGAATTAGGCATCTCACATTGGCGGGGCAACAAGAGGTCGGCTTACTACTTCTATAATCACACCAGGCAAGGTACACCTATAAGTGCAACCCGTCGAATCTCCAGCATACAGGGCGTTAACTTTCACCATATCTTCGGATATTCGTATTTGAAGGACATCATATTCAAGCGAGAAGATGGTAAGATTTATAGTGTCAGTGAAGGGGATCTTCAATTCCTACGACTTGAAGATATTGAAGATTTTCTACTCCTTTTGGTTCAAGGCATGGTTCCTCACTTAGACCCCGATGAAGTCATTGCTCTAAGTTCCAACATTCGCCAATTTACTCGTCGAATTGTAATCAAGCAAAGGGTTGAGGATTTACAACTCGGGGTAGAGAGTTACCAATCCAGACTAAATCTGGAACGACCTCACACAACACCAATGAGTCGTTTTCACCAAGGTAAGGAACCATACATGGGTACACTTAAACCAGAGATGGGCATATTCTACCTGAATGAAGCAGAAGTCATGCAATACATGCGACTCTCCGAACTACACAAGTTCAGCGATGGCACTCTTAAGCATGTACGTGACAAGCTGTTGATGCTTAACTCAGGACAAGGTCTTCCAGAAGTAAAGTACCAATGGGAAGGCCGATTCAAGAAGAGTGCCATCCACACCATCCAGGTGATTGAGGAAAAGTTAAGGCATCGACGGTTGATCCGCAGCATTGAACGATTCGTGGGGGGCAGACCATATGGAGCACATCACAGGCTCGTGGGCCGATCCATCTAATGGGTCGTACTATTTCAGGTTTACTCCATATTGGTTACTTTGTGAATATGTTAATATTGTAAATAATGTGCTTTTGTGGCTTGTTGTAGTGTTAAAGTATGATAATTTTTCAAGAATTTCTCACGAGATTCTAAATCTTTCAAAATATATCATACTAAAGCACTACAACTACCCCTTATTAACTTAAGGGGGAGCATGAACCTGTTCTATGGCCAAAACATCGATTTCATTTTTACCCAAAGACCGGTTAATCCATTCAATATCCCAAATATTAATGGTTAACATTTTGGATAAGGGGAGAAAATGGGATTAAGGAGAATTAAATGATACTTGGCTAAAAGATGAAAAAGACTTAACGATTATCCGTCTTAATATGTGTAAAGCATGTGTTAAGGGGGAGCGTTTTTGATGAACAAAACACCTAAGGTACAAAACTTTTGATTTCAATATCACAAGTACCTTAAGTGATTTTTCAATGATTTTTCATGGTGGCAATTCCTTCCCAAAACACACTTAATTCACGACGAATATGGTGACAAAAGGGTGGTAGGAATAGGTTTAGTCCAATGATTCATCAGAGCCGATGGTATCTTCCCAAGGACAATTCCCTAGATAGAATTAGAAGTCCTAGGAAAGATGGAGAAAGAATGTGAACGTAGCTGAATGCCGACCAAGTACTTAAGCTAGCACTGGAACAATCACAACAAGGTGCTAGTGATGACGTATTGGTAAGCATTGAAGGGGTTGAAGAATGAAAAAGAATTGTAAAGATAAAGGGTGTAAAGAAAGAAGCCCTCCTTACAACTTTAGGCAGAAACCGGGTCAATACATATGCTATTGAGGTCATTTTTGCTAATGATTCTCGGTATTGAAGAAAGACATCATGGACCCAGTGATGCAATGCACAACCCTTCCCAGCTAACTCAAATATCTCTCAAAAGGTATTTGTTTTAATCACACGGAGATCAACACGTTATCTATTGGTTTATTCACTCCGAATAGACTGGTATTGAAAAGGTGGCACTCCTCTCCAGCCATCGCTCACTAAATCAAAACGCACAATCGAGTCTAGAGCCAAGAGATCATCAAAAGTCTCATTAGGACACTTTCCATTTATTCCTTGCTTTCTCACACACTGTGAAAAGTAAGAGATTTTCATGAGTCCTACGCAATATTCCTGTAATATTGCCAGAACATCCGAGTAATACATAAGTATTACAATGAAGATGGAAATCCTGCTTGAGCCAACATCAAACAAGCTCATGGTAGGTTACATGTGCGGTTCTTTTAGAACCAATCTTGTGAAAAACTGGAAAGAAACAGTGGTTTAATTCTTAATTGAACTTAAACTCGTTCCAGGCCTCTACGCATTATCATATGATCTTGCCAGAACACTCAGAGTGACTCTTTATTGATCACAGTGACGAGTGGAAATCCTTCTAGTGTTAACATCAAACAGCACTTGGTAGGTGACGTGCAAGATTCTTTATGAATTGAGCTCGTGACAACTGGAAAGCAACGATGGTGAAAATCTTAATTGAAATTCACTTGTTCCAGGTTTCATGAATTGACGGCTTCAAATCACAAGGATAAATTATCCAAGTGATTCACTCTTTATGTTCGCAGTCAGCTTTGGACGGTCGAATAAAGAGAACGGGTTTACCCGCGAAATCCTGTCAGGAAGTTACTTAATTGAAACTATCCGTCACGGGTACGATATCTAATATCGTCCAACGGTCTTCACCGACCGGAGGTAAAATGCTACCGAATTAGAATAAAATGTTCAAAGCCATTTTATTCGTGTCGTTGCTGTGTACCTGATAAAGACGGTGGCGTTGTTGTGTACCTGTTGAAGACGGTGGCGTTGCTGTGTACCAGTTAAAGACGGTGGTGTTGCGGTGTACCTGTAGAAGTCATCCCACATGCTTATGTCTTTCTGCATCAAAGTTCAGCAAAAATTCAAGAAAGTACAATATGAAGTCTTCCGCTGTAACAAACTCTGAAACTTTCGAGAATTCAACAAAAAGACATAAGTGTGTGGAACATGGGTCACGAGGAGGCAAAATTCACAAGTAGGCAAAGATCGCACGTGAAAGGCCAAAAGAACATGTTCCAAGCAAAAAGGCTAATATCATTCAACACATATTCACAAAAGAAAAGAAAAAGAAAGAAAAGAAGACTACGAGCTCAAGAACAAAATCTAACATGCTAGATTAGGACTTTGTAAATTTGGAGTGACCTCCCTTTGGGGGAGATTGTTAGAAATACGTTTTACGCATTTAGAAAGTCTCGGTCACTCCAACCATGTAGTTATAGGCTCGTAGTTAAGTTAAATGTCATTTATTACATAGCCCGACCCATGAGCATGTTCATGGGCCGGAAGCCCAAGTCCTTTAAGGACTTGGGGTATTTAAACCTCTTTCCACCATGGAAAGAGGTGTTGGTTGTTTCATTTCTCACTTTTAATAATACAAGTTTCTTTCACCTCTCTCTCTAACTTTCTCTCTCTAGAAAAACATCAACCCTCTTGATTCATAAAGATTATCATTGTTCTACACTAAATATATGGGACAACAATTGGTATCAGTCGCAATGGGGTTGATAAGTGATTAGTTGTGTTTTTATTTGATTCGTAAGATTTAATCTCTATCTCATCTCATGAATTCAGTTTTTTGTGTGTTTTCCATGCTCTAAATCTTGATACACATCTCCTACATAGTTGTGGTAGGGATTTGGTTGCTTTGGTTTGGGTAAAATCACGTTTTTCCTTGGTAAAAATCTCATTTTTTGGCCTAAAATTTCGGAAAAATACCCACATTGCGACAGAAAACTATTGCCTTCCATCGCAATACGCTAGGGTTTATCATTGCGATCGAGATTGCAATTCATATTGCGATTGGTGTTGTTTTTGATATTGCGACAGGAATATTGCGACTGGGGTCATTGCGACAGGTTTATTGCGACAGGGGTCATTGCGATAGGAATATTACGACAGGGTTATTGCGACAGGGGTCATTGCGACAGGGTTATTACGACAGGGGTCATTGCGATAGGATATTGCGACAGACATTGCGACAACATTGCCATGGGATATTGAGATCTGTTTAGCCAAATTTTGTTCGAGTATTTTTTAGACTTTGCCACCACCTAGAGTTAAATTTTTTTTTCCGTCAAGTAAATTCAAATTTTTTATATACTAGTTTTAGGACTTTTCTAGCTCGATTTCAAAATTTGGTGATTACAAAATTTTTGGTCTACCGTTTTGTCGGACTGGAGAATTTATTGTCGGACTGAAGAAAAAATACAATCTTCAGAATTTAAACCATAACAACAATCACAACACATCTACTTAAGATCCAATTCACTTCATCATTTCAGAGAACATTGAGATGGATTCTACTGCCGAACATCGTGTGACGAACAACAACATAATGGTGGCGGGTAACAAAGAGAGACCACCAATGCTTGTGTCTGGTCGGTATGCTCAATGGCAATCACGTTTCATACGATACCTTGATACAAGACCTAATGGTGATGCCTTGAGGAAATGTATTACTCATGGACCATATATATTCAAGAAGATCTCAATTCCTCCAAGACCAGCCACATAAACTACTGATCCAATACCCGCAAGTGAACGTGATGAAACAAGAGCTGATCTTACACCTGAAATATGTGCTTCGCATGATGCGGAGAAGGAAGCCATATATATGGTTTTAAGTGTGATTGGAGATGATATTTACTCCACAGTTGATGCATGCCCGACAGCACATGAAATGTGGACTACTATTGAACGCTTGCAACAAGAAGAATCACTCAACAAACAAGATGTCAAAACAAACTTGTTTTGGAATTTTGGCAAGTTTACTTCAAGGGATGGAGAATCAATTGATTCATACTACTCCAAGTTTTATAAAATGATGAATGACATGACAAGAAATAACCTGCAAGTCTCCACCATGCAATTCAATGTTCAATTTCTTCAACAACTTCAACCTGAGTGGACACGATTTGTCACTTTAGTGAAAAAACAAGAAAAGTTAGACGAGGTCTCATATCATCGACTCTTTGATATCTTGAAGCAATTTCAGAATGAAGCAAATGAGATTCGAGCTGAACGTGTTGCAAAGACGGATAATCCACTTGCTTTAGTGACTACCACTCAACATGTTCAAGACCATCACTCTCGTGCTCCTAAGCCATACTCCACTACATCATCTTCACCATGATATTCCACATCATCTAAGTCTTCATCATCCACAAGATCACAAGGCAAAGTGCCAAGAGCACCATCACCACCATCTGAGTCATCATCTGAAGAAGATAGTGATGAAGACCAAGCTCAAAAGAATCGTGAGATGAAACAACAAATTGCTTTCATAATGAAGACTTACAAGAAAATCTACAAACCCACCAACAACAATCTTCGAACATCATCTAACACAAAGAATCAATATGTTGAGAGTCCTCCAAGGTATGACACACGTCGACGTGGTGAAAGTCCTTCTAGGTATGATCGACATAATCTAACGCATGTTGAGGGTTCTGCAAGGTATGATCGACAAACTGCCAAGTATGATACTTAGAGGATTGCTGCTGCTATTGGGAATAGGGAAACTGTTGGAAGTCAAGTGGTTCAGCAGAGTGGGATTCAATGTTTTAACTGCCAAGGTTATGGGAATATGGCAAAGGAATGCAGGAAGCCGAAAAGGGTTAGAGACTCCAACTATCACAAGGAAAAGATGCTGCTATGCAAGAAGATGGAAGCAGGTGTTAAATTGTCAGCTGAGGAAGGAGCTATGCTTGATGACACTAATGATGAAGATTCTGATCAAGAACTCGATGCACATTACTCGTACATGGCAAAGGTTGAAGAAGTTCTCAAAGTCACTGAAGATGACAATGGCCCTATCTTTGACACTGAGCCGATCGATAAGGTACAAAATACTGATGAATATAATGTGTTTGGTGATATTCATGAGCATAGTGATCTACCCAAGGCCATTAATGACACGTGTATGATGGAAATGGTTGATAGCAATACCACACCCGATTCATCAGACATGTGCAATAATAAGTCTGGGGATGATCAACATGCAAATGAGTATGATGAAGAGGGACGTATTGCGCTTGTCAATTTAATTGCCACTTTACAAAAAGATGTCACTGAAAATAAAAGGAGTCAAAAGCATTTAAAGAAGGCAAACGCTACGCTCACTCAAAATTTTGACGAATGCAAAGCTGATCTTATCAAATCTACTGAGATGACTGAAAGCTATAGAGACGAGCTCCTTCAGAAAACCAAAGAGCTTGAGGGGTACAAGGGAAGTGCGTTAAAAAGTCAAAAGGATGATTTTGAAAACAAATATAATACAACTCTTGAGTTATTAGCCAAAGAGAAGCGTCAATATAATGTTTTCTTAATGGATGAACATCAAAAAACGTACCTTGCCAATACAAAAGTTAATGAACTTGAACAAAAGCTCTCTATGACTACTACCGATTCTGCTAAAATTCTCGAGGATAAGAAACAAGAGGTAGATGCGTTAAAACAAGACTTCAAAAGAATGTGAGCGTCTTGAAATTGAGCTTTCGAAACGTAAAGAAAATGTTGATAAAAAGGCTTTTGAGTTACTTCAACACAAAACTGATTTCCTTCAAAAACATTGTCATTCTCTTGAACTTGCTTTGCAAAAAGACGTTGTTAGTTTTCCACATGATAATAAATTGCAAGAAAAACTTTCCCAAATGTTCCGAGAAATGAATGAACAGAATTTGGAAATTAAAGGGTTGAAAGCTCAGTTACAAGACAGGGACAGAGCGATAGCAGAGTTGCAGAAACTCGTTGCTAAGATGGGTGGCAAAGTTGTGGAACCTAGCATTAAGAAACCTGTTGTTAGACAACCCAATGCCTCTAAAATGAATAGATCCTCTATCTTGGGAAAACCATCTGCTTTATCAAATTCCTCGTTTGCAAAACCTGTGTTTGCCCCCAAGATGGATGGAAAGGAAAGGTTACCACAGAATCAACCCATAAGGAATACTACAGCACCAAGCGTTAAGCACAATAATATGATTAAACAAGGGATGTATAGAATGCCCACTAAGCCCACAAACAAAGTTACTCAATCGCCTCAGACTTCTAGAAACACTAATATTCGTGTGTCTTCTACTACAGGAATAGTTTCCACTACGAGTGTTAGCCGGCCTCAGCTTAAGCGCATTCAAGTGAATGATAAGGTTTGGAAACACAAGAATCAAGGGAAGATGAAGGAAGTAGAAGAACACCCTAGGAATTTGAATGTTTTTAAGAATAAAAAGTCTGTAATCGCATGTAATGACGATTTGAATGCTGTGAATGATTTGAATGCTATAAATGTGAAATTTGTTTGTGTCAAATGTGGAAAGTGTGCTTATGCTAATCCTTCTATGTGTGTTACGGATAAAGTCAAAGGCGTAGATACTAGAACTAAGAAGCAAGTTGCAATGCCTATTAGAGCTAGTAAACCCAAACGCAAAGTGAACCATTCTGGTGCAACCCCCACTAAGAAAAGTAATGCATCAGACTCCACCACTAAGAACCCTAGAAACAAAATTAAGGAATTATATGAGTCTTCTAGCAAGTCTTGGAAATGGTGGTTTGCTAATCAATGTCCTCTAGGATATAAATGGATGCCGAAAGCTAGGAAAGAAAATGTGAAAACGAGTGTTAGTTTGCCTTTAAATGTTGATATGGGCACAAATGATTCTACTATCACAACTACTGTGGTATCAAATTTAGCAAATGCTCCATCGTGTTCTAACTCTTCTGCAGGTGATACAAATAATTCTCTTCATACTGGACTCCGGATGCATGAAGCACATGACGGGGAATCTCAAGCTTCTAATTAACTTCGTAGAGAAGTTCCTGGGTACGGTCCGATTCGGAAATGATCAATTTGCACCGATCCTAGGATATGGAGATTTGGTTCAGGGGAATATTACAATCAAAAGGGTATACTACGTTGAAGGGCTCAATCACAATCTTTTCTCGGTTGGTCATATCTGTGATGCGGATTTGGAGGTTGCTTTCAGAAAGAAGACATGTTTTGTTCGTGATTATGATGGGAATGACTTACTTACCGGTACACGGGGTACTGATATTTACACAATTTCACTTCAAGACACAACTTCATCAACTCCAATTTGCTTCATGGCTAAAGCTTCAACGACTCAGGCATGGTTATGGCATTAACGTTTATCTCATCTTAATTTTGATACCATCAACTTGCTTTCCAAGAAAGATATTGTGAGAGGCCTTCCAAGTTTGAAATTCATCAAAGATCATCTTTGTTCTTCTTGTGAGCTTTGTAAAGCTAAACGAAGTAGCTTCAAAACAAAGACTACACCAAGCTCTAAAGGACGGTGAGATCTTCTTCATATGGATCTGTGTGGTCCCATGCGTGTTCATAGTATCAATGGAAAGAACTATATTCTGGTAATTGTCGATGATTACTCAAGGTACACATGGACTCACTTCTTGAGGTCCAAGGATGAAACACCCGAAGTTCTCATCAGCTTTCTTAAACTAATACAACGTGGTCTTCAAGCTCAAGTCAAAGTGGTTCGTACTGACAGAGGTACAAAATTTTTGAATTCAAAACTGAGAAACTATTTTGAAGCCAAAGGAATTGAACATGAAACATCTATTGCTCGAACACCCAAACAAAACGGCGTTGTGGAAAGACGAAACCGTACTTTAGTTGAGGCTGCTCGAACATTATTATCCGCTTCAAAACTTCCACTATACTTTTGGGCCGAAGCCGTGTCAACCACATGCTACACACAAAACCGTTCCTTAATTATCTCAAGACACGAAAAGACACCATATCACATAATTCATGATCGAAAACCTTCACTCAAACACCTTCATGTTTTTGGATGTACTTGTTACATTATTCGAGATGGTGAAAATTTGGATAAGCTGAAAGAGAAAGATGATGCATGTATTCTTGTGGGATATACAACTCAGTCTAAGGGATATAGAGTATACAACAAGAGAACAAAATTGATTGTCGAGACCATTCACATTCGATTTGATGAATTACAAGAAATGACACTTGAACAAAATAGTTTAAGTCCCGATCCACAACGACAAATGACTTCCGTTCACAACCGCACGGAACTCGGTACTCAAGACCACAACAATGAACCGTCAAGTTCAACGCTGGTTCCAGAAAATGTTCCTAGAGATGATATGACAGTCGACACGACAATTGAAGAGTTGGAAATGTTATATGGACCAATGTATGATGAATATTTCACGGGGGAGAAACAAGTTGTATCGAAATCTTCCGCTGTCACTCATGATAAGAATGATGATACCGATCATCGTCTACAAAAGGATACAACTTCATCTACTTCAACACCGGTTGCTGCAGATTTACCTCCTCAGAATATCACTTCAACAATCAATCCTACAACATCCACAACTACTGTCATTGCTCCAGAGAACATAAATCAAGCAGACAATGCATTATCTGACGAAGACGAATTTATCAACCCATTCGGTACACCGGTACACGAAACTGGAGAGTCTTCTACTCGCCTTGTTGATCCGTCAAATATGCATACGTTCTACCAACGACATCCTTCAACACATCATTGGACCTGAGATCATCCTTTGGTTCATGTAATTGGAAACCCTTCACAGCCCGTTCGTACAAGACGACAGCTTCACACCGATGGCGATGTTTGTATGTTCGCACTTGCCGTGAGTTCAGCTGAACTGAAGAACATCAAAGAAGCTATGGCTGATCATGCTTGGATTGAATCGATGACGGATGAACTTCAACAATTTGAAAGACTTAAAGTTTGGGAACTCGTTGACAGACCATACGATGTAATACCATTAAATCTTCGATGGATCTGGAAAAACAAGATGGATGAAGAGAACACGATCATCAAAAATAAATCTAGGCTAGTGGCTAAAGGGTATGGACAGAAAGAGGGTATTGATTTTGAAGAATCATTTGCACCAGTAGCTCGAATGGAAGCGGTCAGGATTTTTCTTGCTTATGCTGCACATAAGGGATTCAAATGGACGTAAAGACGGCGTTTCTTAACGGTCCTTTGAAGGAAGAAGTCTATGTCATGCATCCAGAAGGATTTGTCAATCCTCATTATCCTGACAAGGTGTATCGTCTTCACAAAGCACTTTATGGACTCAAGCAAGCTCCAAGGGTGTGGTACGACGAGCTCTCGAAATTTCTGGTCTCCAAAGGTTTCTCAAAAGGTTCCATTGATCTAACTTTGTTCACTTATAAATATGGGGATGACATTTTGCTTGTGCAAATTTATGTTGATGACATTATTTTCGGGTCTACAAACCCAAAACTTTCAAAATGGTTTGAAAAAGTAATGCACAACAGATTTGAAATGTTTATGATGGGCGAACTAAAATTCTTTCTAGGAATTCAAGTTCACCAATCCCCAAGTGCTATCTTCATTAACCAAGCTAAGTATTGTCAAGAGATAATCACAAAGCATGGTATGACATCATGTGACACCGTTGGGACACCATTATCAACCACATCCCTAGATGCTGATTTGGAGGGATTACCCATAGATCAAACAAGATATCGTTCCATGATCGGGTCCCTCATGTACTTGACAGCAAGCAGACCTGATATTCATCATGTTACATGCTATTGTGCACGATATCAAGCACGACCCACTGAAAATCACCTCAAGGAGGTTAAATAGATCTTTCGGTACCTTAAGAATACCATTCACATGGGGCTCTGGTATCCGAGGGAAACCGGTTTCTTTCTAACGGCCTATTCAAATTCTGATCATGCAAGGTGTCTTGATACACGAAAAAGTACTTCTGGTGGTGCAAAGTTTCTAGGACAAGATAAGCTTGTGGGATGGTCTTCCAAGAAGCAGGATTGCATGTCACTTTCATCAGCCGAAGCGGCGTATGTGTCTCTATCTGCGTGTTGTGCTCAAGTTCTTTGGATGAGAACACAACTCACGGATTATGGCTTCCACTTTGATAAAGTACCTATGTACTGTGACTCAAAGTACGCCATAGCCATCTCCTGCAATCCGGTACAGCATTCCCGCACGAAGCACATTGATGTCAGATATCACTTCATTAAGGAACAAGTTGAAAAGGGTATTGTTGAATTATACTTTGCTGGAACTGATTACCAATTAGCTGACTTGTTTACAAAAGCTCTTTCGAAAGAGAGGTTTGCGTATCTTGTTAGGCAAATTGGTATGAGATGTTTGACTCTAGCAGAACTGGAGTTTCTGGCAAAGAAGCCTGCTTGATTCATCTATCAAACATCAACTTGTAAATACCTTTGAAAAAGCAAAATACAAAAATATAAAACATATAAAAACAAAACACAAAATTAAAAATATTTCAAAATCAAAAAATATTCTTCTCGACATGTCTTTCAGTATCGATAATATGGAACGTGCCTAGAAATTTCGTTCAATAACGACACGGGTGTGTACATAAAGCTCGAATGAAAGTTGCAAATATTTTTCAAAACATGTCATTTCTTCTTTTAATAAAGGAAATTGTATATTTTGGACAATATTTCCAAACAACGGGTAGAGTAATCTATCACAGGTTGAGCTAGTCACAAAACATTCAACGTTTTGAGCTCAACACAATGGCTTGTAATCACTTTCAGTTTGCAACCCGGCTCTAAATTCACGGGAGAGTGTACGCTTTTGTACTCTTACCCTTAGCAAAAGAAGTTAAATCTTCTTACACTTGAGTGGATTCGTCAAGACATTCAAAGTCTATGAACTCAAGTTTATGCTTTAGAAAAACCTTTTCGTCAAAAAGAATTGATTTTTCAAAAATCGTTGAACACAATTTTTTCAAGAATTTCTCAATGATATTCAAAATCTTTCAAAAATTGTGTGTTCAACAACTCCTATCCTCAAAAGTTTAATCTAGATCAAATCCTCATAATGACAATTCCATTGGATCAATTTTTGAGGGGGAGCTTTCCAAAATTCATGCTAAGTTTGACACTTCTTTCTTCCGAAGATTTTCAAGACTATTTTTCAAAATATATTTTAATCAAATTTGGTATCTCTAATATCAAAAGATTTAATATATTAGAGATAGTGGGAGAAAATGTGATTAAAATATGATCTTATATAAGACTCAAGCACTTTAACTCTTACCTACATGTGCGAAACACTTTCGATTATCGATGCACATGTGAAGGGGGAGCATTTCTGAAACGATAAAACTAGCAAGGTGTTAAATGTTTTTCAAACACTTTGTTAGAATTTGAAGTGGTTTTCATGGTTACGATCAAATACCCACAACATCTTTATTTCACGACGGTATTGGTGTCAAAAGGGTGGTTAGGTTTAAGTCCTATGATTCAACCAGAACCGGAGGGATCTTCCCAGGGACAATCCAATAGATTATTAGAAGTCCTTAGGAAAGATGGAGTAGAATGTGAACGAAGCTGAATGCCGACTAAGTACTAATGATAGCACTGGAACAATCACAACAAGGTGTTATTAATGATGTCTTAGTAAGCATTGAAGGGGTTGAAGAATGAAAAAGAAATATAAGGATAAAGGGTGTAAAGAAAGAAGCCCTCCATACAACTTAGGAAGAAACCGGGTCAACACATCATGAAGACAACTCATCATGGACCCAGTGATATGAAGCACAACCCTTTCCTAGCTACTCAGGCTTCTCTCCAAATAAGTTTGTTTTATTGTCACGGAGAACAACACGACTTATATTGACTTTCTCACTCCGAGATAGTTGATATTGAATAGGTGGCATCTGCTCCAGCCTCCGACCACTAAAAGTGCACAAATCGAGTCTAGAGCCAAGAGATCAATCAAATCTTGTTAGGACACACGGATGAAGATCAAGAGAGTCCTACGCCATATCCTTCCGATATTGCTAGAACATTCAGAGTGATACTACTTAGTATTCACAATGATGAGTGGAAATCCTTCCAGTGTTAACATCAAACAACACTGCGGTAGGTCATGTGTAAGATTCTTTATGAATTAAACATATGTAAAACTGAAAAGAAATAGTGGTTTGATTCTGAATTGATTCAAACTCACTTTAGGTTTCTACGCAATATCTTTATGGTCTTGCCAGAACATTCAGAGTGATATTTATTAATTTTCACAGTGACGAATGGAAATCCTTCTAGCGTCAACATCAAACAGCGGTACGGTAGGTGACTTGTGAGATTCTTATGAATCAAACTTTTGTCAACTGGAAAGCAACAATGGTAAGATTCTTAATGAATCAAACTTGTTCTAGGAATTTGAATTGACGACTGTAATCAAGCGAATATTTATCCAACTGATTCATTCTTTATGTTCGCAGTCTTGCTTTGAGACGGTCGAGTAAAGAGAATGGCTAGTACAGCTGCGAAACCCTGTCAAGGAGATTCTTAGTTGAATCTACCTAATCACAGGTACGGTATTTAATATCGTATAACGGTCTTCACCGATCGGAGGTAAAACGCTACCCATTTAGGACGAATGTCAAAGCTATTCAGTCCGTGTCTATGTTTTGTCTCGAGAAGGTGGCGTCACGGAGTACTCAGCAAAGTCAAAGATTCAAAACCACATACTCATACCTAAAGACATATTCAAAAATTAATAGTGTGAGCATGTGGATGAAGATACAAGAACACAAGATGGCAAAGACAAGTCAAGGATGATTTTAAGATCTCAAGATCAGAAGACAAAGTCGAAAGACAACAACAAAGGCTCAAAGATCACAACATGAAGGAAAATATATGACCACCCCTTAGGGGGAGATTGTTAGAAGTATTTAAAGTGATGGTCATATAATATACCATTGCGAAGCTCGTGGAAAATGCTATTCAACAGTGTCGAGAGTTCTATGTCATTATTATGCATGAAACGGGAATTAGTCCCGAACACACAAATGAGGAAGGCCTCCTATTCATGTAAGCCTTAGTATAAAAGGCATAACCATCCTCATTTGTGTGTGTGTCTCTCATAATACTTTTCCTTCCTTCTTGTTTTAGAGAGAGAAACTCTCCTTAGTTTCTCTCACTAGGAACACACTTCTTGTATCTTTCTCTTTCTTGTTCATCTAATCTAATCTTCCATTCTTAGTTTTAATCTTGATCTTATTCATCTATATTCTTGTTCTTATAAGTCGTGTGAATCAATGTAACAAGTGGTATCATTCGCCAAGGGATTCGTGGATAGCTCGTTGGTGTTCTTCAAGTCGTATACCTTCCTTAATCGTGTAGTAGTGATTTGGGCATCTTGGTTTTGGCTTAAAAACAAGTCTTTTGGATCAAAAGTTGAGAAATTTCTTGTTTTTTCATCTTTCCGAAATTCTTGCAAGTTTCACCATCGGAAAGTACAAAGGGAGTGTGGCCAGATCGCAATAACCTCTAGGTTCTACTTTGCGATCTAAAGATTTCGATACCTTATTCCGATCTGGACATTCCGATCGTTCTTTGCGATCTGGGATTCCGACGGTTTTTAAGGAACTTTGAGACGTTACTCTGCCAAATTGATTTTTGCCACATTCCGATCTGAACATTCCGATCTAAGCATTCCGACAGGTCATCATTCCGATCTAGGATTCCGATCAACACATTCCGATCTAGGATTTCGATCTACACATTCTGATCTAGGATTCCGATCTGCACATTCCGATAGAGGGACATTCCGATGGATCATTCCGATAGAGGGACATTCCGATAGAGGGACATTCCGATGGATCATTCCGATAGAGGGACATTCCGATGGATCATTCCGATGGAAATTCTGTTTGAGTAATTTTTAGACTTAGCCACTATCTAGACTAGTCTCGGATCATAGTAAAATTTAATTTTTCCTAGACCATTTTTAGGCCATTTAAGCTTCAATTTCAAATTTTGGCTATGCGAAAAAAATTTCGACCAAAAATTCAAATTTTCGGACCAAAATTCAAATTTTTAGGCCAAATTTCAAATTTTTAGGTTTTATTTTTATTAAAAATTTCATTTTTTCAAGTTTTTTCCCTACTAGTTATTGGCTATTTCTAACTCGATTTCACATTTTAGTGTTTCAAAATTTTTTCGGATTACCGTTTTGTCGGACTGAGGAATTTTTTTGTCGGGCTGGAAAATTTTGGCAAACTTTGATTTTGTTGACACCCCAACACACGCTTTCTACGAATTGAGATCCTGTTTTTCACACGTCTTATACTATGAGTTATCAACAAGATAGTGATGCTGCGGGTTTTGAGCATCGTGATAGACAAGTAAGAAAGGAGAGGAATGTTGCCCATCTCCAATCTCAGCTTCTTATAGCACAAAAGGAAGAAGCAGGAATTCTACTTCTAGCTGAAGAGTTTGATCTCATGGCATCTGCAGCAGCATATGATGAGGCAGAAGAGGTGACTCCCAACTCCATCTTGATGGCTAATTCGCAGCAATCATCCACATCGGTAGTTCAACTTGATAGAGCTCCTGTGTATGATTCAGACGGTTCCTCTGAGGTACACCCACGTCTCAATGCTAATGAGTTGTATAATATGTCTAATCAGGAGGAAGAGTATACTGAGTCACTTGAGCCTTCCACTGAGACACACGGGGTTCAAACGAATAATAGCAATATTATTTCTAATGCACCTAGTGTGGACCTTAGTGGGGATCAAGTAGCGCAACCTACAACCCTTCCTGACGAGACGCATGCGTATTATAAATCATTATTTGATAAGCTTGCCACGGATGTTGCTCATGCGAATGTGGTTAATAATAAGTTCAGAGAAACTAATGCCAAATTGACCACTGAGCTTGCGGGATATAAGGAACGGGAGAAAAGTTTTGAGATTCATCATGCTAAAATCAAGGAACTTGAACAAGCTCATGCTACATCAGTGTATCAAGAAAAATGCACCACTAAGAAATTAAATGCCTTACATTTGAGTAGTGCTAAAAAGATAAGCGAATTGAATGATGAAATCACATCTCTTAATAAACAGCTTTCAACTGAAAAATCTACCATTTTGGAGTTAAAAGAAGAACGAAAAAAGCTGAAACATGATTTCAAAACTCGAGAAGATGGGCTTCTTGAGGATTTTTGCAAAGCTCAGGATAGGATTCGGGAATTAGACAACCTTTTGGTAAAACGTGGCCAAACTATGCAAACAATAAATATGCTCGCACCAAAAGTGAATGAGATAAACTACACTCGATACAAATTGGCCTTAGGTTGTCCCCTTCCTCCTAATCCAGGATACCTTAAGCAAGTTCAGGCCACAAATGAAACCTTATATAATGGTAGTGTGCTCTTGTCTGATGAGCATGATCCTCCTACTGTGCATGATTCTGAGGAAACTACCGAACTTGCTGTAGAGACTCGTTTAAAAAGGCAAAAGCTTAACAAAGAAGTGACACCTGTTTATTATCCGAAAGTTAATCCTCCAACTGTTTTTGTTCGGTCTAAAACGAGTTCTGAAATGCTTTTGCTACCTAGTGCGGAATTGACTGATGACCCTCCGAAACCGAGTATCACACGTAGGTATCTAAACGAGCTCAAAGATAATTTTGTCATTCTCAAACGGGTTGTTAACGCCAAAATGACTGGAGGAAACTTTACATCACCCGTTCATGTCGAGTTACAAAAAGTGCTTCATACAGAAATCAATCCGATTATTAATCAAGTTGATGCGAGGATAGGCAATCTTGAGAACGCTTTTCTAAAAGAACTAGCCAAATTTGTTGAAGACTTCAAATCTTTGGCGAAGGAGGCTGATGAATCTCTTGATAAAATTAAAGTTTTGGAAAGCGACCTTGCATGTCTCTCGAAAGCAAGTGACAGTGGTGATTGTGTTGATAGTAACCCCGTTGCGGTAAACATCTCTGTGTCAGACAATGAAACCCTCCAAAATGAGCTTGATCGTACGAAAGAAAAAATGGAGTCTTATGTCATCAAAAAGGACAACGAATTCACCGATCTTTGGAATAAATATGTCAAAAAATGTGATGAATGTAAGGATGACAAACTCTCGTATGATAAAGCTTACAATGAACTGCAACAAACAATCGAACAGCTACGAGCTCAGTTAGGAGGTGAATGTCGCGACAGTGAGCCTTCAACAAATGATAATCAAAAAGAGTTCACGATTCTTCAACACCGATATGATTTTCTTCAGAAACATTGTCATTCTCTTGAACTTGCTTTGCAAACCAAAGTTGGAAAAGTTCCTGATGACAATAATTTACAAGTAAAACTCTCTGAATCATTTCGTGAATTGAATGAAAAGAGTAAGGATATTTCTGATCTGAAAGCTCAGTTGCAAGACAAAGACATCGCGATTACTGAGTTGCAGAAACTTGTTGGAAAGATGGGTGGGAAAACTGTGGAAGCTAAGGTTGTAAAATCAGTTTTTAGACAACCCAATGCGTACAAAGTACCAAAGCCATCTATCTTAGGAAAACCGCCTTCTAATGTTTCTAGGTTACCTCCTAATACCGATGTGCCATCGACTGTACCAAAACCAGCCATCTCACCCTATGTTCCTCCATTTAGAAAACCCACTCTTGCTAAACACAACTCTGTGAATGCACCTTGCACTACTCCTAAGAGTACTCCCAAGTGTGTGACTCTTACGCCCACAAAGGAATCTAATGGTTCAAATGACGTTGGTCAAACCAAAAACCTAGGGGATGGTAAGCAAAAAGGGAACATTCAGAAAGTAAACCATGTGTATTCAAAACCTAGTAAACCAACAACCGCTAGAGTTCAACACACACCAAAAACTAGGACCCCTTCCCAACAACCTAGGAATTGGCAATCACCAATAGGTAGCCGTGTTTCGAACATAGTGCCTGAACGGTCAGCAAACCCTAGGTACACAAGACCTTTCGAGAATCCCAAACTCACTGTATGCCCCACGTGTAAAAAGGGCATCCACCATGGAAATCATGCTCATTGCATTCTGCAATACCTCTATGAGGTAAACTCTCGTGCTTTCACACAGAGAAAGAATGCAGAATCCCATAAGACAACAAGGAGACTCCCACCCGTCACAAAGAAAAGCAATGACAATAAATCCTCAAGGCGGATCAATGCAGGACCTAGTTTCTCTCCAAAGAAGTCTTCCGCTGTGCAAGAGAACACTAATCCTAGATCTAGTCTTCAGTGGAAACCCACGGGTAGGATCTTTAAGAAAGTCGGTCTTAAGTGGATTCCCATCAAGAAGAGTGATGACACCTGCTCCAGCACTAATGCGAGTGTCTTGAATATAGAAAATGCTTTTGTTACTCCTAACACTAGTATTTGTGCAAATTCTTCTTCTGTCATTGCAGGTATTTCAACGGATTCTGAATCCATTTCTTCAAAGGGTTCCAATTATGTACATTCAACATCACCCTATTCTGCTGTACAAAGGTCTATTTTGGATTATTTTAAAAAACATTGAAAATCAAAATACAAAAATATAAAACCTATAAAAACAAAATAAAAAACGAAAAAATCTTTCAAAAATACCAAAAATATTCTTCTCGACATGTCTTTCAGTTTCGATAATATGGACGTACCTAGAAATGTCGCTCAATAACGACACGGGTGTGTACATAAAGCTCGAATGAAAGTTCAAATGTTTTTCAAAACATGTCATTTCCCCTTTCTTCATATGATTTGCAATTACCTCAGATTGTGACTCGTGCCTCAAATAAAGGAAAGTTGATCACGGATGATAACTTATCCTTAACAACGAGAAATTCATTTTTCTCGGTCATGAGCTTCCGATAAAAACTTTCCATGTTTTAAGCTCATGTAAACGACTTATAGTTAAATGTCAGACTGTAACTCGAACTTCAAATAAAGGAGAGTGTATTTTTAAAGATAACTTATCCTAATAACGGGTAGAGTAATCTATCTCGGGTTGAGCTTGTCACAAAACATTCAACGTTTGAAGCTCAACATAATGGCTTATAGTCACATGTCAGACTATAACCCGGTCCCTAAATAAAGGAAAGTCTTCGACTTATCCTCAACAACGAGAAATTCATTTTTCTCGGTCATGAGCTTATATCAAAACATTCAAAGTTTTAAGCTCATGAACACAATTTTTCTCGGACTTTTGAGCACAATTTTTCAAATGTATTTCAAAACTGTGTGCTCATATACTCCCCTAATTTTAAATAGAATTTCTTTTCGAGGGGGAGTACAAACTTTCATGCAACATTATTCTCTCTATGTTTCATCACTAATTTCACAAAAATTCCAATGTCATGCAATTTTTGAGGGGGAGAATAGTGATTAAAATGTGTTATCTTGGATAAGATCTTTGATGTAAGTACTTTCTCTTCCTAATATGTGCAAAAACCTTTCCTTTTATGATGCACATATGTAGGGGGGGCGTTTTTGGTGATTAAGAAAGTCTTTTTCTGGTTACGATATCTATACCTTCAACACAATTATTCACGACGATATTGGTGTCAAAAGGTGGCTAGGTATTCGTCCTATGATCCAACCAGAACCGGAGGGATCTTCCCAGGGACAATCCATTAGAACTTAGAAGTCCTTAGGAAAGATGGAGTAGTTGAGTGTACGGGAATAATACCGACTAATGACTTAAGCTAGCACTGGAACAATCACAACAAGGTGCTAGTTATGACGTCTTGGTAAGCATTGAAGGGGTTGAAGAATGAAAAAGAAATGTAAGGATAAAGGGTGTAAAGAAAGAAGCCCTCCATACAACTTAGGCAGAAACCGGGTCAATACATCTATTATCAGAATCACTTTGATGATTTCTGATACTGAAGACAAAGCATCATGGACCCAGTGATGCAATGCACAACCCTTCCCAGCCTACTCAAGCTTCTCTCAAAAGAAGTTTGTTTTATTGTCACGGAGTTCAACTCATTTCTATCAACTTTCTCACTCCGAGATAGTAGATATTGAATAGGTGGCAGTCTGCTCCAGCCTCCGATCACCAAATAAACGTGCACTTATAGAGTCTAGAGCCAACGAGATTCATCAAAAATCTCATTAGGACACCTATTCCATAGATCAATTGTTGTTCATCATTAGAACACAAGCGATGATTTACAGAGTCCTACGCTCTATCCTTGTGGTATTGCTAGAACATTCAGAGTGATACTCTTTAGTATTTACAGTGATGAATGGAAATCCTTCCAGTGTTAACATCAAACAGCACTGCGGTAGGTCATATGTAAGATTCACTTGAATTAAACATATGTTAACTGGAAAGCAACAGTGGTTTGATTCTTAATTGATTCAAACTCGTTCCAGGTCTCGACGCAATATCTTTATGATCTTGCCAGAACATTCAGAGTAATACTTTTCAGTATTTACACTGACGAATGGAAATCCTTCCAGTGTCATCATCAAACAGCACTGCGGTAGGTAACTTGTGCGATTCT
The DNA here is from genome assembly GCA_025667525.1 of Glebionis coronaria. Classification (NCBI taxonomy): domain Eukaryota; kingdom Viridiplantae; phylum Streptophyta; class Magnoliopsida; order Asterales; family Asteraceae; genus Glebionis; species Glebionis coronaria. Next base: position 418,230,189 of record CM046879.1, on the reverse strand, counting down.
ATATGAATCAAACTTGTGTCAACTGGAAAGCAACGATGGTCTGATTCTTAATTGATTCAAACTTGTTCTAGGAAACTGAATTGACGACTTAATCAGCAGAATGGAACTGTATGATTCACTCCTTACTATGAATTATCTTTCGATATATTCAAGTATTGAGAACGGCTACCATAGCTGGAAATCCTGTCAAGGAAGTTCTTTGAACTTACCTGATCACAGGTACAGTATTCTTACTGTATAACGGGAAACCGGTGTAATGCAAACGGTGACGTTATCTCAAGAGTCGCAATTCAAGGCCACATATTCAGGATTATTGAAGAAAGCTCAAGAACATCTAAAGACAAAGACTTCTGCTACTCTGATAATCAAGGGAGAATGTCAATAAGCTGTCATGTCAACACAAAACATGAGTATGTGGGTAAAGACACAAGAACACAAGCTGGCAAAGTTACAAGATCAAGTCAAGGAAAAGATCAAAGATCCAAGATCACAAGTCATGAAAGGATCGATGAAAGAACTCTCAAGACAACGAGCTTCAAAGTCTGCAACAATAAAGAAGTGAAGTCACATAATACATGACCAACACTTAGGGGGAGATTGTTAGAAGTACTTAAAGTGATGGTCAAAGAAGTGAAGTCACATATTATATGACCACCCTTTAGGGGGAGATTGTTAGAAGTATTTAAAGTGATGGTCATATAATATACCATTGCGAAGCTCGTGGAAAATGCTATTCAACAGTGTCGAGAGTTCTATGTCATTATTATGCATGAAACGGGAATTAGTCCCGAACACACAAATGAGGAAGGCCTCCTATTCATGTAAGCCTTAGTATAAAAGGCATAACCATCCTCATTTGTGTGTGTGTCTCTCATAATACTTTTCCTTCCTTCTTGTTTTAGAGAGAGAAACTCTCCTTAGTTTCTCTCACTAGGAACACACTTCTTGTATCTTTCTCTTTCTTGTTCATCTAATCTAATCTTCCATTCTTAGTTTTAATCTTGATCTTATTCATCTATATTCTTGTTCTTATAAGTCGTGTGAATCAATGTAACAGAAAAAGACTACCATTACACATTCAAGACTCATTTATGACGAGATTCGTAATCTCCATTGATCTCCAAATATCAAAAGGGTATGACCTCACATTGGGGGAGATTGTTAGCCTCAAAGTATTGATTCAAACAAGAATGCTCGGTCATAGGTTATTATTGTAACATTAGTTAGAACGTTGTAATAGGTAGTTAATTAGTCGTGGTTTACGGGCTTGGATTTAAACTAATTAAAGTCCAAAAAACAAGACCGGCCCAATATATAGCCCATTAAAGCCCGCATGTGGGTGGACTATATATACTACCCTCCTAGGATGTTAGGAGGGTTGGTTGTTCATTATTCTCTTACTTCTCAATCTAATATCACCAAGTTCCAACCAATTCTCTCTCTTTTCTCTCACTAGAATTCATCTTCTTCTTCTATTTTCTTTCATAAATTCGTGCTCTATTATCTAAATATATGGGACAACACTTAACAAGCTTCTACAGCTGGCCAGCTTCTCCGGTTCTTTTCTATGTATCTTTCAAGATGCCATAGAGTCGAATATGACCATAGCAATGTTCATTTGAGTTTTCCATTGGTACTCGTAAGAGTTGTGAGAAAAACCTGATCGAACAAACCTATGGCACTTTATAAAGTCTAGTACAACGTTTTAAAATAATGGGTAGCTCAATTTTGAATTACCGGTGGATTCATGAAACCGAGGCATATATTTTATTTAACAAAATTTTTAAAATATGGAAAATTCATTGTTTTAGTAACTTGTTATAAAAGAAAGTATTACATGTTTCCTTTTATATGAATTTTGTCATACTTTTCAAAATTCTTAATACCCACTTAAGTAAATTTTGTACTAACCAATGTATTGGTCACTTATCTTGGTTATGCCATCAAATACAGTCTTAAGGCTTAACCAAGACGAGGCAATATAATAACCAAGGGTCAGACCCGAAGGTTATAATATCGCGGACCAATATTGGATGACTTACGTTGTGTATTTTGGTCAGACCTTAAGCACAAAGTACTAGATGAGGTAAACATGACATGACTACATTTATGCTAGATATTATAGTCATGACCTCATAATGGCTAAAAGTTGCACCGGTGGAAATTATCATTCGATGATTACCTTTTGAATTATTACGTCTCTAGTAGATTAACTACATTGATGGAATAAGTTCAAGTTGAGTCTTAGGCTCTTTATAAAATTAATTTTTCAACTTGGGTAGTTAATTATATGATAGACTTATTGTTGAAAATAATAATATTTTCTGAACTTTGTTTTGTAGATGGATACTGCCCAAAAGAAGGAACCTACACTAAGGTCAATTCTCACTGATGAGAAGTCAGCTGGGTCGAATTTCAGTAACTCGTATCAAAACTTGTGAATTTGTCTCAAGTATAAAGATAAGATGAAATTCATTGAACATCCTATTGGAGAGGTCCCTGATCCAGATGTAGCTTTAGAGGCTCAAATTAATGAGTACTGTGAGGAAGTTAGCAAAGAGCAAGATGTCTCATGTCTTATGCTTGGTGCGATGACACCAGAGTTGCAAATTCCGTTTGAACTTTTTTCTGCATATGACATGGTGAAAGAACTAAAAACTTTGTTTCAGGAACAAGGCAAGATTGGAATGTATGACAGTGCGAAATCATTTCACGCTTGTAGACATTAAGAGGTACTATCCGTTAGCACTCATTTTCTGAAAATGAAAGGCTACTTGGATACTTTCGAACGTCAAGGCTATCCCATGCCACAAGAAATTGATGTGAGTTTTATCTTGAACTCTCTTAACAAGGATTATGAATCACTTATGCAAACTTACAATTTGCATAGCATGGGGAAGACATTAGTAGAGATACATGCTATGCTAGAGTCACATGAGAAAGGTCTTCCAAAGAAGGTTGAAACTCCTGTTGAAATGGCTATTATAGCAAGAAGGATCCAGAAAGATAAGGGTAAGAAACCGCAAAGGGGTGAAGGAAAGAATGCTGGAAAGGGTAAGTCAAATTACGCCCCAAAACAAAAAGTTCCTCCACCACCTAAGAAAGATAATCCGGCAAAGGAATCCGAGTGTCACCATTGCAAAGAGGTAGGACACTGGAAAAGGAATTGCCCAAAGTATCTCCTTGAGGTGAAGAAACGCAAGAATACTAGCGAAGCTAGTACTATAGGTATCTTCATTATTGAACTTTATGATATGTCTAGTAATAAGTAGATGGTATATGATACAGGTTGTGGAACTCACATTTGTAATACATCGTAGGGACTCGGAGATAACATGAAATTGAAGCAAGGAGCTTTGAGCGAGTACGTAGGAAATGGCATGCGTGCAAACGTCAAAGCAATTGGAAGCTATGATTTGATACTTCCAAATGGAGTAGTTATTACTTTGAATAACTGTCATTATGCACCTTCTATAACTAGAGGTGTTGTTTCTCTTTCTAGATTGATTGAAGACGGTTTTAATCATGTTATTTTGAATAATGTAATTTCCGTTTACAAAGACAATTTATTTTCCTTTAATGTAATACCACATGATGACATTTTTGAAATTGATAACCATGGTCTTAATTTCAATAATAGTTCTATATATAATGTTAACAGGATAAGAGCCAAACATGTGATGTTGGAATCGACCTATCTACGGCATTGTCGCCTTGGTTATGCAAACAAGAAATGCATCGAGAAGCTTCAACGTGATGAAATTTTGAATCCCACCGATGTGGATTCTTGCAATACCAAATGCAAGTCTTGTGTGTATGGGAAGATAGTGCGTAAGCCTTTCACACATGTGGTCGAAAGAGCTAAAGATATTTTAGGACTTGTTCATACTTATGTGTGCGGCCCTTTTAGAACCGTTTCTAGAGAATGAGCTAGCTACTTCATTACGTTCACTGATGATTTCGGTCGTTATGGTTATATTTAGCTTTTGAGACATAAACATGAGGTATTTGAAACATTCAAGGAATTTCAAAATAAAGTGGAAAACCAACTCAGCAAGAAAATCAAGGCTATTCGGGCTATTCAGTCCGACAGGGGAGGCGAAGACATGAGTTTTGACTTTGTGGAACATTTGATGAAATATGGCATGTGTCACATCTTACACCTCCCTATACGCCTCAAAATAATGGAGTTTCAGAAAGGAGGAATAAAACTCTATTGGATATGGTTCGTTCCATGATGAACTCAACTACTCTAACAAAGTCCTTTTGGGGTTATGATTTAGAGTCTGTTGTGCGCATTCTCAGTATGATTCCAACCAAAAATGTGATAAGACACCATATGAGGTATGGCATGGGAAAGCTCCCAAGTTGTCTTATTTGCGGGTTGGGGTTGTGAGGCTCTCGTGAAGCGGGATGCTCCTGATAAATTAGACCCCAAATCAATTAAGTGTATTTTTGTAGGATACCCAAAAGAAATAATGGGCTACTACTTCTACTATCTACTCGAGAACAAAATATTTGTTGCGTAAGAACCATATGATGTAGATGGATTTATAAGATAAAGACCGACATGAATGGCAAGATACACACCTAAAAAAACTCGTCTTGTGGCGAAAGGGCGGGTTAGATTATGAGGAAACCTTCTCTCCAATAGCAGACATTAGAGCTATTAGGATTCTCTTAGCCATAGCAGCATTCTATGACTGCGAGATTTGGCAAATAGACGTTAAGACTGCCTTCTTAAATGGTCACCTTAATGAAGATGTTACATGGTGCAACCTGAAGGTTTTGTTGATCCAAAGTATCCCAACAAAGTATGCAAGTAGCAGATATCCATTTATGGATTGAAGCAAGCTTCCAGAACTTGGAATAAGTGGTTTGATGAAGAAATCAAAAAGCTTAATTTCATTCAGAATCCCAATGAGCCATATGTATATGTCAAAGCTAGTGAGATTAATGTAGCATTCCTAGTCTTATATGTGGATGACATATTACTCATGAGAAATATCACTACAATGCTTCATGAAGTAAAAACTTGGTTGAGCAAGTGTTTTCTCCATGAAAATTTAGGTGAATCTGCATATATTCTTGGAATCAAGATTGTACAAGATAGATCTAAGCGGTTCTTGTCTTTAAGTCAAAGTGCTTCTTTTGATAAAGTCCTAGAGAAGTATAGGATGGATACATCCAAGAAAGGTTTTATTTCAATGCAAGAAAAGTTGGACTTAAGTAAAAAGTAGGTGTGATCACACCTAGTCAGGTGAAACGCATGTAGAGGGTTCCCTATGCTTCGACAATTGGTTGTATCATGTATGCGGTAAGATGCACTAGACCTGATGTTGCGTTTGGGTAAAATTTGTGTAGTAGATTTCAACAGAATCCTGGTTAGAAGCATTGGATTGTTGTTAAGAACATTCTTAAGTATCTTAAGAATACTAAAGACATTGAACTTTTTTATGAGGCTAAGACGGAAAACAAGCTTTGCATTAAGTATTATATCGATGCTAGTTTTCAAACCAAGGACGATACTAAATCCCAAACCGGGTATGTGTGTGTGCTCAATGGTGGAGTCGTGGACTAGAAGATTAGTAAGCAAAGCATTACTGCAATGTCCTCTACTGAAGCTAAATATGTTGTTGCTGCTGATGCTGCAATGGAGGCTATCTGGATAAGGAAGTTTATTAGTGGTCATGTTGGAGACATGCCGACTAATAATGAACCTATGGAAATGTTATGCGATAATTCTGCAGCAATTTCCATCGCCAATGATCCTGGTATCATGCGGGGTGCTAGACATTATCAAAGGAGATTTCACTACATTCGAGAAGTCATCGAAGATGGTGAAATTGTCATTAACAAAGTTCACACAGATGACAACGTCATAGATCCTTTCACAAAACCAATGTCGTTGAATAAGCATTTTGAGCATGTTGCATCTATTGGTCTTGTTCGTTCTGATAGTCTCATGTAAATCTATGATAATTTATTTTATGTGTTAGTATTTGGAAAAGGGATGTTTAAGCAATTGTTATCAATAATTGAATTAATTTTTGTTGTAAATATTATTTTCATTTCTTAATAATTGTGTCTTATATTTGCATGTTTAATCCTTGCATATATTATCTACACTTAGTGTACTATATATATTCTAAATTTTCATTGTCGATCACTAATACGGAGTATTAATGAACTAAGACAAATATGAGAGTTAGTTGTATTTTGGAAATACATAAAGATGATTCTTCCAGACTCATAGGTTATTCAATGTGGTTGAATAATTGGACTTACCCCGATCGTGTAATATTCTTTATGGAACAACGTCATTAAGAATCTTCACATATGGAAAGTATTGTTATCCTTAGATTTGAGATGCAAGTGGATCTTTGCATGGATGGATTTCATCTCTTGATTTATAGTAAACGTTGTGTCAGTAAAATTAGCAGTTATAAAACTTATTTTAGAAGTGTTTATTACATGTGTAAAAGGTACTTGTAGTCAAAATGGGATTTTATTCCTCCATGAATGGAGTATGATACATATTGGATCCCTCGTGGGATTGATCGGATAGTTGCATGGCTGTGCCCAATCGTAGTAAAGAAGTTTTTTTTACATCTGGTAATCAAGATTAATCGTTGAAATGAGAAACAAAATGTTAATACATGTAATGACATATGATCCATAAGTTGTTATTAATTGAGTTTATATAAATAAAAATATTGTACAAAAATAGTTTTTCTAAAAAATAAGTTGTTTTCAAAACTTTAAATTATTTCTATAATCAAACCGAAATTATAGTTGATATTTTTAAACAACTTTCAGAAACATAGTTTTTTTTGTCTCCAACTTATCTATGTATATGTAGCTGATTTTGCAACAACTTTCAAAAATTATAGATGATATTTAAAAAACAACTTACAGAATTATTATATAAAAATGCCTCCAATTTATCTATGTTACATGTTATATTTGTACGTATATGTATTGCTAAATATATATCATTATCTATAAAGATAATAATCAAAGCACTGTTAATATATGTAGTCTAAAAAAGAAATGAAGGAGCCTTCTTTTATTTAATTATATGGCAGCATTTCAAAGAAAAGCATATTTGGTATCCATATTATGGTAGAGGAACAACAATTATTAAATCATACATGACACCATCAAACATTTAAATTATAAAACTTGATTCTAAACAAAAATGATCATTCTAAGTATTTATGATGGTTGATTTAAGTCATTCAATTTCTAAAGAAAGGCCTCCTTCTCAGTAATTCTTGCTTCTGTATCTTTGATTAAAGTGTCTATCTGAGTCAATTTTTTATCCTTCTTTTGGATATCTTTCAAAAGTTTAATTGATTTCTTTAACAACAATATATTACCAACACGTTTTAATTCCTGGATAAACAGTTGTCTTTTTCAACACCAACATCTAAACCTTCATGTAAACTTTCAAGTTTCAGACCAAATCTGTGATCCTCTTCAACAGATCTTCCAAAATATACTACCATTCGGTCAGTCCAATTATCTGATCCAACAACTTCTTTCAATTCTTCACATCTAGCGAACCACACCATTATTTTCCTTACTAAATGTTTGAAGTATTGCCAATTTTAGTATAAGTTATGTACACTAAATACATTCTTTTAAATAGCAACACAAACACTAAAAAAGAAAATGTCGTTATTAAAATAAAGTCAACTAAGGTCCACTTCAAACCCAATATGGATGGCACAAATACATTTTTTATGAAATGTTGTTCATAAAGGCTTAATAATGGCATTTCATTATATCCAGTGCTACCATAAATAGTGGTATCCAATAACCATATATTGTGATCTTAATAATTCAAACATTTATAGTATTTTAAGTGTTATAGTTACAATTATAAATTTTATCTCTTTTTAAAATCATAATGAAATATGTGTTTACAAACGGGTATAGTCACAAAATGCAATTTTACAAAATTGTGAAAAACGTTATGAAAACTGTCTTTACAAACGCAAATTTTCAAAATTGCGTTTGCAAAACACGACTCATTACTGTTTAGTTTACGCCTCACAGTATACACCATCCTAATTTTATGATCATTGGCCACAAAGAGATCATCCATAATAACAAAAAACTTGATAATATAAACATATTTTTACCATTATATAAAAACATAATAATACTATAACTATAATTACATGTTCAAACATAATAATACAACATTCTATATTAATTTACAATGTTGGAGATTTTGATCAATGATGAGACTGCTTTTATACATAGTCTCATCGTATAAAATGGGCTTAAAATGCATTAAATATCATGAAAAATGCCAAACATATGCATGTGTTTGTTACATTTGTATTTTAGGTACAGATATTGAGAAAATCACAAAAGATCACAAGAATCAAAGAAAAATGAACACGGGAAAAGAAGCCGCACAATGAACCGGACCCAAGTGTTGATTTTCCAAGAAAAACCCTTGAAGAATTGAAGATTATACAAGAAGGGTCCTCCAATATTGAAGAACTGACACTTTAAACCCTTGTATATTCATAATTACAAGACTGGTCACCATGAAGACCTTCAAGATACAAGAAAGAACAAGTTTGGTCCTTCAAATATCAAGAAATGACAAAACAAGTCCTTTAAATATCTTTTGGAAAGTTGTTGGGGCAAAAGTGTGAAGAATGAAACTTGGTTAACAAAGGATTTAAACTTTCGGGCTGAAAAGTTGCAAATGAAGAGTGGAAAGAAAACAATGGACCAAAGCTGCCTAGACAACCTAAGATACCTAGACTAATCACATGATGCCACCTCACCCACTCAATCCCCACAACCAATCAAAACACACCCTGCTGCCACCTCACATATCCACTCACCAGATTTTTTAACTAATTTAATTAGTTAACTAATTAAGGCGCCTAACACATTTTTAAATCCTAAACTGGATCAAACCAACAACTATTCATCCTATGAACACAATTAGGGATTTGTTTATTACTTGAAATTAAACACTAATTCCTTCCAGATTTAAGATTAAGGTGGTACTAATCCTAAACCCACCCTTAAACCCCTTGCCACATCACCCTAAGGCTCACATGCTTCAACCTTGCTACACGTGTTTGGGGGAAGAAGACAAACTTGGCAGAAAATCAACCACCCACAATGAAGCTTCAATCTAAAGCTTGTTTTGAGCCCTTTGATCATTCTTTCACCACTGGCACCTCTACAAACGTCCAAGGAACTTCACATGTCAACAAAATATTCAAAAACCTCAAGGGCAATTTTGGAAGTTTACCACTAGGGTTTGCCTTTGTTTTTCAACATTTTTAGGTTTCATGTAGCCTATATAAGGCATTAGTATCACAACATAGCTCTTTGTTCTTGGTTTTCTTTGGTCAAAAATCTGTAAAGCCTTTGTTTCTAGTAAATGAAAAAAGTGTTTGATTTTATGACGAATTCCAAGTTCCAACCTTTACTTTCTGTTGTTATTGATATATGTTTGTGGGTTTGAAGTTTGAAAGATAGTTTTTAAAGATTGTGCAAGTTTTTGCAAGTTTTCCAAAAACTTGATTTTTTTCTAAGTCCTTGTTCAAACACTTGAACTTTTTGGGCTATAAGTTGATCATATCACATTGATAAAGAGTTTATCAAGGTGTTGTGAGGCTTGTGGTTTGGGAAGCATCAAGGGGTGGGGAATCAAGCTTGAAAAGATCTTGGTCATTTTCATTTTCTGTTTTATATAATCTGTGTGTTACTAATCTTGTTGTTCTTGGCAGCTTGTTGGAATCTTGTGGTTGTTAAACTACCACATAAGCTCAAAGATACGTGAGTGTGGATGTACATTCATGAGGTTTGAGTCCTAATCCCTAAAATCTGTTGAAAAAAGTATTCTAAGTGATTTTAATATTCTGCTGGTGTGTGTGTGTGTTTATATGCATGCTAGTTGGTTCTTGATTCATATATTAGATGTGTTGATGCTTATTTGGGCTTAAAACATTCTTGAGAATACTTTGGCTTTGTTAAAATTGGTTTTAAAAAGTTAAAAAGGGTGTTTGGGATTGTCTATGGTTCAAGTTTGCATGAGTTAGAGTAGGTATTGTTGTATTGTTTAAGTTGATATCTATTATCGAGGTGTTTATGTTCTGAAATCTGCAAGTTTTGTGCTTTATAACTCTAAATCTGAAATCTTGGCTAATCGAGTCTGTTCTAGGCTGTTTTTCTTTGAAACCTTGTGCACACCTAGTTTGCCTGTATACCTAGGGATAACAAGTGTTAAATCTAAGTATATTCAACCTGAGTGATAGATCTAGGGCCTTGAAATTGTATTTGGTGTCAAGTAGATCAGCAAAATTTGTTGTTGTCTGCTTATTGTTCATCAATGACTTGTTTTTGCTTTGATCTTGTTCTGATCTTTGTTATCTTGCTTGAATTGAGTTTATTTGTGTGTCACTAAGTCTGATATTGATGTTGTGTGCTTTTGGTTAAGTTTTGCAGGCTTATACTAGCTTAAAAGTAGCTTATAACCACCAGATCTACTTATTACTTGTTTGGACCATATCTGATCAAAGATTGATTATCATTTGGCTGAGTGTAATTGTGTTTTCTTGCTTGATTGTGATTCCTTACAACCCACTGGTTGTAAGGGTGGCTTGATTGTTCAACAAAACCAAGTGAAACTCTCTAAAAAGCTATGTCAAAAAGTCAAAGCAGTGGGGATTCCTTTCCCCTGCTGCTAGCCACTGCTAGTTATATTTGGTGCTCAACTTATTAATAAGTCATTCTAGCTTATTCCAATGTGCAACAACTTATTTTTTGTAATAGGTCTTATTACTTTGAGGTTATAAGTCAGTCTGGAAGTTTACAGCATTTGGTTTTAACTTTTAACTAGAAAACGACTATTTTGTCTTTTTCAAAATCAGCTTTTTGCTTATTTCAGCTTATTGAGTGTGCTTATTGGAAAACTTTTTGTTGATTAAGCTTATTTAAGTGATTTAAAAACTTTTGCAAGTTGAATCAGCTTTTGAAGTGGCCTAGAACTCAAAAAAGACTATTTTGTCGTTTTGTGTAGAGAGCTTTTGCATATTTCAGGCGTATTTCTTGAGCTTATTCAAAAACTCTTTTAACAAACAGCTTAATTAGGTCAAGAGAAGGTTGTGTGTCAAATTTTAGCTTATGGCATCAACTTATAGCTTAATGGGTCAAAAAGCCCATTAAGAATAAGCTATTTTGAAATAAGGTGTGATAAGCTCACTTTCAGCTTTTGGCCATTGAATTTTTGTGTTTAAAATTGAATTTTTAGCTTAACTGGAGTTTTTGGGCCATTTTTGTGGAATTTCTCTTATTGGGCCTTAAAAAAGCCCATTAAGGGACTGTTCGGGTATTTGGCCCATTTGGAGGCCCAATAGGGGTATTTTTGGTATTTCAAGTTCATTTTCTGTTTAATTAGGTTAAAATAAACTAGTTTGCAACTTTTTAGAATTTTTTATAAATTTTTGATTTTTAATATTATTTTATTATTAAAAATTAAATTTTAGATTTTTACAAGTTTTTCATTTTTCCTAGTTCAAATATATTAAGTTAGGAATTTTAAATTTTTTAGATTAATTTTATTGTCATTAGATTAATTTTTAGAATTATATTAAGATCTTATAGTTTTTAATCATTTTTAAATAGTTTTAATTAATTTTAAAATTTTCAAAAATATTTTTTAATTTAGTTAAGTCATTTTAGAGGTATACATGTTAAAAAAATCTCATTTTGGGCTTTTTGTTAATTAAATTGATTTTTTGGGCTTTAATTAGCATTAAAAATTAATATTTAATTGAATAAAAGGTTTGAGTGATTTTTGATTTTTTGTAAACTCTAGCTACATTTTTAGGATTTATTTCAATTTTCTAAGAATTTTTAGGGTAATTTTTGAATTTTGTCACTTTTTACGGTTTTACGTGCACGACTTTTCGTCTTAGTTTAATTCATAATCGTAACCGTAATCTTTTCTACTTTCTTTTCTATTCTTCTTTCTTCATAAATATAATCACAAACACTTAATCATATCTTTACACAACACACTAGCCTCCTTGAGAACGAACTCACTTTTGGGTCATTTACTTGTGGTTTTCCTAAACTACTTGTTAACGCTTGCCCTAATTACCTTGTTTCCCTAAACAAGTGTAAAATTACTACCACCATCGTCTTGGCGCCGCTGCCGGGGAGGCGTGTTGTGTTTTGATTTGAACAATTGTTGTTTTTATACTAGCCATAATGGCTATTTGTATTAGTAGCACTCTACTAATACGTATTATCGGTTTTCGTTTTTTTTTTTGTGAATATTACTATATTGTATACGTAGAACAATAAATTCACAAGTACTCCAAAAGTGTGAAAACACAACCTTGATGCGGGATTTCATCACTCGATCATTGTATTCGAATGTCAAACAAAGAAAAAAGGCAAAATAGATAATTACTTTCGTGAAGCTTAATTTTGACAAACACAAACTATAAGGTGGGTATAAGGCGGGTATTATAAAATATACCCTAAGGAAAAAGGCTCTTAAGTGCTTCGCGCCGCCTCGTTTCCCTGCTTGCTTGTGCGTGTTTAGATAAAAAGGGCTAATCGACGGTTTGCCAACCAAAGTATTATCTAAGTATCATATATTTTTTCTTCATTTCATTTGATTAAACCCTCTTGAACGTTTTGGTGTTCCACCAACGTTCTAAAGTCATCGAAGGCATTCACTTCACGTGATCGTTTTCATTCCTTGAGGCTCCTTTAATCAAGAGATTTGATTTGAGGAGAGATTTATAGATTTTTGTCTACTTAATACATTCACAATATCCAAAAAAAGTAAAAACAATCAAAAAACCAAAAAAAATGAAAAAGTCAAAAACACCAAAAAGAATCTTCTTTGCTTATCCCCACATTGTACGTGACGTTTATGCTTACTCGCAATCAAGCAAGACGTGCACGTAAACGTCGTAATCGAAAGGAAAACACACCAACACCTTCTAGTGAAGAGACTCCAAGTGAGGAACCCATTGTAGAACAAGAAGCTATCATGGCTAATCGTACTATGATGGAGTTGCTTCAAGCACCCATCGAGGGTTTTGGAGAGGCCATTGTGATTCCTGCCATCCTTGCGGAGAACTTCGAGATCAAGACGGGTTTAATGTCTATGCTGCAAGACAACAAGTTTCGCGGGCACGAAAAAGACAACCCACATTATCACATTAGGCAATTCAATCGTCTCACCGCGACTAGCAAGTTTAAGGATGTACCTCACGATGCCATTAAGATGATGTTGTTTCCATACTCGTTAGATGGACCCGCCAAGATATGGCTCGAGAAAGAACCCCCAAATTCGATTTTGACATGGGGTGATCTCGTTTCTAAGTTTGTGAATCAATTTTTTCCACCATCTAAAACAACACATTTGAAAAACGAGATTTCACGATTTACTCAAAGGTCTAATGAGAGTTTTTCAATGGCTTGGGAAAGGTTTAAAGAAATGTTACATGAATGTCTACACCATGATTTTTCCGAATTGCATCAAATTGACACTTTTTATAATGGGCTTAATGATCATGAACGAGATTACTTAAATGCCGCCGCGGGTGGTAATTTTTTGTGCAAAACGACCGATGAGGCTTTAAAAATCATTGAGAATAGGTCTAAGGTTTACAACCCTCGTAACACACCGAGTGTTGCCACTATGGGTTCGTCATCGTCGTCTCATAACATGAGTGCCTTGCAAGATGAAGCAAATGAGGAGAATCGGTTTTTCGATAGGTTTTTGACTCTTATGACTCATTGGAAAGCACAAGATGCTTTGAATTCCGCATCGGTTAAAGCGGTTGGAAAGAGTTGTATTTCGTGTGGTGGAGCTCATGATTTTTCCGAGTGCATTACCGCGGATGGTAACACTTCGAGTGCTTATGTAGCCATGGGAACTTATAACCAAAACGGTCAAGGTTCCCGCCCAAATCAAGCTCCACAAAATCAAAATGCTAACAACTATCGAAACAACAATCAAAATGGTGCTTATCAAGGAAATCAACGTAACTTTAACAAGGGTAATTATCAAAGTGGAAATGGGCAAATTTCAAATCAAAACCAAAACCGTGATTTTTAAAATACCACACAAGGTTTTCAAATTGCTCACACTAAAAATCTAAATGGAGAATTTTTGGATTATGCAAAAGCAAACAATGCTAAGTTTGATAACATGCAACGTGAGATGATTAGCTTAAGATCCGAGTTGAAAAACGAGCTTAAAAACGAACTTGCTGATTAATTGAAAATTCATGCTAATAAAATGGAAGGAAATGTTCAACGTATCCAACAAAATCAACAAAAAATGGAGCAAGGTCAACATGAGATAAGCAAGAATTGCTAAAAGCGGATGCTAGGCAATCTAAATTTGAAGATCGAATGGGAAAAATGTTTGAAGCTATCATGTGTAAACCGTCTTCTTCGGGTGGTCTTCCTAGTGATACCATCGTAAACCAAAAGGAGAATTGAAGGTTATTACTACACGTAGTGGTAAAACTTTCAAACAACCCGTTTCGCGTCCAAGTAATTCTATAGAGAAGGAAATAAGGAAAGAACCCGAGGTGGTGGTAGAAGAGGAGCAAATTCAAAGCCCACAAAGTACCGCTCAAACCCCACCTACGGTTGAACCAATACCAATAGTGGAACCCGAGATTCCAAGGCTGATGCCTATGCCCCAACCCACACCACCCTTACCCTACCCATCAAGACGAAACAAGGAAAAGGCATAAGAACGTAACAATTATCAATTTGAACTTTTTATAAAACTGTTTCGTGACTTGCATTTCAATATAAGTTTTGACGACGCTTTGGTCATGATGCCTCGATTTGCCGCAAACTTCAAAAGTATGTTGAATAACAAAGAGAAATTGCAAAAGTCGTCTAGCTGTTCATCGGTTTTTCTTAGCCGCATACCTCAAAAAGTCGGTGATCCTGGTAAATTTTTAATCCCATGTGCAATCCAAGATATGGAAGAATGCTACGCCTTGGTCGATCTTAGAGCTAGTAAAAATTTGATACCTCTTGAGATTTTTAAGTCGCTCAATCTTCCTAATCTCACTCCTTCAAGAATGTCAATCGAGATGGCCGATCATTCTACGATTCTAGCTTGTGGAGTAGCCGAAGACGTCTTTGTGAAAGTTGGAAAGTTTTACTATCCCGTGGACTTTATTATTGTTGGCATTCCCATCGATCCTAAAGTTCCTCTAATTTTAGGTCGATCATTTTTGGATACATCGAGAGCACTTATTGATGTGCATGCTAGGAAAATCATTCTACGTTTCATTGAGGAGGAGCTCGTCATAAATGCAATTCAAAACTCTACACTTTCTCATGTGTATTCTATCACGTCTTTGAACAATGTTGATTCAATAAAAAACATTTGCGAAGGATTTTCAAAAAGAGTTTTAGGAGTTGTTGATAAAAACGATTTTCCATCCCCTCCGCTAGTGGAGGTTAAGAGTGTTAAACCTACGTCTCCAATCACGGAAGATTCTTCGGATGATGAATATGTTGACCCCGATGGGGCGGTGTTCTTTGTTGATAAACGTTTTGAGAACTTACCACCACCAAAACGGTTTTTAAATGTGAGAATTTTTAGTGTGCCTAACATCGTTTTAGAAACACCAAATATTTTTGACATAATTAAATCGGGTTTTCATAAGGAGTTTTCAAAAGATGAAAAAGGAAAAAAATTTGTATTGGATTTAAATGATTTTTCTACAATTCTAACTCTGTCATCACCTCGTGTTTTGAGTGCTACAAGCTCGTCTTCTCCTTTTGACGATGCTTTGTGTGGATTAAGTATGGGGGAAGCCCCTTATGTTCCCTTCCCTTTCTCCACCGAGGATGAGATATTTGATCCCGGAATTGCTTATAAAGGGAAATCTCGGTCTTCCACTGATGCAATAAATGGAAAATACTTTCATTTGATTGGTGCGAGTCTACCTCGAGTAGCTCATGGCTTTTGTGACTTACCCATTGTCCCACCCTTCTATTTCTTCTCATCTATTTTATTTAAACCCTTTGGGTTTGTTTTGGCACATGTTGAAGTGGCGTTGGTTTGTTTATCCAATGAAAACGAAAACGCCATCTTCGATCCCGGTATTTTGCATCATCAAAGGCCTTAGTCCTTAATACCGGTTGCTTTTGGGCCTTATTTATCATGTAAGCCCCACCAAAAATTTACCATAACATGATTATCCCTAAATGGTCATATTTATGGGAGATTTGAGTCGAGCTTTTGACTCGGTTATCAAAAACAAGGTGCCTCGTGGGGGAGTCCCATGCTTATCCATGCACATATTATCGCTTTCTAATTAGTTAATGTGAGGGGGTTTGTGCCCTTCCAACCTATGTTCCATGGTTGTTTTTGCATTGTGGTTTTTAGATGATCATGATCTTCACGATTGGAGCCTCTCGTGTTTGTTTTATGGGAGCACTCGATCGTTTGCTTTGAAGAATTTCTCAATATCCATGATATATCCTTTGATGTTCTAACCTTAGGTTTATAGCACACTTCATAAACGGCTTTAAATTTAACGGTTACACCCTTTCCATGCTAGATTAAGCATTCGACTATGTCTCTAGTATGGGGGTTTCTAACCCTTAGACTCAAAACATTGAGGACAATGTTTAACTTTAGTATGGGGGGGGGTGAATAGATACTTTCCTTGACAAACCTTCACGTTTCCCAAAGTTTATCTTTTTTTTATCGTTTTGTTGCAAAATAAGGCTAAAAATGGCCAAATTTTAAATTTTTTCTCATGTTTTATAATTGTTTGAAGACACGAATGTAGATTCTCCGATGGCGAGAATAAGAGTAATTTTTGACTCGACCGTGCGTGTTGATCACTTAGCTTCGATTCCTTAACTTTATATTAGGCTAAGTCTCTTAAATGAGGACGAGAAATGATAGAGTTAATTATAAGTTACTATGCTAAACGTATAGTACTCGTATTCTTTCAAAAACTCATGTGTTCTTGTTGTTTGCTTATTCTCCCTTCGCTTGTAAATATATTTTGCTTAATAAGTATTGACTTAGCGGTTTAGTCTTGATTGTTGGTTTCTAGTCTTTTCTAGTAGCTTCCATGTAATTAAATTGGGAAAACATTAAGGTATCGCCAACGTCACGGTTTTGAAGTATTGGCAACCCGAATAATCGAAAGCTTCACCTAATAATAAGATTTCAAGTGCTCACCTAAATCAAGCAAACAATTTGAAGCTCACAAGGCCGAAAAATCTATGTGAAATTGAAAGTGAATTAAGCCTTAATCTTTGAAGATTTAAAAATCCAAAATTCGCTTTAGCGTGAGGATATACGTCTTTGGCCATAATAAACACCTCATGGAGAGGTTAAATAAAAGGTAAGACAAGACCGAAGTCATAATAAAAGCTTCATGGCGAAGTTGAATAAAAGATGGAGGTAAACCTATGATAATAAGGCCCATCCGGTATGGGGCGTATAAAAGTCTTGGTAATAAGTCTCATGTTCAAAACCGTTATAAAACCGTGTTTATCGATCCTTCTTGTTGACTTAATTTTTTGAGATCGTTGTCTATTAGGGGGGGTTATTAATTCGATGTTCTTGGTTACACCGTTATGACTCTATTTTTTGTTATTCCCCACTTTGATAAGTGGACCGTTACGCTTAATTATGGCGTGTCATCAAAGCATGCAAGGTAATATGTAGTAAAACATACATGACCATAGGGAAAACTGGAATCAAACATCGGTTCCCAAACATAAGCCCAAACATAAATAAAGTAAATGAAATGAATGAAAGACTAAACAAGCATAAGTATATGAAGGCAAAAGGAGAAGAAGTCTATGGCTGCTTCCATCCTATGCACGTCCTCCAAATGCTCGAGTCTGTCCTTGGGTACCTGCCGTTTTGGGACATGGAAAGGAAAGTAACGGCTGAGCAAAACGCTCAGTGCACGGATATAGACATAGTATGAATGACTGAAACATAATGAAGACTTAATAGCAGCGGAAATGTATAAGTCCTGGAAAACCTGGAAACGTAGTACGTGAAAATTTTTGAACGTGATACGTGAAAAATTTTGAACGTGATATGTGGAGACATGGTGAGTGTAGTATGAGCAAACATATCGTGATCAATGATACGTGTAACATATCGTGAACGTGATATGAGGAACGTGGAATGAACATGACATGTGAAACATATTGTGAACATGGAATACGGCGGTGGTAACGCCAAACGCTATAAGGTGAGACGTGGAATGTGACTTGAAACGTCTGTCTGAGGATAGAGAGTTTTACTAAACTTGAGTCTGGTCTCTCAATTTCTTGTAAAACTTCCCTGAACGAAAATGAACGTAAAATCGTAAACTAAGATACGATCATGAACGTGACTAGTGTCATGAACGTGAGTGTGAAAGTAAGTCGTAAAACTGGAACGAGAACGTGAACGTACATAAGGAGCAAAAGTGCGGACCTTTGTCTGACCCGATAGCTGAGGGATTGCCAAGTGATCGGACGAGCCTTGGCTGGAACATGTCCGATCAATCTGTTGGTTCTGAAATCCTTGCGGATGTAAGGATTCTACAGACTTGATCAAACCGTTGACAATAACCCAGATAGCATCATGCTTCTTCCGAGTTTGCGTTAATCTGGTAACCAAAATCAATGGAGATCTTGTCCCATTTCTATTCACAATTTTAGATGATGGAAAACATCCTAGTCTGTTGGTGTTCTATCTTAACCTGTTGGTATGTCAGGTACCTAGATATGAACGTAACTTTATCTTGCTTCGTAGAAACTTGATACATAGAAGTTTGCGAAACTCCGAGTCTCTGAAATTAGCCCTTTCTTAGCGTAGGATTTTCTTGGAACAACTAATGTAGTGTAGGGTCCTCACCTTTTCGCATAAGCTGAGTCATGTTAAGATTTACCATGAGAATCCGTGTGATTCAGCGTGTCACTGTAATCAACCAGAATTTATATTGAAAATTTTTAGGGTGAAACTTCTCCTGTCGTAGAATTTGCAACATAGAGCAAATATGGTCTTGCTGCTCTTCTCCAGTCTTTAGAGAAGGTTAGGTTGTCATAGATGAAAACAGTGATGAATTTGTTTATGAGTTCATGGAAACTCAATTTATTAAGTTCATAATGCTGCTGGAGCACTTATGAGACTAATACAAAATCATGAATCTAGCACGATCGAGTCGTGTACGAATAGCAGTCATGGACATGTCCTGCTCTTTCACTCGTCACTGTTGGCAACATGATCATGAGTCCGATCTTGGAAAGGTGATTAACACCCTTAAATTGATTGGTCATGTTGTCAATACGTGGAGAAGAATAACGGTTATGGATGGTGATTTGTTTTAACTCGACGGTAGTCGACACAAAATCTCATGTTACCGTCCTTCTCCTTGAAGGTTCTTCTGGAATGTATGGGAAGATTTTGGTATAATCGGCTGGTTATGCGTAAAAGGAACTTCAGTGGTCGTGTCTTAACTGACAGCTAGAAAATTTTTGCAGTCATGTCTAACCACACACGTGCTTGCAAAACATAGACAATTTGTACAGATTTTCCTGATGGAAAACCATGCTGAATGTATCCAGGAGCCTGAACATTACTGTACATAATCATGAATCGTAGCATGGTGTGTTGTTCGTAGTCCATAATTAGGATAAAATTCAACTCGCATCTGTTCGAGGAAATGCATTAGCAGCTTGGATCTTATCATTAGGCAGAAGGAAAACCTTCTTATACATGGGGAATACGAGTGGCTTCCTTTATGGTCATGAATATATGAAATATGGTGAAAGAAATGAAAGTGTCAACGAGCAAACATGACAGATCTCATTGATAAGCCGGTGCTGGTACCGAAATTCTTGTGGCCTGATTAATACATGGCACAACAACATGGATATACCCTTTGGAGGGTATCCTGAATTTCTTAAGGATGTTCCAGAATTGGACGTGAGTAATGTGTCTTAACTCGTGTCTTGGGAAGTATAAGCATGACATGTGTCTTGACTGGTGTCTTGACATGTGTCTCGAGATGTGAAACGAATAGAACTACAAATATTAGGTTATTATGCCAGAATTGGCGGGTCGGTTGGATTATTGATCCTTTGTATTTCTGATCGCGTGCGCGGCCGGAGCTTCGGTTGCGATTGCTAGGATAGTTGCTGTCATAGTAGTGGTTACTATCGTCTTGTATGTCAGTTCCATGATGGTCATTCTCATGACTGTGATTCATGTAACTGTTCGGTTGAGTGGCCGACTGGTACCGGTTCACACTCGTATGACTGAAACGACAACTGAATGACGTGTGACATGTAACTAAGAACTAGAGACAATGATTGATGGAAATCGTCTGGTGGTGCAACATCTTCTCGTCCGATCGCTTTGATCTAGCATCTTTGTCTTCGTCTTGTAAGGTCTCCAGGTTGTGAACAGCGTCAACATCTCGTAGTGTCTCTAAAATCCGCAGTATCAACCCTTAGTAACATCTCCAAGCTATGAGCGGCATCAGCAATTTGTAGAGTATCAACAATTGGAATACGCACATGGGATACTGTACATGGAGTACATATGGAATGCACATGAAATGCTCAGTATGGGGTCGATCATCTGACATGATTTAAGGAAAAATAATTGGTTAAACGGTTAGTAGACCATCATGATAACCTGGCAATGCCAGTATATACCTCATCCTGGTTGCATAGAGAAATTCTAACAAGCGGTTAAACGAATTTCAACGATGATCTTCCTGAAAGCATGATTAATGAAAACCAACCATGACTATCATGAAAGCAGGATTTATATGAATTCCAACAGTGTTTTGCATGAAAGCATAAGCAACGAAAGAGACGTAAGACGTAATCAACATGAAGACAAAATCATCATGAATAAACATGAAACAACTTAACATGAAGGAGTATATAACATAATAAACATGAAACTGAAGTTAACCATGACAGTATGAAAACATACTTGACATAAAAACCTAGTAACTTACGAGGGGACATGAAATTTTTTTTATACCAATAAATCATGAGAAAAATTTTATGCATGAAAACAGTGCATGAATACATGATGCAGTTTATAAAAACCTTTATATGCGCGAGGGGACGCTAATGGGTCCGTCCCAAAATAAAAGACATGGCGAGGGGACGCCTATGGGTCGGTTCCAAAGTTAAAAGTTTCGATAAAAGCACATGCGACTAAATAGGGCCAGTCATGTACCAACCATTACTTAGTCAGAATTCCTTCAACAATGATACATGAAACATAAATAAGTGAAAATCATCTGTCAAAACTTATCATAAAATTTTTTATGTGACCAATTATGAACTACTGGGGTTCAGTCCACATAGTCACAGTTCACGAGGAACGTCATGCATGAAACAATGACACATAACTAAATATGAATGACGGTTGTCCATCCATATTAGTAAAACAATATCGATGAAAACATCAAGGTGCTGAAAACATCATGGTTAAAACAACACTGTGCTGAAAACATCAATTCATGGAATAACAAGCGTTGGCTTAGGAAGCTCCTGGTGACTACCCACTAGTCACAGGTCAAGTTTTAGAGCCTACAGGTCGAAACCGGTCTCTTATACCATAATTGTAACACCCCACTTTGATAAGTGGACCGCTACACGTAATTATGGCGTGTCATCAAAGCATGCAAGGTAATATGTAGTAAAACATACATGACCATAGGGAAAATCAGAATCAAACATCGGTTCCCAAACATAAGTCCAAACATAAATAAAGTAAATGAAATTAATGAAAGACTAAACAAGCATAAGTATATGAAGGCAAAAGGAGAAGAAGTCTATGGCTACTTCCATCCTATGCACGTCCTCCAAATGCTCGAGTCTGTCCTTGGGTACCTGCCATTTTGGGACATGGAAAGGAAAGTAACGGCTGAGCAAAACGCTCAGTGCACGGATATAGACATAGTATGAATGACTAAAACAGAATAAAGACTTAATAGCAGCGGAAATGTATAAGTCCTGGAAAACCTGGTATAACTTTGTAAAACTGGTTTTATAGTTTGAAAAGCCTTATGTTTATCTTATAAAAACTGTTTAACATGTTTACCATTAGCCAATATAGGTCATGAAATATCAACGTGCATGAATACTTGGAGGGGTGACCTCGCCATGCAAATTAGAGGGGCTGCCTCTAATTTAATATACTGGTTTGGGTAGGAGGGATCAGCTCCTTGTGAAGGATGCAAGGCACACACCACATTCACCTGAATAATCTGCTGAAAACATGTAAACTAGGATGCACCCATACGCCCCACCTGATAATAATAATATGGCCAAAATCTAAAGGGACGCCACGAGCTATCACTCCGTCGTGGTGAAGTCATAACACTGGTGCCTCTAGTGTTATGGTTATGGTACCTCCATTACTAGGTGAAACTGGTCATGCATGTATATGGCTTTAGGTATTCTAATTAAACATAAGCAATTCAAAAACATATAAAACATATCCTGGGAAAACAGTTGGCTGCATATGGGGAAATCTTAATAAGGAAAAATGTCCATACTGAAAGGACGGAGAATCCGTACCTTAAGCCTAGTGAACGAAGAAGACGAACGGAAGAGAGTCCTACTTCGATCTCACTAATGATGTGATTTAGGGTTTTAGGAATAACATAACATGAATCATCTTGATTCCTTGAATCCGAAAACCCATGACAGCCCTTGTTTTTGCTTCTTCACCCATCGGCAACAAGAAACGAACAAAGGAAAAGGGGCGGCTGTATTCCTCTCTTTTGTTTTTTTAGGGTTTTATCTTTACTGTTATGTTGTTATAAAAATATGTACTCCTCCCGTTTGTTTAGTATATACACGGTTTGGACCCCATGTGGGCCTTGGGCCCACTTCCCTTCCTTGTCTAAAACGGCCCAAAATCCTATCTTACTTAACTAACCCCTGTCTAATAAAGTTACGCGTATTCGTTTCCGAGTTCTTGTGTTTTTGCTTCTTGTCATGCTTAAAGTATTTACGTAAGTACATATTAATAAGTAATTAATATTATCGTTCTTGTCGTGCATTACTAAGTTAAACGTTCAAGACAATTTGTTTTATAATAATTACTTGTACGAACCAAAATACGTCGTCTAATAATAAAGTATAAACGTAATCACATGTTCATGATTTAATGTTCAAGCTTTCTTGTTCGTGATTATTTATGATTATTATTATTAATAATTATCGTGTACAAACACGTATTTAATACCTATCGTGTAATAACACATACGTAATTCTTGTAATTAATATTCGTGACATGTGTTCATGTTATATAAGGAAAGTTGTAATCTTGTACGTACTATTATTAGTGTACTATTCAAGGTAAAGCATGCGGGTTTTACATTTTTAGACCTAAATCTCTATCATCGCATAAGTAAAAATGTATCCTCGTGAAACATTCAAGACAAAAATAAAATATAAGAGATACAATTTAGGAAAATGGGAGGATAAGTACGTGATTAGGGCATATGAGTAGTGTTAGCATTACTAACTTATAATGACAATGATCTCGTTGCATGCTTAACATGGAATTGGGGTGAAAATCGAGGATGACGAAATTATTTCTAACGAAGCATTCACGTTTTCTTGTTCTATGAACCTAAACGTCCCATTTTGCGATGAAAATCATACATTATGTCTAAAACGCAAGTAGTAGCAATAGTAGTAGTGTAGCTAGTTTATCATTCAATAAAGGTGCATAAAAATGAATTTTAGAGATGCTACGATACTTTATTCTAGGATTGCGTGAGGGCAAAACAATGGTTTAGTATGAGGGAGTGATGAGACTGCTTTTATAGATAGTCTCATCGTCTAAAATAGGCTTAAAATGCATTAAATATCATGAAAAATACCAAATATATGCTTGTGTTTGTAACATGTGTATTTTAGGTACAAATATTGAGAAAATCACAAAAGATCACAAGAATCAAAGAAAAACGAACACGAGAAAAGAAGCCGCACAATGAACCGGACCCAAGTGTTGATTTTCCAAGAAAAAACCTTGAAGAATTGAAGATTGTACAAGAATGGTCCTCCAATATTGAAGAATTGACACTTTAAACCCTTGTATATTCATAATTACAAGATTGCTCCTTAAAGTTTGTCAAAATTGCAAAAAGGGCCCTCCACTTTGAAGAATTTGCAAGTTTAGTCCCTCAACAAAACTAAGTTGTCAATATTAGTCCTCTTCAATGTCAAACTTACCATGAAGACCTTCAAGATACAAGAAAGAACAAGTTTGGTCCTTCAAATATCAAGAAATGACAAAACAAGTCCTTTAAATATCTTTTGGAAAGTTTTTAGGGCAAAAGTGTGAAGAATGAAACTTGGTTAACAAAGGATTTAAACTTTCGGGCTGAAAAGTTGCAAATGAAGAGTGGAAAGAAAACAAGGGACCAAAGCTGCCTAGACAACCTAAGATAACTAGACTAATCACATGATGCCACCTCACCCACTCAATCCCCACAACCAATTAAAACACACCCTGCTGCTACCTCACACATCCACTCACAATATTTTTTAACTAATTTAATTAGCTAACTAATTAAGGCGCCTAACACCTTTTTAAATCCTAAACCGGATCAAACCAACAACTATTCATCCTATGAACACAATTAGGGATTTGTTTATTACATGAAATTAAACACTAATTCCTTCCAGATTTAAGATAAGGTGGTACTAGTCCTAAACCCACCCTTAAACCCCTTGCCACATCACCCTAAGGCTCACATGCTTCAACCTTGCTACACGTTTTTTTGGGATAAAGACAAACTTGGTAGAAAATCAACCACCCACAATGAAGCTTCAATCCAAAGCTTGTTTTGAGCCCTTTGATCATTCTTTCACCACTGGCACCTCTACAAACGTCCAAGGAACTTCACATGTCAACAAAATATTCAAAAATCTCAAGGGAAATTCTGGAAGTTTACCACTAGGGTTTCCCTTTGTTTTTCAGCATTTTTAGGTTTCATGTAGTCTATATAAGGCATTAGTATCACAACATAGCTCTTTGTTCTTGGTTTTCTTTGGTCAAAAATATGTAAATCCTTTGTTTCTAGTGAATGAAAAAAGTGTTTGATTTTGTGACGAATTCCAAGTTCCAACCTTTACTTTATGTTGTTATTGATATATGTTTGTGGGTTTGAAGTTTGAAAGATTGTTTTTAAAGATTGTGCAAGTTTTTGCAAGTTTTCCAAAAACCTGATTTTTTTCTAAGTCCTTGTTCAAACACTTGAACTTTTTGGGCTATAAGTTGATCATATCACCCTGATAAAGAGTTTATCAAGGTGTTGTGAGGCTTGTGGTTTGGGAAGAATCAAGGGGTGGGGAATCAAGCTTGAAAAGATCTTGGTCATTTTCATTTTCTGTTTTATATAATCTGTGTGTTACTAATCTTGTTGTTCTTAGCAGCTTGTTGGAAGCTTGTGGTTGTTAAGCTACCACATAAGCTCAAACATACGTGAGTGTGGATGTACATTCATGAGGTTTGATTCCTAATCCCTAAAAATTTGTTGAAAAAAGTGTTCTAAGTGATTTTGATATTCTGTTGGTGTATGTGTGTTTATATGCATGCAAGTTGGTTCTTGATTCATATGTTAGATGTGTTGATGCTTATTTGGGCTTAACAGTCTTGAGAATACTTTGGCTTTGTTAAAATTGGTTTTAAAAAGTTAAAAAGGTGTTTGGGATTGTCTATGGTTCAAGTTTGCATGAGTTAGAGTAGGTATTGTTGTATTGTTTAAGTTGATATCTGTTATCGAGGTGTTTGTGTTCTGAAATCTGCATGTTTTGTGCTTTATAACTCTAAATCTAAAATCTTGGCTTATTGAGTTTGTTCTAGGCTGTTTTATTTTGAAACCTTGTGCACACCTAGTTTGCCTGCATACATAGGGATAACAAGTGTTAAATCCAAGTATTTGCAACCTGAGTGATAGATCTAGGGCCTTGAAATTGGATTTGATGTCAAGTAGATCAGCAAAATTTGTTCTTTGATAACTTGGATTTTACCCAATTATAAATTAAAAGATTAAATGATTAAGTTCGTGTTCTCGGAATCTTAACGAATTGATCTTAGCTCTCTATGTGTGACTCAGTCGATCTTTGGTGAAAAAGGATATTTTTGGGTGATTTTAAATTTAAATGCAAAGACTTAAAAGTAAAAGTGCTCTTAACGTAAATCTAAGTCTAATTAAAGCAAAGTGCGAGTATTAAAAATGTGACTAAAATAAAATGACACTAAAGTAAAATCTATCTAAGGCAAATTTAAAGTGCGACTAAAACTAAGGCAAATAATCTAAAAGTGCAATTAAATAAAAAGGGAAGTAAAATAAGCTTGAAGATAAAACTAAAGATAAAAGCTGATAAGAATCTGAATACAGCTCATTCGGAATAAACCTTTGTTTGGAACAATCACTCGTCCTAAATGTCACCTTTGGTTGAAATGATTCTTCTTCACTTGGAATATTACGAAAATCCTTGATCCGGAACAAATTTGTCTGAATATGTCACTTATCCAATACAATCTTTCATTCGGAACTTGCTGATTCGGAACTTGTAAATCTTGCCTTGATTCGGAAGTTTTGGTCACCCCCTAATTCGGAACTTTCCGGATGAATCTCGCTTGGTTCGGAAGTTTTGACTTCCGAACGAACAAGTTTGGTTCGGAACTTTTAAAGTTCCGAATGAGCAACCTTGGTTCGGAAGTTTTGACTTCCGGATGAAGCCCCTTGATTCGGAAGATTATAACTTCCGAATGAAGCCTTCTATCCAATCCTTGGTTCGGAACTTTTTCTGGAAACACAGAAACAAAGCAATACTTCCGAAGAACAAGGAAGATGAGTACAGTAGCAGTTATAAACAAAAAGTAATCAAAATCAAACACACGTATCAATTTAAACAGTAACGATTCAATGAATAAGCATCAACAAACAATTAAAAACATGAAATCAAACAACTTTTACCACAATAATCAAAAACACTTTGGATCAAAATAAAAGCATGAACATGAACATAACATAAACACAACAAATCAAAGAATAAGAAAGGTAGATAAGAGATTGACAAGATAAAGTAAAGATTGACAAGAATTAAATGAAAACTTACTTGAAATTAAATGAATTTAAGGTGCGAGACAAGGTAATTAAAATGACAATTAATGTAAATGACAAGTATTTAAATGGTGGAAGAACTAGTGTCACCCTAGCCAACAAGAGTGAAATGATAACTATCCTAATCTATATATAGGGGAGGATTAAGGAAGCTTCCTCCCCTCTTTCCTTTCTTCTTAATTACAAGTTTAAGTCCCTCCTTTTATTAATCTTCATTAATTGCGTACTTAGTCCTTTTCTTCTAATCTTCTTTAATCTTGGACTTTAAGGGACTTTTGACTTCGGGATTTCTTTTGATCTCGTCTTTAAATTCTTCAATAAAATAGACTTGAATTCTCCGGCTTTTGATAAACTTCCGTCTTTTGACTTTTTCTTCGATAAATCTTCAGAATTGGTCGTGGACTTCCGTTCTTTTTGCACTCTTGACTTCTTGACTTCGTCTTTTATCCTTTTCTTCAATAAAAGTCCATAAATGCCCGTGAATGTCCGTGTTTTATCCATTTTTCACCTTTTCATCCTAAATCACAACAAAAACACAAACCACGCATAATTCCGACATAAAAGACATAAAATACACGTTTTGGTCCGGTTATTATTGTAGTTAAGTGGTAGAAAAGATGGGTGTTTACACACCTATCAAATCCCCTACACTTGACCATTGCAATGTCCTCATGCAATGCATTAGTTACAAAGCAAGATTACACTTTTCATCGTAATCAATCCACGTTGGCCTTTATTAAAGAGATAGAAAATTAAAAACATACAAAATAGAGAAATCAAAAGCATACCTTGGGTTTTGAAAATGTTATGAATAATCATCATTCTCAAGTTTTCACTTTCTCCAAACCAAGCTTAAAAACGAGATCATTGTTATTATAAGTTAGTAAACTAACACGAACTCATGTGGGCCAATTACTCACTTAGACTCCCTTATTCCTAGGTGTATCTCTTATATTTTATTATTTGTCTTGAATGATCACGAAGATGCATTGTTTGACTTATTTCGATAGTTATTTAGTCTGAAAATAAAGTGCACGATTTAATCAATAGTTAGCTAAAGGACCAAATCTTTTAAAACTGCTTCTCGGGATATCAGAAAGTTCATATCTTGGCATAACTTGGTTCGCGATTTGAGACCTTTCTCGGGCCGATATTTGGCAGCGACTTCATACTTCAAATCTTGAGAGACGTACATGAAATAATGGTCTTCTCTTCATAATTGGAATTTCTTCACTTGAAGTTTTGAGAGATTCATACTTGGACCACGACTTCTTCATTTTTTTCTCCAATCTTTATTTTGGACTTTGATATACAACGATCCGCCTCCTTTTATGACTTGGATCTATTTATCCTCATACCTTGTTAGGGTCTTTTCGGATACACTTCTCCATGACTTTTGGGGAGTTTTTGCTTTACGTCGTGTGTCTCGATCCTTCATATTGATTTTCGATAAATGATTCTTCACATCACTTTGGATCTTTAGCAACAAAACATAGCCCTCATGCCTTGTTAGGGCCTTTTCGGACTCGCCAATCTTCGCGCCCCGCTTCATAAGTTATGCCTTGGCTATGAACTCTCGTCATTACCGAGCAACTTTTAAACGATCTGGGGCTAGAAGCTAAGTAACTTTTCAAATCGTACAACCTTATTTATTAGCAAATAAATTATTAGCAAGCGATGGGAGAATAGGCTCATAATTAACTCACATAAATTCATGAAAGAATACCGAACTTATAATTGGCTCTATCATCTCTCGTTCTCCACAGTTTAAAATCTCAAGTAATGAGACTCGTGGATACTTAGCCTATTAAATCAAAGTTTTGGGTTTTCGAGTCGCCTATAGGATCTTGCAAATTCTTAGACTCTTTCAAGTTTAGAAATCGCTTCTTAAAGTTCCTTTGATAAACGACTCTCTAGGATCAATTATAGGAACTTGCGAAAAGTTCTTGTTCTTAACCCGTGAGAGTTAAGACTTTCGCATTTTATAGCTCCCTATATAAAAGCCTAGCAAAACTCGATTTAAACACGTTAAGGATACTAGCTAGAGTAAACTCGGATTGAGTCAAAAGATTCACAACGTTTGAAAATTAAAACCACTTATTAAACATTTATTCTAGCAAAGAAAGAAAATAACTATACAAAAGGGAAAAACTAATAGGCCAAAATAGATCAAAAATTTTGAAAAATGTCGAAAAATTGATTTTCCGGTAAAAATGAGGACAAATACAAGGAAAAGACCACTTAACTTCGATAGAAGTCCCCCCTACACTTAAGATAAACATTGTCCTCAATGTTTAAGCATGTGGGAGTAAGCTCCCCTACACTTAGGACATTGTGCACGTTGTTTAAATCTTGCTAAGGAAAAGACAACTAAAGAGATTCCTATTTTAATATTGAGGAAATATAAAATAGTGAATCGAAAAGAGTTTAGGATAGAACCGGGACGAAGTAGAACACGGAATCACGGGTCGTCAAGAATCATCAAGAGTGGATCATTGAAGCTCGAATCCCTGATTAAGAAGTGAGAAGAGGAAATAGCAATCCAAAGGGTCCCCCCTACACTTATGGTAAAGAAAGCGGAATGATAGATACATGGGTTGCCTCCCAAGAAGCGCTTGGTTTTTGTTAACCGAGTCGTGAGCCTGACTCGACCTTGATCATCAACGGAGGTAGCATGAAACAAATCCACCAGGATCAAAGACATAGTTTTCATCCATCACTAAGAACGAGCTTAAGGCGAACAAGGCAAGCCAAAAGAGAAGTGGCAAGGTTCCCTTAAGCAGTGATGGAACATAGTAGAAGCAAGTATGGTGCGGTGCAAGCATGTCGTCAATAGGTCCAAAGATGTTTCCTTTTATTTCATCAGGTGGATACTGAGATGGCTTAAAGACTTCAATACCGGGATCGAACACCTTTTCCTTCAAGGGAAAATAGCACTCAGGCTCAGCCGAGTGTGAAGAAGATCCGCAAAGAAGCACAACCTCGTCCTCAGAAGTGGGACAAAGAGGTGTCAAATCATACGTGCAACGGATTTCGGTGTCGACCGGTTTCTTCTCCTTTGACAAAATGCTCTTCAAATCCAAAGTAGGATCAAGGCGATAATCTTCAAAGTCAAAAGGAGGAGCATCACTCTCATGAGGGAAGTATGTGTTGAGAAATTTCAGAGAAATCTTCCTCAAATGAATAATCGTCCAAAGTAGGATCGAGTGATGAAGGAGGATCTTCATTATGTGAAGAATCGCTCGATAAAATATCAGCCTCATCGAAATCATCGAAAGTGGGCAGCTCGGGATACTCAGAAGTACAATCAAAATCATCCGAATCTGAGCTAGAATCATCATCATCATAAGCATCGAAGACTGGTGAAGAATCAAAAATGGGAGAAGCGTCCAAAGTAGAGTGAGAATCATCCAAATTATCATTAAAAAGTGGATTATGAGTGGAAGACTCGAATAGAGGATTGTCAAAGACGGTAAAGTCATCGAGCACATTTATCATATTCACTGATTCTCGGCCTCCAAAAGATTTGCCTGTAAGCTTCCCCATTCTAAAAACTTTAGAATCATCCCCGACTCGTAAGATTAACTCACCTTCGGCCACATCTATTAAAGCACGTCCGGTTCTCAAGAATGGCCGACCAAGTATTAGAGGAATACGAGGGTCCATTTCATAATCAACTACGACAAAATCGACCGGGAAGGTAAATGTGCCAACTTTGATAAACACGTCTTCGGCTATACCAACGGGGTAAGCGAGAGTGCGGTTTGCAAGTTCGAGAGTCATCTTTGTTGGAATGAGATCGGGCAATGATAGTGTTTTCCAAACACTGAGTGGCATAAGATTAATACTAGCCCCGAGATCAGCAAGGGCAGTAAATTCTTCAGTTTTGTTGAATACGCAAGACAACACAAAACGACCGGGATCTCCAAGCTTTTCCGGAAGTTCTCTAAGAAGGACTGTAGAGCAGTTTTCATTTAAGCGTGTGTTGGCGAGTTCAAGCAGCTTCTCCTTCTTGCTAAGCAATTCCTTGAATGCTTTGACAAATTTCGGCATGTGGCAAAGTGCTTCAACGAGGCTAATGTTGATGGTCATTTTAGATAGCATATCCACATATTTCATTACATTACAGTCATTCTTGGTGAGCTCGTTGGTCTTGCCTATGCGAGAAGGGTATGGGATTCTGGGCTGATAAGGGTTAGGTGGAGGTGTAGTTGTTGAAGGTTGTGATGTTGAAGGGTCCTTCCGAGATACATCGTCATGACGAGGTGGAGACGGTAATGGTGTGCTATCACTAAGTGTAAGAGGGGTAGGAATACATAGTGGTGGAGGAGGTGTAGATAATGGTGGTGAATCAGGTGGATTGACAATGGTAATTCCACTACGCGTAGTTATAGCACTCACATTAGCTCGCGGATTGGTGACGGTGTTTGAAGGTAGAGAACCCGAGGAAGAAGAAGGTTGAGCTTCGGGCAAGAAACTAGCCAATAGATTCTTTAATTCAGTTGTTTGAGTGATGAAGGAGGATTGAAGGTTTTCACGAACCTCGGTTCTGATGTCATTACCTTGCTTCAAGATATCTCCTTTCAAATTGATTATCTGGCTCTGTAGGTTCTTGATTTGCTCACCTTGAGTTCTCATGATTGTGTCAACATCGGGATTAATGGGTGGGTGTTGTTGGGTGGGTGGTTGATAAGGGTTAGAAGCACGAGGTGGGATTTGGTTGCTTCTATTGTAGTTGTTGGCGGGGTTTTGGTTTTGAGGAGAAAAACCGGGTGAAAGGTAGTTGTTGGAACGGTAGCTCAGCAGGTTTCTATCCCCTTGTTGTCTAGCTTGGTAATTTTCCGGTGAATAATTACCGTAAGCTGCATACACATTTTCCGGATTTCCTTGTGTCGAAGGACAATCGGTGTATGAGTGAGGACCGCCACATGTTTCACAAGGATTAGCTACCGCTTTAACTTGTTGTTGTTGTTGGTTTGAAGCGAGAAGCGTAATACTTTTGCTCATTTCAGCCATCATGCGGGTGAGTTCGGTCATCTCAGGGTTTGCTGAGGTAGAGGAAACATTGACTCTCGTGTTGTTTCTAGAAGAAGCAGAGGAATCCCAGTTCTTATGATGAGTAGTCATGTTCTCTATTAACTCTCTACACTCCTCGGGTCTCCTTTTCATGAATGTGCCACCGGCGGCTGCATTAATCGTATCACGATCTCGAAAAGTCAATCCGTTGTAGAAAGTATCGATCAAGGTGACCGGAAGCATGTTGTGGTTTGGACAACGGTCGATCAAGACATTATATCTCTCCCATGCATCAAAAAGAGATTCATCGGGATCTTGCATGAAACCGCTGATCTGATTGCGAAGGCTTGTGACCATGGATGGTGGAAAGTAGCGCGAAAGAAAGCGTTGAGTCATGTCATCCCAAGTGTGAATAGAATTCTTCGGGAGACGATCAAACCATTTCTCGGCATGATGCGATAAAGTATGTGGGAAGAGTTGTAGGCGGAGTACATCCATTGTGGCCCCAGGCAACTTCATGCTTTGGGTGATTGTAATGAACTTGTCGAGGTGTTTGTTGGCATCATCATCAGGCAATCCTCTAAATGGGTTTGTTTGCACTTGCTGAATCATGTGCTGCTTCAACGAAAACTCAGGAGCGTTGATTTGCATCGGCGCAATCGGTCCTCCACGTCCAAACATTGTTGGTTGACAAAGTTCCTCCATGGTCCGAAGATCGGGCTGTGGAAGAGCATTGTTGTTATTATTATTATTCAGGTTCGGTGGAATGTTGTTGTTGTTCACACCTGCCATATCTAAATCTTCTTGAGGCTCGGGCTCTTGGTAGTTAGAAGATCTAGTACGCATACACCTGAAAGTGCAAAAGAAAAAGAAACCAAACGCAAAGACAATATATATACACAATAAGAAGAAAATCTTTTTGCATTTTTGAAATTTTTAATTTTTATGGTTTTTTATCAATTTTTAATTTTTATGATTTTTGAATGTTTTAGGCAAGAAAATTAACGTTCACAAGGGAACGGATCCCAAAAAGCAACGTGTCTAGCACAGAAAACTGTTGATCTTAACGAAAAGAGCCGGCAGCGGCGCCATTTGATAACTTGGATTTTACCCAATTATAAATTAAAAGATTAAATGATTAAGTTCGTGTTCTCGGAATCTTAACGAATTGATCTTAGCTCTCTATGTGTGACTCAGTCGATCTTTGGTGAAAAAGGATATTTTTAGGTGATTTTAAATTTAAATGCAAAGACTTAAAAGTAAAAGTGCTCTTAACGTAAATCTAAGTCTAATTAAAGCAAAGTGTGATCTTTTGAAGTTCCGAACGAAGGCCCTTGGTTCGGAACTGTTGGAGTTGGTTCGGAAGTTACAGATTCGGAAGGTTCCGGATGAATCTCGCTTGGTTCGGAAGTTTTGACTTCCGAACGAACAAGTTTGGTTCGGAACTTTTAAAGTTCCGAATGAGCAACCTTGGTTCGGAAGTTTTGACTTCCGGATGAAGCCCCTTGATTCGGAAGATTATAACTTCCGAATGAAGCCTTCTATCCAATCCTTGGTTCGGAACTTTTTCTGGAAACACAGAAACAAAGCAATACTTCCGAAGAACAAGGAAGATGAGTACAGTAGCAGTTATAAACAAAAAGTAATCAAAATCAAACACACGTATCAATTTAAACAGTAACGATTCAATGAATAAGCATCAACAAACAATTAAAAACATGAAATCAAACAACTTTTACCACAATAATCAAAAACACTTTGGATCAAAATAAAAGCATGAACATGAACATAACATAAACACAACAAATCAAAGAATAAGAAAGGTAGATAAGAGATTGACAAGATAAAGTAAAGATTGACAAGAATTAAATGAAAACTTACTTGAAATTAAATGAATTTAAGGTGCGAGACAAGGTAATTAAAATGACAATTAATGTAAATGACAAGTATTTAAATGGTGGAAGAACTAGTGTCACCCTAGCCAACAAGAGTGAAATGATAACTATCCTAATCTATATATAGGGGAGGATTAAGGAAGCTTCCTCCCCTCTTTCCTTTCTTCTTAATTACAAGTTTAAGTCCCTCCTTTTATTAATCTTCATTAATTGCGTACTTAGTCCTTTTCTTCTAATCTTCTTTAATCTTGGACTTTAAGGGACTTTTGACTTCGGGATTTCTTTTGAACTCGTCTTTAAATTCTTCAATAAAATAGACTTGAATTCTCCGGCTTTTGATAAACTTCCGTCTTTTGACTTTTTCTTCGATAAATCTTCAGAATTGGTCGTGGACTTCCGTTCTTTTTGCACTCTTGACTTCTTGACTTCGTCTTTTATCCTTTTCTTCAATAAAAGTCCATAAATGCCCGTGAATGTCCGTGTTTTATCCATTTTCACCTTTTCATCCTAAATCACAACAAAAACACAAACCACGCATAATTCCGACATAAAAGACATAAAATACACGTTTTGGTCCGGTTATTATTGTAGTTAAGTGGTAGAAAAGATGGGTGTTTACACACCTATCATTCTTGTATGCTTATTGTTCATCAGTGACTTGTTTTAGCTTTGATCTTGTTCTAATCTTGGTTATCTTGCTTGAAATGAGTTTATTTGTGTGTCACTAAGTCTGATATTGATGTTGTGTGCTTTTGGTTAAGTTTAGTAGGCTTATACTAGCTTAAAAGTAGCTTATAACCACCAGATCTGCTTATTACTTGTCTGGACCATATCTGAGCAAAGATTGATTATCATTTGGCTGAGTGTAATTGTGTTTTCTTTCTTGATTATGACTCCTTACAACCCACTGGTTGTAAGGGTGCCTTGATTGTCCAACAAAACCAAGTGAAACTCTCTAAAAAGCTAAGTCAAAAAGTCAAAGCAGTGGGAACTCCTTTCCCCTGCTGCTAGCCACTGCTAGTTATATTTAGTGTTCAATGTGCAACAACTAATTTTTTGTAATAGGTCTTATTATTTTGAGCTTATAAGTCAGTCTAGAAGTTTACAGCTTTTGGTTTTAGCTTTTAACTAGAAAATGACTACTTTGTCTTTTTCAATATCAGCTTTTTGCTTATTTCAGCTTATTGAGTGTGCTTATTGGAAAACTTTTTGTTGATTAAGCTTATTTAAGTGATTTAAAACCTTTTGCAAGTTGAATCAGCTTTTGAAGTGGCCTAGAACTTGAAAACGACTATTTTGTCGTTTTGTGTAGAGAGTTTTTGTTTATTTCAGGCTTATTTCTTGGGCTTACTCAAAATTCTTTTTACAAACAGCTTAATTAGGTCAAGAGAAGGTTGTGTGGTCAAATTTCAGCTTATGGCATCAGCTTATAGCTTAATGGGCCAAAAAGCCCATTAAGAATAAGCTGTTTTGAAATAAGCTGTGATAAGCTCACTTTTAGCTTTTAGGCCTTTGAAATTTTGTGTTTAAATTGAATTTTGAGCTTAACTGGAGTGTTTGGGCCATTTTTGTGGACTTTTTCTTATTGGGCCTTATAAAAGCCCATTAAGGGACTGTTTGGGTATTTGGCCCATTTGGAGGCCCAATAGGGGTATTTTTGGTATTTCAAGTTCATTTTATGTTTAATTAGGTTAAAATAAACTAGTTTGCAACTTTTTAGAATTTTTATAAATTTTGGATTTTTAATATTATTTTATTATTATTTTATTACTAAAAATTAAATTTTAGATTTTTACAAGTTTTTCATTTTTCCTAGTTTAAATACATTAAGTTAGGAATTTTAAAAATTTTAGATTAATTTTATTGTCATTAGATTAATTTTTAGAATTATTTAAGATCTTATAGTTTTAATCATTTTTAAATAGTTTTAATTAATTTTAAAAATTTCAAGAATATTTTTTAATTTAGTTAAGTCATTTTAGAGGTTTACAAGTTAAAAAATCTCATTTGGGCTTTTTGTTAATTAAATTGATTTTTTGGGCTTTAATTAGCATTAAAAAATTTATATTTTATTAAATAAAAGGTTTGAGTGATTTTTGATTTTTTGTAAACTCTAATTACATTTTTTAGGATTTATTGCAATTTGCTGGGAATTTTTAGGGTAATTTTTGAATTTTGTCACTTTTTACGGTTTTACGTGCACGACTTTTCGTCTTAGTTTAATTCATAATCGTAACCGTCATCTTTTCTACTTTCTTTTATATTCTTCTTTCTTCATAAATATAATCACAAACACTTAATCATATCTTTACACAACACACTAGCCTCTTTGAGAACGAACTCACTTTTGGGTCATTTACTTGTGGTTTTCCTAAACTACTTGTTAACGCTTGCCCTAATTACCTTGTTTTCCTAAACAAGTGTAAAATTACTACCACCATCAATCAACACAAACATGATCCATTATGAAAATAGCAAAATTATGATGACGATCCAAGCAGAATGTTGATTCTGCATCAGCCTATATCCTAGAATTCATAGAAACATTTAACAAACACAAAAGGGAAATTAAGAAAAGAGATGATTCCCTAAATCATCCATGTTTTTGCTACATGTTGCAACACAATAATCAGCAATCCATAGTGTATAATTTTCTGGTTAATTTTTATTCAATTACATTTTTTTCTTTGAATGAAGATCAAGAAGAAAGATTAAATATTCTAGTTAATCTTCATTCAATTACATTTTTTTCATTAAATGAAGATCAAAAAGAAATATTAAACATTCTGGTTAATCTTCATTCAATTAATTTTTTCTCATTGAATGAAGATCAAAAAGAGAGATTTGTTTGTGCAGTACAATGATGTTGGTCCCTTGTAACTCGTTATTACTTATCAACTTTAACTAATAACTCGTTACCAAGACTCAAGTGAGTTGTTTTAACAATTGATAAGAACTACGAACAATTAAAACAACAATATCAATATAACTTTTCAACGTATAGATAATAACTAGATTTTACTTAGTTATAAAAGTTCGTTATTCCAGTCTTTTCGAATTGATTACTAGTAGAAAGTGCGACTCATTCGTTCTTGGTGGAAAATTAAATGGTTTGGTTATCTATTTTAAACTAAAAGTAAATCTTAAAATGTCGTTGAGTAAAATAAAAGCTTTAAAAATTAAACTAAAAATTATTAGAAAAACATTTGG
Source organism: Glebionis coronaria (assembly GCA_025667525.1). NCBI lineage: Eukaryota > Viridiplantae > Streptophyta > Magnoliopsida > Asterales > Asteraceae > Glebionis > Glebionis coronaria. The sequence goes on along the minus strand of CM046879.1, from coordinate 418,192,877 downwards.
TAAAAACAGATATTTCGGGAAGCGTGCAATTTTTGGAAATTAAAACGTAATGAATTTAAAACTTGAAAACTTTGTAAAACTAAAAACTTTGTAAAAACAAAAACTCAAACCCATCGGAATAATCTTAGTCGGAATCCCATCGGAATACGATCGGAATACAACCTATCGGAATAGTGGCAACCAACTTCTATCGGAATAACAACTAACACAGGCGTCGGAATCTTATCAGAATGCATACAAAAGGAATATGATCGGAATACTGGAAAACAATAGCTATCGGAATATCAAAATAATTCCCATCGGAATCCTAATCGGAATCCAGATCGGAAAGTAAAACCCTATTCCGATCCTTCGTGATCGGAATACTTGTGAAGCTGTCGGAATAAAATGGCCTAATCGGAATGTATGGTCGGAAAAGGGGAAACCCTTTTCCGATGATATGTATTTTGCAATAAGCCAAGTTAATGAGCTATTTTTATAAGCTCAAACTACAACTTAACCAAATTTATAACGAAAAGAACTAATAAGCACAAATAAGAACTTTTTAAACTTTAAATAAGCAAACTTTTTAAATCAAACCATAAAAAGATTAAACTTTTTAGAAAAATGAAAAGTAAATAAGCTAAATACAAAATAAGCCAATAAGCATGATAAGCTCAAAGCTTAATCCGTATAAAACTTAGATATAAACCAAAAGATAAACTTTTTATCAATCAAACATCAAGATTAAACAAAATCAAAGATGATTTCGAATCAAATATAAGTAAAAATCAAGAAAGGTAGAATAAGATTAAAGATGAAAAGATTAAACTTGAACTTGTAGATTAAAGATTTCAAAATACGTTGAAGTAAAGCTTAAACATGAAAGAAAGAAAAGATGAAGTTCTAGTGAGAGAAAGTTAAACACTTTCTCTCTCTAAAAATAAAACTACAATAATGAAAATAAACTAGCTAACACCCTCCTAATGTGTCATTAGGAGGGTATTTATAGGAGGTGGGAAGGTGCATGTGTTGCTTTCTTCTCGACTCGATTTAAATTCTTTTTCTTTCTCGACGTCGTCTCGGGATTTGTCGATATAAATTGAACTTGTCTTATAATTTTCTTCTTCTATTAGACTTGAGTTCTTCGACTTCATTAAACTTCCGTCTTTAGACTTTTTCTTCGATAAATCTTCATAATAGGCCTTGGACTTCCGTTATTTTTACACTCTTGATCTTTTGACTTCGTCTTTTCTCGTTTTCTTCGATAAAAGCCCGTGATAGCCCATATTTTCCTCCTTTTTCATATTTTTATCCTGAAACACAATAAAAACACAAACCACGCATAATTCCGACTATTACGACATAAAATACACGTTTTGGTCTTGTTATTATTGGAAATAAGTGGTAAAAGGATAAGTGTTTTCACACTTATTAAATCCCCTACACTTGACCATTGCAATGCCCTCATGCAATGCATTAATTTCAAAGCACTGTTTATATTTTTCATCATAAATAACCCACCTTGGTCTTTTTTAAATACTAAACACTAAGGAAACTAAAAGATAGAAATATTTTACAAAACAAGTAAAGAAATCAAAGACTTACATTGGGGTTTCGGCTGTCATGAATGTTTATCATCCTCAAGTTTCACGTTCCCCATACCAAGCTTAAAAATGAGATCATTATTATTATAAGTTAGCAAACTAACACGAACTCATGTGGCCCAATTATTCACTTAGACTCCCTTATTCCTAGGTGTATCTCTTATATTTTATAATTGTCTTGAATGATCACGAGGATACATTGTTTGACTTATTTCGATAGTTTATTTAAACCGAAAATAAATTGGGACGATTTAATCAATAGTTAGCTAAAGGACAAAATCTTTTAAAACTACTTCTCGGGACCTCTTAAAGTTCATATCTTGGCATAACTCGCTTCACGATTTGAGACCTTTCTCGAACCGATATTTGGCAGTGACTTCATACTTCAAATCTTGAGAGACGTTCTTGAAATTATGGTCTTCTCTTCATAATAGGAATTTCTTCACTTGAAGTTTTTGAGAGATTCTTCATATTTGGACCACGACTTCTTCATTTTTCTCCAATATTTATTTTGGACTTTGATATACAACGATCCGCCTCCTTTTAGGACTTGGATCTATTTATCCTCATACCTTGTTAGGGCCTTTTTGGATAGACTTCTCCATGATCTTTAGGGGAGTATTTGCTTTTCGTCGTGTGTCTCGATCCTTCATATTGATTTTTGATAAATGATTCTTCACATCACTTGGGATCTTTAGCAACAAAATGTAGCCCTAATGCCTTGTTAGGGCCTTTTCGGACTCGCCAATCTTTGCGTCCCGCTTCAGTAAGTTATGCCTTGGCTATGAACTCTAATTAGTACCGAGCAACTTTTAAACGATCTTGCGTTAGAAGCTAAGTAACTTTTCAAATCGTACAACCTTATTTATTGCAAATATATTTATTAACAAGCGATGGGAGAAAAATCTTATAATCAACTCACATAAATTCACGAAAGAATACCAAACTTATAATTGACTCTATCATCTCTCGTTCTCAACAATTTAAAATCTCAAGGAATGAGACTCGTGGATGCTTAACCAATTAAATCAAAGTTTTGGGTTTTCAAGTCATCTATAGATTCTTGCAACTTCTTAGACTCTTTCAAGTTTAGAATTCGCATTTTAAAGTTCCCTTGATAAACGACTTTCTAGGATCAATTATAGGAACTTGCGAAAAGTTCTTGTTCTTAACCCGTAAGAGTTAAGACTTTCGCATTTTAAAGTTCCCTATATAAAAGCCTAGCAAAACTTGACTTAAACACGTTAAGGATACTAGCTAGAGTAAACTTGGATAAGTAAACTCGGGTTGAGTCAAAAGATTCATGACTTTGAAAAATTAAAACCACTTTATTCAAAATTTATTCTAGCAAAGAAAGTAAATAATGCTAACAAAGGAAAATACTACTATACAACTAGGCCAAAATAGATTAAAAATTTTGAAAAATATGGAAAAATTAAATTTTCCGGTTAAAATAAGGACAAATTCATGGAAAATCCCACTTGCTTCGATAGAAGTCCCCCTACACTTGATATAAACATTGTCCTTAATGTTTAAGCATGTGGGAGTAAACTCCCCTACACTTAGGACATTGTGCACTTTGTTTAAATCTTGTTAAGGAAAGGAAAACTATAGTGATTTCAATGTGAACATATAAGATATGCAATATTGAATCACGACAGTTTAGGATAGAACCAGGAAGACGGGTACACGGGATCACGGTTCGTCAAAAGTCATCGAGAATGGATCTTTGAAGATTTTAATCCCTGCACATCAAAAGAAACAAGACAACAAACACATATGGGGCTCCCTCTACACTTATTATGAAAACGGTAAAGGATAGATCAACGGGTTGCCCCCCCCCCCCCCCCCCCCCCCCGAGAAGCGCTTGTTTTTGTTAACCGAGTCACGAGCCTGACTTGACCCAGAACTAATTCAAGGGAAACGTGGTGAGGGATGGAATCATCTCATGAGAGATGTCCTCACCAAAGTACAGCTTCACGCGCTGGCCATTCACTTTAAAATTCGGCCCATTTGGTTGAGAAAGCTCAATGGTGCCAAATGGAAATACTTTGGCGACGGTGAATGGACCAGACCAACGGCTCTTCAGCTTGCCCGAGAAGATCTTCAACCGAGAGTTAAAGAGTAAAAGTTGATCACCAACGTGGAACTCTCGGTTCTTAATCCTAGCATCATGGATGATCTTGGTTTTCTCCTTGTAAATCAATGAGTTCTCATAAGCTTCATTCCTCAGTTCATTTAGCTCGTTGAGTTGAATCTTCCAAAGATCACCGGCTTTGTTGATGTCAAAATTGGCCTACATCAAGGCCTAGTACGCCTTATGTTCCAGCTCAATAGGGAGGTGGCATGCCTTCCCGTACACAAGACGATATGGCGTGTAACCAATCGGAGTCTTATATGCGGTACGGAAAGCCCACAAAGCATCATCTAACTTATCGGCCCACGAGGCACGATGCTCTCTCACAGTACGCTTAACAATTCGCTTCAATCCACGGTTAGATATCTCGGCTTGACCATTTGCTTGGGGATGATAAGCGGTGGAAAGACGGTGATTGACACCGTACTTAGCCATGACTCGAGCAAATTGATCATTGCAAAAATGAGTCCTGAGGTCACTGATGATAGCACGAGGTACATCGAATCGAGCAAAAAGTTGCTTCAGAAAGTTCACAACCACCCTCGCATCGTTCGTAGGGAGAGCCTTTGCTTCAACCCATTTAGATACGTAGTCAACGGCTACGAGGATGTACTTGTTCCCTTTAGGTGATGGAAATGGACCCATAAAGTCGATGCCCCATACATCAAAGATTTCACATTCTTGTATGAAATTTTGAGGCATCTCATCTTTATGTGTGATCTTGCCTTGTCTTTAGCAAGCATCACAATGTTTAACCATTTTATGAGCGTCATGATAAATGGTGGGCCAATAAAAGCCAGAGTCGAAAACTTTCTTCACGGTGTAATTGGGACCAAAGTGACCACCGATGGGTCCTTTATGGCAAGCTTCAAGGATTAGTAAAGCTGTCGGCCAATCAACACATCGACGAATGACAAGATCCGCACATTGTTTGAAAAGTTAAGGGTCGTCCCAAAAATAGTGTTCAATGTCTTTAAAGAACTTTTTCTTTTGTTGGGACGTTAACCCTTCCTTGAGAATTCCACCCGCTAAGTAGTTTGCAATGTCCGCAAACCACGGGGTGTCATCAAGATTGGAATTGATAGACATTAAGGCTTCAAGGGGAAAAGAGTCATTGATCTCTTGATTCGGATGATCCCCGTGATAAGGATCCTCAAGTCTACTTAGATGATCCACGACTAGGTTTTCGGCTCCCTTCTAGTTACGAATTTCAATTTTAAATTCTTGAAGGAGCAAAACCCAATGAAGAAGTCTTGTCTTGGAATCTTGTTTAGTCAACAATTACTTCAACGCGGAATGATCGGTGTACATGATTATGGTGGAAAGAACAAGATAGGGGTGGAATTTCTCAAAAGCATACACTACAGCTAAAAGCTCTTTTTCGGTAGTGGTATAATGCAATTGAGCCCCCGTCATTGTCTTGCTAGCATAATGGATTGGTTGGAAGTGTTTGTTCACTCTTTGTCCCAAAACCGCTCCAATGGAAAAGTCGCTAGCATCGCACATCAATTCAAAAGGTAGCTCCCAATTAGGGGTAACCAAGACCGGTGCCTTAGTTAGCTTGTCCTTAAGAAGATTGAATGAGTCAATACACTCTTTAGAAAAGATGAAAGGAGCATCTTTTTCCAAGAGGTGGGTCATCGGGCGAGCGATTTTAGAAAAATCTTTAATGAATCGACGATAGAAGCCCGCATGACCAAGGAAACTTCTCACACCCTTCACGGTTGAAGGTGGAGGTAATTTAGCAATAACATCGACTTTAGCACGGTCCATTTTAAGACCGGCTTTGGAGATTTTGTGTCCAAGAACAATGCCTTCTTTTACCATGAAATGGTATTTTTCCCAATTTAGAACAAGGCGAGTGTCTTCACACCGCTTAAGCATGCGTTCCAAATTGGTAAGGCAATGAGAGAAAGAGTCACCATAGACCGAGAAATCATCCATGAAGACTTCCATAGTTTCTTCAACCATGTCATGGAAGATAGCCATCATACACCTTTGGAAAGTCCCAGGAGCATTGCTATGACAACCGCGGTTTTGAGGTTCGTCACTTAGTTTTATTTTGTGCTAGTTACGTGTCTTTACGTGTTTATGTGCTAATTGGTGTGTATAGATTGTGGTTTGGATATCGTTTCTGGTACGGGGTACCTTGTGAGTGAAACGATGTGTGATGATTTCATGTTCATGAGCTCACATGGTAGTGACTATGAAATGAGATGGTGTTATTTAGTGGTTTACCTATACGTATATGTATTATAGAAAATCGTATTTTTACGATTTACGGTTTAGCATTTCGAGGTCTCGGATGAGGTATTTAGTCACAGGAGTATTTTTCGGGATGGTTTTAAGTAATTTAGGACTTAGTTAATTAGTTTATTTCATATTTCAAGAGTTTTTATAAAACTGTATATTTTACGTCTTTTACGGTATACGCGTAAATTTGACTAGTTTTACGGTTTTGAGGTTCGGGAGGCTTTAGGAGCTGAAATAAATTAAGGGAATTTAAGGTAATAATAATTAATAGTTAATTTACAGTAATATAGTTAAAAAAAGTCGGCCATAGGGTGTTGGGCTTGGTTTTGGGCCAGATTTTGCTTAAGGAAAGGAAGGGGAGCCCAGTTTGAGTACTATTAGGCTTGCTGGTTAGTTTTAATTACCCATACTAATCCGTTTACCCCCAAAAATGATTTTAGCATTCCCTAAACCTAATATCAGTCGTTTCTATCAACGGAGGAGCAAGAAAACCCAATAATTCAATTATGGTATAAGGTATGCACTAAAACTATGCTTAATTAACGTTTAATTTACGTATGTAACCTAATATGATGGATTAGGGCTTAACATTCATAATTTTTATTTAGTTTTTGTTAATAATCTATAATTAATGATGTACTTAATTGGTTTTTATCATTGGAAATCGTTTTTAGGTTTTAATTAGGGTTTATGTATGATTAATTAGATTAATTATGAGAAAATCGTTTTTTAAAAACTGGGCAGAATTTTAGGTAAATTGTTTTGACCATATATAGAGTTCTACAAACTCTTATTTTGTGATCCAAGTATATATAGAAAGGCAATTGAGTTGGCTTTCAAATTCAAGAAACGAGAACTAAATTGGAGGTCAGGAGTTGGGTCAAAAACAGGTTACGTCAGTCGGAGGTCAAAACAGTTTTGAAATCAGTCGGGTTTAATTTAATGTTTTAAGGTAATTGGGGTACTTAGGAGTATAGTTGAGCCCTATAATAAGCATGGGTGTTGTTTTATATATTAAATAAGAGACCTGAAGGGTGGCTAAGCAAATGGGTTAGGTTTAGACCCCCTAATCATAACAAACTTTTTGTATGTTCAAAATCGGTAAAATACGGATAGGCAGAAGTATATATATATATATATATATATATATATACTAGTGGCAAAACCCGTCCGATGGACGGGTACGACTTATGATTATCGTTTACATTTATTTATTTAGCTAAATATTGGTGTTTATAAATTCTTTTTTATAATTCTTTAAGCACAGTATGAATGTTTGTCGAATCAGTCGTATTAGTTATACTATTAAGTATTTTTTTTGTTTTTTAGTAACTATATAAAAGTTGTTTTAACTTTATTTTAAACAATATAATACAATACATCAAAACCTTTATACGTTAAGTAATATAAAGATTTAAGTAGTTCTTATTTAAGTAAGAGGATTTATTTTGTAAATTTACGACTGTTTAAGAGGTATATAGATGAAAAAATATGAAATTTGTACACGTACACAATCAAAAGAGTTTTTGTGTTTGTTATATTTTTAAAATGTTTCTTCGTTTCTTTTAAAATTCGTCCCTACTTTACAATTGGTGAGTTCAGACTGTAATTATATGAGTCATTCCTTGTGGGCTTTTGTTACTTATTTGAATATTGTAAACTGATGCAGGTATTAGGTGATGACGGTATCCATGAAACTATTACTACTATTATTGATATACCTAAGTGTTTAAGTGCGATTGAATATTTGCTTTTATCTTTGGATAATTTTTTGTTTTTTTATATATTAGTATAAGAACATATGTAGTGCATCACATCTTTAATAACTTGACGTATTTAATGCATAACTTTGTTAATCAACTCTATGGTTTTATAAATAATGCATATTTCATTTAATAGGAATAGCTTGTTACTTTTTATATTAAACATTTGATATTTTATACAGTCTTTTACCAAAAAAACTATTATTAAACTATTTGCTAAAATAATGCTTCAAACCACACTAATAGCTATTTCAAATAGTAAAAATCTTTCATAACAATGCATAATCAACAGGCCAGCCCAGACACCGGGCGAGTTGTGCGATGCTCCAGGTTCTCAAGATTTTAGGGGGCATTTAATTTTAGATTCATGCTACTTTGTGATAGATTGAAAAAATAAAGAAGATATAGATGTGAAAATGGAGTATTATTAAGCTTAGCTGCTTAAGGTATAAGATGAAATTTGTGAATAGTGAAGAACGTTGCGAAAATAAAAAATAAAAACAGTACATTAAATGGGGGGACCGGTTGCCGATGTGAGTGAGAGATTAAAACTTGAAAGTTTTGACTTGTTGACCAACAATTTTGAGAAATCATAGTATTTTGTTACTCCATTATTCTCATGATTATTACACACTTTAACAAATATACATTTACATCAATATTCTCTTTTTTACCTTTTAAAATAATGATAATTTTACTCTTAGCTAATTAATTTAAGTTTTTTTTTAAATTATTTAATTAGAATTTCAAGCAAAGGCTATATATATATAACTTGATCAAACTTTTTTCTTTCACTATTAGTAGTAGAGAATTAATTGAAACAACTTAAAAAAGTACAAATAATTATTGTTAGTTAAAATAAAATTAAAACTAATTAAAACACAAACTAATATCGATTTATTATGGTTTAATACAAATTATAAATATAAATTAATTATTTTTCATACATTTGCTATAATGTTATAAATATTAAACTAAAAAATCAAAATATTCTACATCGATTTAACTTGACGTAAGACAAGTTATAAGATTATACAATATTATAAATAAAAAATATACATATATGTAAAACCGGGTTGACCTGACGGTTTAACCGGTTCAACCGTGAACTGGTCACTAAACCGGGTCAACTAAAATCCCGGGTTTTAAAACATTGAAAAAAACAATATAGATGTTAAAAAATGTATATATATATATACTTATTGAATGAGACTTGGGAGGAGCTAGTGGGTAATACGTTCATTTTGCGATCTAGTTTTACTAATCGGAGATCATTGAATACCGTTATATTAATTGCTAGCAAATGTATAAACAACACGAACATATAATGAAAAAACAAAAAATCCATAACGAAAGAGACAATAAGATTTTGTTTAATAAGACAAATATCTTAGACTTTATTATCAAGATATTTAAAGATAGTCTCACATGGCATATCATCGTATCATAACAAATAGAGATATATAAGATTGACTTGTATAAGAACATATATATCCAGTAGTTTCGATTGTCTAAACATTACTTAAAAATATGATAAGTAGATTGCATAAAAGGTAAGGCATTCTAAACACACTAAGAAAATACTTTTAAAAAGAGCTATCGAGTAAGAATAGCCAACACAAATACTAAAAAAAATATAAAATATTTACAATTATAATATATAAAATAAATCTTACAATATTATAAGAGTATAGGTCTAAGTATACATACTACCCATCCTTATTAAGTATACATAAATTGTATAATTGTTTTCAATCTCGATATTTCCTCAGCCATTTCACTCCACAAATGATCTTATATTTCACTCTCTTCTTGGGTGAACAAAACGCGAGTCACACCTGACAATTGGCATTTTCAAGACGGCGTAAGCGTTGACCATTTCTTACACGCCACACCTAGAATCATATCAAAAAAAGAAGTGTTAAACGAAAAAAGCAGAAATACTATTAACAACACTTTTAGGCTGCTCTTCACCAACCTCAACTTTTTCCACATGCAAAGAGTCAGCATCAGGATGCTTCTAATCCTCCATGATAACCTAACATAGACTTTAAGCATACTAATTGTTAGTTCTTGTTCAGCAACAACTTTAGTTTTAGCTTCACCTGAAGACTTATTTGGGACGTTCTTTCTTTCCACCTTTTTATACACACAAGTTGAGTGTAAGCGAAGTAAGCAACATGACGTTGTCACAAATATTAGGCTTCATCATTTAGATAACTTTCTTTACTTCAGCTTCTTCCTTCACTGCTACGTACACGTTCGAAGTACCAACACAGAATAGACGAAAGGAGTGCATGATATGTTTTAACAGTTTCGCTCCCTCCTCCTTGTTAAAGTAGAGCTGGTAGTTTAAAGTTCACCCTTTTGCTGATTATCGCATCCAAATATCTGTTATAGTTTACACAAATTTGTGTTGGTATGTATGGCCTAATACGATAATTTTCGCACATATGTTTCTACTTTACTTGATCACAGAACTATAGACAACATATAGTCCTAATTCTTACACTTGATGTCCAACTTTTTATTTCCTTCTCTGGCTTTATTATAGTTAGCACATACATACTGAGTAGACAGTAGGTCTCACAAAGGGTGTTTGGCTAAGCCTATTTGAGGAGCTTAATAGCTTACTTTATTTTAGAAAAAGATTTTAATCTACTTGAAGGTGCGTTGTTTGCGAAACTAATTTCAAAAAGATTGTGGCGTTTTAGTAGATAATATAAGCCAAGTCTTAAACCCTTCACACTGGGCTTTTTGAGAATGCGCAAACAATTGCGTTAAAACTTATCCAAACCCCCCAAGATTACTATAAAGTAATAAATTAAAACTAAAATGTTGTTAAACCTGAACCCCAAGGCTAAGGGTATTTTGTGCAGTAATAGTGGTGATCATTGTGAAATAGTACACTCCTCGAGCATCACCGGCTTTAAGATCGACTTGAATGCGTGCACGAGCTCCTAAATCTAAGCCAGTAACGATCGGAACATGTGGGATTTTTCCATTAGTCGAGCCATTTTTGTGATTAAAGTCATTCCTCCGGCATTGGATAGACATTTAAATAGCTAAATCTATCAAAACCTTGTCTACCACCTTATTTTGGACTACCATTCTCACAACCTGCTATAATCAAAATTGTCATTTGAAATTTTATAAACCACATGCAATGGCATAAAAAAACCAGAAATTAAATGAGTAAATTAATTTCTAAGTGCTTACATAGTCACTACCATAGTCATAGGAAACGCTAGCTTGCATGTGTTTCACGTTCTATATCGCTCATACTCAAACGTGGTACGATCACGCTCTATATCATTTTGTCTTTCGTGTTTTATGTAATGTTGGTCAAGACATGTCCAAGGAAAATGCTTTCAAAAACACTGATGCGATGAACTCCTTATCCTATCGTTGGATACATTATGTAACATGAAATCTAATTAACAGTCACTCTCAACCCATACCAGTATCAGCAGTATCAAAAAACAACCTTTTTCTACACAAATTGAAGCAACCTAAACACACTTATCGAGAATATGCAAACAACCTTTGGAGAACACACTTGATTGCCTGCAATTGAGTCTACTATAATGCACATAAAGATCCATAAAACAATAATCCAGCTAGGTAGTTTTTCATCAATTGGACACACACTAATAATTAGCCAAACTATTAGAATTTATAAAAAAACAAAGAATACGAACCATGGTCCTTTGCCATATCATTTTTCCCGCCATAAGTTCTATGATTGAAATCCCAAGGTAGTCTAGTATCTGTGCAAAACGCCCAATGAGTATTTGGACTCGCATAAAAAATAATTCGATTAGAAAAATACGGAAACAAAGTGAGGCCTATTGCCTGAGAATTTCTGACCCGTCTTGTAATGCTCAAGTATTTGGTTACTGGTTACAAAGAGAGGTCTATTGAAGTGGACATGAAAAATGCATCAAGTTCCAGCAATACATGAAATGATGAACTCAGTAGGGAAACCTATTTCCCTGTTATCAATTGTAGTCAGCATATGAATAGGTAGATCGTACGGATGCTGCATACGCCACTTTTTGTTGTTGCTCGACCTAGCACTGATATATAGTTTTGATGCTTTGTGGATGATGTCTGCAACGTGCATACCAACTCTACGAACCCCAAGGATCTTTGTTATCAGTCCTATAGATCAACTGCAAGAAAAGCAAACAACTTGAGAAATCTGTAATCATGAACAGAAAGGCACAAATTTTGTAGCAATATCTTATCCTTGACTCAGAGTCACAAATATGAACAGAAAGGCACAAGGGTGTTTGGCATAGTGTTTAGAATGAGAAGTAAGAACCTAAAAGAGAGCCATGATCAATTAGCCACTGCCAATGCAGGATCCTCTAAAAGTGGTAACCTGAAAATTATTATACAACCCACCAACCAGCAGGTTACGAATTTGTGATGACCTAAATACAAAATAATTTAAAGGCTAAAAAAATTCCTTTTCATTAGATTGTGTGTGAATAATGAACATATACACGTGTTGTCAAATAATTTTACCTGAAAGTATAAAAGATCATAAGAAATAACGCAAACTAAAAAGATTTATGGATTGCATAACTAATGGCATACCTGGAAAATGAATATAAGGAACCCAGTCCTAACGATCCACTCTGCCATGTAACTAACAGTCTGCATGAAGTCACAATATTAGTTTGAATGTGTGGCAACTTTGATTATGCTTATGATTTTTGAATCAGATTCAAAGTTATTGCACGAAAACAACTTATTTCGCTAACTATAAGTTTATCTAATGATCCCTAATTAAGAAGTGGCTTATGGTAATTTGGAAGAAATACAGAAACAAAACCATAGTGGCAGACATAATATGTTTATCCAAATCACAAGAATGCTATCAAGACCTATTAACCACACGTTAAGAGTTTAGAATTACAAACAAATAAATCTATTTATTAATGTTTTTATTAGTAACTTTTGAATATATACATTACCTATAGATCCATGTCTATACAATCAATGTAGATTTGTAAATAAGTATGTTTTATTTGAGCAAAAAATTAATGAAGACAATGCACCTTCTTAAACATCTGCTCTTCCAGGAAAATGCATAACTAAAAACCACTCCTTTTTATGTTGCACTATGTATTTCTCAAAAGTACACTTAATAACAACTCTACTTTAACTAAAATTTAACAGTCAAACATCAATATTTACTAATATATACCATATAAAAGGTCCGTGATATGCTTTCAGCTACATTGACCACTCTAAGCCTCGCCTGAAAACCATTTTGGTGCTAAATGAACATACCTCATGATTTGTATCAAATTCATATGCATTATTTGCAGCCAGGGCTTTTGCTATTGCTGAGTTGCAGATGTGAAGCACCAAACAGAATCATCGAACCGAGATTATGAACTCTCTTCATCTATCATTTTATTAACATCCGCCTCATCAGACTCCTCCAACCGAATTTTTGAGCTCTCCTTATCTATCGCTTTACTAAATTTTCGACGATAGTTTCTTTAACGTCCATCACAGGCACCTCACTATCAACTATCCGTCTTATTTACAAAATTCTGTTCATGTAAAACTAAACCCGTCTACACCGGATTTCCATATGTCAATCTGATAACAGGGTTCCCGGCTGTTTGGTAAGCTATGATTACCACCAGGAAGAATCACCACCATGCTATCTGAGCTCCTTAGGCTTCTATAGTTTTATTTGGTCATAATAACGGATTTCAAAGATACCCTTTTATGTAAGATCGAAAGGATTGACAGAGTTTCCCCAATGTTTGCCAGACGTCAAAAGCAGTTGTTATGACTTTCGCCTTTTCATCTTCATTCATTCAATTACATCGTATAAAAACTTGAGCTTAAAGGCTTCTTGATCCCACCTCATCGATAACCAAACTGAAATATATATTAGTAATCAAGTATTTAAGTTGCCAACAATATTAATAATGGGAACAGAGACAACCTTAAATGCTTCAAAAGATTCATCATCTTCAGCTTCTACTCCAACTCAAAGGTATGTGATAGAGCCGTCATGCATGCATTCAGTTAATACACGATTCATATCATACAACATTAAGGGTTAATAAACGTTGAAAGGATTACAAAAACAGGTTGTCAGCTACGTCTAATTAGATCTAACATACCTTTTTTTATTATAGCAGAGATCCCACCAATATAAAACATGGAGTTTGTAATCAGATTCCTGCTTCAAAACAAACCCAAAGAAACAAATAAAAAATCTTTTCATTATAGTAAAGAGCCCATCAATATCAAACATGGTGGCTGTCATTAAACCCCTACACGGAAACAAAACCAAGAAAATAAATCAAACGTGACAGAATTAAGAATCTGATCTACAACTAAAGAATAGAGTTATCAACCCATAGAAAAAACAGAAAAAAACAGACTATTAGACCCATTAAATCAATTTTGGTATTAAAATTTTGGTATTGGAATTTTGGTTGTCATCGAAACAGAGAAAAGATTTTGGTATCAAACATAATATATAGTAACAATAGTTTTTATTTATTTTAAAACTAAAAAAGGTGTATGGTATTTACAATTTTTAAATTGCGAGTAGTTTTTATTTATTTTAAAACTAAAAAACGTGTATGGTATTTACAATTTTTAAATTGCGAGTAATAAAAAATTGAACTGCGTTTATATATGTTAACTGTTAGGATCTTAACAAAAAAATTGAGTTGTCCTAGTGGTTAGGCATGTTAATGAATCTCAAAAGATCCCACCAGATTCTTAGTTCGATTCTTGCAAGTGTCCAAGTTTTTTAGTACATAAAAAAATTAAACAAATGCAAATATACGAAAATCTAAAAAAAAAATTAAATTATAAAAATTAAAATACGAAAATGATTTAATTTGGAAATTATATTTCTAAATCGTAACCATCAGTATGAGTTTAAGTAATAAATTCATGTCTTTCTTTCAAAGTTTCTTAAGACAACCAAAATATGAAGCTATTTAACTTCTATTTTTAATATGTCATCTTTATCAAGAAAGTACCTCAATTGACTTTTAAGGTAATACCAAATTCGGGACGGATAATTGTGACAAACGTTATTTTAATATTAATATTTAATTCATTCTTCGCTCTCATTTTTCTAGTATTGTGAATTATTATGTTTTATGGTTATGTGAGTCAAGATCCCTCGTCGATCGGTAACCTTAAATCATTTTACCACATCTTGTCTGTTTATGTGTTTATTGAATTCATTTTTATCTCGTTCTATTCCTCGTATTGAAGATCACTATTTTATTCTGAGTTTACAATGAATCTCGGGAAGCAGTGTATAAGAAGAAATGATAAGTGTCACCAGGATTTACGCGTGTACTTGTGGAAGGATAGAGGACCGAATCTCTTAATGAACGGAGTTAATAAATTCGTTACGACCTCGAGCTCCGCTTAGCCTTATCCCTCTCTAGGGGTATTTTAGTGATAGGAGTATGTTGAAGCCGACACCACAAGTGGAAAGACTCTTGAGATCAATTGGTTATTATCAAGGGTTCGTTCAAGGTTTTCTCGATGATTAACAGTGGAGATCTATACTCGATGTTTATGTTCGACCTTTTATTTTTATGTACTTATGTGGTGTGTGATCTAGTCAAATGATCGTAAGTTGTGAGAACTTGAGACGGCATCATCCGATGACGTCCGATCATATAGAACACATATTATGTAATATCTTTTTGACTTTCAACGACGATATTTATTGAGACTTTAATGCGCGTTGGCGAAAGTGAGATGGTGTCTTTGTATTATCGTTTTGAGTAGGGACCCACGTGTGAGCACCCTCCGATGACGAAAATGTTTTCTTGTTAGTTCTTTTTGATGTGTGTCCATGACTATCCGGCCGATGGATATCCTTTAATTTGCAACATTCTTTTTAACTCGACTTACCCGAAAATCCTGTCACCTATTCTTGTCGTCGAATGAGCTTCGTGTGATTCATAAAAATTTTCATGTGTCGAGCTTGACGGGTGACTTGTGGATAAGGATTTATTTATTCCTTTTTGGTGAGATACAACTTGACGACAAGTTGCGTTTTGTAAAAGAACTAGTGGATCGAGATTCAAGTGGGAACGTGAGGACTTCCTTATAAGGAATGCTCTCATCCTTCCGGGTAGTGAACAACTCGTGTATGAGGCGAGTTGAGCGCCGGGACGTCGCTCCCTTAAGGTGGTGAGGATGTAAAACCCGTAAAAATAAGGTCATAATTTAATTGTACTTTCAATTATTTTTAAGTATTTTATAACGTTAAATATTGTTATGTTTAATGGTTTACGTTGAAATCGGTAATGTGTGCATATATTTAATTGTTTTGATGACTGAAGAGTACTACTAGTGATCGTGATGCCGATGGATGCCCAAATTTTATATTTTAGAATCGACTATCTCGATATTGGAGATTTTTGGAATTTTTGTTTCATTACGTATTAAGTTGAGTCGGAACCTTACTATTGCTTTTCGTGTGCGTTTAAATCTTTGAAAAAGTATTTTATTGAACGAGACTTAAATTTTTATGAATCCGGGACGAAAACCCCGAGTCTCGTAAATTTATAAAGCCGACTAGGTACCATTCCCGCTCTTTAAAACTATCTTTGCTAAAAGGGCCAAAAGAAAGTCATAATTGCACCATAGGTCCTCCCACCTTTATACAAAAACAACTAACACAAACACACACTTCATTTTTAACATCAAAAATTTTCTCTCCTCCCCTCCTTTCTCTCTTAAACCCACGGCCAACCATGGCCACCACCAAATCACCACCAAAAATTGATTTTTGGAAAATCTAATCAAAGACCAATGTTTGTTTCATCAAGATAAGTAAATCCCACCACAAATTTACAACATGCAACAACATTTTTTCAAGATTTAATTTTTGACATATTTTTATAAAAACTATGTTTTGATCTAATTAGTTTTATGGGTTTGTGTTTGATTGTGTTTAGGAACACACTATTGAAATAATGGATCTTGGAACAATTTTATTCTTGGTGATTTCAGCCCCTAAACCCACGAAATTTGTGGGGGGTTTGGGTGTTCTTGGTGTTTTGATCTATTTGATCATTGTAAGGTTCTATTGTTGTTGTTATTACAATTCTAATCATTTTCCTTTGAGTGCATGCATTTGTTTATAAATTTTGGTAATTTCATATTGATCATGCAAGTGATTAGGAGTTTAGGGATTGTTATGGATGATGAATAAGGGTTATTTGAGGTGTTGGTGAAGTTGGAAATGGGTCAAAATAGGATTTGGTATAGTTTTGAAGTGGTCATTTTAGACCAGTAGGTCTAAGGCTATTTTCGTGGTTTTAGGTCTGAGATAAGGTTTATATTATTGGATATAGTTGTAGTGGTCATCGAGACGGTCGTTTCGGTATAAGATAGAGCTTTTAACTCCAAACGAGTCAAAAGTTACATAGGTTTGAATATTCGTGTACCGGGAGGCGAGTATCGATGCAATCCGAAATTGTTGTCGATATTGGGTCGAATCCCGGGGACTATAACTTGAGTTTCAAAAATGGTCAAGAGCTGTTCTCAGGCCCTAAACTTATAATTTTGAGTCTATTTTCAAAGTCAAGTGGTGATATTGTAAATAGGAATGTTTAACAAGATCAAAATGGTTTTACGAGTCAAGTGTGTAAAACAGTCTGGTTTTTAAGGTCGAAAGATGTGTCGAGCAAGTGGGTCAAAAATGTGAATCATTTGATGAAATTTTAACTGAGTCTTCTACAGATATCGAGTGAGTTTGTCACCAAGTTTCGTCGAAAACGGAGATGTGTAGGTATGGGAAAACAGTGGGTACTTTTGGTAAGTACCGGCTGAGTATTATTGAGAGGTACTTAACCTCGCGTCATAGTTTGAGGCGAGAGGCTAATCTATTAGTTTCTAAAAGTTCTAGAAGGATATAAGTATTGTGTATGAGTATATATTCTGAGATTGGAGACCCATGTAGGGTACTTGAACCGTGTTGATTTGGCATCTTGAGATGGATCAACATCGAAGGTACTAGTTTTGGAAAGCTAGTATGTGTTGTGGGATTTAGAAGGGATTCACTTGCATTGGTTGGTCATGTCTATGTACATATTATTTTGAATCGTTGGTTTTATTATACTAAGTATGTTTTGAGATACTTAAGTATGTTGTTAAGCGCGCACCTTATTTGTTAGGTGGCGGCTTTTGACGTGTATATTTGGGAGGCATCTTCACTTCGGCGATCACTACTACTACTAGCTTCGTGTATCATCTAAGGTGAGTCTATAGCCTCACTTTATACTAGTTATTAAATGATTTTAAACCCGCGAGGGGGAATACATGTTTTATAAACTTAGAACACAAGATTTTTATGGTATGCTTTGTCCCTCTATGAATGGACCCGTGGTTGCCTTTAAATTGCATTAAGTGATTGCCATTGTTAAAGCCTCAATTATGGACCGTTAATTAACCTATGATGGGTTAACCGCTAGTACAATTAATAGATCTATGGGGGAAGCCGCCCCGGTCCAGTTTGTGTGGACTTGTCACAGAAGCTTAGGCCCGACCTCCACACTGTTTGGACATATTGTATTGAGAAGTCAGGTATACGACAATGTACCAATAATCTGGAGGTAACGACAATTAATAAATCTCTCGTCTTATTAGACTGATATGGGAGTGTCTAAGGGCTCGGTTCCATGAGCTTATTGCAATTTATGCTATATACAATTATCATTGTTGATGCAAATTATTATTTGATGCTTATAAGCATGCCACAACTTATAATCTTTGCTTGTGTTCAAATTGATTACATAAACCTATAGATTCACTCGGCATTTTTGCTGATTTTTTTTACTCACATGTATTTCAGGTAATCAAGAAGTGGAAGCTTGGAGGTCACGAGAATGAAGTTGTGCACTGCTATGTTGTTTCAAACTCTTTGATTTATTTATCGTTCCATTTTTAAAACAAACTAATATGTTGTTTTTAACTTATCTTTTGGTAACGATTACTTGGGACTACGCTACTCTGATGAATGTTTTAGGAACGATAAATCTAAAACGTCTCTTTTCGAGTCGTTCTTTATAAATTATGTGTTGTTGTAACATTGTTTAGCACCCAAAGATGTATTCCGCTGCGTGTAAATTTGGGGGTGTTAAAGATTGGAAAAAAGATAATAATGGAAGGGTGATGACGTGGATATGATGTGGCATACCCCTCCTCTTATATATAATGTAAAGAAGATATATATATATACATATATATATATATATATATATATATATATACATATATATATATATATATATATATATATATATATATATATATATATATATATATATATATATATATATATATATATATATATATATATATATATATATATATATATATATATATATATATATATATATATATATATATATCAGGGCCTTAACAATAGCTTTAAGGTTGATGGAAAAAAGGAGGAGTTAGATAACATATGTAAGGGCATAGGGTTTCCTTTACAGAGGTCATGGGTATGGTTAGGTGGGAGTTTGGCTGATAGTTTGGAGACCTAAAAGTTGGGACTGTTTTGTGTAAAATATGAACGGGATAGGTATCAAACACAACCAAGTTAAGGACTTGTTAGGGAAGGGTAACGGGGTGTTTAGAGCATATTAATGAGGGTCATATATGGTAGAAGGCTAGATGTCCATCATAGGTTGATGAGGCATTTTAGTGATTGGTTCATGTGTTGATTTTGTGTTTTGTTTGTTAGCTTTTTGCTAGTGCGCTGACTTTTGGAGAAGCTCAATCAGGTGAGTTTCATAGTCCCATGTTTACTAATGATTTTGACTTCCAGATGGGATGGAAGAGAAACTGTCTTGTTTTAAAAATTATGCTGTGAATGTTTTGTGTTTGGTGATGGACTTGTGCATACTTATGTGATTAACTGCTAACTGATTCATGATTGTTTTGTGATTTGACTTGGTACCAAGGGGATGTTGACAAGGCGGGGCCTTGGGGAGGTACATATATATGTGAGCATCTATGGGACCAATGGATAATGACAAGGCGGGGCCTTGGGATTGGTACATAGGTGTATGGGCGCCTATGGTACCATGGTGTTTGGTAAGGCTGGGAGCCTTGGATTTGGTTTGGTTTGTTAAATCTTGAATATTAGTTGTTAATGCATGTTTGTATCACATTGTCCATATGTTCATTTGTTAGTGGTTGTTGTTCATAGCTTATGGTTTGATTTTGGCGTTGGAGTCTAAACCTATGACTCTCACCAACTTTATGTTGACGTGTTTTAGTGTCTCTTTCAGGTGATATTGTGGTTAAGCGTGAGAACATAAGTGGCTAGGATTTGGAGTTGCGTAGGAATGCTGTTGTTCCCATTCAATCCATAACACAAGATTTAGAAGAGATATTTAGAGAGAGAAAGAGAAGAATGTAGAGAGAGAAACAAGAGAGATTTGGAAGGTTTATGTTTACTAGAGAGAGAAAGTAAAATGAACCAACACCCTCTTCCACATGTGGAAGAGGGTTATATATGCCACGGCCTAAGGCCTTTGTGGGCTTCATCTTGGGCCGGGCTTGGCTTTGCTTTGGGCTTACGCCCCTAACTTATACAATATTAGCTTAAAGTCCAAGCCCGGTTTTCCCGACTAACCTATTACAATACAAGACCTTTTAATGACTAAGATGACCTATTACATTCTTGTTCGACTATATAAAATATAGGGCTAACAATCTCCCCCAATGTATCGGTCATCTTAAAAAGCTTAAAAAGCATAAGATGATTGAGTGAATACATTCTTGTAGAGGAGATCTTCCTGCTTTGGTCTTGTATCTTGGTCTTGATCTTGTTTGTAACAACTTTGTTCCTTCATGCTTTCGTGATCTTTATCTTGAGCCTTTGTCATTTGACTTTGAGTGCTTGAGATCTTCATCTGTACTCCTTGTGACTAAGATGACCTATTACATTCTTACATTCTTAGGTATCTTGATTATCGCCATCTTGTGCTCTTGTGACTTCTGAATCGACATCGGTTGCACAGCTACGCCACCTTCTTGATATGCAGCAACATATATAGACACGGATGAAATGGCTTTGAACATTTCACCCTAACTCGGTAGCGTTTTACCTCCGGTCGGTGAAGACCGTTAAACGGTATTAAATACCGTACCTGTGATCAGGTAGATTTGATTAAGAACCTCCTTGATAGGGTTTCCCGGCGGTAGTAGCCAGTTCTCTTTACTCGACCGTCTCAAAGCAGACTGCGAACGTAAAGAGTGAATCATAAGGATAAATTATCCGTCTGATTAGAGTCGTCAATTCAGATTTCCTGGAACAAGTTTGATTCTAAAAGAATCGCACCATTGTTGCTTTCCAGTTTGTCACAAGCTTGATTCATAGAGAATCTTGCGAGTTACCTACCGCAGTGCTGTTTGATGTTGACACTGGAAGGATTTCCATTCGTCACTGTGAACACTAATGAGTGTCACTCTGAATGTTCTGGCAAGATCACATGGATTTTGCGAAGAAACCTGGAATCAAGTTTGAATCATTTAAGAATCGAAACTTAGTTGCTTTCCAGTTCTCACAAGTTTGATTCGTGTAGAATCGCACAAGTTACCTACCATGAGCTTGTTTAATGCTGGCTCAAGCAGGATTTCCATCTTCATTGTGAATCGTATCACTCAGATGTTCTGGCAATATCACAAGGATAATGCGTAGGACTCGATTGTGTCCTAATGAGATGATAGATAGATCTCGATTGGCTCTAGACTCAATAAGTGCATTTTGGTAATCGGAGGCTGGAGCAGACTGCCACCTTTTCAATATTAACTGACTCGGAGTGAGAAAGTCAATAGATACGTGTTGATCTCCGTGACAATGAGACAAGTTTATTTTAAGAGAAACTCGAATGGCTGGGGAAGGGTTGTGCATCGTATCACTGGGTCCATGACACTTGTCTTCAAAAGATGTGTTAACCCGGTTTCTACCTAAATTGCATAGAATATTCAACTCCTTTAATGCTTACCAATACGTCATCATTAGCACCTTGTTGTGATTGTTCCAGTGCTAACTTAAGTACTTGGTCCGCATTCAGCTTCATTCCACTCCATCTTTCCTAATGACAACTATTTCTAGCTATGGAATGTCCTTGGGTAGATCCCTCCGGTTCTGGTTGGATCATAGGACTTAGTTTCCTATCCTAAACCACCTTTTGACTCCATCGTTCCGTCGTGGATAGTAGGTTGTTTTGGGTATAGATCGTAACCATAAACCATTGAAAACCATTCAGAGTGCTTGATAAAAATCAAAACTTTTAACACTTTGAAAGTTTTATCTTTTCGAAAAGCTCCCCCTACACACATGCATCGATATACGAAATAGTTTGGCATGTGAAGGAAAGAGTTGCACTTGAGTCTTTAAGATCACATGTTGCGATGTATTGCATTTTAATCACATTTTCTCCCCCTATCTCTAATATAAAAACATCATATTAGAGATACTAAATGATTAAAATATGACAATTTCTGAAAACCGTTTGGGAGAGAAACATGTGTGCACGAATGAAGCATGGAACATTTTCAGTCGGGTCGCTCCCCCTCAACAATATATGTGTGTCTTGAGACAAAATTTGACAAAATTTTAGAAAAACGACACCACAAAATATGTTGAGGTACGGAGTTGAGATGCCTTTTCCGATATAATATATTACATTTGACAATTTCATATCATTTTCGGAATGTGTTGGATACATAAAATATGACATTTTAGAGATGTACCCAACAACATTAAAAGGCTTGATTTTAAAACGCTCCCCCTCAAAAATTGATCAAAATAACATATGACAATTTTGAGATATAAAAACCACTTATGAGGAAAGGAGTGTTGAACACACAATTTTGAAAGATTTAGAAAAACCTTTTGAGAAATTCTTGAAAAATTGTGTTCAACGGTTTTAAAATAATCAGAATAGAATACTTCTCTTCTATTGATTAGGGAAAGCGCACTGAAACGTACACTTCCCTTTCGGGTCCGTTTTTCATGAGCTCAAAACTTTGATTGTTTTGTGACTAGCTCATGACCGAGAAAAATAAATTTCCCGTTGTGAAGGATAAGTTATCATCCGTGATAAACTTTCCTTAAGTTTAAGTTCGAGTTCTAAGATGACATTTACTTAGAAATTGTTTTTCATGAACTTAAAAACTTCGAATGTTTTTATGAGAAGCTCATGACCGAGAAATATGAATTTCTCGTTGAGAAGGATAAGTTATCGTCCAAGATAAACTTTCCTTAGTTGAGGTCCGAGTCCTAAGCTGTGATGTGCTTAGAAGTCATCGTGAGAGAATATCAAGCAGCTTCATTTGCCAAAACCTCCAAGTCTTCTGGAGTCATATACTTCATACCAAGACGGCCAACGAGATACGCAAACCTATCTTTCGATAGAGCTTTTGTAAACAAGTCTGCCAGCTGGTACTCAGTTCTGACAAAGTATAATTCCACGATACCGCGTTCCACTTGTTCCTTGATGAAGTGATATCTGACATCGATGTGCTTGGTGCGGGAGTGCTGAACCGGATTGCAAGATATGGCTATGGCCGACTTTGAGTCACAATACATAGGTATTTTATCAAAGTGGAAGCCATAATCCGTGAGTTGAGTTCTCATCCAAAGGACTTGAGCACAACACGCGGATAGAG